>CM075961.1:165393370-165993370 GCA_038048745.1 Coluber constrictor foxii | reverse complement strand
AAGGCCAGGCAAGGAAGAATGGATGGAAACTGACCAAGGAGAGATTCAGTCTAGAAATGAAGAGGAACTTTCTGACAGTGAGAACAATCAACCTATGGAACAGAAGTTGCCTTCGGAAGTTGTGGGAGCTTCATCACTAGAATCTTTCTTTTTTTAAAAAGAAAATTATTGAAAATTATTAAAAATTACAGAAAAAAATATAGCAATATGGATAGAGTTGCAGAGAATAATATTATAGAGAGTTTTAAAGTATCAATTTTCACCTACAAATAGTACAAACCTCCATTAAATCAAATCATCAAAAAAAGAAAAGATTATCCAGAAGAGAGAATTCTCAACTGCCATACAATATTCCTATAAATATTTACCCACAGTCACACTAAGATTTATTATTTTACGTTCTTCTTAAGATTTCTATTTTGCAGCCAAGCATACCACCGGTTCCAATTTCTATATAACCCTGATTCTTGTCTATCTCGCAAAAGTCCGGTAAACTTGTCTGCCTCTGCACAGTCCATGATCTTTGTGGTTAACATAACCTCTGATGGGGTATTTTTGGATTTCCATTCTTGCACAAACGAGATCCTGGCTGCAATGATGATGTGGAGAGCGAGATACCAATTAGATTTGTTTAAGTTCTCTGGTTTCATGCCTAATAAAAATGTTTCCGGGTTCAATTTTATCCTACATCCTATGATTTCTAAAATCCTTTTTGAATTCTAGCCCAATATTCTCTTGCTCGGGGACAGGTCCACCAGATATGGAAATAAGTTCCCATAGCGGCGTTGCATTTCCAACAAACCGGGGAGGTTCCCAGGAAAATCTTCGATAATCTAGCTGGAGGGAAGTGCCATCTATATAGCATTTTATATGTCTTTTCCTTATAGGAAACCGACATTGTTAATTTTAGGGTTTCCCCCCAAATTTCTTCCCATTTCTCAAGCTTAATCAAATATCCCAAATTTCTCTCCCGGGCAATCATTGAGTCCTTGATAACCTCCTATCCAATCCAATCCATTAAAAGGAATTGATACAGTTTGGATAATACCTTCTCATCCTTCCCCAACAAGATCTTATCAAGTTCTTGTAGGGAATTATAGATTCCTCCCTTGTTTTTGTCCTGAGCAGTCCTGGATTGGATCTGATTGTATGTCCACCTATCTAACGCATAGCCTAATTCCACCAGCGTATTTCGAGGTTTTACTTTGCCTAAAGGATCCAACAGAACTTTGTAAATTAATGGTTTATTTCTATTATAAAGGGTCTTATAAAGGGTATCATCGCCTCTAGAGGGGAAAGCCAAATCGGGGTCATCAAGTAAAATTTATTTCTTATTCGATCCCAAATAGTCATCAAAACCTTTTGGATGAAGTGGTCCATAAAATATTTATGTTCTTTGGGCCTTTCCTGACGCAAATAATAATGCCACTCCTGTTGCAAATTGTGGCCTTCTAAAATAAGGATTCTCCTCCTCCTCAAAGCAATCCAGTCTCTGATCCAATTTAAGACAGCTGCTTGATGGTAAAACTCCCATTTAGGTAGGCCAAATCCTCCCCTAGAAGGGGATTCTTGAAGCATTTTAAGTTTAATCCTTGGTTTTTTGTTCTGCCATACAAATCTACGTATACATTGATCTAAAGACTGAAAATTTTTTGTATCTAATAAAACTGAAGCTGTCTGAAAGAGAAAAACCCATTTCAGCAAGATATACGTCTTGACTACTGCAATTCTACCTAGTCCTGATAACTGTAATCCTTTCCATCCTTCCAGCATTTTTTTTATTTTGACCAAGTAGTTTCCGGTAATTATCCTCTTTAATGGTTGAGCATTTGGATGAAAGCCAAATGCCTAAATATTTCAGTTTTTTAACTATCTGAATCCTTAGTTCTTCCTCTAATTGTACTTTTTGATCCTTCGTCATATTCTTAATTAGGATCTTGGTTTTATCTTTATTTAATTTAAATCCCGCTACTTTCCTGTAAGCCTCCAACTCCTGGAGCAAAATTGGTCCCGATTCCAAAACAAATATCAAATCATCCGCAAAGGCTTGGAGCTTAAACTCTTCCCCTCTGATCCTTAGTCGTCTAATTCCTTGGTTCTTTCTAACCTCATTCAATTATGACTCAAGGGTTAAAATAAATAAAAGTGGAGATAATGGGCCTCCCTGTCTAGTACCTTTACTTATATAAATCTTTTCAGACTCCTCCCCATTAATAAGTATTTTCGCTGTCTCTTTCGCGTATACTGTCCAGATTGCCCTGATAAATCTTTTTATCAGGAATCTTTCTAGAAACTTTCAAGAAGAGACTGGACTGCCATCTGTCAGAAATGGTGTAGTGTCTGCTGCTTGGATGGGGGGTTTAGACTAGATGCCGTACAAGCTCCCTTCCAACTCTCTTTAATCTGTTAAAAATCTGTTAAACTATGTTTTTGTGGGAAGCCCATAGCGAACAATGGTTACCTTAATGACCACTGCAAAAAAAAAAAAAAAAAAGGTTGTAAAATCAGGTCCAGTCAAATAATGACCCACTTTATGCAACCATCTCAACTAATGACCCTAATTGCTATATAATTGCTACCTGTATCCCATTTGCAGGGAAAGTGGTTGCAGGTGTGACTAGAGCTACTTTAAGCCCTCTCTGTATTTCTAAAAAAAAAAACACACACACACACATCACGTGAAAATCTAAGATAAGCAAAGCGGCATGGAATTAAGGGCGTGTTTCTGTCCCTTTGACGGGCGAGAAAAAGAAAATTGGCGCCTTATGTATTTTTTTCCGCCTTCCGTTGTTTAATCTTCATTAGAGCCGATGACCTAGTAAAGAGAATCTGTTGGGAAGCCCCAAATCCTGATTCACATCTCTCAGGATTAAAGGGACCGTGATCACTTATATGAAAAGTGTAAACCCAAATGGGAGGGCATTGCTGATGTTATTAGCTAATTAGTTTGTAATCTTCAGGGACGTGTGCCATTATTACCATCTGCTAGCAAGGATGGTAAACCAAACCCATGAATTATATTACACTGATCAGCAGGCACTGAGATTTCCTCGCGTGACAATCAGAGTAGAGCTGGAAGGGAGCTTGGAGGTCTTCTAGTCGAGCCCTCTGCTCAACAGGAGACCCTATGTAATTCTACAGAGGAATTATTGAGCCTGTTCATCTGCACCTCTATAACTGTCTGGTTTGGCTCTGCAACCCAACAAGACAGACACGGACTTCAGAGGAGAATTAGAACTGCAGAAAAAACAATGGCTACCAACCTGCCTTCCATTGAGGACCTGTGCACAAGTCAAAAAGAGGGCTGTGAAAATATCTAGAGACCCCTCACATCCTGGACATAAACTGTTTCAACTCCTACCCTCAAAATGACGCTATAGAGCACTGCACACCAGAACAACTAGACACAAGGACAGGTTTTTCCCAAATGTCATCACTCTGCTGAACAAATAATTCCCTCAACACTGTCAAATAATTCACTAAGTCTGCACTACCATTAATCTTCTCATCATTCCTATCAACCATCTCCTCCCACTTATGACTGTATGACTGTAACTTTGTTGCTTGTATCCTTACGATTTATATTGATATTGTTGCCTGATTGCTTTTTTGTACCCTATGACTATCATTAAGTGTTGTACTTTACGATTCTTGATAAATGTATCTTTTCTTTTTATGTACACAGAGAGCGTATGCACCAAAGACAGATTCCTTGTGTGTCCAATCATACTTGGCCAATAAAGAATTCTATTCTATTCTATTCTATTCTATTCTATTCTATTCTATTCTATTCTATTCTATTCTATTCTATTCTATTCTATTCTATTCTATTCTATTCTATTCTATTCCACTCCCCTACTCCACTCCACTCCACACCCCTACTCCCCTCCCCTCCTCTCCTCTCCTCTCCTCTCTTTTCTTCTACTCCACTCCACTCCACTCCACTCCACTCCACTCCACTCCACTCCACTCCACTCCTCTATTCTATTCTATTCTATTCTATTCTATTCTATTCTATTCTATTCTATTCTATTCTATTCTATTCTATTCTATTCTATTCTATTCTATCCTATCCTATCCTATCCTATCCTATCCTATCCTATTCTATCCTATCCTAGATGAGTGGCTGTCCAGTTTCTTCTTAAAAACCTACAGTGATGGAGCAATCACAACTCCTGTTCCACTGGTTAATTGTTCTCACTGTTGGGAAGTTTCTCCTTAATTCCATGCTGCTTCTCTCCTTTCATTAGTTTCCATCCATTGCTTTTTCTCTTGCCTTCTAGGACTCCAAGGTCCCTCTAACACAGTTGTGGGATTCAAATAATTTAACAACCGGTTCTCTGCCCTAATGATTTCTTCCAACAACCAGTTCACCAAACGGCTCAGAAAGTTAATAACCGGTTCTCCCGAAGTGATGCGAACCAACTGAATCCCACCACTGCTCTAACAGTTACTATTTTTGAGCCAGGTTTCACCTAAACCATACATCAGAGGGGGCACCATGCAGAATATGCAAATGGCAGCTAGTTTAAATTGCAACCTTGCTTTGCTACTTAAGGAATTAGGCAGATAAAATTGGTTGTTTGGTCCTTGTCTAGAAACTAGAAGACTAGGAGGCCTTTTTGGCCATGAAAGGTGGCTGAGTGATTTTGGGCCAATCATCAGGAGACCATGAGTTCTAGTCCTGCCTTAGGCACAAAAGCTGACTGGGTGGCTTTGGGCCAATCCTAAGAGACCATGGGTTCTAATCCCATTTTAGGCCCACTAGATGACTGTGGTCCAATTTTATGTACAACTACTATTATCAGATTGGTATGACAGAGTTTCTTTAAATGTTCTGGTACTCTGTCTGTAAAATTAGGCAGACCTTGGTCAGCCACTGATGATTTCACAATTAATCTATACTCTTTTCTGTTTGATTCTGTTCAATCCTGTTTTATTTTACTTTACTCTGTGGCTGCAATAAAGAGTGATTGAGTTCTAGCCAGTCTTAGGCAGAAAAGCAAGCTGGATAACTTTAGTCCACTCATCCTCAGGAGATGGTGAGTTCTATTTCTGCTTGATTTCTAAGCTGGTGCCTTAACCACTAGGCCAAACTCTCACGCTGGAAAATTTATCCAGTGTTTTCCTGATACCCTGATTCAAATAGCAAGTTAAAATACTTAGGGGGTATAGTTTTGAATAAATCTGTTTCCAAAGCAATATTGAGCAGAGAAATTGTATTACATTTCCTTCCCAGAGCTTTTTATCCAACGGAAAGAAAGTTTGCATCTGAAATTCTGCCTAAGGGAGAAAAGAAGATTGGAAATGAATCGTAGGTGGAGCTGATGTGGCCTTGCATTGATTTAATCTGGTGCTTAGTAAGGACATGGATAAGAATATCCTGTTTTTCTTCGTCTCTTTTCCAAAGAGCTGCAGATTTTCTGGATTTTGATACAAGCAATCCTCGACTTACAACCACAATTGAACCCAAAGTTTATGTGGCTAAGCAAGGCAGTTGTCGTGACTTTTGCCCATTTTACGACATTTCTTGCCAGGGTGGTTAAGTGAATCACTGAAGTTGTTGTTAGTAACTTCTCCATTGAGTTTGCTTACCAGAAGCTTGCAAAAGGGGAACGAACATGTGACACCAGAATGCTGAGATCGTCCTAAATAGGAGTCAGCTGCCAAGTGTCTGAATTTTAATCACGTGACCATGAGGATGCTGTCATGGCCGTAAGTTTGAAAAATGATCCTAAGTCATTTTTCCAATGCTGTTGTAATTTCAAACGGTCACTAAATGAACTGTGGGAATAATAGGAACTCATTTCCTTCCTCGGGACCAAGAAATTTTAAAAAATGTTAGCCAACTGTGATTACAATCATTTATTTAAAAGTTACAACAGCACTAAATAAAGTGACTTAGGACCGTGTTTCAAACTTATGACTGTTGCAGCATCCCCATGGTCATGTGATCAAAATTCAGACGCCAACTGACTCATATTTTATTTTATTTTTTTTATTTTAATTTGATTTATATGCCGCCCTTCTCCGGAGACTCAGGCGGCTTATAATGCGTTAAGCAATAGCCTTCATACTATTGTATATTTTATACAAAGTCCAGCCCCCACAAACTGGGTCCTCAATTTACCCACCTTAGAAAGGATGGAAAGCTGAGTCAACCTTGAGCCTGGGGAGATTCGAACTTACAGTAATTGCAGACAGCTGATGTTAATCACAATGCTTTTAGTCTGCTGAGCCACCCATTAATGATGGTAGCAGTGTCCTGGGGTCACGTGATCCCTTTTTGTGACCTTCTGACAAGCGAAGTCACTGGAAAAACCAGATTCATTTAACAACCCTGTGACTAATTTAACAATGGCAGCGATTTACTTAACCACTGTGGCAAGAAAGGTCGTAAAATGGGACAACATTCACTTAACGAATGTTTCATTTAGCAACAGAAATTTTGGGCTCAGTTGTGGTTGTAAATTGAGGACTACCTGTAATCTAACAAAAAAGGTCATAAAATTGGGGGCAACTCGCTTAATAACCTTTTCTTAGGGAAAGGGCATAAGTACTTAAGTATCGTTCGAGAATTGTATTATCCAATATTCCAATATTTGAGAGGCTGCCATAGACAGGAGGTGGTCAAGCTATTTGCTAAAGCACCCGAAGCAGGGATGAAATCCAGCAGGTTCTGACAGGTTCTGGAGAACCGGTAGTGGAAATTTTGAGTAGTTTGGAGAACCGGAAAATACCACCTCTGGCTGGCCCCAGAGTGAGGTGGAAATGGAGATTTTGCAGTATTCTTCCCCTGTCATGCCCATCAAGCCACATCATGCCTACCAAGCCACTCCCACAGAACTGGTAGAGACAATTTTTAGATTTCACCACTGAAATCTAAAGGCCAGACAAGAAATAATGGATGGAAACTGAACAAGGAGAGATTCAACCTGGAAATAAGGAGGAATTTTCTGACAGGGAGAACAATCAACTGCTGTTGCTACATTAGTCACACGATTGTTAAGTGAAAGGAACAAAAGTTGTGGGAGCTTCATCCCTGGAGGCTTTCAAGAGGAGACTGGACTACCATCTGTCAGAAATGGTGTAGGGTCTCCTGCTTGGGCAGGGGGTTGGAATAGATGACCTCCAAGGTCCCTTCCAGCTCTCTTAATCTGTTAATCTTCTTTCTACGATGGTGCCTTCATTTGCTTTTAGTGAACTTAATTCAGAACCAGATTTCATCAGTGGCCAAGAACACCCAGAGCCCAAACATACAACATTTTGATTCCTGATTGACAAAAAGGTAGATATTCCAAAACAACAGTGGTATTAATAATTGGCGAGAAAGGTCAGTTGAGGCAAAACTTAACAATTATATCACTTAACAAAATAAATTTTGGGCTCAATTTGGTCATAAGTCAAGGACTACGTGTAGGTTAGATAGATACACATGGTCCTTGGCTTACGACTTACAATTGTGCCCCAAATTTTTGTTCCTAAGCGAGACATTGGTTAAGTGAATTTTGCCTCATTTTACAATCTTCCTTGCCCCTGTTGTTAACTGAATCACTGCAATTGTTAAACTAATAACAGGGTTGTTAAGTGAATCTGGCTTTCCCGTGATCTGAAGGTCACAAAAGGGGATTTTATTTATTTTTATTTATTTATTTTCTTATATTTTTATAGCGCCCTTCTCCTGAAGGACTCAGGGCGTTGTACAGCCATATAAAACAGTAATTACACAAAAATTAAGAAAATCATTAAAATAATTAAATCAATTGGCCGCAATTAAACCCCAGCTAAAACCATCATTAAGACCATTTAAAACCGATTAAGATCTTTGTTCTGTTAGACTGGCTTGATAGAATAATAAAATCTTCAGAGAACGACGGAAGGCATGAAGGTCGGAGATCGTGCGTATTTCTGGGGGCAATTCATTCCATAGGGCAGGGGCCGCCACAGAGAAGACTCTCCCCCTGGGGGTTGCCAGCCGACATTGTTTGGCCGACGGCACCCTGAGGAGCCCCTCTCTGTTGGAGCGAATCGGTCAGTGGGAGGCAATCGGTGGCAGGAGACGGTCCTGCAAGTATTCAGGTCCTAAGCCATGGAGCGCTTTGAAGGTTGAAGCGCACCCGGAAGACCACCAGGAGTCAGTGCAGCTCGCGCAAGAGAAGTGTTACATGGGAGCGACATATTGCCCCCATTATCACACAACCACATTCTGGACCAGTTGGAGCCTCCGGGTGCTCCTCAAGGGGAGCCCCATGTAGAGAGCATAACAGTAGCCCACACAGGAAGTGACAAGGGCATGAGTGATCTTGTGCAAGGCGTCCTGGTCCAGAAAGGGGCGCAACTGGGAGATCAAGCAAACCTGATAAAAAGCCCCCCTGGCCACGGCCGTCATATGATCATCTGAAGTCAGCTGCGAGTCCAGGAGGACACCCAAGTTGTGAGCCCTCTCTGAGGAGGGCAAGAACTCATCCCCAATAGCCAGCGATGGCACCAGCTGGCTATACCGGGGCTCCAGAAACCATAGCCACTTGGTCTTGGAGGGTTTGAGTCTGAGCCTGTTTCTCCCCATCCAGATCTGCACAGCCTCCAGGCATCGGGACATCACGTCAAGGGCATCATTGGGGTGGTCCGGGGTAGAAATGTACAACTGCGTGTCATTGGCATACAGTTGACACTTCATCCCAAAACCACGGATGATCTCACCCAGCGGTTTCACATAAATGTTGAACAGGAGGGGCGAGAGGACTGACCCTTGCAGCACCCCACAAGTGAAGAGCCTCAAGGTCAACCTCTGTCCCCCCCGTCAACACAGACTGCATACAGTCAGAGAGGAAGGAGGAGAACCACCGTATCATGGTACCCCCCACTCCCACACCCTCTAGCCGACGCAGCATGATACCATGGTCGAGAGGTCTAGGAGAGGTCTAGGAGGACCAGGACAGAGGAACAACCCCTGCCCCGAGACCTCCAGAGATCATCAACCAATGCAACCAATGCTGTTTCCGTGCTGTAACCCGTCCTGAAGCCCGACTGGCACGGATCCAGATAGACAGGGTTACATGATGCCAGATAGGATTATGTGACGCCAGGACTCTGCAATCGCCATAAACATGAGTCAGTTATCAACCGTCTTAATTTTGATCACATTACCATGGGGATGCTGCAATGCTCTTAAGTGTGAAAAACAGTCATAAGTCGCTTTTTTTCAGTGCCATTGAGTGGTCACTAAATGAACTGTTGTAACATGAGGACTGGCTCCGTTTCAGAACAACAGCAACAGATACAGAGGGCAGATGATGTTGAGCAAAATTTTAAGAACAACAACAAAATAAAGGGGTGCCCCTTTGCACAAATTCCTGTTTACAGCAACCATATTTCTCCCCTTTTATTCTCAAAGTAGTCAGTGCAAAGAAAAAAAAAAGTAATATAATAATTGCCTTTTTAATATGGCTGGGAATTCATAAGGGCACCTCTGATCTTGTGCCGTGATTTTGCATGTAGTTTTCCTTGTTCTTTGATGCTGGGGGTCATATGCATGGCTAGTCCTGGCAAAAAAATGCTTTTTCCTCTCACCTAATTTAAAAGGGGCCGAAAGAAAATGAGAATATAACTTGCCTCTTATTGTTGTGGGTGGACAGAAATGAAGGCCCGTTAGGCAAGAAACCTTGAAAATTCGGAAACTAATGAATTTTCAGAACGGTGAGAATAATTATCCCATCATTTTGAGGAAGGGGTCATTCCTCAACCTTTAGACCTCCGCGGCTGATCACTTCCAGACTCATTTTACATAACATTCTAGAGACTAATGATAGTCCTTGACTTACAACCTTTCATTTAGTGACTATTCAACGGCACTGAATAAAAGGGACATGTCCATTTTTCACACTTAGGGTTATTGCAGCATTCCCTGTTAGTCATGTAAAAATTCAGAAATTCAGTAGTGGGATTCAGCCAGTTCTGCCCAGTTCACTCACACGCTCACATTTGAGAATCATAGGGAAGGTACTGTATTTTCCTGCGTATAAGACTACTTTCTAACACACAAAAATCTTCTCAAAAGTCGGGGGTCGTCTTATACGCCGGGTCTCATTCTCCTGTAACCAGGCAGACCAGCCCATAAGGTTCTGACGAGCCTTAAATGGCTCTGAGGAGGGTCGTCTTATACGCCCAGTCGTCTTATACGCCGGAAAATACGGTAAGTAAATCTCACCTCTGATTCAGATGCTTGGCAACTGGCATGTACATATGACTGTTGCAGCGTCCCATGGTCATGTGATTCCCCTTTTGCGACCTTTGACAAGCAACGTCAATGGGGAAGCCAGATTCTCTTTACAGTGGTCTTAGTAACTCAACAACTTCAGCAACTCACTTAACAGCCATCTGGAGCAAAACTCATTTAACAACTGTCTCAGTTAGCAACAGAAATTTTGGTCTCAGTTATGGCCGTAAGTCGAGGACTACTTGCAATCTAAAATAGACCTGGGATTTTTCTGGATGGGTGCATTGGGAAAATCTGGTTCTTAGACTTTGCTCGATTTCTTAAGCACAACGAGATTTGCAAACGTGGGAAAGTTTTTTTCTTAATGTGGCTTTAATGGGTTAGATGTACTGGGGTGTCACGTAGCCATCTCGGTTGGATTTATGTGAACCAGTTTTATATATTTATATTTTTTAAGTGGAAAAGAAGATTTACGGCTCCTTTAGCTGGATCGGAGATCTGCTTCTCCCCTCCAGCAAAATTTCTGTTACTAAGCAAGGCAATGGTGGTGCCTTGTTTTATAACCTTTTTTTGCCTCAGTAGTCAAGACCTTCATACTTTCCGCCGCGCCCTCAAGACCCTGATGTTCCAATATCAGGCTTTTTAATTAGATATTTTAATTCTGGGTTTTTAATTCAACTTGGGCCAAACTGTTTAATAGTTTTAAATTCTAATTTTATGATATTTATGTGTTTGTGTTTTTACCTGGCTGTACACCGCCCTGAGTCCTACGGGAGGAGGGCGGTATAGAAATATAATAAATAAATAAATAAATGAATGAATGAATGAATGAATGAATGAATCATTGAAGTTGTTAAATGAATCACAGGTTCATTAAGCGGAACTGGTTTCCGCTGGAAGCTGGCTGGGAAGGCCACACGTGAAGTTCATATGACATTTGAGACACGGCAACCATCATAAATATATGCCAGTTGCCAAACATCCCATTTTTGATCATGTGAGCATGGGGGGGGGGGGGAGAAATGCTGCAATGGTCCTTAAGTGTGAAAAACGGTCGTAAGTCACTTTTTCAGTGCCACTGTAACTTCAAAAGGTCACAAGGTTGTAAGTCGAGGACTACCTGTAAAAGGTGAATTGCACCAACATGTTGTAGGTCAGCCCTCCTGCATAAAACACACAAGAAACTTCACTCTTCTGCTTTTAAGGGCCTGAAGTAAAAAGCTGTATAAACAGAGGCATAGAATCAGAATCGCCTGAAGTATTAGTACCACTTTATAAACTCTTAGTAAGGCCACACCCTCTGCATCCAGTCGCCACATTACAAAAAAGATGCCGAGATTTTGGAAAGAGTGCAGAGAAGAGTAAGTAGGATGATTAAAGACTTGGAGGCTACAACATATGAAAAACAGTTCCAGGAATTAGGTATGTCTAGTCTAAAGAAAAAGAAGACATGATATAGGAACATTGTTATCATGTCACCCCTTAGTCCTTCTTTTCATTAAACTAGACATACCCAATTCCAGCAACTGTTCTTCATACGTTTTAGCCTCCAGTCGCTAAAATAGATTAACCCACCACTAAGGAAAAGTATCTCTAGTCAACAGGGAGCATCCTAAATAATTCAGCCATTTCTTTTGACTCAGCTGAGAAATATGTAGAGTTTATTCAGTGCTTGGCCTGTTGATCATTCATCTTTTGTGTTATCAAACTGTTCGAAGCTCAACCCTGGAGAGAGGAAACATTGATGGAGTTGGCTGTCTGTTGAAGGACCCCAATGGGAAAATGTTTAGAATAAACAAAAATGGGAGGAATGTAGATGTCTGAGCTCCAGAGCTGGAAATTTGAGGAGGAGGAGGAGGAGGAGGGGGGGGGGGGGGAGGAGGAGGAGGAGGAGGAGGAGGAGGAGGAAGAAGAAGAAGAAGAAGAAGAAGAAGAAGAAGAAGAAGAAGAAGAAGAAGAAGAAGAAGAAGAAGAAGAAGAAGAAGAAGATAAGAATGCTATTTTCTTTTTTACTATTTTTCTATCTGATTGTATGTTTCAAGCTGTCAGTCCTTGATTTATGACCGGTGGCTTAGGAAGCATTTGAAGATACAATGGACTCCCCCAAGGCTATTTGCAACTCAGTATTGAAGCTATTACAGTCCAGTTATTTTCGGCCCTGTCCCTCTCACACATTATCATATTTTGGGTCATTGGCCAAGCTCACCTCTGTGACTATTTGCAACATTCTCAGTCACACAATCATGATTTTTTTTTTTTGATGTATTTTGTTGCTTTCCAGCATTTACTTCTTCTTGCCAGCCAAAAACATTGGGATTGGGAAAAATGGATTTGCTTAATGACCATTGTGTTTCCTTAATGACCACTGCAAAAAAATGCTTTAAAATCCGGTCTAGTCACATTTATTTAATAAAGTTCAACAACTTAGGATCATTTTTCTGGGCTCAGTTACGGTCATAAACCAAGAACTGCCTGCATCAATCAGGAATCCCTTGTCAGACTACAGGTAGTCATTTTACGATCTTTCATGCCTTGGTTGTTAAATGAATCATTGCAGTTGTCAAGTCAGTAACCTGGTTGTTAAGTGAATCAGGCTTCCCCATTGACTTTCCTTGTCCTAAGGTCGCAAAAGGGGATCACGTGACCCCGGGACACTGGAACTGTCATAAATATGAGTCAGTTGCCAAGCGTCTGAATTTTGATCACATGACCATGGGGATGCACAACAACAAACCTGTGAGGTAGATCGGGTTGAAACAGAGGGACTGGCCCAGACAGAGTACAATTGTCTTTGACTTACAACTATTCATTTAATTATTGTTCAAAGTTACGATGACACTGAAAAAAACTGATTTATGATTGTTTTTCATTGTTATGACATTGTAATTTTCCCATGGTCCTGTGATCAAAATTTGGATGCTTGGCAACTGACTTATATTTATGACTGTTGCAGGGTCCTGAGGTCATGTGATCCCCTTTTGCGACCTTCAGACATGCAAAATTAATGGGGAAGCCAAATTCACTTAACATCGGTGTTACTAGCTTCACAACTGCAGTGATTCAGTGAAGCAAGAAAGATTGTAAAATGGGGCCAAACTCACTTTACAACTCTCTCACCTAGCAACAGATATTTTGGGCACAATTGTGGTTGCAAGCCAAGGACTTCCTACACTCTTCTCTAATGTCTATGGAGATTCTCAGTCATCCAGGTCATGGTTGTCCCAAAGATGCTTTTTGAAGAGGCACCTGGACTGACTTTGTTTTTCCTTGAAAATGTTTCACTTCTCATCCAAGAGGCTTCTTTCAGCTCTATGAAGTTCCACTTCTTCAGTTCCACCGAAACTGAAGAAGCTTCTTGGATGAGAAGCGAAAAGTCTTCAATCAAAAACAAAAAAGTCCAGTTGCCTTTTGGAAAAGCAAAATAGAATGGAATGGAATGGAATAAGAAGAATAGAATAGAATAGAATAGAATAGAATAGAATAGAATAGAGTAGAGTAGAGTAGAGTAGAGTAGAGTAGAGTAGAGTAGAGTAGAGTAGAGTAGAGTAGAGTAGAGTAGAGTAGAGTAGAGTAGAGTAGAGTAGAATAGAATAGAATAGAATAGAATAGAACAGAAAAGAGTAGAGTAGAGAGTAGAGTAGAGTAGAGTAGAGTAGAGTAGAGTAGAGTAGAGTAGAGTAGAGTAGAGTAGAGTAGAATAGAATAGAATAGAATAGAATAGAATAGAATAGAATAGAATAGAATCTGGAAGGGACCTCTTCTAATTGAACCCCCTGCCCAAGCAGGAGAACATATGCAATTTCAGGTAAGTGGCTGTCCAGTCTCTTCTTAAAAACCTCCTGTAACTAAAATGCTTTCTGAAGGCAAGCTATTCCATTGGTTAATTGTTCGCACTGTTAGGAAGTTTCTCCTTAATCCCAAATTGCTTCTCTCCTTGATTAGTTTCCATGCCTTGTTTCTTGTCCTGCCCTCTGGTGTTTTGGAGAAAAATTGGCCCGCTCTTCTTTGTAACAGACCATCAAATAATGGAATACTGCTATCATGTCGCCCCTAATTCATCTTTTCTCTAGACTGGCCATACTCAGTTCCTGTAACTGTTCTTCCTATGTTTTAATTTCCAGGCCTTTGATCATCTTAGTTGCTCTTCTTTGCACTGTTTCCAAAGTCTCAACATCTTTTTTGGGGGGACTCCTCTCCATTACACTAAATAAACCTATTAAGGTATTTTTTTTTAATTCAGAAAACTCACGTTGGGACTGTACTGCCCAGAATCCCCAGAGAGCAACTAGCCACTGGTTAAGAATTAAGGGATAGGCCGCGAAAATAGTGCATTCTGGGAAGTGTACCCCAGCATATCAGAAAAACATGCAGTTGAACTGGGAGAAACCTAATGGCAGCTGATCCAACCCATAATTAAGAATTAAAATTTTAAAAAATGCAGTGGTTCTGACAATGTGATCAGGCTCTTTATTTCTGGGAGCAACTCCACCAAGGACCTATTCATTCTGCAAAAAAAAAAAAAAAAAAAAAAAAAACCCCAAAAAAGGGAAAGGATGATTTTTTTATGCGTTATGCCAATGTCAGATCTTTTGCAGACAGGGGAAATATTTTATTTTTGCTTAAAAAAAATACATCCCCTTTTTTCTCCTGAGCTCATCTAATTGACAGATCTGTTCCACAATGCTGACGGAAAGTTTTCAGCCTTGCACTGAACATGCATAGTTATAATAAATCAAAGGAAGACGAGAAGCAACAATATGGAATCATTATATCTGGATAGGTCCCTTAACACTTCTCAATATGCTAAGAAGCAGTTGGAATTTATATAAGGCTGCTCAAAAGCAACAGCAGTATTTGTACTCTAAAAATTGACTATGTTTGGAATACAATTATCTTCGTTACCATGCAGAAGGAAAGACAGGTAGTCTTCCACTTACAACGGTTCACTTAATGACTATTCAAAGTTGCAACAGTACTGAAGAAAGAAATTTAGGACTATTTTTCACGCTTAAGACCCCATGATCACATGATGAAAATTCAAAATGCTTGGCAAATGGTTCATATGGTTGCAGTGTCCCGTGATCCCTTTTTGTCATGTGATCAAGTGATGTCATGTGATCCCCTTTTGCAACTGCCTAACAAGCAAAGTCAATGGGGAAGCCAGATTCATTTAAAAATTGGGTTACTAACTTATCAAACTGCAGGGATTCGCTTAACAACTGGAGCAAGAAAGGTCGCAAAATGAGGCAAAACTCACTTAGCAAATGTCTCGCTTAAAAACAGAAATGTTGGGCTCAACTGTGGTCGTAAATCGAGGACTACCTGTAACGGTTACCATACAGGTAATCCTTAATTTAAAACCACAAATGGGACCTCTTGGCTCTGTTGGAAAGAGAGGAGGTTGTTAAGTGAATTGCACCCAGTTTTTAAACAGGTTTTTTTTTTTGCCACAGTTGTTAAGTGAATCATGAGATTGGAAAAATAAATCCAGTTTCCCCCATTAATTTTTGCTTGTTAGAAGCTACTTGATAAAGTCGCAAATGGCAATCACATGAATCTGGGGCAATGCAACTGTCATAAATACATGCCAGTTGCCAAGCATTCAAAATTGGATCACATGACCATGGGGATGCTTTGAGTAGAAAGACCATTTCTAAACCACTTTTTTTCTGGGCCGTTTGAACGATCACTAAATGAATGGCTGTAACTTGAGGAATATCTGTAATTGTCTAGGCCATTTATTCTCAACATTTGCAGCTTGAAGATGGGTGGACTTCAACTCCCAGAATTCCTCAGCTATCAGTGTGGGCAGCTTAAAGATGGGTGAACACTGAACTTCAATTCCCAGAATTCCCCAGCCAGCACATAATTCTGGGAGTTGAAGTCCATCCAGTGGTGAAATCCTCCGCGGCTTGCCACTGGTTCACTGCCCATGCATGCATGGTATGCGCCAAATGTGTGCTGCATGCATATGTGCAATGCGCACCAAATGCACGCTGCCCACACATGTGTAATACACACCAAATGCACATTGCATGCGCATGCATGCACAGTGCTCACTAAACACGTGCTTTGCATGGAAAAATGAGGCTTAAGCAGGTTAGTAGAACAGCAACGGGGGGAAAACAGTTGTGCCGAGTGATTTATATTTGCTAGAAGTCACGCGGCACAGCTGATCATCAGAAATACTGGTTCAGCTTTTTTTTACTACCGGTTCTCCTGAACCAGTGCAAATCAGTAACATTTCATCCCTGAGTCCATCCATCTTTTTTTTTGAAAAAGTTTTTTATTTTTATAATCAAACATACAAACCTACAAACTAGTAAACATATGAACAATACATAGTCAATCGACAAAATATAGCATCTAGTACATCTTTTGTATCCTCTTTTTACCCTCAATTGTTTATCATGTCTTAATATCATCATTTCATTTATTATAACATTTCCCCCAAATTCCTTACTTCTCTATTAATCCATCTACCTGTCTTTTATTTTATTAAAAATCATAAAATATTTTTCCCCCCACATTCCCCACACCCCTCCCTCCCAACCCACCCTCCTGACTTCCCAGAGCAAAAACAGGACATAACATCTAACAACTAACATATACTACCTTATTATAAATTCCAGAGAAATCCCACACATTCGTCCATCTGAGTCCATCCATCTTAATGTTTCCAAGTTGAGAAACACTGGCCTACAAAATCATTCGGGGACCTTAACTAGAGAGAAGCCTTTTTCTTTTCTAAAATTTATTTTACCTCGGAAAGATGGCTGAAAATACTTGGCAACTGCTGGCTGACAAAAGAAATTGGACTCAGTTGCTCAGCCTTGCTCTCCACCAAACAATCGTGAGGTGGGTAAAATCCAAATCCTGATGGAAAATTTTCAAGGACCGGTTTGAATGGATGACACCGACTAGCTGGAATGATAAATTGCTCCCTGGTTGTGGGAATCCAATTAAAGGCTTGGTAAAAATGTTTGGGGAAATAGAATTGGACAGTCAGTCAGAGAATGAAAGCTCTAAAAAAAACCCACATGTGAAGTTATGCTTCCTTCCTTCCTTCCTTCCTTTCTTCCGTAATTCCATCTTTTTTTCCTGTCCCTTTTTTATTCATGCTGGCAATTCATTAGTCAGAAAGGTTGCTGACTGAATAAATTCAACGTTTGGCTCCAAAGACGATGGAGAGAAATTCGGAACGATTCCTCAAGTTGCTGAAAATAAGATTGAGAAACAAAAGCCTTGTTTGTCGGATTGTTTCGTGAAAGTTTTGGGGAATAACAAGCCAGAAACTGCTGCTAGTTCCTATGAACTCATTTTTCATAGGTCTCTGGCTAAATACAAGAACCCAGGATAAAAAGCAGAGGTGGCATTCAGCCGGTTCGGATTGGTTCACCAAACCGATAGC
Organism: Coluber constrictor foxii; assembly: GCA_038048745.1. Lineage (NCBI taxonomy): Eukaryota > Metazoa > Chordata > Lepidosauria > Squamata > Colubridae > Coluber > Coluber constrictor. Next base: position 165,975,743 of record CM075961.1, on the reverse strand, counting down.
GGAAATCGTGGGTGGGCCTGTCCACCCGTCCGGGCTCTATGCCATCCTATTTAGGCATGTTTTTTTTAATTGAAAAAGTTTTACAATACAAATTTTATCATTTCTCCCCCCCTTCCCCCCCAACTTCCCCCTCCCCAACTCCATATCCCCCTCCCCATTCCCCCCTTGGCTTCCCTTGCAAAAAAAATTTTTTTTTATTTTCACACAGTCTACATATATTAAACTAAAAAAAAAATAATACAGTGAAATCCGAAAAATAATATAACAAATAGACCTATAAATAGTAAAGTTTTCCTAAAACTAATAATATTATAATAAAAAACTAATAATAGTAATATTTACCTCATTTATCAGCCATCAATATTCATTTATCAATCAATACGACGCTTATAATATTTAAACCCAGATAAAAAAATATCAAACATTTCTCTAATCTAATATTAATAATTATTTACCTAAATCAATCCCCCATATTATATAATAATAAAATATAATATATAGCATCTATGTCAAATAATTTTCTGTATCAATAAACCAATTTTTAGTCTTCTCTTCATCTTGATTGAAGTTAAGTATACTGTGACCTAATTAAGTCAATTTCTTCTTCCAACATAGTTTTTATAAACTTCTATTTAGGCATGTTTTTGATGCAGGATACATGCGTGGAAGGCCAAGCACATGTGCGGACATTTGGGAACCAGTAGAGAAAGTAAGTGAATACTATAAAAAAGATGTGGAGACTCTAGAAAAAATGCAGAGGAGAGCAACCAGGATGATGAGGAGACTGGAGGCTAAAACATACGATGAACAATTGCAGGAATTGGGCCTGGCTAATCTAGTGAAGAGAAGGACCAGAGGAGACATGATAGCCGTCTTCCAATATTTGAGGGGCTGCCACAGAGAGGAGGGGATCAACTTATTTTCCAAAGCTCCTGAAGGTCAGACAAGGAATAATGGATGGAAACTGACCAAGGAGAGATTCAACCTACAAATGTGGAGAAATTTTCTGACAGTGGGAATTATCAACCAATGGAGCAGAAGTTGCTTTCGGAAGTTGTGGGAACTTCATCACTGTAGACTTTCAGGAAAAGATTGGACTGTCATTTGTCAGAAATGGTGTAGGGCAGTGGTGGCTAACCTTTTACTCACAATGCACGCACATGAACACCATTTGCACACGTGCATGCTGTGCACAAGTACTCACATGCATGCACAAACACGCATGCATGCGCAGGAGAGCTTCAAAGACCAGCTGGGTCTCCTGAATTGTGTACATGCGCACTGGAGACCCAAACACCAGCTGGAGCACACATGCATTTGGAGCTGCAGGTGAGTTGGGCGACAGCTTGTGTGCCCAGAAAGATGTCTGTGTGTGCCACCTCGGCAAGGGTCTCCTGTTTGGGCAGGGGGTTGGATCAGATGATTTATAAGGTCCCTTCCAACAGAATAACTCTGTTAATCTGTTAACCACCCCTGATAAAAAGAAACAAAGAAACCTCTCATTTATAGGGATAGAAACGTCTGAGAAAAATGCAGAAATTAGGCACCGCATTCCTCTTGTTAAATCTTCCCCAATCTGGGGCTGAAAAAAGAAAACTGAGTGTCTGACTCACATGATTTGATCATGCTTTTTTATGGCTCCCTTTTTAAAATCATTATATCGATCAGTCGAGCCCTGGGAAATTGAAGCCATCCGAGCTAAAGATTTTGTTGTAATATTGAATTAGGCTCCAATAATAGAGAATGTGACTTTGAAGGAAAAACTGGCTTTATTGACTTGGGATAGATAAGATACTGTGGTAAATTTTCTACCAGCGGATTATAATAACAGTTTGTTAAACAGAGAGGTTTGTATTTTTTAATTTTATTTTGTTTTACTATTGTTGTTCTTCTTGTTCACTACTTCGTTACTAATAAAACATGGCCCAATGGGGCATGAATTGTCTAGTAGGTATGAGTAATGTGTTTGAACGTGTGTGTAAAATTATATAATAATAATAAATTATTATCTAAATAAATCTCATTTACTTATTATAGGGAACTTTTTCCTCTTTGAATTTTGGCTTGCTTTAATCACCATAAACTATAGGGGTTTTCTCTCTGACATTATCACAGTTATATAATTTCTACCTTAGTTAAATTTCACTGTACAGGTCGTCCTCAATCTATGACCACAATTGAGCCCAAAATTAATGAGAAATTTGTTAAAATGAATTTTGCCTCACTTTACAACCTCACTTGCCACAGTTGTTAAGTGAATCACTGCAGTTGATAAGTAGGTAACATGTAATTTTAAGTAATTTTTTTCCCAGTGCTGTTATAACTTTGAACCATCACTAAACGAACTGTTGTAAAACGAGGACTACTTTTGCTAATGAATGCTAAGTCATCCCCTAAAACAGGCTGAGTCATACTGCAAAGTCATTGTTTTAAATCTCCCCTTTGATGAAAAGTGCCGGAGACATCCCTTTTACAATTGAGGCCAGAACAATAGGGAATTCAATGACTAATTTCCTTTGCAGAAACTTCATCCGAAGTCAAAGTCAAGGTTTAAGGGATTGGGCAAAACCCAGCACTGTCTTGGGCAGCTGATAAAACTTCTGCAAAGCTCTGAAAAGAGATCCCAGCCAAGAATGAAGAGGCTGTTGCAAAGGATCCTACAGGTAGGAAACTGATTCCTGTAGCATTTATTAGGAACCAATGGGGGGGATAAAAAATATCCATTTGCAAAGCGACAATGAAACTGACTCATTCTGAAAACGGCAATTAAATTAGGCCACTGAAGTTCATGTTGCTATTGTTTGATCTGCTTGTTAACTCTGCTATTATCAGTTGAGATATTTGGTTTATTGCAGTGTTCTTCAAACTTGGCAACTTGAAGGCAGGTGGACTTCAACTCCCAGAATTCCCCAGCCAGCATAGCTGGAGAATTCTGGGAATTGAAGTTCAGTGTCCACCCATCTTCAAGCTGCCCACACTGATGGCTGAGAAATTCTGGGAGTTGAAGTCCACAAGCCTTCAAGTTGCAAGGTGGAAAACACTGCTTTACAGCTTTTCCAGGAACCAATTTACAATCAGAAAAGTTTTGAACCAATGTCCAGATCTAAGAATGTTTCTTGGGACTGCATAATATATTAGATAGGGCCAGCAAGTATTACAATACGGCTCTTTTTGTTTCCATGTTTAGAATTCCCTTTTTACATCAAAACTCACGGAATATATACTGTATTTTCCTGCGTATAAGACTACTTTCTAACACACAAAAATCTTCTCAAAAGTCGGGGGTCGTCTTATACGCCGGGTCTCATTCTCCTGTAACCAGGCAGACCAGCCCATAAGGCTCTGACGAGCCTTAAATGGCTCTGAGGAGGGTCGTCTTATACGCCCAGTCGTCTTATATGCCGGAAAATACGGTATTTGCATTGTCTTCATGTTTCTAACCTTGGTTTAGGGTGATTTTTTTTTTTTATCACCATCAAGAATGCCCTTGTGGAAAATTTTGTGCTCCCTCCAGTGGTTCAGGCTCTTTATAACTCCAGAGTTCTTAATTTTGCAAGCCATGGTATAGATAGTCCTTGATTTACGATCGGCTGCTTAGTGACCATTCACAGTTATGATGGACATCCCTTATAACCAGAATTTGATGTTCTGATAATGGCTTCTCCATGGTTACCTGAGAGTCTTCAGCATCCGGGTGCATTTACTGGCATTTGTAGTGTCACGATTATTTTTTATGATATATATATATTTTTGTTACAAACCAGGTTTTCAGTAAAAGCAATTCATAGCAAAGCATTGATTTTCTTAATGACTATGATATTTGCTTAATGACCAGGGTAGTTACTTTATGACTGCGGTATTTACTTAATGACTGCTGCAAGAAAAGATCATAAAATCTTGTCACTGATGTAGGTGGTCTGATTTATGACCATCTATGGTCACATCTATTATAGATATGAAGGACAGGCTTTGTTGTGGTTGTAATTTGGGGACGGTCTCTATTCCCTGTGACCCTCTACGGAAGGGAAAGTTGGACTTTGAAGAAGGAGGGGAGAAGCATTGGTGCTTTTGAAGATTGGAGTTGGAGAATACATGGACAGCTAAGAAAACAAATTAAGAGATCATCAAAACAAGTCAACTCAAGAACCCAGAAGGAAAAAACAGGAGTCATGTACAACATACAGTATAAGGACTGCAACAACCACTATGTAGGACAAACAGGCAGGAGGCTAGCACAGGGGTCTGCAACCTTAAACACTCAAAGAGCCATTTGGACCCGTTTCCCACAGAAAAGAAAACACCGGGAGCCACAAAACGTTTCCCGTGCCTGATTATTTCTTGAGCGGCCACAAAACTAGCATATGTAGTTGAATTAAATGTTCTGTTTTCTTCTGAAATTTTTATTTTCTTGGATTTATCCATGGTTGGCTTACAGGGGGTTGAAAAGCTCAATAAATTGCATGCCAGTGGGTGTCTCACATGTTGCACATTGTGACACATATTTTGAGTGACAGGGAGCCGCAGCAGAGGGGTGAAAGAGCCACATGCGGCTCCAGAGCTGCAGGTTACTGACCCCTGGGCTAGCAGAACGCATCCAGGAACACCAACCGGCGCAGTGGTGGGTTTCAAATTTTTTTTACTACCAGTTCTGTGGGCGTGGCTTGGTGGGCGTGGCACAGCTTGGGGGACGTGGCAGGGGAAGGATACTGTAAAATCTCCATTCCCTCCCCAATCCAGGGAAAGGATACTGCAAAATCTCCATTTCCTCCCGATCAGCTGGGACTCGGGAGGCAGAGAATAGATGTGGGCGGGGCCAGTCAGAATTTTTACTACCGGTTCTCTGAATTATTCAAAATTTCCGCTATGGGTTCTCCAGAACTGGTCAGAACCTGCTGAAACTCACCTCTGAACTGGCGGTCAGAAGACATGATGAAAATTATTTAATTTCACAACACAAAAATTATTTAATTTCACACAGACCAGGCCAAATCCCAGAGAATTTCTGAAAGCCTGGTACTATGACAAATCAGTCATCAGTAGGCACATAGACATTAACAACATCTATAGACCAGGCCAGTGATGGCTAACTTTTTTGCCATCGCATGCCAAAAGCATGGTGGGGTCACAGGCACACGTGCCCACATCCATAATTCTATGTGCCCCGCCACACCCCGCCATTCTTCCCCCGCTTTTGGCATGTGATGGCCTGATGGGCCCTGTAGGCCATTTTTTTGCTCTCCCCAGGCTCCAGAGCCTTTCCAGGAGCCTGGGGAAGGCAAAAACAGCCTTCCCCATCCCTAAGAGGCCCTCTGGAGACTGGAAACAGTGTGTTTCCTGACTTCTGGTGGGCCCAGAAGGCCTGAAAATCATCTGGCCAGCACACGCATGCGTGCTGGAGCTGAGCTCACGTGCCCACCCATATTGTTCCACCATGTGCCATAGGTTCACCATCACGGGACTAGGCAAAAGAGATAATCAACCAGCCCAAAAGAGAACAAAAAGACTCCAGCAGCTCTTCGCCAGAAATCAGCACCCAGATCAGCATAGATTAACTCCAAAATTAATTTCAGACCAACAATTAAGCAAGCAATTCCCCAACCAAGAAACTGCCAAAGAGCCATCAGCAAACAGCCCAACCAAAGAATCTCTTATTTATTTATTTTATTTATTTTATTTTTTAAATTTATAAACCGCCCTTCTCCTTGCGGACTCAGGGCGGTGAACAGCCAGAATAAAACATAGTACACAAAAATTAAAAACAATTAAAAACTATTAAATATCATTTGGCCGAAAATTAAAACAACCCAATTTAAAATTAAATTCAAATTTAAAAATTCAAATTTAAAAACGGAGGATGGGATCAAGCTAGCCCAGCTAGATGGAATAAGTGGGTTTTAAGGGCCCGACGAAAGGTCCGGAGATCTGGAATCCTACGTATCTCCGGGGGTAGGTCATTCCAGAGAGCGGGCGCCGCCACAGAGAAGGCTCTCCCCCTGGGGGTCGCCAGCCGACACTGTCTAGCCGACGGCACCCGGAGGAGGCTCTCTCTGTGCGAGCGTACTGGGCGGTGGGAGGCTATTGGCGGCAGAAGGCGGTCCCGCAAGTACCCAGGTCCTAAGCCATGGAGCGCTTTAAAGGTGGTCACCAACACCTTGAAGCGCACCCGGAAGACCACCGGGAGCCAGTGCAGCTCGCGCAGGAGAGGTGTCACGTGGGAGCGCCATGTCGCTCCCATAATTCCCTGCGCGGCCGCATTCTGGACCAGTCTTAAGGTCTCCCCCACCCACACAGACAGGCAAGGCACCAGATTATAAACTGACAGCAAACAGCACTCTTACTAGCACTGAGGATGTTTCCTGGTTAGGATTGTGAAATGCTTGCAAGAAAACAAGCAACTCAGAGAGCACCAAGGACCCCTCAGTCAACTCAAGAGTTCTCACTCCAGGCACAAAGAACCAGTGTAAAATTTGGCACATCATATGCAAAGACCCAGCTCCCTGGAGAAGCTTCTGATGCTGGAAAAAGTGGAAAGAAAGAGGAGGAGGAGGAGGAGATGACAGAAGAAGAAGAAGAAAAAGGAGAAGAGGTAGGAGAGGAGGAGGAAGAGAAGAAGCAAAAGAGGAAGAGGAAGGATGACGGGAAGAAGAGGAGGAAGAAGAAAAAGGAGGAGGAGGAAGAGGAGAAGACGCAGGAGGTAGAGGGAGAAGGAGGAGGACAGGAAGGAAGAGGTGGATGGGAAGAAGAGGAGGAGGAGGAGGAAGACAACAACTAGCAGCAGGGTGGATGAACTCAGTTATGGTGCTGAGGTTAAGGGCATTCTTCAGAAGAACTGAAGGGTCAGGTTGGGGATAGATCATCAGGTGCCCCTATGTGATTGGTAAGGTTCAACAGTGTCTTGACAAAATATGATCAGTCAATGAAAACAAAGACCCAGATTCCATGAATTGTTTGGAAATATGGAAGGACAGAATAGAAGAGGACAACCAGCAGAAGATGGGTGTCATTTGTAATGCCCAACAATCATATGACAGTTATGACAAAAACTATGGTTGAGAAATGTCTGTGGAGATGCTCAACCATCCAGTTCATCGTTATCTCAAAGGTGCTTTTTCAAAAGGCAACTAGACTGTTTTTAATTTGAAGAAGACATTTTGCTTCTGCTCCAAGAAGTTTCATTAGTCGAGAAGGTTTATAATTGCTTGTAGATCCATTGTGCAGGGGGGGGGGGAATCTGTTAAGATTCATGTGAGAAATATTTTTCAACATTCAACCATTCACACAACATGTGATCAATATTTAGCGTAGATTCTAAACATGTTGTGCAAACTTCTTTATTATTTCTCTCTTATTTTTTTTTGCCTTGTCTGTAACTTTTGTTTTTCTTTTTTATTGTCTTTCTAGGGGTTTATTTTATATGTAGTATAAATAAATAAATATTATTAAAAAGTTATCCCAATAAATAGCATTTTCAGATAGTTCTCGATTAATGACGCAATCACTATTGAGCCCAAAATTTATGTTGTTAAGTGAAAAATTTGTTGAGTGAGCTTTGCCTCATTTTATGATCTTTCTTGCCATAGTTGTTAAGTGAATCATTGGATTTGTTGTTCAATTAGTAACACGATTGTTCAGTGAATCTGGTTTCTCTACTGAATTTGTCAGAAGGTCGCAAAAGGGCCCAGAACACTGCAATCGTCATAAATATGAGTCAGTTGCCAAGTTCCCGAATTTTGATCATGTGACCATGGGGATGCTACAATAGTTGTGTGAAAAATAGTCATAAGTCACCTTCTTCAGTGCCATTGTAACTTAAAACGATCACTAAACAAATGACCAGAGACCATTTTATGAGTATCACCTTGCCTAATGAGCAGATTTACAACCATCATAACTTAGGACGGTCAGGCTCCATTATGGTTGTAAGTCGAGGACTACATGCCGTAAACCATTCCCAACTGGGAAAACAAACCATTGGGGTCCCTGTACTGAATTCTGGAGGGATGACAATCAGAACTGGTTTCCTTTCCTTCCCCACAATTAATCACACAGACCTCGAAATCCAGAAACGTAGAAGTGTTTATTTTTGAAAATATTTACATTTTTATTTCAACATCACATAAAAATTCTTGGCGAGCCTAACTAGATCATTCCAGTGTTAACACAACTTTTGGGACCAAGTTGCCATTCATCGTTTCCTTCATTTTGAATAATTTTTAATACGAAGTTTCCCTTTATAGAACAAAACTAATTTTTGAGGTTGGGGCTCAAAAACCAGAGCAATAACTCTTTTACAGGCCACAGGTTTTCTCCTTCCCCTTTCCATCCCCTCCTATTTTAAATCTCTGCTCAAACTAATCTAGTATTTTCAAACGAGGCAATTTAAAGATGTGTGGACTTCAGTTCCCAGAATTCCCCAGCCAGCATGCAAGGACTCCAACTCCCAGAATTCCCCAGTCTGCATGTGTGGACTTCATCTTCCCCAATTCCCCAGCCACCCATGAGAAGGGGAATTGAATTCTGGGAATTGAAGTCCATTCATCTTAAAGTGCCCAAGTTTGAGAAATATCAACAACCACACTATGCATCTGGTGAAAGCTTCTGCCTTTGAATAAAACGTTAGTTGAAAAAGGGACCATCAGATTCCTTTTGAATTTTGGCTATTATACACTAATATAGTTTATTCAGACAAATTTGCAGTCTAACCTAAAAACCTTGTTTCTAAAGGTGGAAATGGATGTCCTTATAAGTCACCATCGCTGAAGCTCAATTATGTTTTGTCCACACAGAGTCAGGAAATATTGAAAAAGCAGATGTTTTTAGAAATCTACCTTTCTATTTCAAGACTGCTAATACTTCCTAAAAAATAGGGTCACCTGCATAGGAAAGGTGGGGGGGGGGTCAGAAAAGCCAAAATGGCTGATGGCTACAGCTTATATGAAGGATCTCTAAACACGACAACTTTCAGACTTATGAATTCCCAGAATTCCTCAGTCAGTCATGTTGGCTGAGGAATTCTGGGAGTTGAAGTTCACAAGTCTTAAAATTGCTAAGTTTGGAGACCCCTGGCTTATATCATGAGGTTGCAGCCTCACGTTGACTTTTTTAGCCCCTACAGCAATGCTTCTTAAGCCAACTGACTCAATTTTTTTCTTTGGCTGGTCTCAAATAATGTCACAACCCCTACAAAAAAAACCCCCTAGACCAGTGACGGCTAACCTTTTTGCTATCACGTGCCAAAAGTGGGGGGAGCGTGGGGGAGGTCACCCACATGTGTGCCCACATCCATAATTTTATACGCGCCCCCCCCCCCATGCTCCCCATGCTTTTGGCACGCAGTGGCACCATGGGCCCAGTAGGCCCATTTTTTGCTCTCCCCAGGCTCCAGAGCCTTTCTAGGAGCCTGGGGAGGGCAAAAACGGCCTTCCCCATCTCCTCAGAGGCCCTCCAGAGGCCGGAAACAGTGTGTTTCCTGACTTCTGGTGGGCTCAGAAGGCCTGAAAATTAACTGGCTGGCACACGCATGCGTGCCGGAGCTGAGCTCATGTGCCCACCAATATGGCTCCACGTGCCACCTGTGGCACCTGTGCCATTGGTTTGCCATCACGGCCTAGACAGTTGTTTTACACAAGCATCACAGCAAAACTCTCTCACACTGGATTCCCTGTTCACAAACAGGCAGTTACAAACTGATGCATGAACTTTCAAAATAGGCCCGTCTGACCAAAACAAGGCCTTCTTAAGGGCTAATCATGTCTCCTATAGTAACTCAAAAATACTGTATATTATACAAAAAAGGGGGCAGGAGTGTAACTCCAAACAACAACAAACCAAACCAACAATCACAGCAATCTCAGCAGCATCCATGTGTGTTTGCAAGGGGTTTTTTTTGGTTGCAAGCACCAGAAGGCAGGAGAAGAAGCAATGCATGGAAACAAATCAAAGAGAGAAGCAGCCTAGAACTAAGGAGAAACTTCCTCACAGTGAGAACAATTAACCAGTGGAAGGATTTGTCTCCAGAAGTTGTGGGTGCTCCATCACTGGAAGTTTTCAAGAAGAGATTGGATAACCACTTATACAAAATTGTAAAGGATCTCCCGCTAGAACAGGGGGTTGGACTAAAAGATCTCCAAAGATCTTCTGATTCTCTCCTTCTGTTATCCTGCATCCCATTAGAAGTTAAAACTGAATTCAGCATTGATTTAACTAAACCAAGCTAGAGAGAGTTCAGTTAAAATTTCAGTAACACACCATCAGGGAAACCAAGAGGCACTTATGACTTATGACCAAAATTGGGGCCAAAATTTGTCGCTAAACAAGATGGTTCTTAAGTGAGTCATGTCCAATTTTACGATCCCCCCCCCCCGTGGTTGTTAAGTAAATAATATGTTTGTTAAGTGGATCTAGCTTCCCCCATTGACTCTGCTTGTCAGAAGCCCTGTTGGGAAAGTCAGAAATGGTGATTGTGAGATCTCATAACACTAAACCAATCATAAATACTGTATTTTCCTGCGTATAAGACTACTTTCTAACACACAAAAATCTTCTCAAAAGTCGGGGGTCGTCTTATACGCCGGGTCTCATTCTCCTGTAACCAGGCAGACCAGCCCATAAGGCTCTGACGAGCCTTAAATGGCTCTGAGGAGGGTCGTCATATACGCCCAGTCGTCTTATACGCCGGAAAATACGGTACATGCTTTTCGCTCAGTGGCCAAATTCTGACGATGACACTGGCTGTGACGCTTGTAAGTGTAAGAACTGACTGTAAATAACTTTTATTTTTCCAGAACTGTTGTAATTTCGAATAGTCACTAAACAAGTGGTCTTAAGTAGAGGATTACTTGTATGGGCTAGAGTGGAAAACCATAGCAAGTTACTTCAATTCTATTGCCAAGAAATTGCAAAAACTCCCCTCTAGAATTTATAAATATATATATACATATATACGTATATTTAATTAAACATTAGGCAAAGCTATTGTGTAATCTTTCTAGCTTTTCTATTAGCAGTGTTAAGAATCACCCAACGTAAACCACCGTTTAGCAAAATCTATGCTCACTTTAAAAAAAAAATGGCTGTTCTTTTATCATCCTAAAAATGACAAATCTAATTCCCTGTCTTCCTTTTTCTTCTTCTTTTACTTTTGAGTCAACATGTATTGGAACCTTCTGAAGAATAGATTTCCCTGCTCTGTGAAACTAGAGACATGGATTCTTTATTCATAAAAAATAGAATAAAATATACTTATTTATCTGTTCCTTTGGGCCCAAGATTAGCAGATTCTGCATGTTAAATCTGTATTTAGTCTGGGCGAATAAAAGCACAAAGCAACCAGGAGAGTTAAATCCAGGAGGGGAAAAAAAAGAAAACAATTTCCTGAAAAATATAGAAGGGAAGTGCCAATTGGAGAGCCAGATTGGTGCACTGTTTAAAGGCACCCGGCTTAAAAACTAGAAGATAGTGAGTTCTAGTTTTGCTTTATGCACAAAGCCAGCTGGGTGAGCTTGAGCCAGTCACTCTCTCAGCTCTATAAAGGAGAAAATGGCAAAGCACTTATGAAAAACTTTGCTAAGAAAACTGCAGGGATTTCTCCCGGCAGTCTCTGAGAATCACCTTATGTGTATGAGTCTCTTTTTTTATTTTTATTTTTGTAAAAATGGACTCAACAAAGTGATTAAACAGAAGGGAGAAAATCTATATCATAAATACAATATAAATAAATAGTTTTTATTAGTTCTTTTTGAAAGGCTGGGGGGGGGGAGGGGGAAGGGAAACGTTGAGCCGAGAGTTTGATATAATGGTTACAGCTGGCCTAGAAGTTGAAAGGCTGTGAATTCCAGTTTTGCCCTAGGCACAAAACCAGCCCGGTGACTTTGGACCAATCACTAGGAGACAGTGAGTTCTAGTCCCGCCTTAGGCTCGAAAGCTGGCTGGCTGACTTTGTGCCACTCCCTCCCTCTCGGCTCAGCCTACCTCACAAGGTTGTTGTTGTAGAGGAAATCAGAGGAAGGGATGCTAGGGTGCCTTGAGTTGCATAACAAAGACAGGATATAAATCAAAAATAAATGGTGGTTTTTAAAAAGAGGCAATCGCATTTTCCTAGCTGCCATCTCGACTTTTTGACACCAGCAACACATTCTGTCCTTGCAGTGTCTCACTTGGTAATTCTTTCCAGCCAAAGAATTAAGATTTTGGACAACAAGGGAAGGTTCCTTGCTGATATTCCTTTCCAATTCTGCTTCTGCCCACTGCCCCCATTAAAAAAACCCCGAACTGCAGTTCCTCTGAAAAGAAGAGCATCGTATCAAAGCAAAGATTTTTTTCTGGAGAAATAAACCCAAGTTTCTTTTTCAGGAATTAAAAATGGGTTGGAAATATAGGTTCAAAAGGAAGGGGAGAAAACCACAAGGGAAAATAGCTCTCACCAGACCAGTGATTCTCAACCTCGGAAACTTTAAGACATGTGGACTTCAATTCCCAGAATTCCCCAGTCAGTTTGGGTGGACTTCAACTCCCAGAATTCCTCAGTTAGTGTGGCTGGACTTCAATTCCCAGAATCCCCCAGCTAGCTTGGGTGGACTTCAGCTCCCAAAGTTGCCCAGCAGGGATTGGTTGACTTCAAATCCCAGAATACCCCAGCCATCTTGAATGACCTTATTTATTTATTTATTAATTCGATTTATATGCCGCCCTTCTCCGGAGACTCAGGGCGGCTTACAATGCATTACAATACCTTCTGCCATCGATAGCCTCCCACTGGCCATTTTGCTCCCACAGAGAGGGACTCCGTCAGCCAAACAATGTCGGCTGGCGACACCCAGGGGGAGAGCCTTCTCTGTGGGAGTTCCTGCCCTTTGGAACGAACTGCCCCCAGAAATACGCCCGATCGCCGACCTCCGTGTTTTTCGCAGCGCCCTTAAGACCCTGTTCGTCCGACAGGCGGGGCTATCTTTGTAACTGAGTTTTAATTGGAGTTTTAACATTGGGGTTTTAAATTAGTTCGGCCGATAATGTAATAATTTTAATAGTTTTAAACCTTTACTGATGTTTGTATATTGTATATAAATATTGTATATTGGCTGTGTACCTCCCTGAGTCCTTCAGGAGAGGGGCGGTATAGAAAAAAAATTATAAATTAATTAATTAATTACTGTATTTTCCTGCGTATAAGACTACTTTCTAACACACAAAAATCTTCTCAAAAGTCAGAGGTCGTCTTATACGCCGGGTCTCATTCTCCTGTAACCAGGCCGACCAGCCCATAAGGCTCTGACGAGCCTTAAATGGCTCTGAGGAGGGTCGTCTTATACGCCCAGTCGTCTTATACGCCGGAAAATACGGTAATTAAACAATAGCCTTCATACTTTTTTATATACCTGCTTAGTAGGGCGTTCCCCCCCCCCCAAGCGGTGTTCTTTTTTATACAAAGTCAGCTTATTGCCCCCACAATCCAGGTCCTCAGCTCTTATGCTGGCTGGGGAATTCTGGGAGTTGAAGTCCACTTGTCTTAAAGTGTCTAAGGTTGAGAAAGACTGTTCCAGGCAGATCAAGGGGCTTTGGGCTTGTTCACACAGCTGCAGTTTGTTTTATACTGTGAAAGCTAATCCTGGTTGGAGAGGTGGGCATGGACATGGCACGGGCCACGCGTACCCGGAGGGAGTGATGGTCCTGCCAACGGTGCCACCTTTTTCGAGCCGCAGAACGCACCTGGAAAATAAAAAAAGAAGAAGAGAGGAATCTGGTTAGCGGTCCTATTATGGGGTGGATCCAGAGATCCTTCTCTAAGTGAAAATAAATCACCTTTTATTACCTTAATAAAAAAGGGTGAATACTCCAATATCCGTTCCCCTCAGTTTCCCTTTTTCACATGTCAATTTATGTTTGCCGCTATTTTTAAAAAAACAAGGCCCACTGTTCAGGTATCCTTGCATTACGACCACAATTGAGCCCAAAATTTCTGTTGTTAAGCAAGACAGAGATTTTGTGAAGTGAGTTTTGCCCCATTTTACGACCTTTCTCGCCACAGTTGTTAAGTGAATCCCTGCAGCTGTTAAGTCAGTAACACGGTTGTTAAATGAATCTGGCTTCCCTATTGACCTTTGTGGATTAGAAGGTCAAAAAAAGGGGATCATATGATCCCGGGACACTGCGACTGTCATAAATATGAGTCCGTTGCGAAGTGCAACGGACATAAGTGTGAAAAAATGGTCATAAGTCACTTTTCTCAGTGCTGCTGAAACTTCAAACGGTCACTAAACTAATGATTATGAATTGAGAACTATCTGTACATGTATGCATTTTGTACTGACTTTTTTCCTCCAAATCTTGAAGGATCTGAGGAGATTCCAATATGGGATCCTGCTGCATCCCATTTCAAGAGGAATTCCCCTCCCCTCACTCAATGCCCACTTGTATCCTCCTCAAATTTGTGATATTCACACCAAATCAGGGCCACCCTTTAAAGCAGGGGTGTCAAACTCCATTTCATTGAGGGCCGCATCAGGGTTGTATTTAACCACAGGGGCCGGGTGGATGAGGCCAGCTAGATGTCACTCATGTTGGGGGCGCTTGGGGTGGCCCCAGCGCTCTGCCAGTGAAAACAGAGCACATGTGGCCCTCCCGAGCTCCATTTTCACTGGCACCCCCGACATGAGTTTTCACTGGTAGAGGCACAACAGGGCGGTCCCTCACTGTTTCCAGGATGGCCCCAAGGGCTAGATCCGGCCCACGGACCTTGAGTTTGACCCTCTTGCTTTAAAGCAAGTATGAAGAATGGATCTGGAATTTATCCTTGTTGGTCAGATACTCCACATAACTGAGTGTCAGTTTCCTGAAGCTGATAGGACTGCTAGTAGAAAATAATTAATCCCCCCCCAAAATGATGGCATTACCACAGAATTACTGCTTATCCTTGTCTTACAGCTGTTGATTTAGAGACCATTCGTTCTATTACGGAACTGGAAAAAGTGTGATTCACACTTACAACCATTGCAGCATCTCCATTGTCACGTGATCAAAATTAGAATGCTTGGCAGCTGGCATGTACTTATGACGGTTGCAGTGATCCCCTTTTGCGACCTTCTGAGAAGCAAAGTTAATGGGGAAGCCTTAACAACTTAGCACCCGTGTTACTAACAACTGCAGTGGGTCATTTAACAACTATGGCAAGTAAGGTTATTATTGATTGATTGATTGATTGATTGATTGATTGAATTTCTATACCGCCCTTCTCCCAAAGGACTCAGGGCGGTGAACAGATTAAGATTTCATGTACATATAAATATATTTTATAAACAGTAAATAATAAATTGAGTCAACTTGGTGTATCTACTAAGACCTTGGAAATAGAATTTTGATGTTTATGCTAGCCCTGCTTGTTGAAATAGAAAGGTCTTCAGGGCACGTCGGAAAGTGCGAAGATCTGGGATTATTCGTATTCGAGGTGGTATTTTGTTCCAACGCATAGGTGCCCCCACAGAGAAGGCTCTCTCCCTTGGAACTACTAGATGACATTGTTTTAATGATGGTACTATGAGTAGGCCTACTCTGTGAGAGCGTGTTGGTTGGTGGGAGGTTATCGGTTGCAGCAGGTGGTCTCGTAAGTATTCAGGTCCTAAGCCATGGAGCACTTTAAAGGTAAGAACCAACACCTTGAAGCACACTCGGAAGGCCACCGGAAACCAGTGCAGCTCGTGTAGAAGAGGTGTTACATGTGAGCACCATGTTGCTCCCATAATTACTTGCGCAGCCGCATTCTGGACCAGTTGGAGCTTCCGGGTGCACTTCAAGGGGAGCCCCATGTAGAGAGCATTGCAGTAGTCAAGTCGGGAAATGACGAGGGCTTGAGTGACTGTGCGTAATGAGTCTCGGTCTAGAAAGGGATGCAATTGGCGAATCAGGCGAACCTGATAGAAAGCTCCTCTGGCCACGGCTGTTATATGATCTTCTAAAGACAGTCGTGCATCCAGGAGGATGCCTAAATTGCGAGCTTTCTCTGTGGGGGTCAATGACTCATCCCCAATAGTTAGTGATGGGACTAACTGGCTGTACCGGGACGCCGGTAGCCACAGCCACTCAGTCTTGGAAGGGTTGAGTCGGAGCCTGTTTCTCCCCATCCAGACCCGTACGGCCTCAAGGCACCGGGACATCACTTCAAGGGCATCATTGGGGTGGTTTGTGGTGGAGATGTACAGCTGAGTGTCATCAGCATACAGATGACATTGCACCCCAAAACCACGGATGATCTCCCCCAACGGCTTCACGTGGCAAAACCTATTAACAATTACCTTGCTTAGCAGCAGAAATTTTGGGCTCAATTTTGGTCAAGGACTACCTGCAACCTTTTTAATTAGAGACTATAATATGTCTAATTTTGTTTCTAGAAACCGCTTCTAGGTTTTATGCTAAAGATAGAAAAAATGAAACCTCAACATTAGGTTTTGCTGATTACTTTGTTGTTAAAGCAATAACTAGTATTTACCAAGTATGGAAAAGTAAAAAAGTTGGGGCTGTATTTTTATTTTGTATTTTACTACTTTGAAAAATGTTGGAAGTCAAAGCTTTTTTTTCCTTGTTCATTTTCTCCTTCATTCCTCAGTTCTACCCTTCTCATTTCATTTGTATTTTATATAATAATAATAATCTTAATAAAAGATTAGTTATATTATATTAAATATAAATATTATTTTATTAAAAGTACCATTTTCTTTTTTAATATAAAATAAATTAAATATAATATAATTATATTATTTATATTATATTTAATGTATCTTTATATTAAAAAGAGAAAATGAATAATCTCACAAATGTGATTTTGAGGGCAGATATTGGAAGCAGCCCACATACTGAAATTTACCCTTTAGCAGATAATAATTTATTCTCCACTTATCTTTCATTTCAGTCTTCCCTGTATAAAATTAACGGTGCTCTTCTTGGAATGATTGGAGAATAATTATAGCTAATAATTCACATATTGTTTGTTGCAACTTGGAACAGTTTTCATTTCTCCACAAACAATTAATTCCCTTTGGTTTAATAAAAACAGAGATAGTGCAACTTACCTCACTGTTTAAGAAGCAATAAAACACAGACACAAAAAAACCCTAGGGAAAAAAATGAGAAATATTAAGAGGTGGATTTCCCTCCCTCGGGATGAAAAAAGAGAAAACATTTATAGGAATGGAGGAATTGTGTGCAATTTAGATGCGAGCTTTTACATATTAAGATGTTGCCCATAATAATAATTATGTCCCCCCAACCTGGCAGTTTCAGAGAAGTTTAAACTTCTTCCAAACCTGTTTAAATTTTAGGCAAAATCTAGGGATGGTCTCGGGCAGAGGTCTTCAAACTTGGCAGCTTTAAGACTTGTGGACTTCAACTCCCAGAATTCTCCAACCAGCATAGCTTTAACTTTCTAAGGTTGAAAAACACTGATCTATAGATATGAGGAAGCTCAGTGTGAAAATTTCCCTGCATTCTTTTAATTACAACCTCTAGTAATGGAGCACCCATGACTTCTGGAAACAAGTCATTCCATTGATTAATTATTCTCATTGTTGGGAAATTTGTCCTTAGTTCTAAGTTGCTTCTCTCCTTGATTAGTTTCCACCCACTGCTTCTTGTCCTGTTTTCAGATGCTTTGGAGAATAGCTTGATTCCCCCTTCTTTGTGGCAGCCCCTGAGATATTGGAACACTGCTATCATATCTCCCCTAGTCCTTCTTTTCATTAAACTAGACATACCCAGTTCCTGCAACCCTTCTTCGTATATTTTAGCCTCCTGTTAGGGTG
This sequence comes from Coluber constrictor foxii, assembly GCA_038048745.1. Lineage (NCBI taxonomy): Eukaryota > Metazoa > Chordata > Lepidosauria > Squamata > Colubridae > Coluber > Coluber constrictor. The sequence goes on along the minus strand of CM075961.1, from coordinate 165,957,957 downwards.
TGTGTGCAAGTGTGTGTTGCTTTTGCAACGAGCAGAGCAAAAACACACAGGGAAGGAGAGTAACGTGCAGCCTGGGTGAAAAATAGTTTATATACAAAGTGATAAACAGTCTCGGTTTAGTTAAATCAGTCCAGGGTCATAACCAGTAATATCAGTCCAGCAATACTATCTTCTCTTACTAAAGTAAACAGACTTCAGTAAGCTTTTGGTATACAGTACCAGATAACGTGGAGTCCAATAACAGCCCAGTCCAACACCTCCACGGATTATCTAACAATCAAAGTAGTACATAGCACAACAGAGAAAACAGCGAGAATCAGCAGGAAGAAGGAACACTTCTCTGTGCTGCTATTTAAACACTATAGCCTAATTACATGGTTCAGCAAACCCTGATTACATGGCTCAGTTGTTCTTAAAGGAACAGATATATTGCCTGACCAACAAGTTAGGATCAAGCTACAAGCTACAACCTAACATCTCCAGTCCTCTAATCATCTTTATTGCTCTTCTCTGCACTCTTTCCAGGATCTCAACATCCTTTTCATATCACGATGACCAAAACTGGATGCCGTATTCCAAGTGTGGCCTTACCAAGGCATTATAAAGCGGTACCAACTTCACGCAATCTTGATACTCACTTCCTGATTCCGCACACCACTTACCTGAAAAGATTGCAAGAAGGAATTGAAGTAGATGAAAAAGATCTGGGATATGTCATCTTCTCCTGGGTTGACAAAAAACAGCATGTAGGTAATTCCCAGAAGCGGCAGGAGGACTAATGTTGCTTTGACTGCCTTCCTGTAAAGGAGAAGTCAGAGATCAAGTCTTGCTCCAGGATGACCATCATTGACAAAAATCCAGAGATACCCACACTTCCAACCCCATCTTTTGCTTCTTGTCCTGACTTCGGGTGCTTTGGTGGCGCAGTGGTTAGAATGCAGTATTGCAGGCTAACTCTGCCAACTGCGAGCAGTTCGATCCTCACCAGGCTCAAGGTTGGCTCAGCCTTCCATCCTTCCGAGGTTGGTAAAATGAGGACCCAGATTGTTGGGGGCCATAGGCTGACTCTGTAAACCGCTTAGAGAGGGCTGTAAAAGCACTATAAAACGGTATATAAGTCTAAATGCTATTGCTATTTGGATAATAGTTTGACCTCTTTGGCTTTGTAGGAGCCCCTCAAATATTGGAAGGCTGCGCTCATGTCATCCCTCGTCCTTCTTTTCATCAAACTAGACATACCCAATTCCAGAAACTGTTCTTCATACATTTTAATACTCCAGTCCCCTAATCATCTTTATTGCACTTCTCTGCACTCTTTCTCGAGTCTCAACATCTTTTTTATATTGTGGAAACCGAAACATACCATACAGGTATTCCTTACAACCATTCATTTGGTGACTGGTTTGAAGTTAGAACAACATTGAATAAAGTGACCTATGTGTTCTGGCCCCGTGCCCAGAAATAACCTCCCCTCAGACAACCAGAGGCTAATGAACTGACAGGCAACCAAGTAAGATGATAACAAAGGTCGGCAGCAATCTGCAGCTGCTTGCCAACGTCTTTATTAAAAGGTCCGTCACATACACACAAGCTGAGACGCAGGACCGATTCAAAACCGGGATCCACAAATCTTTGTTTTGCTCGTCACAAAGATATGGCTACAGTCCCTCTCTTATATAGTCTGGGAGGAGGCGTGGTCCACCAGCTAATCATGACCACACCTTTTCCTATGCTGGGCTCTCCTGTCTCTCCGATGCTGGCGAGGATCCAACCAAAACTCACTCCCCTCGTCAATGTCCTCCTGTGGCTGCGGGGACGAGCTTGGCTCTGGGCCTATCTCCTGCCCTTCGGTGTCCTCCGGAGGCATTGCCAGAGAGGAGAGTCCTGGAGAAGGAGGCCTTGCCAACTCCTCTCCCTCACTCTCAGAGTCCTCCCCTGCTGATGACGCAGGCTCAGGCAATGGAGCCACAACACTATGGCTATTTTTCACACTTCTGACCCTTGCAGCGTCCCCATGGCTACACAATCAAAATTTGAATGTCTGGGATCAGGTTATCACCGTGAACAAGCGAAGTCAACGGGAGAAGCCAGATTTGCTTAAGAAACGTGTGATTAACTTAACAACCGAGGTGATCGGCTTAATGACTGTGACAATAAAAAAGGTTATGAAATTGGACACCTTTAATACTGTACTTACCTATATTGTATGGTTTCCGAAGTGGTTGAAGCTCTCAGTTTCGTCATTAGAATCCTAACTATGTTAAACAGGAACACAAAATTTATCTGTGGAAAGGGAAAAAGAGAGAAAACCAAACTAATGAACTTCAGTAGGGAATAAATGCAACTGGATAATCTTTCTGTCTCCGCACCCACAATTTACAATATTTTTGCTGAAATTGAGGTTATTTCCAGTTTTTGGCAAAAATGCCCCATGGTGAACAATGAGTTGCAACTGCATATTCATTTAACAACCATGGTGATTCGCTTAATTACCGCTGCAAAAATGGTGGCAAAATTGGGTCGGTCATATGTTGACTGCTTTATGTCTATCATGATTTATGACCGTAAAGGGCAGATTCCATTATGTTTGTAATTCAAGGATTACCTTTAATGACTGATATTTCTAAATATATTCTATATTTAAGTCTCTGAATTCCTCTGGTTGCCTATAAGGAATGGAAAATGATGGACTAGACAGTGTTTCTCAAACACGGCAACTTTAAGATGTGTGGACTTCAACTCTCAGAATTTCCTAGCCAGCCATGCAGATTGGGGAATTCTGGCAATTGAGGTCTATGCATCTTAAAGTCCCCATAGCTGAGAAACATGAATTGTAAAATTGTTTATTTTTCAAGAGTTTTGGAGCTTCATCCAAATAATATGAAACAATTCAGCCACTCTGCTTTGTTAATTAAGATTTGGCAGTTATAGAGGCTGGGGAAGTTGATCCTAGCATCAGCATTCCTAATTAATCCAGAATTTAGAACTCATCAAAACCTGATCTGCAATGATACTTGAGGAATTGCACTGCCAAGTTTCCCAGAACCTCTGTAGTAAGGGAGGTTCTAATTTTTTTTAGTACCGGTTCTATGGGTGTGGCTTATTTTGTGGGAGTGGCTTGATGGTCATGTGACAATTATTTAGGATTTAGCAGAGCTACTGGTCTACCAGGCTTTTAACCCCTTGCAGATCTGTACCTGCATTTATTTTGCAGGCATTGGTCTACCCATTTATTTTTGCAGGCACCGGTCTACTCATTTGTCACCAGTCTACTGATCAGCTGTAGGGCGGCCCTTTGAAGCCCCGCGACAAGAGTTTAAAATTTTTTTCCCTCTAGCCATCAGCTGGGACTCAGGAGGCAGCAACAGATTGGGGGTGGGGCCAAATAAAAGGTAAGAATAATGTGGCGGGTGGGTGGAGGGGGTGGATAGAACCGTTTGGTGATGTCATATTGTCACTGCTACCAGCTCGGCAGAACTGGTCGGAACTGGGCAGGACCAACCACTGAAGGGAGGGCAGTGTAGACACTTACACACACACACAAAACGTTGTTTGTATTTCAGGAAGTGTTTGTCTCTGTAGCCTAAAAGGGATGATGTTATGATTAGGCTGGAAGGAGAACATTCTTTAGGATGGACAGATGGATGGAGAACATTCTTCAGATCAAGGGTGGGGAACTACAGCTCTTTTTTCACCTGTGGACTTCAACTCCCAGAATTCCTGAGCTAAAGGGGGCCTTAAGTCCCTACCTCTGCTTTAGATGGAGACATGGAAGGATGGACAGACAAACACAATATTCCATATCTTGTAAGCTAACCCTTTTCCACCTATTTTCCTTGCTGCCATTTTTTTTTTAAATGTTAGGTTTATCTCTTTTCTTTTCTTTCTTTTTTTTATCCCCCTGATCCAGAAAATGGACTTTGTGGCTAAGAAGCATCTTTGGCCATTATCCTGGATGGTTAACCAAGAAGGGATTAGATAAATCCATGAAGAATAATTCTATGGAGGACTCTGAGTCTTGAAGACTCGTATTACCACCTTCCTGCCCCAAAATGCCAGCTCTTGGGGGCCAGGGATATGAGTTTCTACTTACAGCTTGTAGGTCATCTGGTTGGCAACTGAGAGAAAGGAAATGCTGGATTAAGGTAGATCCTGGCTGATTTAGTACCATTGCTATTATCTGGTATCTACCGATCAGCATAAACATTGGATGGTCTAATTAAAGCTTGGGTAGGCCGAATGTGAGATGTTGACCGTAAAGAATCAATTAGGCCATCTCCTTCAGGATTACAAAACAGCTTAAAACTTTTTCAATTTTAATGATTTTAACACTTTCTTTCTCTGCCTTCATTTCTCTTTTCAGCGTGCTCCTCGTTTCCTGATGAACACAACTTCCATGCAAGCAGAGGACACTGGTCTACAGATAGTCCTTGACTTATGATTGCAATTAGGACCAGAATGTCCTAAAGGAGCCTGAGTAGCGTAGGGGAGTAATGCCTCCTACAAAGGCAGCATTTAAGATCCAGCTGCTGCAATTACTTGTGAGTTCAATCCCAGGCAGGCTCAAGGTCGACTCAGCCTTCCATCCTTTATAAGGTGGGTAAATTGAGGACCCAGTTTGTGGGGGCAATAAGCTGACTTTGTATAAATATACAAAAGTATGAAGGCTATTGCTTAACGCACTGTAAGCCGCCCTGAGTCACCAGAGAAGGGCGGCATAAAAATCAAATTAAAAAAAAAAATCTATTGGTAAGCGAAGTGATACTCAGTCAATCAATCAATCAAAATAGAGCTGGAAGGCACCTTGGAGATCTTCTAGTCCAACCCCTTGCTTAGGTAGGAAACCCTACACCACTTCAGACAAATGGTTATCCAACCTCTTCTTAAAAACTTCCAGTGTTGGAGAATTCACAACTTCTGGAGGCAAGTTATTCCACTGATTAATTGATCTCACTTTTAGCAAGTTTCTCCTTAATTCCAGGTTGCTTCTCTCCTTTATTGGTTTCCACCCGTTGCTTCTTGTCCTGCCCTCTGGTGAGCCATTAAGTGAGTCATCACGTGAACATGTCTGATTTCAGGACCTTTTTGCCACAGTTGTTAAGTGAATCAACATAGTCATTAAGCAAATTTAGCTTCCCCCACTGACTTTGCTGGTTGGAAGCCAGTTGGGAAGGTCACAAAAAGTGAACACTTGACCCCAGGATGCTGCAATCTTTTGTAAACACATGTCAGTTGCCAGGCATCTGAACTGCAACCACATGACCATGGAGATGGCTGTAAATGCAAGGACAATCACTTTTCCTGTACTGTCGTAACTGTTGTCGTCCGCCAGCAGCCTGCATAGTTGGCAGTGGAGTCAGACAGTGAGGTGGCTGAGGAGGAATATGGGCTGGGGAAGGCCCAGATGAGGGCTTTGCGTCGGAGGCAGAGATTGGGCTAGGGCCATCGGGGCATGATCTGCGGACTCCGGAGTCTCCAGAGGCTGACAGTAGAGAGGCAGAGGAACAGGAGGAGCCTGTTCCTAGTACATGCATGAGAAGAGCTGCCAGAAGGCAAGAGCAGCTAAAGCAAAATGGACGACTCAGGAGTAATGCCAGGAAATGATTGGCCCCTCCCATAAGGCTTAAAAGACCAGCTACGGCTCTTGGGCTCTTTGTCGGAAAACAACGTTGATAGATTTGTTTCTTGTCTTGCTGCATTTATTTCTTGTCGGTGTCTTCTCCTCCTGAACTTTCGCCAAGAAAAGCCTTTGGCAGGTTGCCTAATTAGACCAAGGTTGGTGATAAGGCTGAAGAATTTGTGTTATGAAGAATTTGTTTTGAATTAGTTTAGACTACGCTGAGAGTGAGTTAATTCTCAGCTGTTCTAATAAAGTCTGTTTGTTTCGAACTGATTGCGTCTGATAATACCTACTTGGGCCTGGGTCACAACAGTAACTTCAAAAAGTCGCTAAATGAATAGTCATAAGTCAAGGACTACTGTATAAAGGTCCAAAGACGTCTTCCTCCATAAAGGGCTCACCAGAAATTCATTTAAGGCAGCTGGAAACTCCATCCACTGCAGAGGAAGTTAATAAATTCAGAAATCACTAGCACGATGGAGCCTTTATAGGCCCTCAAAAAAGAAGGATCTAATAAGCAAGTCAAGGGTTGTGAAGCACTCCAGATTTCCTTTTCCTTGTGAGGCAAAGAGTGAACCTGACTTACACACTGAAATGAAAAGCTCTATTAATCAGCACACGGCTTCAACTCACTTCTGCCTTGGTAGTTTGCAGCTTTTAAATGATAATGACAACAACTACAAAAGTTTTGTGTTCATGTGCCCAGTATGACGTTCACATTTCAAGGAGGTCAAAGACAATTTGAAGAAACTCAGAGAAGAAATTCATTGCAGATGGTCTACGATGCAACGATTCAGAATTAGACCCCTTGACTCAGCAGCTCAAAACAGCTTATCTTTCTCTTACAACAACCCTGCAGAGTAGGTTGGGTGAGAGAGACAGAGCGATCTGCCAAGGAGGGTCTATGGCTGAAGTTGTGATTTCCCCACTTCTAGCGCGGCATCCTGTCTCCTGTTTAAATCTTGACATTTATTTATTAATTTATATGCCGCTTTTGTTATTTTTACTAGGCAGCAAATACACCCAATATTCTTTCCTCCCTCCTATTTTTCCAACAACACTCCTTTGAGGTGGGCTGGGCTAAGAAAGAGTGGCCCAGGGTCACTGAGTTGCTTCAATAGCAATAGCAATAGCACTTATACTTATATACTGCTGCACAGTGCTTTTACAGCCCTCTGTAAGCAGTTTACAGAGTCAGCCTATGGCCCCCAAACAATCTGGGTCCTCATTTTACCCACCTCGGAAAGATGAAAAGCCAAGTCAACCTTGACCCTGGTGGGATTTGAACTGCCAAATTGCAGGCAGCCTTCAAGCAGAAGAAGTAGCCTGCAGTACTGCACTCTAACCACTGCACCACTGAGGTGCTTCCATGCCTAAAATAGGACTAGAACTCATGATTAATCCCAAATTACACATTTGGCTTTCATATCTGAGTCAGGATTAGAACTCATCGTCTCCAGGCGTTTGACCAAAAGTCACCCAGCTGGCTTTTATGCCAGAGGCGTGACTAGAATTCATGGTCTCCTGATGACTTGCTCAAAGTCATCACCGTGACTTTCATGCTTAAAGTGGTACTAGATATCCTCATGGTTATATAACCTGAAAAAGGGAATATACTGAATGTTGATTCAGTCAATGCCAACGCTATTCTTTCTGCATTTTTGGTCAAATTCTGCTGTTTTTTGGATAGCTACAAAGCCTCTATTTTTTTATATATAATTGGAAATATCTACTCTGAGGATAAGAGAAGGCCATTTCTGGATGACACACAATTTATCCACGTAATACAATGCAGACTCTATCAGCTGCAGATGTCCAGAAGCAGTCCTTGTCTCCATCCGATCCTAGCATAATAAATATACACTTGGTTTTAGAGAAAAGATATGACTAGATCAGGGGCAGGCAACTATGGCCCCTTTAAGACCTGGGGACTTCAACTCCCAGAATTCCTGAGCCAAGATAGCTGGCTCAGCATAGCTGGCTTAGGAATTCTGGGAGTTGAAGTCCCCAGATCTTAAAGAGGCCATAGTTGCCTGCCCCCTGCTGTAGATCTACAGTTACTGAATTTCAAGATCTGATATAGATCTCAGGATGGCCCTTCTTTTGGTATCTAGGCCTTCTCTAGGCAGATAAATCAGTGACAAGTAGGTCTCTGTGATCATTAGTAGGCTTCCAGGGGCAAATCCAAGGTCTTAGCCTGGCAACATTAGGCCATGCTGACGATGGCCATGCCCACCCAGCAACCAGACATAGAACCCCTTACTAACATTTTTGAAGCCCACCTTCTGACTTCTGGATGACACTGGTGGGGCTGTGAGTGAGTGAAACAAGTTTTGAATGAAGGCTTGTAGGGGACACCTGGCTGAGGTTCTGTTATGGCTCCGTTGCCTGAGCCTGCGTCATCAGCAGGGGAGGACTCTGAGAGTGAGGGAGAGGAGTTGGCAAGGCCTCCTTCTCCAGGACTCTCCTCTCTGGCAATGCCTCCGGAGGACACCGAAGGGCAGGAGATAGGCCCAGAGCCAAGCTCATCCCCGCAGCCATAGGAGGACATTGATGAGGGGAGTGAGTTTTGGTTGGACCCTCGCCAGCGTCGGAGAGACAGGAGAGCCCAGCAGAGGAAAAGGCGTGGTCGTGATTAGCTGGTGGACCACGCCTTCTACCAGACTATATAAGTGAGGGATTGTCGCCATATCTTTGTGACGAACAAAAACAAAGATACGTGGATCCCGGTGTTGAATTGGCCCGGCGTCTTAGCTGTGGTGTGTATGTGACGGACCTTTTAATAAACACGTTGGCAAGCAGCTGCGGATTGCTGCTGACCTTTTGTTATCATCTCACTTGGTTGCCTGCCAGTTCCTTAGCCTCTGGTTGTCTGAGGGGGGGTTAGGGCCAGAACAGGTTCTCCTCAAAACTAGAAGGGCCACCAGCTTCAAAAGACAGCTAGGATCGTCTGTTCGGTTTTGACTATCGTTGTCCTCTCACTCTTCATGGTACAGAAATAAAATTTAGGGCAGGGCTCCTTCACCCCAGTCTGTGGACCAGTACCCGTGGCCTGATACGAATTCGGCCGCACAAGTGAGCGAGCAAAGCTTCGTTTGCACATGTACAGGATGTAGCTTAGTGTACAAAGCAGTGGTGGATTGCCCCGGTTCAGAACGGTTCTATAGAACCGGTTGTAAAACCGGAGAGAGGTTCTGCCCACCGACTCTGACGTCATCAGGAAGCTTTTGCGCATGCCAGAAAACTTGGGGGCCGCTGATTTAGGGGAAGAATAACTGGAAAACGTTCCAAGTCATGAATTTCGAGTAAAAGCTTATTTCCTGATGCCCTTGCTGTGTCCTCCAGTCCAAGAGGAGAGTCGATGGGGAAATCAAGAGTGCCAACATATCCAAGCCCACTCTTTGCAATCAAGGAGCTATTTTAGAAATCCTTATAGAACGATGCTTTAGGGCTTCCTAGACAGAGGCACCTGGCAGCTACGAAAGTCCCTTTTATGAACTGATGGGAGCTGAAGGACCGTTATTAACCCTCGCCTTTTCAGAGCCAGCGAGGGAATTGCTGGAGTGAAAGATGAGAACAGTAAACAGAAAAATATTATTTTGCACGGACCACAAAATAGGCCTGATTCTCCACTTGGAGTGAAGTTCAGGAACTCTCTTTGGGTTATTCTCTCTTTCAAACTGCCTGAATCACATTGCAAAGACTAAAAAGGATGGGAAGCATTTTGGGAGGTTGGGGAATTATAAGTGCTATGGAAGGACAGATAAGTTATATCTCTTGCAATCTCTGCCACCCTCTCTCGATTATGGAAGTTATAGTTGCCATTAAGCAAGTCAATACATTACTAAGGGCTTGTTTTGGTGTATAAAGGGCGGCTTTTGAGGGGAGTGGGGTGGAATGCTGCAATGAAATTCCACGTGTCACGTGAAAAAAATATCCCTCCTTTATTACTTTTTATGAAGAATCAAGGCAACGAATTGTAGACTTTGCACCTTCTTTCTTCTATTTTCCTCACAACAACCCTGTGAGGTGGGTTGGACTGAGAGAGAGAGAGAGAGAGGGACTTGCCCAAGATCACCCAACTGGTTTTTCATGTCTAAGGCAAGACTAGAACTCACACTCTTCTGGTGAATGGCTCAAAGTCAACCAGCCAGCTTTCATGCCTAAGGCGGGACTAGATCTCACACTCTCTTGATGATTGGCCCAAAGTCATCCATCCAGCGTTCATGTCTAAGGCGGGACTAGATCTCACACTCTCCTGGTGATTGGCCCAAAGTCATCCATCCAGCGTTCATGTCTAAGGTGGGATTAGAACTCACACTCTCCTGGTGATTGGCCCAAAATCATCCAGCCAGCTTTCATATCTAAGGTGGAACTAGAACTCACTGTCTCCTAGTTTCCAGCCTGCTGATGTTAGACATTAGCTCCAACGTTTAGGGTAATTGAAAGACAGATGTCCAAATGGTTTAGTTTTAATACATACATGGTCCTAATAAAGAATATTTTCAAATCTCACTATCAGCAGAATGGAGGATGGTATTTAGACACTGCAGGTGTCAGAAGGGAGTACTTGGTTTAGATAGATACACAAACGGAGGTGTAAGTCATTAGCTCTATTCATTTCCATATCAAGATCTCAAGATTATCATCCAAAAAACTTATTGGATGAGAAGCGCAACATTTTCAAAGAAAGTCCAGTTGCTTATTGGAAAATGCATCTTTGGGACAAACATGACTTCGGTAGAATCTCCACAGCTCTTCGGCAAATACCAGACTTTGTCTAAGCCAGGGGTGTCAAAATTAATTTCATTGAGGGCTGCATCACTTTGGGGGGGCTAGGGTGTGTGTGTGGGGGGGGGCGTGGCCAGGGTGGGCGTGGCCAGCTCAACGTCATTCATCATGGCTCCATTTTTGGCCGCGATGGCCTCCTGCAGCTCTCTGTCAGTGCCTCGGAGAGGCTGCCCGTGGCCTGTTCAGACTTCGTTTTTGCTGGCAGAGGGCTGCAGGAGGCTGTCGCGGCTGAAAACGGAGCCCGGGCGAGTCACATGCAGTCTGCCCAAGGTCCATTTTTGTTGGCAGAAGGCTGCAAGAGGTCGTTGTTGGCCGAAAATGGAGCCTGGGCAGGCTGTAAGTGGCCCTCCCGAGCTCCGTTTTTGCTAGCAGAGGCAGCGTGAGCCGGTCCTTCGCCGTTTACAAGGCGGGTCCACGGGCCAAATCTAAGCTCTCCGCGGGCTGGATCAGGCCCCCGGGCCTTGAGTTTGACACCCCTGGTCTAAGCCTACTATGGAGATTGGGGCGTAAATCTGCACTGAGCGAAATCGAACATAATTAGATTCTTCCAGAGTAACTGGGTCCATCAGTACTAACTAGGCCAAAAGTTCACTCCCACGTATTTCCTTAAGCCAGTTGAGCTCAGCCTTCACTTGGTCTCAAGAGATCCATCCGAATTCTAACCAAAGGAATGCATTTGCAGTTGAGTGAGAGACTAGTAGCAAAGATTTCAGAAAATTAAACTGATTCCTTTTAGTGCAGAGATATCCTTGTATGAGCAGCTGTCTGCACTACTCAGCAGAAGATTCGATTCCTTGGCTTTGAATAATTTACGTGCTGTCAAAAGAAAGTTATTCCCCTTACAGCTACCATATCTGGCCATTCCATTAGCAACTTTCTGTGCCATTGTTTTGAGATGTGAAGGCTGAAATATCCAAAGGTATTGGACTGCAAATATATACCTAGATAAATGAAGGCCTCTTTCTGTTTAGTTTAAATATTCTTAATTTTCCAGGTTAAATATTCTTAATTTTCTATACCTGCAAAAGTCAGAACACAGATGGTCCTCAACTTACAACCACAAGCGAGCTGAAAATTTATGTTGCTAAGCGAGACAGTTCTTACATGAGTTTTTTTTCCCATTTTACAACCTTTCTTGGCAACTTCAGTTCTTAAGTGAAATCACTGCAGTTCAGTTACAGTTGTTAATGAGAATCTGTTTTCCCAAACGACTTTGTGCGTTGGAAGGTTGCAAAAGTTGATCATATGGCACTGGGACATTGTGATCGCCATAAATATGAGTCAGTTGTCCAAGCATACGAACGGACATCACATGTCCATGGAGATGCTGCCATGGTCCTAAGTGTGGGAAATGGTCCTAAGTAATTTTTTCCTCAATACCATTCTAATTTTGAACAGTTATTCAAGGAATTGTTATAATTTTGGGTGCATCTGTTTTTTTTTGGAGGAGACAGCTGGTGTTTCTTCTTTTTTCTTTGAACACATTTTGCTTCTCATCCAAGAAGCTTCTTTAGCTCTGGCAGGATAGTGGGGAATGGAAGGATTTATATTCCTTGCAGACAAAGCTGGTCATTTACATTTTTTAAGAGGGTCATTGAGGCCCCTTAGAGATTTACCCTGAGAACACAGAAACCTCCAAGTGCTTCAATGACTCTCTAAAAGGATGCAAATGACCAGTTATCTGCAAGGAATATAAATCCTTCCATCAAGCTGAAGAAGCTTCTTGGATGAGAAGCAAAACATCTTCAAAAGAAAAAAATCCAAGAAACTCCAGTTGCCTCCTGAAAAAGCACCTTTGGGATAACCATGACCTGAGAACCTCTACAGATTTCAGGGCTACCTGTAAAACAATTCATGATTTTGCCTATGACACTCAATTTAAGCGAAAGATGGACTTTTGAAGAAGTAGATTGATTCCTTTGAACTTTGCGGCTGGAGAAGACACCTGAGCTGTGTTTCTCAATCTCTACAAGTTTAAGATGTGTGGACTTCAACTCCCAGAATTCCTCAGGCAGATGTGCTTACCACCATCGCAACATCCCCATGGTCGTTCCATCAAAAGTTGGACGCTTGGCATCTGGCACATATTTAAGATGACGGCAGCCTCCCAGGTTGTGATTTGCAACTTTCCCAGCTGACCTCTGAGAGGCGCACCTACCCTTTGGAATCAATTGCCCCTGGAGCTCCGGGTGGCCCCCGACCGCCGCTCTTTCCGTCACGACCTGAAAACGTGGTTGTTTCATTTGGCTGGTCTGGACTGATGGGGTTTTAATTTTTAACTTGTTAGTCTTAATTGCACTTTTGACTGTTAAATTATGAGATTTGGATTTAATTTCTTTTTAACTTTCTCATTAGATGTTTTTTTTACTGTTGTGAGATGCCCTGAGTCCAGCTGGAGTTAGGGCGGCATATAACTCTCATTAAATAAATAAATAAATAAATAAATAAATAAATAAATAAATAAATGAATGAATGAATGAATGAATGAATGAATGAATGAATGAATAAATAAATAAATAAATAAATAAATTTAATAACTGTCTTGTTTACCGATGGCAATTCGGGACCTAACAGTGTTTGTAAGCCAAGGATTCTCTGGATCTTTGCTTGTGTTTAATTCATAATATGGTAAAATGGAGTAATTCAACAAGGTGGGGGAAATTAAGAAGAGCAAGGAAGACAAAGGGTAATGCGTAATGCAATCTTCACATCACAGAACAGTAGACTTTGGGAGCGCCAGCATGTCACTTATCTCAAGGATTTCAATTCAATTCAGAATAGAGCTGGAAGAGACCTTGGAGATTTTCTCGTCCAGCCCATTACTCAAGCAGGAGATCTTATACCATTTCAGACAAGTCCGGTCTCTTCTTAAAAGCCTCCAGTGATGGAGCAACCACAACTTCTGGAGGCCAGCTGTTCCACTGATTAATTGATCTCACTGTTAAGAAGTTTCTCCTTAATTTCAGGTTGCTTCTCTCCTTGATTGGTTTCCATCCGTTGTTTATTATCTGGTCTTCTGGTGTTTTGGAGAATAGCTTGACTCCCTTTTCTTTGTGGCAGCTCTTTAAATACTGGAATACTGTAGCTTGGGGGTAGGATAAGTGGAGTATTCTCCAAGTTTGTGGGTTGGTTTTATGTAGGCTTCTTGTGGTCAGTAGGTCTTGTGATGGGAGGGTCATGTCAAGTGAGGGGTCAGGTGTGGGTCACATAAGACCTTTGCCTGACATGACCCACACCTGACCCATCACCTGACATGGCCTTCTCATCACAAGACCTGTTGACTCCACAAAGCCCTTATAACACCAACTCATCCCCTAAACTCATCCCCTAAACTCCACTGAAGATGTTACCTAGCCAACCCATAAACTCGGAAACCAACCCATAAGCTCGGAGAACGAGCCTCCATCCTCACACTGGAATAATGCTATCATGTGACTCCTTATTCTTTCTTTTCATCTATCATCCTTCTTTTGCTCTCCCTTTCCCATCATTCATCTGCAATCTGAGCATTCTGGGATTTATCGGGGAAAAACCCCTTTCCCCTATTTTCAAAGCAGTCACCCCCATCCAGCTATGAAGCATCACAACCTCCGGGCCAGACAGATGCTACCTCATTTGCAAACAGCTTTCTCTAATAGTTTGTCCGCAGGCTGATTTGCAAATGATTCTTACAAGGAAAGGAGATAAAAGGGAATTGGATCTGATCTTTCATTCCAAAGGGATTTTTTTTTCCCTCTGCTGCTTTGAGTCTTCTTTCTTATTCCTCCTCTAACTAGGCCTGCCAAATTTCACTAACACGCCAATTAAATATTCTCAGTCCATGGAAGCAGTGACCTATGCTCACAGCCAATCTCCCAGACAGCCAGTTTTAATGTATAGCCAAATTAAAAAAAAAAAGAAAAGAAAAGAAAGAAACAGGAAAACAGTGCAAAGACAGATGGACTGCTTTACACCTTTTAACAGGGTTATTTGAGATCAGCTAACAGGCAGGAGAGGCATTCTGCTCAAATATTCTTCCTTGAGAAAAAATATCTCACAGAATCAGTTTGAAAAGTCATCTAATTTTTCTCGCGCTTGTTTGCCGGTCCTTTGTTTAAGACTGGGCATCAGTTGATTTCAATCAACTGTGCTAATTAAAGATCCTCACTCCAGACCTCGATAGGTCACAAGGAAATGCTAATCTTCTTTCAAAAGCAGAGAAAAAAGACTTTGTGATTTGATTTAGCTTAGAAAACCCAGACTATAAAAACATGGCATGGTAACTGAGCATTTGCAATAAAAATGAAGTATAAGCAAGGGTTAGCGTTAGAGAGCATAAGAAGAAAAGAAGAAACTTTGGACGATAAAGAGACATTGGAATTTTTTTGGAGAGGAAAAGAAAAAGAGAGGAAAAGAAAAAAAAAAGTCAATGCAAATTTGAGTTGCATTAAGACAGAGATATAATAAAGATGATGTGAAGTATTAATGCCATTTCAATGCCTTGGTAAGACCGCACTTGGAATATTGCATCTAGTTTTTGTTGCTATATTATAAAAGAGATGTAGATTCTAGAAAGAGCGTAGAGAAGAACAACAAAGAGGATTAGAGGACTGGAGGCTAAAACATGAAAAATGGTTGCTGGAACTGGGTATGTCTAGTTTAATGAAAAGAAGGAATAGAGGTGACATGATAGCAGTCTTCCAATATCTAAAGAGCTGCCCCACAGAAGAGGGGGTCCACTTATTCTCCAAAGCACCTGAAGGCAGAAGAAGAAGCAATGGATGGAAATTAGTCAAGGAGAGAAACAACCTAGAACTAAGGAGAAATTTCCCCACAGTGAGAACAAGTAATCAGTGGAATGACTTGCTTTCAGGAGCTGTGGGTGCTCCATCACTAAAGATTTTAAAAAAGAGATTGGAGAGCCATCTGTCTGGAATGGTTTTTCTCAGGGGTGAAATGCTCCCAGTTCAGACCGGATCGCCTGATCCGGTAGCGATAACGGCAGGTGGTTCAGAGAACTGGTAGCAAAAATCCCTGCAAATCACCCCCCCCCCCCGCCCCAATGCCCAGCTGAGCCGCACGATCATCAGAGGCTTTTTTTTTTAACTTTTAAAAGCATTTTTTCTACAACCTTTTCCAACGAAAAAATGCTTTTAAAGGTAAAAAAAAAAAGCCTCAGATGATCGTGAGGCTCAGCTGGGATCGTCAGAGGCTTTTCAAGGCATTTTTTTCTGCAAACTCTTGGCCGAAGAGATGGTTAAAAAAAAAAAAATGCTTTGAAAAGTCTCTGACGATCCCAGCTGAGTTGCCTGATCATCAGAGAGGTTTTTCAAAGCGTTTTTTAAAAAGCCTCTCTGACGATCCCAATTGAGTTGCCTGATCGGCAGAGGCTTTTCAAAGCATTAGAAAAAAAATGCTTTGAAAAGTTTTTTTTTAAAAAAAGTTGGCTACACCCACCTAGTCCCATTACACCCCCCCCCCCACCACCACCACCAAGCCACACCCACAGAACCAGGAGTAACAAATTTTACATTTCACCCTGGTTTTCCTGTTTGAGCAGGTTGTTGGACTAGAAAATTTTCACCGTCTCTTCCAACTCTGTTATTCTGTTAAAATTATTTCTATATATTTATTTAATTTATATGTCACTGATCTCCCCGATAAGGTGAGTCCAGGAGGCTCACAAACTGTAAAAAATATATAGAAAACAATTAAAATGTGTGTTTCCCATTTCCAAAGGACAGGAAAAGTTGCTCCTTAAATCACACCAATATATGGAAGCTTCCATTTCCTATTTACTCACTGGCTTGAGGGAGAGATGGTGGCTTTATAAATATGAAGCCCGGAGATCAGTTGAGAAGATCTCAGTGATTACCAAATCTTCTGTAGAAAATGGACTTCAACTCTGAGAAATCCCCCAGCTAACCTGTGTGGACTTCACGCTGTCTGAGGAATTCTGGGAGCTGAAGTCCGCCCATCTTCAAATGGCCAAGGTTGAGAAAAACTGGGTTCCCTGCCACTCAGTAAATCAAATAATCTTACTTTCAAGTAAGAACTTGAGATGGGGTAAATTCTGCATAGCTTCATAAAAATCTCAGAGTAAAGATCTTACCAGCAGAACAAGAATCACTGGTCCTTGATAGATGTAATCTATATATTTTCCCGGTTCTTTTCCAAACCAGCATCTGCAAATAGATACCATGTATTAAAGTAATACAGGGGGAGTGAAAAACAGCGAAGGGGAAAAACAAATTGATGAAAGAAGAATGGAAGAGAGGAGACGGAGGGAAAGCTTGAGAGGGTTGCGGTTAGATGGAGTTGATGAATTGGTGAAAAAGAGAAAAATACAGGAAGCAGTGAATAAGCACTGCGATAGCACAGAAAGGAGCAGAGGGAAAACATATGGAATGCTATAATTTAAATTCTATTCAGTTCATTTGTCTCTTCTCCCCTCTTATTCCCTGCTTCAAATTTATTTGACTTGCTATTTCTTTCTTCTTTTATTATCCTCTGCATTAAAGCTGCATTTTCATCCTAAGAAGAAAGAGCACGATGGATTCATACATACATACATACATACATACGGGTAGTCCTTAACTTATGACGGTAATTGAATATGGAATTACATTGTAAGTCAAGCTGGCTATTAAACAGGTGTGATTGACCCAATTGTACATTTTTTGTGTTGGTCGTCAAACTAAAGCCGGGATTATTAAGTGAACCCATTTTCCGCAGTAAATGGCTTTTCTGGCAAAATCACCAATCATATTTATGTGACCGCAGAACTCTGCAAATGGCGGTAAATATGGGCTAGTTCCTGAATGCGCAAAATGTCAAGGACTGCCTTTATGGAAGTATGAGCTAGTACAGGCGGTCCTTGACTTACAACCATTCATTTAACGACGATTCAAAGTTACAATGGCACTGAAAAAAGTAAACTAGGACCATTTTTCATACTTATGACCGTCGCAGCATCCTTGCGGTCACGGAATCAAAATTCAGAAGCTTGGCAACTGACTCGTATTTACGACGGTCGCGGCATCCCGGGGTCATGTGACACCCTTTGGCAGCCTTCTGACAAGCCAATGTCATGTGGGGAAGCCAGATTCATTTCACAGCAGTTTGACTAAGTTAACAGCTGCAGTGATTCACTTAACAACGGTGGCAAGAGAGGTCATACCATGGGGCCAACTCACTTAACAAATTTTTAAGGACTTACCTGTATGGATTTAGCAACAGAAATGTTGGGCTCAGCTGTGGCCATAAGCCGAGGACTACTACCTGTATAAACCCCATATATCAAATAAAAGCTAAGAATGTTGTGGTGTTCCTTTAGGAATGGTTCTCAGTTATGCCTTTGCAATGCTGGGGATTTGTTTTGATTTTCATCTTAACTATGCAAATCAGACTGATGGATAGGCTCTTTTAGCAGATCCCGTTGCCAGGTATTTCACTTCTGTTCCTACCTCCACTGTTGCTTTATTAGCACCTCGCAGAATCCATGGCACCCTGCCAATTATTTTTTTCACCCTGATCCTCAGCAAACTCTGAAGAGGCAGGATGGAGTGTTTATGTACCACGTTCGGCTTCCCACCTGCCTTCTTTCCATCAAGCTCAGAGCATCGTCAAGTGACTACCGCACGTCGTATGAAGGAGACTTCACTTTCAGCTTATGTGAAAGAAGCCTCATTTTGAGCCTAATTGTCAGCTTTCTTTCTTTCTTTCTTTCTTTCTTTCTTTCTTTCTTTCTTTTCTTTCCTTCCTTTCTTTCTCTCTCTCTCCTTCCTTCCCTTTTTCTCCCCTTCCTTCTGTACCTTCTTCTCCTTCTCCTCCCTATCTTCTCCATCTTCTTCTTCTCTTCCTCATCTTTTCTCTTCTCATCCTTTCCCTCTTCCTCCCTATCTATTTTCTTCTCCTCCTATCTTCTCCATCTTCATATCTCCTCCTCCTCCTCCTCCTCCTCCTCCTTCCTCCCTGAAAACTGATTTGCAATTGTTCCTTGCCTTTAATAACTCTTGTTGCATTCCATGATCAAAATCCAAGTGTTGGCAATTGCCATGTATTTATTATGACCGTTGCATTATCTCAGGTCGCGTGATTGCCCTTCCCATCTGGCTTTTGACAAGTGAAGTGAATTAATTTATTGACTGCATGATTCACTTAACAATTTCCGTGATTTGCTTAACAACCATGGCCAAAAAACGGTCAGAGAATGTTCCTTGCTTGGCAATGAAAATTCTGGTCATAGGTTAAGGACTATTCGCACAAAGCATTCTTGTCTCGATTTGAATTCATTGTATGTTTTTCTATTCCATCTTTCTCCTGAATCTTGAAGTAACCATCAAGCCCCCTGAGACCACAAGAATGTTCCCCCGTCCCAAATTAGTAATTTCAGAAATGGCCTAGGAAGGTCATTATCCTGATGCAAAGCTCATTTTTGCTGAACTGTTTCTTCATTAACAATGAAAACCTGTTACTTGCAGAAAAACAGGGAGTGGACTGAATCATTTTTATACTTACTGCTCATTTTCATAATAAAGCTTGC
This sequence comes from Coluber constrictor foxii, assembly GCA_038048745.1. NCBI lineage: Eukaryota > Metazoa > Chordata > Lepidosauria > Squamata > Colubridae > Coluber > Coluber constrictor. The sequence continues at coordinate 165,939,022 of CM075961.1, read as the reverse complement.
AGACAGCCCAGACAATGATAATGGGGCAAGGAATACCTACAAGAAAAATGAAAAAATGAAAAAAACCCTACTAAGCAGATATATATCAAAGTATGAAGACTATTGCTTAACGCATTGTAAGCCGCCCTGAGTCTCTGGAGAAGGGTGGCATATAAATCGAACCAATCAATCAATCAATCAATAAGTAAATAAGAGTCTTCTTCAAAGCTCGGAAGAAAAGGAGTTGTCACAAATTCACCACTATAATGGAACCTTTTCAGAAGTCCGAAGGAGTTACATCAAAGATTTGTTTTCCTAAAAAATACTACAATAGTGTAGGTTTTATGGTCCCTTTCAGATATTTGCTTCAATCTATCCATCTATTTATAAAAACTTTGCTGTACATCTGCCTATCCATCCACCCACTCATGAAAACAATCCATTTTCCTTGCTTCCTTCCTCCCACCTCCTTCCTTCCTTCCTTCCTTCCTTCCTTCCTTCCTTCCTTCCTTCCTTCCTTCCTTCCTTCCTTCCTTCCTTCCTTCCTTCCTTCCTTCCTGGAAATATCTCTGAAACAATGACCTAACAAGGGCATAGTTTATCTAATATGTAATTACTTCCTTCCTTCCTCCCTCCCTCCCTCTGTCCCTTTTCTTCCATTTTCCTTCCTCCTGCCTTCCCCTTCCTTCCTTCCCTCCCTCTTCCCTTCCCTTCCTTCTATCTTCCTTCCTTCCTTCCCTTCTTCCTTTCTTCCTTCCCTCCTCCCTCCATCCCTTTCCTTCCATTTTCCTTCCATCACTCCCTCCTCCCTCCCTTTCATTTTCTTCCCTCCCTCTCCATTTTCCTTCCTTCCTTCCCTTCTATTTTCCTTCCTTCCATCCATCCTTCCTTCCTTCCCTCCTCCCTCCGTCCCTTTCCTTCCATTTTCCTCCCTCCCTCCCTTCCCTTCCATTTTCCTTCCATCCTTCCCTCCTCCCTCCCTTTCCTTCCATTTTCCTCCCTCCCTCCCTCCCTTCCCTTCCATTTTCCTTCCATCACTCCCTCCTCCCTCCCTTTCATTTTCCTCCCTCCCTCTCCATTTTCCTTCCTTCCTTCCCTTCTATTTTCCTTCCTTCCATCCATCCTTCCTTCCTTCCCTCCTCCCTCTGTCCCTTTCCTTCCATTTTCCTCCCTCCCTCCCTTCCCTTCCATTTTCCTTCCATCCCTCCCTCCTCCCTCCCTTTCCTTCCATTTTCCTCCCTCCCTCCCTCCCTTCCCTTCCATTTTCCTTCCATCACTCCCTCCTCCCTCCCTTTCATTTTCCTCCCTCCCTTCCCTTCCATTTTCCTTCCTTCCTTCCATCCATCCTTCCTTCCTCCCTCCCTCCCTCCGTCCCTTTCCTTCCATTTTCCTCCCTCCCTTCCCTTCCATTTTCCTTCCTTCCATCCCTCCCTCCTCCCTCCCTCCCTTCCCTTCCATTTTCCTTCCTTCTTCCCTCCCTCCCTCCCTCCCTCCCTTCCTTCCTGTAAGGAAATATCTCCGAAACAATAACCTAACAAGGGCATAGTTTGTCTAACATGTAACACCTTCCTTCCTTTTCCTCCCTCCCGCTTCTCTCCCTCCCTCAATTGATATTGCTAGACCATAACAATTTTTGAAATGCACTCTCTGAGCTCAGATGCATAACCAGTCCCCCCCACCCCCCACCTCTGCCTTGCTACCCTGATTCATCAAACAGGATTTCCTGCTTGAGTAGAAGATCTCCAAGATCCCTCCCAGGTCAGTTATTCGTTAATTCTTAAAGGCCTGGCTAACCATGAAACTCCCAAGTGCAACATGAGGAGCAGGTTGTAGTTTTAGATGGCTTACACCAGCCGATGAAGAGGAAAATCCATTTCTTCAGCTTGTCTGTTGAGTACGTCATCACAATGGCGGTGTGGAGGTAGCAACCTTCCACAAACATCCAGAAGAAATTGGTCACCACAAAGTAGTTGAAAATGGTTGTGATGCACCGACACCAAAGCTGTTGGAAAACATGCACATATTTTAGTCCATTCGTACCATGCGCTGTCTGTTTGTACAGGAGGTCCTCGACTTACGACCACAACTGAGCCCAAAATTTCTGTTGCTAGGCGCGTCTTGCCCCATGTTACGACCTTTCCTGCCACAGTTGTTAAGTGAATCACTGCAGCTGTTAGATTAATCACATGGTTGTTAAGTGAACTTGGCTTGACTTTGTTTGTCAGAAGGTTGCAAAAGGGAATCCCATGACCTGGGACATTGCAACTGTCATAAGTACATGCCAGTTGCCGAGCGCCTGAATTTTGATCACGTGACCATGGGGATACTCTAATGGTCGTAGATGGGAAAAGCAGTCGTAAGTCACTTTTTTCCAGGGTTTGAAGTGCCACTAAACGAACTGTTGTAAATTGAGGACTGTTTGCGCTCAGTGGCCTGCAGTTTTATTTTGCACTTTGATTTTGACTGATTTACAAAATGCAACATAAAGCAACTACAGGTAATTTCTTGTTTTATGACCACAATTTGACCAGAATTTTCATTGGTAAGCAAGGTGACTGTTGAAGTGTGTTCCACCCAATTTCACCATCTTTCCTGCCATGGTTGTCAAGCAAATGGCTGCCGTTGTTAAGTGACTCATGCGGTCATTAAGTGAACCCAGCTTCCCTCAATGACTGCCAGAATGACAAGTCACATGACAATCACAGGATGCGGCAACCATCATAAACACATGCAGGTTGCTAAGCAACCGAATTTTGATGGGGAGGCTCCAGTGGTTGCAAGTGCGAGGAGGGGTCATAAGTCATACGTTTTTTCAGTGCTGTTGTAACTCTGAACGGTGCCTAAATGAATGGTTGTAAGTCAAGGACGACCTGTACTTGAAATTTCTGTCATATCTCTTGAGGAAGAAGTACCTCATTGCTCTCATGGATGTTGTGGTCAATTGTTTGTAGCACGAACCACATCATGTTCCTCAGGATGAACGTTGTGATCAAGTTCCAGTGGATAATGTTGCGGAGGCATCGGATACTCCTAAAATGGCAAATATATATATATATGTGTGTGTGTGTGTAATTTTGGTTCAGTTTTATTCATCTGAGATACACTCTGCGGAATCTTGAAGCATTCAATCAAGAAAATGGCCGTCACAGTGAGAAGGCCCTGCTCTATACCAACTCCAGCAAAGTTATCTTTCCTTCACTCCAGAAGGCATGGATTGTGCGCTTCCATCCCATTCTTTATTCTGAAGTAGATAAATATTTTGACATCTGAACAGAATAACAGAGTTGGAAGGGACCTTGGGGGTCTTCCACTCCAACCCTCTGCTCAAGCAGAAAAACCCAAACTATTTCAGACAAATGTTGTCCAATCTCTTTTAAAAGTTCTCCAGTGTTGGAGCAGCCACAACTTCTGGAGGCAAGTCCTTCCACTGATTAATGGTTCTCACTGTCAGGAAATTTCTCCTTAATTGCTTCCCTCCTTGATTAGTTTCCATCCATTGCTTCTTGCCCTACCCTCAGGTGCTTTGGAGAATAGCTTGACTCCCTCTTCTCTGTTAGATATTGGGAGATTGCTATCATGTCTCCCCTAGTCCTTCTTTTCATCAAATTAGACATACCGTTCCTGCAACCGTTCTTCATTTGGTCTTCTAATCATTGTTGCTCTTCTCTGTACTCTTTCTAGAGCAGGGGTGTCAAACTCAAGGCCCGCGAACACAGGGTGCTTAAATTTGGCCTGCAGGGCCACCCTGCAAACAGCGAAGGACCAGCCTGCGGTGACTCTGCCAGCCAAAATGGAGCTCAGGAAGGCCGTACAGGGCTCCCTGAGCTCCGTTTTCGGCTGCGATGGCCTCCTGCAACCCTCTGTCAGCAAAAATGGCGTTTGGGAGGGCTGCACACGGCCCTCCCGAGCTCTGTTTTAACTGGCAGAGCGCTCGCACCACCAGATGTGCCCTCGACACAAGTGATGTCGAGCAGGCCATGCCCTCCCCAGCAGTAGTGAGTTCAATTCCGGGGCTACCGGTTCACGATCGGGTAGCCTGTGGGCGCTTGTGCTCGCTTTGCAAGCACATGGGGCTTCACACATGCGCAGAACATTTTTGATGATGTCTTGGCATGTGGGCGAAACTTCCCGCCGCTGCCACTACCTCCCACCACTGCCGCTACCAGTTCACCCAAACCGGGGTGAACTGGGAGCAACTCACCACTGCTCCCCAGCCCTCCTCAAGATGAAACACAACCCAGAATGAAATCAAGTTTGATACCCCTGTTCTAGAGTCTCAACATTTTTTTTTATCTTTTTTTTGGGGGGGGGGTCAATCTTCTTTTCAACAAAGGAGGGGAAAGTTCCTTCTATCCAGAAGACTGGATATTTGGAAACGCTCCACAAATGACAGAGTATTTTAGAGCAAAAAATTACATTGCAATAGAAATAAAATGGCAAACGCTTAGCTTGTGTGTATCACAGCGAGCGGCATATTATGACTGATATGATCATGGGGACTCCAAAATTGTATTCTAATGATGTTTTCAACATTTCTCCAGCAATACAAACTGTAGATAAATTGTTCTGAATACTGCTGGTGGCTTGGGAAGCACATTTTAAAGCAGGTTTATAAATGAAACGGCACTCTTTAAGATTCAAAGGCAGCTGAAGTGAAATCAGCTATCTTTATTGTTCTTGGCTGAGAATAAATGATACATGGGCAATCTAAAAGAGAGACGAATAAGCGCTAATCGTTAGTGGAAGTTAAAAAATACCGGTAAGTGAAACATGCAAAAGCAAAAGGGATGAGAAGGAGATAGAAAAAAAAATTAAAATAAACTCTATCCATTAATGAATTTTGGAAACAGTACAGAGAAAAGAAACTAGGATGATTAAAGGCCTGGAGACTAAAACATATGAAGAACAGTTATAAGAATTCGGCATGGCTTAGTCTGGAGAAAAGGAGGACTAGGGGTGACATGATAGCAGTATTCGAGTATTTGAGGGCTTCCTACAAAGAAGAGAGGGCTCAAGCTGTTCTCCAAGGCACCAGAGGGCAGAACAAAAAACGAAGGTTGGAAACTAATCAAAGAGAGAAGCAACCTGGAATTAAGGAGAAACTTCCTAAAAGTGAGTACAACTAACTGGTGGAACAGCTCGCTTTCAGAAGTTATCGTTGCTCCATCAATGGAGGTTTTTAAGAAGAAACTGGACCTATCCGAAATGGTATAGGTTCTCCTGTTTGAGCAGGGGGTTGGACTAGAAGACCTCCAAGGTCCCTTCCAACTCAATTCTGATTGATTTAAATTATGTTTATTTATTTATTAAATTTTTATACCGCCCTTCTCCCGAAGGACTCAAGGAGGTGTTCAGCCACAATAAAACAACATGAAATACAAAATTGAACAGCAATTTAAAAACAAATTAAATATTTAGGCCCATAAATTAAAACCCATAAATTAAAACACCCAATCCAAATTCTTATTAAGCCAGTCCAGCCTGTTAGAATAGAAGCATCTTAAGGGCACCGCGAAAGGTAAGCAGGTTGGGAATCATACGTATCCCTGAGGGCAATTCATTCCAGAGGGCGGGTGCCCCCACAGAGAAGACTCTCCCCCTGGGGGTCACCAGTTGACATTGTTTGACCGATGGCACCCTGAGGAGTCCCTCTCTGTGGTTGGTGGGAGACCATTGGTGGCACAAGGCGATCGCGTAAGTATCCGGGTCCTAAGCCATGGAGCGCTTTGAAGATGATAACCAGCACTTTGAATCGCACTCGGAAGACCACCGGGAGATAGTGCAGCTCGCGCAGGAGAGGTGTCACATGGGTGCGTCGAGTCGCTCCCATAATCACCAGTACGGCCGCATTCTGGACCAGTTGGAGCCTCCGGGTGCTCTTCAAGGGGAGCCCCATGTAGAGAGCATTACAGTAGTCCAGACAGGATGTGACGAGGGCATGAATGACCATGCGCAGGACATCCCTGTCCAGAAAGGGACGCAATTGCTAAATCAGGTGAACTTGATAGAAAGCCCCTCTGGCCACAGCCGTCATACAATCATCTAAAGACAGCCGTGCATCCAGGAGGACACCGAGGTTGTGAGCCCTCTCTGAGGGAGCCAAAGTCTCACCCCCAATAGTCACCGATGGAACCAGCTGGCTATAGCGGGACATCGGGAGTCATAGCCACTCAGTCTTGGAGGGGTTGAGTTTGAGTCTGTTTTTCCCCATACAGATCCGCATGGTCTCCAGACATCGAGACCTCACATCAAGGGCATCATTGGGGTGGTCCAGGGTGGAGATGTACAGCTGAATATCATCAGCGTACTGATGGCACTTCACCCCAAAACCACGGATGATCTCCCCCAGCGGCTTCACATAAATGTTGAACAAAAGGGATGAGAGGACCGACCCTTGCGGCACCCCACAAACAAGGCGCCTCGAGGTCAACCTCTGACCCCTGCCAACACAGACTGTGTCCGACCAGAGAAAAAGGAGGAGAACCACCGCAACACGGTACTCCCTATTCCTAAACCCCCAAGCCAGCACAGCATGATACCATGGTCAATGGTATCAAAAGCCGCTGAGAGATCTAATAGGACGAAGACAGAGGAGCATCCCTTGTCCCGAGCCCTCCATAGATCATCAACCAATGCGACCAATGCCGTTTCTGTGCTGTATCCCAGCCTGAAGCTCGACTGGTACGGATCTAGATAGACAGCTTCATCGAGGTACTGGGGGAGTTGCTGCGCCACCACACTCTCAACAACCTTCGCCACGAAGTGAAGGTTGGAGACTGGACGACAGTTCGCTAATACAGCTGGGTCCAGGGAAGGCTTCTTGAGGAGGGGCCTCACCACCGCCTCTTTGAGGGCAGAGAGAAAGAAATCCTCACTCAGAGGCGTTAATAATCATCTGGAGCCAGCCTCGTGTGACCCCCCCAGGACCGCCCAGGAGGCCAGCACCAACAAGAAGGGACACGGGTCCAATAAACATGTGGACCTGTGTCCACATGTTTATTGGACCTACCCATGTGGACAGGATTCTGGCCTACCCAGAATCCTGTCCACGTCCTCGGGAGTCACAGAGTCAAACTCCTCCCAGATAACATTCTCAAGACCCACCTCTGTCACCCCATCTGAACCCAACCAATCGGAGTCCAAGCCTTCCTGAATCTGAGCGATTTTGTCATGCAGGTATTGCACAAAATCCTCAGCCCTGTCCTGTTTCCCAGGATAAACTCCTTCAATCTATTGTATTTTAGATTTCTGCAATTTTTGCATTTTGTAACCTCCTGGCTTATATCGAATGATTCTCAGCCTTAGCGACTTTAAGATGTGTGGACTTTAATTACGAGAATTCCCCAGTCAGCTTGATATTAAAAGAAACTGCTTGGAGCGGAATGAAAAAAAGGATAATATTACAGAACACCAGAGAAGGCTTGTAATTATCCTAACATGGAGAAAAAAGGCTCAATGGAATGAGTTCACGCATTCAACCACTCAAATCAAAATACTTGATTTTCAACAGTTCATTTAGTGACCGTTCAAAAGTGACTTTTGGCCATTTTTCACACTTAATGACGATTGCAGCATCCTCATGACACGTGATCAAAATTTGGATGCCAGGCAACTGATTCATATTTATGACGGGGTCATGTGACATATCCCAGGGTCATGTGATGAACTTTCATGACCTTCTGACAAGCAAAGTCAATGGGGAAGCCAGATTCACTTAACAACTGGGTTACTAATTTAACTGCTGTAGCAAGAAGTCATAAAATGGGGCAAAACTCACTTAACATATGTCTCACTTAGCAACATAAGTCAAGGACTACCCCTAACCGACCTTAACATTAACCTAGTGTTGTGGGAAGTCAACAGGTAGTTTTTTAGCTGATGTATGAAAATACGGTTGTAAAATATATCGACTCACTTAATTGTGAAATGAGCTTCATATAGGGAGCTTGAAATTTCAATGGTACCGAAAATGACCAATGGGTCCATTTTTCACACTTATGACCCTTGCAACATCCCCACGGTTACGTGATCAAAATTCAGATGCTTGGCAACTGACTCATATTTATGATGGTTGCAGCATCCCTGGTCACGTGATTTTCTGTTATGACCAAGAAAAGTCAAAGGGGAAGCCAAATTCACTTAACAACTTGTCACTAACTGAACAACTGCATTGACTCGCTGAAGAACTGTGGCAAAATAGGTCATAAAATGAGGCTAAACTCAATACTGCATTGCTTAGTAAGAGAAACCTGGCAGCTCAAATGTGGTCGTAAGTTGAGTCTACCGGTACCTGTACGGTTTGTACCAATTTAATAAGTGAATAAAAATAAAATAAATACTGAAGAGGAATTTTGGAAGGAAAAACCTAAGCTGAAAATTTTTCAGAAAATCCCTACGGGAGATGTGAAAAATAAAAATAGCATTCAGCATTTGCTAATAAATGCGTCTAAGTTCCGGCAAATTTGATGCATTCTCTTTTTTTGGCAGTGAAAAATTAGGTAACTGAGTTTCACATATGTTCCACAATCTGGCAAGTTCTTAATTTTGAGATTCAACCCCCAGAATTCCCTAGAAGTGGGGATCACACTGGCTGGGGGATTCTGGGAGGTGAAATCCCAACATAGAAAGGTATGGAATGAGAAAAGCTGGTACAGGGAGTCCTTGATTTAGAAATGTTCATTTAGTGACCGTCCTAAGTTTCAACAGCTCCGAAAAAAATGACTTATGATTGTTTTTCACACTTATGACTATTTATGACGGTCGCAGTGTCATAAGAGATAGGTTGAGATATGTGATCACTTTCTGCGACCTTCTGACCAGCAAAGCTAATGGGGAAGTCTGATTCACTTAACAACCATGTTAATAATTTAACAGCTGCAGGGATTCACTTAAGAACGGTGGCAAGAAAAGGTCATAAAATGGGGCAAAACTCACAACAAATGTCCTGCTTAGCAACAGAATCTTTGGGCACAATTGTAGTCGTAAATCGAGGACTATATTTCTCGAGGACTATATTTCTCGAGGAGTTTGGGTACTGGAAATCAATCCCACGAGAAATTATTCTTATAATGCAGAACAGATGTTGTCTATGCTATTATTGAAAGTGGGAGTATAATGAGGAAAAAAAAAATCTATCCGAGCTTTAAACCTTGTGTTTCTCCAAAGAAACATGAAATTCCTTGTAATTTCAGCACCGTAATAAGAACAAGGAAAAGATAACATTACATTTGATGTAGTTTTATAGCCAAAAAATAGCTGTGCCAAGTTACTCTGAGATTAGACTTATATGTGTACAATCAACATAGGTATGATATGTCCCTTAAAGGAAAAAAAGCTGATGTGATGATACCAGTAGTTCTCAACTTACAACCGTTCCTTTGAAATTACAACGGCACTGAAAAAGTGACTTGTGACCGTTTCTCACACTTACGACCGTTGCAATATCCCTTTGGTCACATGATCAAAATTTGACCGCTTGGTTAAGTGAGCAATTTCTGTTGCTAAGCACGTTGTTAAATTTGAGTCCCTTGCCCCATTTTGCAACCTTTCTTAGCAAAGTTGTTAAGTGAATCACTGCGGTTGTTAAGTTAGTAACATGGTTGTTAAGTGAATCTGGCTTCCTCACTGACTTTGCTTGTCAGAAGGTCGCAAAAAGGGGATCACATGAACTCGGGACACAGCGATGGTCATAAATATGAGTCAGTGGACAAGCTGTTGAATTTTGATCAAGTGACCATGGGGATGCAGCAGAGGTCATAAGTGTGAAAAACAGTCATAAGTTCAGTGCCGTTGTAACTTTAAACAATCGTGAAATGAATGGTTGTAAGTTGTGGGTTACACATAAAGCTGACTTTTGCAATTGACTGATGATGAGTTTTTCAATGACCATGGAAACTGAATGATGCTCTAGTTATAACCCAAGGAGTCTATTAATAATTATTAGTTTTTTTTCTCTATTTCCTATATTTGGAAGACAAAGGCCTTATGACGGAGAATAGTGAGCATGCCCGAAAATGTGAGCCAGAGTGGTTAAATAGGGGGCAACAAAAATGAACCGGCAGCTAACGGAAATTCTAATGTTCATGCAATTTAATCCATCATTCCATTCACTCAGTATCAGGCAGGGATTAAAAACAAACATATACCTTTTCAAAATCCTTCCTAAAACATACAGGCAATCCTCAGTTTACGACCACAATTGAACCCAAGTTACCCAACATTTCTGTTGCTAAGTGAGACATTTGTTAAGTGAGTCTTGCCCCATTATGTGACCCTTCTTGCCACAGATGCTAAGTGAGCCCCTGCTGCAGTTGTTAACTTAGTAACACGGTTGTTAAGTGAAACTGGCTTCCCCGTTGACTTTGTTTGTCAGACGGTCGCAAAAGGGGATCACGTGACCCCTGCAACCGTCATAATTATGAATCAGTTGCCCAGCGTTCAAATTTTGAACATGTGACTGTGGGGGATGCTGCAACATTTGTAAGTGTAAAAAATGGTCATAAAGTTGCTTTTCTCAGTGCCGTTGTAACTTCAAATGGTCACTAAATGAACTGTTGTAAGCAGAGGACTACCTGTATTTTCTCATTTGAAACTGGTCACAGAAACCAGTGAGACATACATACTTACGTCTTCTCACTCAAAACACAGGTGGTCCTCAACTTATGACCATAATCGCCCCTCCTGTTCAACATTTATGTAAAGCCGCTGGGTGAGATCATCCGTGGTTTTGGGGTGGAATTCCATCAGTACGCTGATGATACTCAGCTGTACATTTCCACCCCAGACCACCCCAACGATGCCGTGGAAGTGATGTCCCAGTGCCTTGAAGCTGTGCGGGTCTGGATGGGGAGAAACAGGCTTCGACTCAACCCCTCCAAGACTGAGTGGCTGTGGCTGCCGGCGTCCCGATATAGCCAACTGACTCCATCGTTGGTTATTGGGGGTGAATCTTTGGCCCCCACGGAAAGGGTGCGCAACTTGGGCGTCCTCCTGGATCCACGGCTGTCTTTAGAGGAGCATACGACAGCTGTGGCCAGGGGGGCTTTTTATCAGGTCCGCCTGATACGCCAGTTGCGGCCCTTTCTAGATCGGGACTCCCTACGCACAGTCACTCAGGCGCTCGTCACGTCTCGCTTGGACTACTGTAATGCTCTCTACATGGGGCTCCCCTTGGGATGCATCCGGAGGCTTCAGCTGGTACAGAATGCGGCCGCGCGGGGGATTATGGGAGCGACAGGGCGCTCCCATGTGACACCTCTCCTGCGTGAGCTGCATTGGTTGCCGGTTGATTTCCGGGTGTGTTTCAAGGTGTTGGTAATCACCTTTAAAGCGCTCCATGGCTTAGGACCAGGGTACTTACGGGACCGCCTTCTGCCACCTATTGCCTCCCACCGGCCGGTTCGCTCCCACAGAGAGGGCCTCCTCAGGGTGCCGTCAGCCAGACAGTGCCGGCTGGCGACCCCCAGGGGGAGAGCATTCTCTGTGGTAGCCCCCACCCTCTGGAACTATCTCCCTCCAGATCTGAGGACTATCGCTGACCTCCGGACCTTTCGTCGGGCTTTGAAGACTCATCTCTTCCAACTTGCCGGACTTGCCTGATCCCTCCTATTTTTAAATATTTTAAATATTTTTAAATTTTTAGAGTTTTAGAGTTTTTATTTGATATTTTCAGCCTAAATTTATATTGATTTTAGTACGTTTTAACTTATTGTATTGTATTGGTTTTAAATTGGCTGTTCACCGCCCTGAGTCCGGAAGGAGAAGGGCGGTATAGAAATTTAATTAATAAATAATAAATAAATAAATAAATAAATAATCGAGAGCAGAATTTCCATTGCTAAGTTAGGTGGTTGTTAGTAAATCATGCTTGATTTTATCTTTTCTGCTTTTGGTTGTTAAGTGAATCACTGTCGTTGTTAAGTGAATCAGTCATTAAGTGAATCTGTTTTCCCCCACTGACGTAAGTTTGTGGGAAACAAGAAGATGGCGATCATATGATGCCAACATGTTGCAAACTTTCTAAATACCAGTATGTGCCATTTGTCAAGCATCCAAATTTTGATTATGTGTTTGTAGGGAATGCTGTGGCCAGTTATAAGCATGAGGAGCAGTTGTAAGCTAGTTTTCTCTTTGTTATTGTAATATTGTATGATTGCTAAATAAATGGTTGTAAATTGAGGATTGTTTTATTTCAAACAATGGCAAATTGACTTTGCCTTCAGTCCACTGAGATGAAGCTCAATTAAAACTGACTTTCGCCTGACCTCAAATATAAACACTTTGACCTTCTTCCTGTTTATATGCCTCAAGACTTTTGTTAAGTGCCTAGATCTCATTAAGAACCATGAATCATTTGTTCTCGCGCACCTCTTAATCATGGTTAATAGCTCTACCTCTTGACCGAATTTCCTCCTACGTTGTTTCTGTAATTTCCTTTCTTCGTATTGCCTTATTTATTTAAAATGTCCCTACAGCACAAAAGAAACACAATACTGGATCATAATACTATAAGGAAGAAGGTACGGCAAAATAATAATAATAATAATAATTTTAAAAGTGCACCACTTCTTCCAAATGCAGAATTTAAAATAAAGGCTTATTGTCTTTCCTTGTTTGCAAGAAATGTTAAGTTTCTTAACAGCCCAAGGGCTCAACCCTGCTGTTGGATGAGAAAAATTATGCATCCTTGATACGAACCGTCTCTGAAACCTTGGTTGTGTTGATGCTTATTTAGTTATTATTCCCCAACTGATAAATGTTCACTGATCTGGCAATTGTGAAACATCTGCTTTTAAGCTTACAGGCACGATGCACAGATGATGCCAGTAACACTATGAAGTATTATTGGGGAACAAAAAGTCCATTACTGATATAAGCATATTAACTCCAGAATAACCCAGGACATAAAGAAAATGATCAGGTTTTGATTTTGGAAATGCACACCTAATTTTTTTTTTAAAAGAGTGGAAAAATGAAACTGCCAAGCTAGAAAATGAACGATGCATTTAAAAAGAGGCATTCTAGTTTTTTTTCCACTAAAAAGGAAGAGAAGATACGATTACAAGGAACTCTCTTTTATAAACAGGAAACTGTTTGGTCTGGTGATGGAAGGCACCAGGCTAAAAACAAGGAGTCTCGGAGTTCTAGTCCTGCCTTAACCATAAAAGATGGCTGGGTGACTTTTGGCCAATACCAGGAGATGGTGAGTTCTAGTCCTGCCTTAGATATGAAAACTATCTGGATGATTTTGGGCCAATCACCAGGAGATGGTGAGTTCTAGTCCTGCCTTAGATATGAAAACTATCTGGATGATTTTGGGCCAATCACCAGGAGATAGTGAGTTCTAGTCCTGCCTTAGATATGAAAACTATCTGGATGATTTTGGGCCAATCACCAGGAGATGGTGAGTTCTAGTCCTGCCTTAGATATGAAAACTATCTGGATGATTTTGGGCCAATCACCAGGAGATGGTGAGTTCTAGTCCTGCCTTAGATATGAAAACTATCTGGATGATTTTGGGCCAATCACCAGGAGATGGTGAGTTCTAGTTCTGCCTTAGATATGAAAACTATCTGGATGATTTTGGGCCAATCACCAGGAGATGGTGAGTTCTAGTCCTGCCTTAGATATGAAAACTATCTGGATGATTTTGGGCCAATCACCAGGAGATGGTGAGTTCTAGTCCTGCTTTAGGCATGAAAGCCGGCTGAATCAGTTTCTATCTCTCTCGTTGGATCAGCCCAACCTACCTTGCAGGGTTGTTGTGAAACTAGGAGAAGAAATGAGTATTAGGCATGTTCATTGTTTTTAGCACACTTTTAGCTATTGCATTAAAGCATTAAAAGAGGGATTAAAATATATATTTAAAAATCATTAATAAAAGCAGAAAATCAGCCCACGTTTTCTTCCCAAGATTTAACTTTTGGGTTTTTTTTTAAATTTGTTCTGCTTTAGATACGTAGGATATTTCTCTCTCACCTGAGAGATCTTGCCTGATAAATATTTTTCTCTGCTCTTCAAATATTTTGTTAGCCGCTAAAATTCCCTGGAAATTTTTGCTTTAGAGAAGTTGCTAATGTCGTTATTGGATTCTGCTTCTTGTCACATTAAGCAGCCCAGCACATTTCTGATTCAACATTAACATTAATTAGGGATTATGACCATTGACACATTTTGCTTTTATTCATTGGGGCTGACAATTGTTTAACTGTGGTCAATGTGGCTTGTCAATATCCCATTTGTGACTTGGGTCACTCTAAAACTATTTTCAGGCACACTCGGTAGCAAAAAAAGCAAGTCGGGCCCAAATTTCTTGCTTCATTTTCCCCCCCTTTTCTAAAATAAACCTTTCCAAACAGGTTCAAGTTATTACTGTAATTCCGTTTGCCCACACATAGAGAAAAACATGATTTTAAGGGCAGAAATATTGTTTAACTGGCTCACTCCGTCACCTGGTTTTTAGGTGGCCAAAGGCAGGAAAAAAACCCCCAACACTTCAAATCAGTTTCAGCCACAAAAACAGGAAAAGAAAAATCATACATCACCATTTGCAGTGGCTGCAAATCTTTAAAAATATCTGAGCAATCAAAATAGAAAGTGAGAAAGGTCAAGATATCAAAAACCTCCTCTCCCTGAGGAGGGGAATAGAACCAAAGCTATGGTGGCCTCCTCTACAAGGTCGTTGTTCTATTTCTGTAGTTTTCAGCAAGAGGACAGGTAAACAGCTGCTTCTGTCATTGCTACCTTAACGAATGCTTTGGAAGATATTGGATGATCAAGTTTTCATCCTCCCAGTGCTTATAATAAGATTTTTTTTCTCTGAATTTTGGCACACGGGGTTCCTTCCAAGGAAGGAAGGAAGGAAGGAAGGAAGGAGGAAGGAAGGAAGGAAGGAAGGAAGGAAGGAAGGAAGGATCTATCTACAGATTAAAGCACCAGACAAAAAACTAGAAGAATGTGAGTTCTAGTCCCATTTTAGGCATGAAAACCCGCTGAATGACTATGGGCCGATCACTAGGAGGCAGCGAGTTCTAGTTCTGTTTTGGGCATGGAAGCCAATTCCAAACATCCTTAATACTTCTTCATCTTCCTATTGTCTGCACAACAACAATCCTGCGAGGTGTGCTTAGCTGAGAGAGAGAGAGAGAGGGACTGGCCCAAAGTCACCCAAGCTGATTTTCATGCCTAAAGTGAGACTAGAATTCACAGCCTCCGGGTGATTGGCCCAAAGTCACCTAGCTAGTTTTTGTGCCTAAGGCAGGACTATAACTCACCATCTCCTGGTTGAAAATTGTGATTGGTCCAAAATTACCCAGCTGCCTTTCATGCCTAAAGTAGGTCTAGAACTCATGATCTCCCTGTCTCTGGCCTGATGCATTAATCACTAGACCAAACTGACTCTAATTCCAGCTCTACAGCTGCAGAAGTCATTAACCTCAGGATAAATGTTTATTTATTTGATTTATTTATTTAAACGGTTGATAAAACCACTGATCTCATAAAGCAGTGATTCTGAATGAAAATAAAAATACAATTTACAAAATAATGTAATGTATGTTTGGGTTTAAAATTTAAATTTAAATTAATTAAAATCCATTTACAATCCACGCGTACCAAAAACCACCAACAGGACTGGCCCAACCTCTCTACCCAACTGTCTGCAGGAGAATCCAATCTATTAATGCCTTGGCAGGAGCCAGCTATCTGTCCATCCATCCATCCATCCATCCATCCCTCTCTCTGTCTGCCTATCCATCCCTCCCTCCCAGCTTTTATCCATCCCATCCTTTTGCCAATTCATCCCTCCCTCCTTCCTTCCCTCCCTCCCTCCCTCCATCCATCCATCCATTCCTTCATTCCTGTCTGTCCATCTATCCAATCCCTCTATCTATCCCTCCATTCTTGTCTTCTGCCAATCCATCCATCCATCCATCCATCCATCCCTCTATCTATCCCTCCATCTTTGTCTGTCCATCTTTCTGCCCATCCATCCATCCATCCATCCCTCTCTCTGTCTGCCTATCCATCCCTCCCTCCCAGCTTTTATCCATCCCATCCTTTTGCCAATTCATCCCTCCTTCCTTCCCTCCCTCCCTCCATCTATCATCCATCCATCCATCCATCCATCCATTCCTTCATTCCTGTCTGTCCATCTATCCAATCCCTCTATCTATCCCTCCATTCTTGTCTTCTGCCCATCCATCCATCCATCCATCCATCCCTCCATCTTTGTCTGTCCATCTTTCTGCCCATCCATCCATCCATCCATCCATCCATCCCTCTCTCTGTCTGCCTATCCATCCCTCCCTCCCAGCTTTTATCCATCCCATCCTTTTGCCAATTCATCCCTCCCTCCTTCCTTCCCTCCCTCCATCTATCCATCCATCCATCCATCCATCCATCCATCCATCCATCCATCCATCCATCCATCCATTCCTTCATTCCTGTCTGTCCATCTATCCAATCCCTCTATCCATCCCTCCATCCTTGTCTTTTGCCCATCCATCCATCCCTCTATCCATCCCTCCATCTTTGTCTGTCCATCTTTCTGCCCATCCATCCATCCATCCATCCATCCATCCATCCATCCATCCCTCTCTCTGTCTGCCTATCCATCCCTCCCTCCCAGCTTTTATCCATCCCATCCTTTTGCCAATTCATCCCTCCCTCCTTCCCTCCCTCCATCCATCCATCCATCCATCCATCCATCCATCCATTCCTTCATTCCTGTCTGTCCATCTATCCAATCCCTCTATCCATCCCTCCATCCTTGTCTTTTGCCCATCCATCCATCCCTCTATCCATCCCTCCATCTTTGACTGTCCATCTTTCTGCCCATCCATCCATCCATCCATCCATCCATATCTCTGGGGAGGGTAACATCCTTCCACTGCTATCTGCAATCCTCATTTAATTTGGCTGCTTTCCATCACCTCCAATGATTCCTGCTCAGTCAAGTCATTGACAAAGCTGGATGAAAAAGAGATTACTCACCTCAAGCAGAGGAACAATAAGAAGGCCACAATAAGAGCTCCAATGGAGATGCAGTGCCCCAGGTAGTTGATAATCATGGCCACCTTGTAATGAAGAGCAGGCTTGGTCTGTGGGGCAGGAAAGAAAGAGAAAGATGGAACTTCCCATAAAATGAAAAGACTGGAGTTGAGTTGGTCAATAGCAATTATTCTTACTGGGGGACATGAGATGTGCAGAACTAGGGGCCAAGAAGAAGAGTGAAACTCCTGGGGAGGTTGGTCTAAATGTGTGAGGTGGATGGGTGGAGACTGTTGGTGGGTTGGATCAAGAAGAGCCTGGAAACTAAGATCTTGATCCTGTTTGGTCTCAAGAAGCTCCTTCACATGTAAAAACAAGATCAGGAGATGTACCACCAATAATCACACATTGTCCATCAGGTTTTTGTATCCAACAAGGAATAAGAGAATCCTGATCTAGATCAGGAGCTTCATCTCCTTAACCCTTGAGAATGTCAATTCTTGAATGATGGAAGCCATGAGATGAAAAGACACAGGAATGCTCAGCTTGGACAAGAGACAAGTGACAACGGCAAGGCTACTCAGGTGTAACCTACTGAAGGAAGCCAGAGCTGATCAGGGCCAGATATATTCAAGCGGGCCAGAACCTCCAGATATTTAAGGAGGAATCTGACCCATCAGAGTCCCTGTTATGACCCCGGTTTGCAAAAAAACCCAGGTAACTTGTCTCCAAAAGTTGTGGGCACTCCAACATTGGAGATTTTTAAGAAGAGATTGGACAACCGGTGCTCTGAAATGGTATAGAGTCTCCTGCTTGAGCAAGGATTGGAGAAGAACTTCAAGATATCTTCCAACTCTGTTATTTTCCTAGCATCTCAAAAATTGACTTCTTTCTTGTCTATTCTTTTTTTTTTTGAGGCTAAATTCTTGACGAATTGATATCAACAAAGCAAAGACAGATCCATGATGTGGTTAATTAACCAGGAAGAGCTACTCTCTCTGAGGGCAGGATGGATTTCCAATAAAAGTGTCACGGAGGGAACCCTAGAACTAATCCTTGGACTACGTCACAGTGTCTCTGAACCTTGGCAATTTTAAGACATTTAGACTTCAACTCCCAGAATTCCCCAGTCAAGTTGCTTATGGAATCCACCCCAGCTTGCTGGCTGGAGAATTCCAGGAGTTGAAAACCACACATCTTAAAGTTGACAAAGTTGAGAAATACTGGCCTACACATTTCCCACCAAGACTGCCTGACCCTTCAGAGATATTGAGAGAGGAAAATGTTGAGAGAGGAAAAAGTGTATTTCCTGCCATTTGTCAAACTGTTCTAACTGAGGAGAACCAACTTCTATGCAGGCAGTGTACAATCCATGCCAGTTTCTGGATTCATGGAGTGAATTACTTGCAGGAGCACCTCCTACCGGCTCCCCACCGCCCAGTGCGCTCACATAGGATTGCCCTCTTCCGGGTCCCATTGGCCAGACAGTGTCGGCTGGTTGCCCCCAGGATGAGGGTGTTCTCTGTGGCCACATCGACCCTCTGGAATGGTTTACCCACTGGGCTCCGGACAGCCCCGACCTCCGCACCTTTCGCGCCGACCTAAAGACATGGCTCTTTCAGCAAATTCCCTGATCTGCCGTCCATTTTAATTTGGGGGATTTGGGCTTTTAAATCGGATCTTAATATTTTAATTCTATTTATTGTTGGGTTGTTTTATTCTGTGAGCCGCCCTGAGTCTCTCGGGAGAAGGGCGGCTTATAAATATGACAATAAATAAATAAAATAATAAAATAAAATACTAAAATAAAATAAAATAAAGTAGTAAAGTAAAGTAAAGTAAAGTAAAGTAAAGTAAAGTAAAGTAAAGTAAAGTAAAGTAAAATAAAATAAAATAAATAAAATAAATAAAATAAAATAATAAAATAAAATAAAATAAAATAAAATAAATAAAATAAAATAATAAAATAAAAAATAAAATAAAATAAAATAAAATAAAATAAAATAAAATAAAATAAAATAAAATAAAATAAAATAAAATAATAAAATAAAATAAAATAAAATAAAATAAAATAAAATAAAATAAAATAAAATAAAATAAAATAAAATAAAATAAATTGAAACCGGTTTCTGGATTCATGGAGTGCATCAAATCATGTACAGATGAGCCCTTGAATTGCAACCATTCATTCATTTATCAAATTTATCAAATGTTCGAAATTTCAAAGGCACTGAACAATATATCCGAGCAGTCAATATGATCAAAATTCAGGTTATAAAAGTTGGAGCATGCCAAGATCATGTGATCGTCATTTGTGACCTTCTTAGCTGGCTTCCATCAAGTAAAATGAATGGAGGAAGCTGAATTCACTTAACAACTACATGACTCATTTAACAACTGCATGATACACTTAACAGCTGTAGTTATTTGCTTAACAAATAACTTAAGAGCTGTGGTGGCACAGTGGTTAGAATGCAGCCATGTAGACTAACTCTGCTCCCTGCCAGGAGTTCGATCCTGATTCAGCCTTTCACCCCATTCCTAAGAGGTCTCTAAGGGATGTGCATAAGCGCACCAGTGTGCCTATCATCCCTGTCCTAATGTTCCCTTTAATATGTACCCATTTCTTGTATTCATAATTATATTTATGCTTCTATCTGTTACTATTACATACTTGACAAAAAATAAAAAATAAAATAAATAAAAATAAAATAAATAAAAATCCTTCTGAGGTCGGTAAAATGAGGAGCCAGATTGTTGGGGGCAAGATCAGAGGTGGGTTTCAGCAGGTTCTGACCAGTTCTGGAGAACCGGTAGTGGAAATTTTGAGTAGTTCGGAGAACTGGTAGTAAAAATTCTGACTGGCCCCCGCCCCCATTTATTCTCTGCCTCCCGAGTTCCAGCTGATCAGGAGGAAATGGGGATTTTGCAGTAACCTCCCCCTGTCACGCCCACCAAGCCGTGCCCATCAAGCCACGCCCACAATAGTAAACAAAATCCCACCACTGGGCAAAATGCTGACTCTGTAAACTGCTTAGAGAGGCTAAGGCACTAGGAAGCAGCATATAAATGCTGAGTGCTATCTATCTATCTATCTATCTATCTATCTATCTATCTATCTATCTATCTATCTATCTATCTATCTATCTATCTATCTATCATCTTTCTATCTATCTATCTATCATCTATCTATCTATCTCATTTCTGTCTGTGATTCTGTCCATTCGTCCATCCATCCATCCATCCCCATCTATCTACTCCATTCATCCCCCCTCTCATCTATTCCTATCATTCGCCTTCCTTCCTTCCTTCCTTCCTTCCTTCCTTCCTTCCTTCCATCCATCCATCCATCCATCCATCTATCTATCATCAATCTATTTATCTAGCTATCCCATTTCTGTCTGTCATTCTGTCCATCCATCCATCCATCCATCCATCCATCCATCCCCCCTCTATCTTCATCCATTCATCCCCCCTCATTCCTATCATTTGCCTTCCTTCCTTCCTTCCATCCATCCATCCATCCATCCATCCATCCATCCATCCATCCATCCATCATCAATTTATTTATCTATCTCATTTTTCTGTCTGTCATTCTGTCCATTCGTCCATCAATCCATACATCCCCTCATCTACATCCATTCATCCCCCCTCTCATCTATTCCTATCATTCCTATCTTTCGCCTGCCTGCCTATTTACCTACCTACCTATCTATCTGAATCTAAATAATGATAGCGCTAACTGACAATGCTAAGATGTGTGGATTTCAACTCCCAGAATTCCCTGGCCAGCATTAACTGGAACTCCGTAATATTCCTACTTCTTTTGAGTGCCTATTATTCTTCAGTCCCCGGAACGGTTTCTGAAGTTCCCAAGGCTATGAATCATTTAGGAGTGCAAATGCAACCCACTCAGCAAGATTCTATCTTGGGATAACGCAGATATCTATGTTGCATTAAAATAAGTATAAAATAAAATAAGATAAACAGTGGTTATCCACAGAGATGTAATGTAATATTTATGGAACAAGTCAACATAGAACTGCAGATGAAGATGCAACGACAGGCGAGAAAGATTTGGAAATAGAGACACCACCAGAGGAACAGTGTCATAAAAGATGGCATAATCCACAGCTGCACAATGGGTGGGGAAGAGGCTCAGAAAAGACCTTCCCTAGTTTCTCAGAGAGGCTACAGGGTGATGATGGAATTGGACTTCCAGACTTGCAAGACTCTGCTAATGTTGATTTACAATAAAGTAGAACTAGTTCATCTGTATGGTCTATCTTGTAGGGCTGACATTAATCTTGCACGACAGAAAGTATAATTCTCTCCCCCCCACCCTCATCTCCCACCGAAAAAACTAGGGAGGTGTCTTCCAAGCGTCCCTCTCACTGCTGAAACGTGGATTATGCTTTCTCCTATATCTGGCCATTCCCTCACCTGGGTCTCTTTGCCCAGATTCCCAAGGTGTTACATACATGCCGTGAAACCAAGTAACAGGACACAATAACAGAGTTAATGGGGCCTTAGAGGTCTTCCAGTCCAACCCTCCGCTCAAGCAGGAAACCCTATATGGCGGAGCCATATTGGTGGGCACGCGAGCTCAGCTCCGGCACGCATGCGTGCGCCAGCCAGCTGATTTTCGGGCCTTCTGGGCCCACCAGAAGTCAGGAAACACATTGTTTCCGGCCTCCGGAGGGCTTCTGGGAGGGGGTAGGGAAGGCCGTTTTTGCCCTCCCCAGGCTCCTAGAAAGGCTCTGGAGCCCGGGGAGAGCAAAAAACAGGCCTACTGTGCCATCACGTGCCAAAAGCGGGGGGAGCACAGGGCGCATAAAATTATGGATGTGGGCACATGTGCGTGTGATCCCACCGCACTCCCCTTACTTTTGACACGCGATGGCAAAAAGGTTAGCCATCACTGTCCTATACCATTTCAGACAAACAGCTCTCCAATCTTTTCTTAAAAACCTCCATTGATGGAGCATCCATAACTGCTGGAGGCCAGTCGTTCTACTGATTCATTGTTCTCACTGTCAGGAAGTTTCTCCTTTAGTTCTAAGTTGCTTCTCTCCTTGACTGGTTTCCATCCGTTGCTTCTTGTCCTGTTTTCAGATGTTTTGGAGAATAGCTTGACTCCCTCTTCTTTGGGGCAGCCCCTGAGATATTGGAAGACTGCTCTCATGTCAACTCTAGTCCTTTTCTTCATTAAACCAGACATACCCAAGTCCTGAAACCATTTTTCATGGATTTTAACCCAGTTTGCCCTGATCCTGAGTAACACTCTGATGATCTGTCTGGAAGTGATGGGGAGAAAGCAGGGCTATCCACGTCCAACAAGGAGGATTCCTATTGGCTGCTATCCAGCCTTTCTCCTCCATGACAATTCCAACGTTTTCCTTCTGGAATGTTAAAAAAAAAAAAGGACCTCTGTGCTGTGATCCCATTGGAGTTGGGAGCAGGAGTGGGCTCTACTGGTTACCACCAGTTTGCAACGGGATCGCACGCGCACAAATCATCTGTGATGACATCTGGGGCAGTGGGCGGAGCCTCCCGCTAGTTTTATTAACGGTTCTTGTGAACCAATCCGAACCTGGGGCAACTCACCGCTGGTTGGGAGCCATTATAGATGGGGAGAAGGCAGGCCAATATTCCTAATTCCATTACACCCCACTTCTTTATCTCCGATCACGGCCTAGAGAAGCCTGTTTTCATGGGGTTGCTCTAGACACTTATCTCTATATCCAGGATCTCTCTTTCTTCCACCTTCAGGTAATGGTAGCAGAATTGGAAGGGACCTTGGAGGTCATCTAGTCCAAACCCCTGCTCACGCAGGAGATCTATACTAGGGATATCTTTCTGACTGACAAGCTCAGTGTCTTAGCCACTGAGCCACCTAGCCAGGCTCTGACACTACTACCAGGAAGGGAGCAGGCTGACACTGCCCCACCTCCCACAAATCCCCAAGCCACTTGGGGTTAACAGAAACCTCTCCACTCCCACTGCTGAATGGGGTTTTTTAATCTCTGCACCGGATGCTAATCCTGCCCGTGAGCGATTTAAGCGGGACATGTGATTCCAGTCCATTAATGCATATTGTGAAACGAGCCATCTGCGTGGAAGATACCCCGCCACCAGGTTTTAATGGTGACTCTGGCGCCTTCCGAACTAGTCAACAAGCAGATGTTCAGCTGATGAATTATTACCCCATTACTGGATATTTATTAGAGCTGGGTAACATTTCATTTCAAAGGCAAAAAGCTACTTCGGAATATTTGAGGCAAGCACGTAGCCATTGTCTGGTCTTCTCACACCAAGTGTGTCTTTTCTTAGGATTGCGCTGCAGCTACACAGGTAGTCCTCAACATACAAGCACAATTGGTGCCAGAATTCCCATCGCAGGGCGGTTGTTGAGTGAATCATCCCCAATTTTGAATTTTTTTGGCCACAGTCGAATTACGTGAATCTGACTTCCACTGTAATTCTCCTGCGCAAGCTGCACTGGCTTCCGGTTGCTCTCCGGGTTCATTTCAAGGTATTGATGCTTACCTATAAAGCCCTACATGGCTTAGGCCCAGGGTACTTGCAGGACCATCTCCTGCCATCTTCCCATCGTCCCGTGCGCTCCCACAGAGCAGGCCTCCTCAGGGTGCCGTCAGCCAAACAATGTCAGCTGGCGGACCTGGAGAGCATTCTCTGTCGGAACGCTGACCCTCGGGAATGGTCTGCCCACTGAGCTCAGGATAGCCCCCGACCTCCTTTCCTTTCACCGCGAACTGAAGACGTGGCTTTTCCACCAAATAAACTGATCGGTTGGGGGTTTGTCCAATGTAATAATTTTAATTTGGTTTTAATGGGGATTTTAATTCGTACTGTGACTTGTATTGTTGATTGTTGTTTTGTAAGCCGCCCTGAGTCCCTTGGGAGAATGGCGGCATATAAATCGCCAATGATAAATAAAATCGAATAAATAATAAATAATTGGATGCTGGTTGCACATGGCAATCATGTCATTCTGAGATGCTGCAACATTAGCCGAATTTTGATCATGTGCGAATGCTGTGATCGTCGTAAGTGTGAGGATCAGTCTAAGTCACTTTTTTTCAATGCGCTGTTTGTAACTTCAAACAGTTGCTAAATAAATGGTTGCAGGTCAAGGGTCATCTGTACAAGGTCACCATGATGATGTGCTATCGAATTGTTTTTGACTCTTTGGTGACTTCATAGATAATTTTTTCTCCATAATGATCTGTCTCCAGTCTGGTCCTACAGCTCTTCCAAAGATGTCCTCGTTGCCATATCCATCCTCCTCCTTCTAGTCCATATTTCCAAGCATACAGGTAGTCCTTGACTTAGAACAGTTCGTTTAGTGACTGTTTGAAGTTACAACAGCACTGAAAAAAGTGACTTAGGACCATTTTTCACAGTTACGACCATTACAGCATCCCCATGGTCATGTGATCAAAATTCAGACGCTATTTCATATTTATGACGGTTGCAGTGTTCTGGCCTCATGTGATCCGCTTTTGTGACCTTCTGACAAGCAAAGTCAGTGTGGAAGGCAGATTCACTTAACAACCGTGTTACTTAACTTTAATGATTCACTTAACAACTGTGGCAAGAAAGTCATAAAACGGGGCAAAGCTCTCTTAACAAATGCCTCACTTAATTGCGGTCATAAGTCAAAAACTACTTGTAATGAATTTTTCAAGAAACCTGGTTCTTTCTGTTGGTTGACTAATTACATTCTGTGAATTCAATGTCGGACCCTTGCCAACCACATAGGCAGAACTTCTCTATGAAGAATTGCGTCTAATTGCGTCTTTCAGTTCTTCTGACAGTGTCCCCATTGCCACTGTATCTGAGTCCATCCATTTGGCCACTGGTCATTCTCTTCTTTGCTTTCCTTCCGTCTTTCCCAGCATCAGAGCCCTGTCTAGAGAGCTGGATCATGCATCCAAATGAGTTTAGTCATTTGTGTCTTGAGTAAAAGAACCAGATGATTACGTTCACTTAATTTCACGTTTGAATGGGCTTTTATTTTCATCTTTTTGAGCCTGTGTTCAAACCAAGAGTGTTTCAATCAGAATTTGCAATTCCTGAGTTTTGGAGGTAAACCTTCTCCAAGACGATTGATGTACGTAATTGAGTCTTTCAGCTCTTCCAACACTGTCTCCATCACCACTGCAACTGAGTCACTCCATCTTGTTCCTGGTTGTCACCTTCTCTTTCCTTCCAGCATCATGATTTTCTTCAGAGAGTTAAGTCTTCACGCGGAATGACTATGTGCCATCAAGTTGGTGATGACTCTCAGCAACCACATGGGTAGGCCTTCTCTAGAACGATCCCCAACCTGATCCATCAGGTTTTCCAATGGTCCACCCAGCACCACCATAACTGAGTCTGTCCACTTTGCTGCTGGTTGTCATTTTCTTCTCTTTCCTTCCACCTGTCTCACACTGTGAACTTCTCAAAGGAGCAGTTTCGTGCTTCCATTGATTGAATATCTGCCATCAATTTGGTGTCAGATATTTGTGTCCAGATAGATATGACCTTCTTCAGAACGATCTTTCCCTGACCTAGTCCTTCAGGTCTTCTAATGGTGCCCCATCACCACTATAGCTGAGGCCATCTGCCTTGCTTCCAGTTCCTTCCACATTTTCCACCATTATGGATTTTTAAGGGAACTGGGCAATTGATTGATTGATAGATAGATAGATAGATTGATTGATTGATTGATTGACCTTCTGGTCAATGTTGACTTTTAGTGACGACATGGATAGATCTTTTCCGGGATAATTTTTCTTAATTAGCTTTTCAGGTTTTCCAGTGGTCCTTCCATCACTTCTATAACAGAGTCCATCCACTATGCTGCTGGTGGCCCCCCCTACCATCTTTTCCACCATTGTGATCCTCCTCGGTGTGCTAAGTCTTTACATTGAATGAATATGTTCCATCAAATTGGCAATGACTTTTAGCAAACACACTGATAGACCCATGATAATTTGGCCTACCCGGCTCTTCTGATCTTCCATGGGTGCCACCATCATCACAACCATAATTGAGTCCATCTACTCTGCTACTGTTGCCCTCTTCTTCTCTTTCTTTCTTTCCATCTATCCTAGCATCAAGGTCTTCTCCAGAGAGTTGTGTCCAAAGTAGGATAATTTGAGTCTGGTCATATGTGCTTCAAGGGAAGACTCCATGGGTTGATTAATGATTCATTGGACACATCAACCTGAATTGTTCCTCAGGAGTTACAATATAGAAATAGAAATAGAATAACAGAGTTGGAAGGAACCTTGGAGGTCTTCTAGTCCAACCCCCTGCCCAGGCAGGAAACCCTACATCACTTCAGACAAATGGTTATCCAACATCTTAGGATAGGAGCCTGTGTAGCGTAGGGGGCTAATGCCTCCTACTAAAGGCAGCAATTAACACCAGCTGCCTGTAATTTCTGTGAGTTCAATCCCAGGCAGGCTCAAGGTCGACTCAGCCTTCCATCCTTTCTAAGGTGGGTAAATTGAGGACCCAGTTTGTGGGGGCAATAAGCTGACTTTGTATAAATATACAAAAGTAGGAAGGCTATTGCTTAACGCAGTGTAAGCCGCCCTGAGTCTCCGGAGAAGGGCGGCATATAAATAAAAAAAAATAAAAAAAATCTTCTTAAAAACTTCCAGAGTTAGAGAATTCACAACTTCTGCAGGCAAGTTGTTCCACTGATTAATTGTTCTTCCTGTCAGGAAATTTCTCCTTAGTTCTAAGTTGCTTCTCTTCTTTAATTGCTTCTTGTCCTGCCCTCAGGTGCTTTAGAGAAAAGTTTGATTCCCTCTTCTTTGTGGCAGCCCCTGAGATATTGGAACACTGCTATCATGTCTCCCCTGGTCTTTCTTTTATTAAACTAGACGTACCCAGTTCCTGCAACCGTTCTTCATAAGTTTTAGCCTCCAGTCCCCTAATCATCTTTGTTGCTCTTCTCTGCACTCTTTCCAGAGTCTCCACATCTTTTTTACATAGTGGCAACCAAAACTGAATGCAGTATTCCAAGTGTGGCCTTACCAAGGCATTATAAAGTGGTATTAACTCTCCATGTGATCTTGATTCTATCCCTCTGTTTATAATCACTGAATTTGGCACGGCTATTTTAAAATTGCAGTAGACAGAAGCTGCATCTGTGCCTCTGTACCCTTTGAAGCTTCTTTCTGCTTTTGATCCTAATACGCTACAAAGCACAATTGAAACCAGAAAAATGAATATCTGCCTGCAGTTGGATAATAATAGTAACCATCTATTTGCATATCATATCGCTGGATGTTTTTGTTACAGACAGTTGGAATGTTAACAGAGAATATTCCTCCCATCAAAACAATCCAGAAATACTTTATTTCTTTCTTTAGACATTCAATTTTATTTACCCAATTCCAAAGATGGATGGGAATAAATACCACTTTTAAAAACTCAGAAAAAAACCCAGCTCATGCCATGTATGCCAACTCTTAAAATTAACAACTAATAAACCGCAATAAAAGGTCATTCTAAAAAGAGAAAAACCTGAGCTTTAATCAAAGGTAAGATTTCCGACAAATGTTTGGTTCTAAATGCATCTGTTTCCCAAGAGCTGAACTCTAAAACATTCAGGGAATATTCCACGTTTGATATTTACCAAGCCCCCCCCAAAAAAAAAACCAAAAAAGAAAAAACCCACCCCAAAACCCAACCCCCAAACAAATGAAATTGTGAGTACCTTTCAAACCGAGATAACTTTTGGAAACATTTCTAATTTAAGGACTGTCTACCTAAACATTCAACACTCCAGGGTTGAGGGATTTTGAAAAGGACCCACTCCGAGTTTGACAACACTCACAATGCAACCAAAACTGTTTAAGAAAGGGTTCAACCCCAGGTATGGTTCAAAAACCGCACAAAAACCCTGGAAATCTGCCTTCTAGGACCACATTTATTTGTTAGAACAATTATTATTAGTTAGTTTTTTTAAAAAATTAGATTTATATGCGCCCTTCTCAGGAGACTCAGGGCGGCTTACAATGCGTTAAGCAATAGCCTTCATACTTTTGTATATTTTACAGCTTATTGCCCCCACAAACTGGGTCCTCAATTTACCTACCTTAGAAAGGATGGAAGGCTGAATCAACTTTGAGCCTGGGGAGATTCGAACTTGGTATAATTGCAGACAGCTGGAGTTAATCACAACGCATTACAATGCATTACAATGCATTAGTCTGCTGAGCTATCCTAGTTATTAGTTATTATTAATAATTACTAGTTAGAACAATTAATCAGTGGAACAACTTGCCTGCAGAAGTGGTGAATGCTCCAACACTGGAAGTTTTTAAAAAGAGATAACCATTTGTCTGAAATGGCGTAGGGATTCCTGCCTGGACAGGGGGTTGGACTAGAAGACCTCCAAGGTCCCTTCCAACTCTGTTATTCTATGCTATGCTATGCTATGCTATGCTATGCTATGCTATGCTATGCTATGCTATGCTATGCTATGCTATGCTATGCTATGCTATGCTATGCTATGCTATGCTATGCTATGCTATTCAGGCCGTTGATTTATTAGACAGATCTTCAATACCACGGTTGTCTAACTCAAGGCCTGGGGGCTGCATCTGGCGCGTGGGATACTTAGATCCGGCCCACAGGACTGCCCTGAAAACAGCAAAGGATTGGCCCATAGTATCTGTTCCAGCAAAATGGAACTCATGAGGGCTGCAGATGGTACTCCCCACTCCATTTTCGCTGGAAGAGGGTTGCAGGAAGCTGTGGCAGCTGAAAACGGAGTTCAGTAGCCCGTTTTTGCTGGCAGAGCGCTTGGACCACCACAGATGCCCCCCAACATGAGTGACAGCGAGCTGGCCGTGCCCACCCTGGCCATATCCACCCCAGTCCCCTGAGTTCAAACACAAGCCTGATGCGGCGCTCAATGAATTCAAGTTTAACACCCCTGTTCGACACAGTATTTTGCTGCATACAGCTTCGGCTCAGCCAAAAAAGTCAACTGAATTATTTACTTACTATTTTTATCCTGCCTTTATTAAAAGTGCAGGTAGTTCTCAATTAGTAACTGTTCAAAAGTTACAATGGCACTGGGGGAAAAAAATGACTTATGACTGTTTTCACACTCAGCATTCCCATGGTCACATGTTCCATGTTCATATGTTTGGCATATGGTATGTATGTATGTATGTATGTATGTATGTATGTATGTATGTATGTATGTTTGTATGTATTTATTTAT
Organism: Coluber constrictor foxii; assembly: GCA_038048745.1. Taxonomy (NCBI): domain Eukaryota; kingdom Metazoa; phylum Chordata; class Lepidosauria; order Squamata; family Colubridae; genus Coluber; species Coluber constrictor. The sequence goes on along the minus strand of CM075961.1, from coordinate 165,909,792 downwards.
TATTATTTTATTATTTATTTTATTATTTATTTATTTATTTATTTATTTATTTATTTATTTATTTATTTATTTATTTATTTATTTATTTATTTATTTATTTATTTATTTATTCATTCATTCATTCATTCATTTATTTATTTATCTATCTATCTCACATTTATATGCCGCCCTTCTCCCAAAGGACTCAGGGAGGCTCACCACAATAAAAACATAAGACAATAAATTAATGCTAAAACAGTCCAGTTACAAAATTAAAAATCCCAACAATTAAAAGTAAAAACTCTCCCAGCAGATCAAGAGATTTGCTGAAAAAGCCATGTCTTCAGGCCAGTGCAGAAAGAGCGGAGGTGGGGGGCTGTCCAGAACCCAGTGGGTAATTCATTCCAGAGGGTCGATGCGGCCACAGAGAACACCCTCATCCTAGGCGCCACCAGCCAACATTGTCTGGCCGATGGCACCCGGAGGAGGGTAGCCCTATGTGAATGCACAGGGCGGTGGGAGGCTGGTAGGAGGTGGTCGTACCCCGGACCCAAGCCATATAGGGCTTTATAGGTGAGAACCAGCACTTGAAGCAGATCTGGAGGACCACCGGCAGCCAGTGCAGTTCGTGCAGGAGAGGTATAACCCAGGAGTAATGGGAGGCTCCTGTAACCACCCGCGCGGCCGCATTCTAAACCAATTGGAGCCTCCGGGTGCCCCACAAGGGCAGCCCTATGTAGAGGGCATTGCAGTAGTTCATGACGAGAGCATGAGTGACTGTACGGAGGGCATCCCTATCTATCTTATGACTATCACTGCATCCCAAGGTCATGTGACTTGTGACCCTTTGACAAACAAAGCCCATAGGGAAGGACTGGGGAAGGCAGATTCACTTTACAACCTTGTTACTAAATCAACAACTGCAGTGATTCCTATCACACACACACATACACACAGAGAGAACACAGCTACAGTCATAAATGTGCGTCAGTTGCCAAGTGTCTGGATTTGTATCACATGGGGATAGTGCAAGGGTCGTAAGGGTGAAAAACATCCATAAGTCACTTTTTTGGAGCCACAGTAACTTCAAAAGGGCATTAAACGTATAGTTGTAAGTCGAGGACCATCTGTAGTTTTTTTGGAGATTGGTGAATTTTAGCTCCACTTATTTTTGGTTCAGTTTGTTCCTATTAACCCCTCAGTCATTTATTGATCTCTTAGATCAGAGGTCAGCAACCTGCAGCTCTGGAGCCGCATGTGGCTCTTTCACCCCTCTGCTGCGGCTCCCTGTCACTCAAAATATGCGTTACAACCGTCAATATGCGACACCCGCCAGCACGCGATTTATTGAGCTTTTCAACCCCGGGTAGGCCAACCATGGATAAATCCAAGAAAAGAACAGTTTCAAAAGAAAACAGAATGTTTAATTCAACTACAAATGCTAGTTTTGTGGCCGCTCAAGAAATAGTCAGGCACGGGAAGGGTTTTGTGGCTCCTGGTGTTTTCTTTTCTGTGGGAAACAGGTCCAAATGGCTCTTTGAGTGTTTAAGGTTGCAGACCCATCTTAGACAGGCTGATCAACTCACAGGGGTTGATACTGACTACTATAAGGAACATTGATTGGGAGGATCATTAAGTTTCTGAACTCTCTCTTTCTCTCTTGTTAGTTGCATTCATACAATAGAATCAATGCAGTTTTTAAGTTACTAGTAGTAACATGGTTGTTAAATGAATCTGGCTTCCCCATTGACTTTGTTTGTCTGAAGGTCGCAAAAGGGAATCACATGACCCCAGGACCAGGGATGAAATCCAACAGGTTCTGACAGATTCTGGAGAACCGGTAGCGGAAATTTTGAGTAGTTCGGAGAACCGGCAAAGACCACCTCTGGCTGGTCAAAGAGTGGGGTGGGAATGGAGATTTTGCAATATCCTTCCCCCCTGGAGTGAGGTGGGAATGGAGATTTTGCAGTATCCTTCCCCTGCCATGCCCACCAAGCCATGCCCACAGAACCAATAGCAAAAAAAAATTGAAAATTTTGTCGTCGCGTGCCAAAAGCTGGGGGAGCGCGGGGGGTTCGCGCACGTGCATGGCCACACCCATAATTCAATATGCCCCACCCCCCCATGCATGCATGTGTGACCCCCCCATGCTCCCCCCCCACTTTTGGCACATGATGGCACAGTGGGCCCAGTAGGCCTGCTTTTCGCCCTCCCCAGGCTCCAGGAACTTTCTGAGAGCCTTGGGAGGGTGAAAACAGCCTTCCCCACACCCCAGAGGCCCTCCAGAGGCCGTAAATGGCCCATTTCCCGACTTTCAGTGGGCCCGGAACTGAGTTCTGGAGCTGAGCTAGGGCAATGCTCGTATGCCCACAGATATGGCTCCGCGGGCCACCTGTGGCACGCGTGCCATAGTTTCGCCATCATAGCCCTACGCCATTTCAGACAGGTGGCTGTCCAGTCTCTTCTTAAAAACCTCCAGGGATGGAGCACTCACAACTTCTGGAGGCAAGCTGTTCCGCTGGTTAATTCTTCTCTCCATTAGGAAGTTTCTCCTTCATTCCAGGTTGCTTCTCTCCTTGAATAATTTCCATCCTTTGTTTCTTGTCTTGACTTCAGGTGCTTTGGAAAATAAGTTGACCCCCCCTCTCCTTTCTGACACCTTCTCAAATAATGGAACACTGCTATCATGTCACTCCTAGTCCTCCTTTTCTCCAGCTTTGGTATACAGAATTCCTGCAACTGTTCTCTCTATGTTTTTGAATCCAGGCCTTTAATTGTCTTAGTTGCTCTTCTCTGCATTTTTTCCAAAGTCTCAACCTTTTTTTTTTTTAATGTGGTGACTAATTAAAGATGCAGCAATCAGTTAAATATTAATTTAATTAAACCAATTAATGATCCAGCAGGCTGTTCAAAGTAAGAACGGTGGTTATTTTTAGAAAAGGTCAGTTCCCAACGAACTTCAAAATATTCTCTAAAGCTTTGCTGGCTGTGGAATTCTGGGAGCTGAAGTCCACAAGTCTTAAAGTTGCCAAAGTTGGGGACCCCTGTTCTAAAGACTGTAGGATCTGTACTCTAAATTAGACTGAATCCCCAAGGAGGAAGTTGATATTTACTTTTGGCCTTGAGAAAGGGGGACGGGGAGCAACTCTTAAAATGAGCACGTTGTGTAATTGTTCAGTTTACTTTTCGTCCTTCCTTCCTACGTGGTGCAGGCAACATATGTGAGATGCTCAGTGCAGCCACATGCTCACTTGTTTACCTGTGTGATGCACGCAAAAGATTTTGAACATTGACTCTGCAACTAACACCTTGCAGATTTTGACTCTCTTTCTAGATGCGCCTGCTAAGAAATTGTAGAAAAAAAGTGAAGATGGATGGGTGCGATCACACAATCAAAAAGGAGCAAGGCTTTGATCCACCTTGATGTTTTTGAACCTGCCTGCATACATCCCTGTCCTCCACCCGGAAAACCAATCACAGATCAACGTACCTCTTCGTCGAGAATCGGTTCACACTGCGTGTAATTAACTTTGAAAGCCCATGTCCCATTTTCCATGCATTCTCGATATGCATTTCCTAAGGGGAGGAAAGAGACAGCAATAGAAACATTGAGCCAAACTTCCAAACAAAAGCATTAAGACAACTCTGTCTTTAAAAAAAAAAAAAGGATAAAAGAAATATAGAGACCAGCCCTGCTTTCACTGGGAAGCTCTGCTAAGCAGCTGCAAATATGACAAAAAATGTAATTTTCTGCCAGCGCGACATTGATCACATATGCACTAGGACAAAGGGATCTGAACAGAAGCAAAAATCCTTGAGCCAATATTTCAGCAAACTGAAACACAGAGAAAATGCATCATGGTGTAATATTTGTAAAAATTGGGATCTGAATTTCCGTTGCAAGAGGGAAGCTAAGTGAACCATAAATTATTTTATTACGTGGTTTTTTTAACCACGGTTGTTAAGTGGATCACACCACAGCTTCCCATTGTCAGAAGCTGGCTTGCAAATGGCATTCGCGTGGCCCCAGGATGCTGAAACTGTTAAAAATACAGGCCAGTTGCCAAGCGCCCAAAATTTTGATCATGTGACGGTGGGGATATAGTGATGGTCATAAGTACGGTTGTAAGTCACTTTTTTCGGTGCCATTGTAACTTCAAATAGTTGGTAAATGAGTGGTTGTAAGAGCGAGGACTGGTTGTAAATCACTTTTTTCAGTGCCATTGTAACTTCAATTGCTTGTAAATTCGGGGAACATTTATAAGTCACTTTTTTCAGTTCTGCTATAATTTTGAATGGTCATTAAACAGTTGATTGTAAGTCAAGAACTACCTGTATTGCAACAGATACAGGGATAGCGGTGACATTTGAGGGGCTGCCCCAAAGAAGAGGGAGTCAAGCTATTCTCCAAAGCACCTGAGGGCAGGCCAAGAAGCAACGGATGGAAACTAATCAAGAACATTTTAGAACTAAGGAGGAATTTCCTGACAGTGAAAACACTTAATCAGTAGAACTACTTGCCTCCAGAAGTTGTGAATGCTCCAACACTGAAAGTTTTAAAGAATATATTGGATAACCATTGGTCTGAAGTGGTGGAGGGTTTCCTGCCTAAGCAGGGGGTTGGACTAGAAGACCTCCAAGGTCCCTTCCAACTCTGTTATTCTATTTCCAACATAATGAGATCCCAAAATCACAAGTTTATTCATCCATTTGTTTATTTTGTTGTGTTTCTATTGATATCACCCTGTTTGTTCTAATCAAAGACAATCACACCCAAATATAATCTCACTTGCCACGAACTACAAGAAGCAAGAAATTTGGAATATAATACAGATCGGTGAAATTCAGAATTTTTTTGGGGGGGGGGGGGAATTTTAAAAATTTTTTTTAAACAAAACATAAAAACAACCATCATCCATTACAATCACAGCAAGTGTATCAATTGGTGACAATTCTTTTGTGCTTAAGCCCGTATCCAAAATTTTACACATTATTTATCACATTTTTTATATCTCATTGTACTATTACTCTCCTTTAACTTTTATTTAACAATGGCATTTATCCCCTAAAAAAAAATGCTTCGTATATTTTATTTTTACATTTATTTCGTATTTCATTTCCATGCTTTATTATCTAGCCATTGATAAAATACATCCCATATCATGTAAAATTGTTTATCTTCCTGTTCTCTAATTTCAAATGTCAATTTACTCATTTCAGCACATTCCATAATTTTCTTAATAACTTCATCCTCTGTAGTATGTTCTCATTTTTCCAGTGTTTAGCAAATACAATTCTAGCCGCTGTTAAAACATTCACAATTAAGTATCTCAATTTTGTATTATATGTTTCTGGTAAAATCCCTAATAAAAATATCTCTGGTTTAAAGTCAGTGTGTTTCTTTGTCATTTTTTCTAATCATGTGCATTTTTTTCAATGATGTTGTTCTATGGTCACTAAATGAGGATTACACTTTCTTTTAAAGGAGAATGACCCAGAAGCAGCTCCCTTGCTTAAGTTTTGTTTGTGTTGCGATGATGCCATTTTTGCCTTTTTTTTGCCTTCCCTCCCATGTACTAACTATTCCATTGTGCAGTCAGTTTTCTATAGAATCCAGTTTCCTACCCATTTTCATTTTCTCCAGCCACGGAAAACCATGAGCAAATGCAGCAAAACTGCTTACTTGAATATTAGATTTATTACAAAAGGTTCACATTTCCTGGATCGTCTGGAATTAGAAACCAGCGCTGAAAAGATATAATTTGGGGGAGATCAAAACTTGTTTCAATACAGGAACAGAGACATGCAAAATACACACTCATCATACACACACACACACACACACACACACACACAGAGAAAGAGAGAGAAGCATAAAATTATGATAATCACGACATTTTTAAAAAATTGAATCATATGAATTGTTGCAATTGTTCAAACCATTTCTAAGTGACAGGACTTTTCTTCCGATCTAAGGAATTAATTTTTAAGGATCCAGCCCCCTCACACTATTTTGCCAGCAAAATAAAAAAAAGCCATGAATCCATTTCCTCAGTGATGAATATATTCATGTTGAAGGCAGACTACCTACAATCTAATTTTTATGATGATTCAACCAGATTCAGGCAAGGAGGAGGTGGGTTTTTCTTGTGAACAGAAAATAAATGATTTATTTTCTCCGCAGAGGGTGGAATGGGGGTGAAGTAGAAATCAGGGCTTGGTATATAGTTTCTAATGGGAATGGACTGTCTTTCTCTTCTGCCATTCAAGGCAAAGCAAATTCAGGGAGTCCTCAACTTATGACCAAGGAGAGAACCAACCTAGAACGAAAAGTGCTTTTTCAGGAGGCAACTGGACTTTCTTGTTTTTTTATTCGAAAACATTTCGCTTCTTATTCAAGAAACTTCTTCAGCTCTGGCTGGATGGTGGAGAATGGAAGGATTTATATTCCTTGCAGACAGCTTCTTGGATGAGAAGCAAAATGCCTTAAAAAGAAAAAAACAAGGAAGTCCAGTTTACAATGCTTACAATGCTGCTTACAATGCGTTAAGCAATAGCCTTCATACTTTTGTATATTTATACAAAGTCAGCTTATTGCCCCCACAAACTGGGTCCTCATTTTACCTACCTTAGAAAAGATGGAAGGTTGAGTCAACCTTGAGCCTGGGGAGATTTGAATTTACAGTAATTGCAGTCAGCTGAATGCTTTCTTTCTTTCTTTCTTTCTTTCTTTCTTTCTTTCTTTCTTTCTTTCTTTCTTTCTTTCTTTCTTTCTTTCTTTCTTTCTTTCTTTCTTTCTTTTTCTTTCTTTTTTTTTTTGTTAATTTGATTTATATGCCACCCTTCTCCAGAGACTCAGGGCGGCTTACAATGCATGAAGCAATAGCCTTCATACTTTTGTATATTTATACAAAGTCAGCTTATTGCCCCCACAAACTGGGTCCTCAATTTACCCACCTTAGAAAGGATGGAAGGTTGAGTCAACCTTGAGCCTGGGGAGATTCGAACTTACAGTAATTGCAGCCAGCTGAATGCTCTTCCTTCCTTCCTTCCTTCCTTCCTTCCTTCCTTCCTTCCTTCCTTCCTTCCTTCCTTCCTTCCTTCCTTCCTTCCTTTTTCTTTTTTTAATTAGATTTATATGCCGCCCTTCTCCGGAGACTCAGGGCGGCTTACAATGTGTGAAGCAATAGCCTTCATACTTTTGTATATTTAATACAAAGTCAGCTTATTGCCCCCACAAACTGGGTCCTCAATTTACCTACCTTAGAAAGGATGGAAGGCGGAGTCAACCTTGAGTCTGGGGAGATTCAAACTTACAGTAATTGCAGACAGCTGGAGTTAATCACAATGCTTTAGTCTGCTGAGCCACCAGGCCCCAGTTGCTTCCAGAAAAAGCACCTTTGGATCAACCATGACCTGGATGACTGAGAGATCTGAAGATCTGAAGTCTGCAGACTTCAACCTAAAACTAAGGAGAAATGTCCTGACAGTGAGGACAATTAATCAGTGGAACAACTTGCCACTGTAAATTGTGGGTGCTTCATCACTGGAGGTTTTCAAGAAGAAAATGGACAGTCATTCATCTGGAGTGGAATAGGGTTTTCTGCTTGAGCAGGCTAGACTATATATCCTCTAAGGTCCCTTCCAACTCTATTACTCTATGCTATTTCCATTGTTCTTAATTTCCAGGTTCTTAAGCAAGTTGTGTCTGATTCTATGATTGTTTTTTTGCCATGGCTGTTAAGCAAATCTCTACGGTTGTTAAGAGAATCATGCAGTCATGAAGTGAATCTGCCCCCCCCCCCGCCCTTTACTTTGTTGTAAAGCATCTGGGAAGGTCGCAAATGGTAAATCACACGACCACAGGATGCAGCAACTACCTGCACCAGCCAAGCACTCGAATTTTGATAAGGCGAGTGGGAATGTTGCAATGTTCGTATGTCCGAGGGCTGGTTAAGTCACTTTCTCCGATGCAAAGTTCAGTTGCAACTTTGAGTAAGTGCTAAATGAATGGTTTTAAATTGAAGATTAACTGTATTTCTTCAATATCTATAGAATTTCAGGATTGGATTAAGGAGGGGAGAGAGGAGGAAAGGAGAAGAGGGGAGAGGAGGGGAAGGGAGGGGAGGGAAGAGGAAAGGAGAGGGGACAGGGGATGTGGGAGGCAAAGGAAGAGGAGAGGGGAGAGGAGAGAAAGAGAGGGGAGGGGAGGAGAGGAGGAGAGGAGAGAAAAGGAGGAGGGGAGGGGGGGAAAGAAAGGAAAGGAAAGGAAAGGAAAGGAAAGGAAAGGAGAGGAGAGGAGAGGAGAGGAGAGGAGAGGAGAGGAGAGGAGAGAGAGGAGAGGAGAGGAGAGAAGGAGGGGAGGAGAGGGGGAGAGGGGGAGAGGAGAGGAGAGGAGAGGAAAGGAGAGAGAGGAGAGGAGAGGAGAGGAGAGAAGGAGGGGAGGAGAGGGGGAGAGGAGAGGAGAGGAGAGGAGAGAGGAGAGGAGAGGAGAGGAGAGAAGGAGGGGAGGAGAGGGGGAGAGGAGAGGAGAGGAAAGGAGAGAGAGGAGAGGAGAGGAGAGGAGAGGAGAGGAGAGGAGAGGAGAGGAGAGGAGAGAAGAGAAGAGAAGAGAAGAGAAGAGAAGAGAAGAGAAGAGAAGAGAAGAGAAGAGAAGAGAAGAGCATACTGGCCGACTGTGATTGGACACACAAGGAATTTGTCTGCAGTGCATAAGCTCTCATTATACATAAAAGCAACAAAGTGATAAATCATAAATCGTAAGATACACAGCAATTCTTTTCACATAACTCTACTTCCAGTCCCATTCAGTTCCACACAGACGAGAATTTCATAATTCTGTTCCTCTCTGTTTATGCATGACTCCATAATGCTCTCTCAAAATCCATGCAAAAATGTCATATTTCTATCTATCTCCATCTAGTCCTTTCTGAAAGGGCACATAATATATAGGAAGGAAATTCTTTTGAAATGCAAAATTATAGTATTATTTCCTTCTACAAAATATTCATTTTTGAGTGAAAGGAAAAGCATGTTTATGCAATTTGGTCTCATCCTGTTGCAACATTTGGAAAATCTGAAGATTTTCTTTAGAGATAGTCCAGGTAAATTGCAAGTAATCCTCAGCTTACAACCACAATTGAGCCCAAATTTCCTATTAGATAGATAGATGGATGGATGGATGGATGGATGGATGGATGGATGGATGGATGGATGGAAGGATGATGGATGGATGAATGGATAGACAGATAGATGGATGGATGGATGGATGGATAAATAGATAGATGGATAGACAGATATACGATAAAATAGATAGATGATAGATAGAAAAAAAGAAGATGGATGAATGGATAAAGATAGAGGGAGAGAGAGACAGACAGACAGACAGATAGATAGACAGACAGATAGATAAACCTTTATTGTCATTTTTTACTGTGGGCACACTGGCACACATTATAAAAATGAAATTCTGTTGCCTGCTCTGTCGTTAAGTGAATTAAGACAGTGGTTAAGTGAGTTTTACCCCATTTTATGACCTTTCTTGCTACCGTTGTAAAGTGAATCACTGCAGTTGTTAAGCTAGTCACACGGTTGTTAGGTGGTTAAGGCTTCCCCCACTGACTCTGCTTGGATGGTTGCAAAAGGTGACATTGCAAAGTTCAAAAAGATGAACCAGTTGGCCAAGGGTCCAAATTTTGATCATGTGTTCATGGGGATGTTGCGACGGTCGTAACTCCCATTTCGTGTCAGAGGCACCATTTAAGGCAGGAGTCCCCACACCCTGGTCCATGGATTGGCACCAGTCCGTGGCATGCCAGCAACCTGGCTGCGCAAAGAAGCGGAGCCCCAAATCCATGCTCCCTCCGGTTCGTGGGAAAACCTTTCTCTATGGAATCAGTCCAGGAGTGAAATCCAGCAGGTTCTGACAGGTTCTGGCGAACAGGCAGTGGAAATTTTGAGTAGTTTGGAGAACCGGCAAATACCACCTCTGGCTGGTCCCAGAGTGGGGTGGGAATGGAGATTTTGCAGTATCCTTCCTCAGGAGTGGGGTGGGAATGGAGATTTTGCAGGATCCTTCCCCTGCCACGCCCACCAAGCCACACCCACACTAAGCCACGCCCACAGAACTAGTAGTAAATTTTTTTGGATTTCACCACTGAATCAGTCCCTAAATAGTAGGGGGCCACTGATTTAAGGCATTTTTGGGTTGGAAGGATTAGCTGGTGACATCACCATTTGCCTGTGAGGTCTCCTTTCATGTCCCCTGTCAAGGGGCGAGCGAATGACAGGAATTCATCCACCATCCCGCAGATTTTGGAGCCTTGAATGAGGCCTGGCTTACCTCCCACTCAGCATTCTGACCACGTGAACTAACGTGTTCCATGGTCATAAGTGTGAAAAATTATCATAAGTAGTATATTTGTAGCTCAGGGTGGAGGCACTAAGCACCCTCATTTTAAACCCTGATCATAAATCACTTTTTTCAAGGCTGTGTTGTGGCTCCGTTGACTGAGCCTGCGTCATCAGCAGGGGAGGACTCAGAGTGAGGGAGAGGAGTTGGCAAGGCCTCCTTCTCCAGGACTCTCCTCTCTGGCAATGCCTCCGGAGGACACCAAAGGGCAGGAGATAGGCCCAGAGCCAAGCTCGTCCCCGCAGCCACAAGAGGACATTGACGAGGGGAGTGAGTTTTGGTTGGATCCTCGCCAGCGTCGGAGAGACAGGAGAGCCCAGCAGAGGAAAAGGCGTGGTCGTGATTAGCTGGTGGACAACGCCTCCCAGACTATATAAGAGAGGGATTGCAGACGTATCTTTGTGACGAACAAAACAAAGATTCACGGATCCTGGTTTTGAATCGGGCCTGCGTCTCAGCTTTGGTGATGTGTATGTGACTGATCTATTAATAAAGACGTTGGCAAGCAGCTGCGGATTGCTGCCGACCTTTGTTATCAGCTTACTTGGTTGCCTGCCAGTTCATTAGACTCTGATTGTCTGAGGGGAGGTTATTTCTGGGCACGGGGCCAGATCAGGCTGTTTGAATGGTCACTAAGTGAACGGCTGTCATTTGAGGACTAGCCAGGTGACAGGAGCTGATGTTCCCAGCACTTCCATTCTTTCAGGTGGGAAAAAAAGTCTGCCTCCAGAGGCTTCCGATGTGAAGCAGACGAGATCTGGCTTAACACATTGCTAATCAGATGCACTCTTAGAATCTCTTAGAATAAAATAGGCCTGGAGGGAACCTTAGAGGTCTACTAATCCAACTCTGCTCAAGCAGGAGACTCTATACCTGTGATAGTGAACCTATGGCACACGTGCCACAGGTGGCACACAAAGCCATATCTGTGGGCACACGAGTGTTGCCCTAACTCAGCTCCAGAATGTATGTGTGCACCGGCCACCTGATTTTCAGCCCTTCTGGGCCGACTGAAAGTTGGGAAATGGGACATTTCCAGCCTCTAGAGGGCCTCTGGGGGGGGTGGGGAAGGCTGTTTTCACCCTCCCCAGGCTCCAAGAAAGCCCCTGGAGCCTGGGGAGGGCTAAAAACAGGCCTACAGGCCCACTGTGCCATCATGTGCCAAAAGTGGGGGGGGCATGGGGGGGTCACATGTACATGCGTGGGGGGTAAGGTGTATTGAATTATGGGTGTGGGCATGCACGCGCGCAAACCCCCCGCACTCCCCCTGCTTTTGGCACGCGATGGCAAAAAGGTTAGCCATCACTGCCCTATACCGTTTCAGACAAGTGGCTGTCCAGTCTCTTCTTAAAAACCTCCCACAGCTTCTGGAGTCAAGCTGTTCCACTGGTTAATTGAATAGAATGAATGAGCTGAAAGGGACCGTGGAGGTCTTCTAGTCCAGCCCCCTGCTTAAACAGGAGAACCAGTGGTGTGTTGCTACCGGTTCGCCCCGGATCAGGAAAACGGGTAGTAGCGGCAGCGGGAGGCTCCGCCCACCCAGTTTCTGCACATGTGCAGAAGCATCACGCGCCCACCCACAAGCAAACCAGTAGAGAACAAAATTGAAACCTACTACTGAGGAGAACTTACACTATTTCAGATAAGTGAGTGTCTACTCTAGTCTCCTTAAAAACATCCAGGGATGAAGGGCCTATGGCTTCTGAAGGGAAGCTGTTCCATTGATTAATTGTCAGAAAATTTCTCCTTAGTTCCAGATTGCTTTTCTCTTTGATTAGTTCCTGACTTTTGTTTTTTCTCCTGCCCTCTGCTGCTTTGGAGAATAATTTGACCCCCCCTCCTCTTCTTTGTGGCAACCCCCAAGTATTGGAATACTGCCATCACTTCATCCCTAATTCTTCTCTTCTTCAGACTAGCCAAAACCCAAATCCTGCAACGCTTCTTCATGTTTTTTAGCAGTGGTGAAATCCAAATTTGTTTATTACCAGTTCTGTGGGCGTGGTGGGCGTGGTGTGGCTTGGTGGGCGTGGCAGGGGAAGGATACTGCAAAAATCTCCATTCCCGCCCCACTCTGGGACCAGCCAGAGGTGGTATTTGCCGGTTCTCCGAACTACTCAAAATTTCGACTGTTGGTTCTCCAGAACCTGTCAGAACTTGCTGGATTTCACCCCTGTGTTTTAGTCTCCAGGCCTTTTAATAATTTTAGTTGCTCTTCTCTGCAGTTTTTCCAAAGTCTCCGCATATCTTTTTTGTAGTGTGGTGACCAAAACTGGATTCAGCTTTGACATTCTGACAAGCCTAAACTTCTTTGACTTGTTTTCGAGGTGATCCTTAGCTATGACTGCGAAAAGAATCTTCCTTGCCAATTTGCACTCAACACTTACTAATCAAATTTTATCAATCCCAGAAAACAAGCCCACAGCTCTGGCAATTAGTTGTATCTAGGGTAGGTGAGAAAGATCCTTGTTTGCCTGTATTCCAACAGTTTGAAAGCCAGCACGGAATGCCAATGGTAAATGTTAAATTATTGTGTCGTATTTTGCATTGTAGCATCTTAGGATAAAACAAATTATGATTGAGAGATGTAGAAGCGGAGAGCACCAGGACCTGAGGGCCACATGCCAATTATTTTTGACAGGTTCATAACTGGTCACCATAATTGAGATGAGATATCTTCTCAACTTTAGTTATGCATAACTGTGAAAACAAGGCAGTAAACCTTGTTTATCAGGGGATGAAACCACAAAATGTCTTGCAGACTAACATCGCCCATTAAAAGTGTCCTTTCCATTTTAGGGGCGTTGAGGGCCGTTGTGAACCACAAAGAGAGAAGCAATTGGTTCGAAGGAGGATGGATGTGATGTGTCTGGTCTTCCTCTAGCTGCCTTGAGCAAAACAAAAACTCTTTTCTCATAAAAACATAATTTTAATAGTCGAAATCACCTGTACAAGATATGGCAATAGCCAGTGCTTAGAGACAATTATAATTTCCACCATGCACAATCACAATATGGTTCCCTGCTTTGCATAGATAAACCTTTTTAACCTATCTGTCTATCATCTAATCTATCATGTCTATTTGTCTTTAATTTCTGTCATGTCTGTCTGTCTATTTCTATCTATCTATCTATCTATCTATCTATCTATCTATCTATCTATCTATCTATCTATCTATCTATCTATCTATCTATCATCTATCTATCTATCTACCTACCTACCTACCTACCTATCTATCTATCTACCTATCTATCATCTATCTATCATCTAATCTATCATTGTCTATCTTTAATTTCTATCAAGTCTGTCTGTCTCTTCTTTCTATCTCTTCTATCATGTCTATCTGTCTGTCTATAGCTCTCTCTCTCTCATCTAATCTATCATTGTCTATCTTTAATTTCTATCATGTCTGTCTGTCTTTATCCATCCATCCTCTATCCATCTATCATCTATCTATCTATCTATCTATCTATCTATCTATCTATCTATCTATCTATCTATCTATCTATCTATCTATCTATCATCTATCTATCTATCATTGTCTATCTTTAATTTCTATCAAGTCTGTCTCTTCTTTCTGTTTCTTCTATCATGTCTATCTATCTGTCTATAGCTCTCTCTCTCTCTCTCATCTAATCTCTCATTGTCTATCTTTAATTTCTATGTCTGTCTATCTGTCTATAGCTATCTATCGTTATCTATCTATCTATCTATCTATCTATCTATCTATCTATCTATCTATCATCTATCTATCTATCATCTAATCTATTATTGTCTATCTTTAATTTCTATCATGTCTGTCTGTCTATATCCATCCATCCATCTTATCTATCATCTTATCTATCATCTAATCTATCATTGTCTGTCTTTAATTTCTATCATGTCTGTCTGTCTGTCTATATCCAACCATCCATCCATCCATCCCTTCATCTATCTATCTATCTATCTATCTATCTATCTATCTATCTATCTATCTATCTATCTATCTATCTATCTAGCTATCTATTCTGTCATGTCTGCCTATCTATCTCTCTATCATGTCTGTCTAACTTCTATCATGTCTGTCTGTGTATCCATCCATTCATCCACTCATCCCTTACCTCTATCATTCTCTCTCTCTCATTCTCTTTCTATCTGCATTCTGCCTTTATTATTTTTACAAGCAACTCAACAACAGCACCCCCACCACAACAACCCTGTGAGGTGGGCTGAACTGAGAGAGAGGGACTGACCCAGCGTCATCCTGCAGGCTTTTACATTAATAAATAAAGCTAGTCCTCAACTCACAACCACAATAAGGACCAGAATTTCAATCCCTAAGTAAAACAGTTGTTAAGTAAGTCATAACCCAACTCTGTGACTTTTTTGCTATGTTTGCTAAGGGAATCACTGCAGTTGATAAGTAAACCCTGCAGTCAGTAAGCGAATCAAGCTTTCCCCATTGACTTTCCTGGTAGGAAGCCAGTTGGGAAGGTCACAAGTGATAATGACATGACCCCGGGATGCTGCAAGCATCATAAATACCTGCCAGTTGCCAAGTGCCTAAATTTTGATCACATGACTGTGATCCATAAACGGTTTCTAGTTTTTTACCAAGGTGTTATGATTTGAGAAAAGTATTAAGTCTTATTACCAGTCCTCACACATACAACACTGGGGGGGTTCTAAATTTTTTAAACTACCGGTTCTGTGGGCGTGGCTTATTTTGTGGGCGTGGCCTGATGGTCATGTGACAATTCTTTAGGATTTAGCAGAGGTCCTGGTCTACTAGGCTTTTAACTGCTTGCAGAGCTGTACCAATCTACCCATTTATTTTTGCAGGCACCAGTCTACTTGTGTATTTTTGCAGGCACTGATCTACTCATTTATTTTTGCATTCATCGGTCTATTCATTTATTTTTGTAGGCACTGATCTACTCATTTATTTTTGCAGGCACTGGTCTACCCATTTATTTTTGCAGGCACCAGTTTACCCATTTAGTTTTGCAGGCACCTGTCTACTCATTTGTTTTTGGAGGCACCAGTCTTACCACCAAACTGCCTTTTACCACTGATCAGCTGTAGGGCGGCCCTTTGAAGCCCCGCGGCAAGAGTTTAAACAGTTTTCTAGCCCATCATGTGGGACTCAGGAGGCAGCAATAGATTGGGGGTGGGGGCAAATAAAAGGTAAGAATAACGCGGGGGTTGGGGAGCGGTGGGGGGCAGAACCAGTTCGGTGATGTCATATTGTCACCGCTACCGGCTTGGTGGAACCGGGCGGAACCAGGAAGAACCCACCACTGATACAACAGTTACAACACCTCCATGGTCATGTGATCAAAATTCAGACACTTGGCAACCAAAAGGCATTTACAATGACTGCAGAAATCCAGAGTCACGTGAAGTCAAGTTCAAAGGAAAGGACAAGCAAAGACAATGGGGGAAACTGGATTCACTTAACAACCGTGGCAAAAAAGTTTCTAAAGTTCAATGTGGCTCACTTAACAACCACTTTGCTGATCAATGGAAATTCTGGCCCCAATTCCAGTCATAAATTGAGGACTACCTGTAGTCTTCCATCTCGGGTGCGTTGAATTGCCTTTCTGCAATTACCATAGATGAAACCTATCTTATACAGGTACTCCTCGACTTACAGCAGTTCATTTAGTGATCAGCTGTAGCTGAGATGGCACTGAAAAGAGTGATTTTTGACTGTTTTTCACACTTATGACAGTTACAGTAACCTGATGGTAATGTGATAAAAAAATCAGATGCTTGGCAACTGGTTCATATTTATGACGGCTGCAACATCCCAGGGTCACATGATCCCCTTTTGCGTCCTTCTGACAAGCAACGTCAATGAGGGGGAGCAAGATTCACTTAACAACCATGTTACTAACTTAGCAACTGCAATGATTCACAGAACAACTGTTCCCAGAAAGGTTGTTAAATGGATCAAAACTCACTGAACTAATGGCAGCTGGCAGAATTAGGAGGCATTCATTATCTTTGCTACACGTTGGCTAGACGATCTTCATGACCCCTTCCTATAGGCAGTCCTCAACTTACAACAGTTCATTTAATGAACTGTTCAAACGGCACTGAAAAAAGTGACTTTTTTACCATCTTTTCCCCACACTTAATGACCATTTTTTAAATATTTGATTTCTCTGGAAACTCAGGGCGGCTTACAATGTGTGAAGCAATAGCCTTCATACTTTTGTATATTTACACAAAGTCAGCTTATTGCCCCTACAAACTGGGTCCTCAATTTACCTCCCTTAGAAAGGATGGAAGGCTGAGTCGACCTTGGGCCTGGTGAGAATTGAACTCGCAGCAATTGCAGGCAGCTGGATGTTAACTGCTGCCTTAGTAGGAGGCATTAGCCTCCTACGCCACAGTTTGAACTGTTCAAACGGCACTGAAAAAAGTGACTTTTTAACCATTTTTTCCCACACTTATGACCACTGCAACATCCCCAGGGTCACATGATCAAAATTCAGACCCTCGGCAATTGACTCATATTTATGACGGTTGCAATATCCTGGGGTTATGTGATCCCCTTTTGCAACTTTCATACTAGCAAACTCAATGGCATTCACTTAACAACCTTATTACTAGTTTAACAACCTCAGCCATTCACTTAACAAATGTGGCAAGAAAAGTCGTAAAAAGGGGGCAAAACTCACTTAAAATCTCTCATTTATCAACATAAATTCTGGGCTCGACTGTGGTCGTAAATCGAGGACTACCTGTATCTTATAACTTATCAGCCATGGAATCCAGGTCTATTTTTCCCATAATCCAACTCCTGTAAAAATTTGCAGGTCAAAAGATTCCAGTTTCATTTTTATATAAGGTCTGCAATTGTGCCTGTCTTTCAAGTGGGAAGACCACCAATGGGGTTTGCCTTCTTCCTTCTCAGAAGACTAACGAGTCCTAGTTATTTGCATGACATTATCATAAAACGCATAATCGGAAAATTAACGACAGCTCAAACCAGCCAATGCCCACTGATAAATTCCTTAGAGCACTGTTCCAGCCTTCGCTTTCTTGCAGAGAATATTTTTTTACATCTATTGTTGCTCGCTGGCAGTTCCTCCGTTGGTTTTTTTCAAAAAGAGAAATTACTTTATGTCTCTAGTTTTCAAGTTGTTTGCTACGAAGGTCACCTCCCACGTCTCTCCGGTGTTCAAGTCTGTATTTTTAAAAATCTTGACATCCTCAAAACCATTCTGTCCACGTTTATTAGAGTTATCCTCGCAACCCCAAAATGCATTAAGAATGCTGAACCATGTTTCAAGATGGGTTTGATCCCTCCATGGAGGTCAGACCTTGGCACTGCCTGGAAGCCAAAGTTGCCTTCAATCACTTGTGCCCAAATCATCTCCAGATGGATTGCAGGTACTCCTTGACTTACAACCATTCGTTTACTGACTGTTCGAAGTTGAAATGGCACTGAAAAAAGTAACTTACGCCCGTTTTTTTTACATTCATAGCTGTTGCAGCATTCCGCACAATCATGTGATATTCAGCAATTGGCTCATAATTTATGACGGTTGCAGTGTCCCTGGGTCTTGTGATCACCTTTTGAGACCTTCTGACAAGCAAAGTCAATGAGGAAGCCAGATTTATTTAAAAACCACCTTAGTATGTTAGTAACTTAACATTGCAGTGATTCACTTAACAAGTGTGGCAAGAAAGGTCATTAAATAGGGCACAACTCACTTAACAACTGTCTCGCTTAGCTCAAATGGGAATGAGAAGATGACCATTGGGGTTTGCCTTCTGTGTCCTCAGAAGACTAACAAGTAAATAATTTTTTTAGTTAATTGTGGTCATAAATCGAGGACTACCTGAAGAAGGCAACTTGGTATGAAGAAAGATCTGGAGTCTATTTTGGGCCACATTTGGATGACTAAGTGCTCCACCTCCTGTATCAATTCTCCTTTTCATGCCTTAAACATGTTTAAGTTTGTAAAGACGATGTACAAAAGAGATTTATAGATATCAGTCATGCAAGGAATTCAGGATGGGAGTGAAAAAAAAATTATAGATAGTTCTTTACATATGACAGAGGTGGTATTCAACCACCATGAATTTCTGACAGGTTCTGGAGAACTGGAAGTGGAAATTTTGAGTAGTTTGGAGAACCGGCAAATACCACCTCTGGCTGGCCCCAAAGTGGGCTGGGAATGGGGATTTTGCAGTATTCTTCCCCTGCCACACCCACCAAGCCACGCCCACAGAACCAGTAGTAAAAAAAACTGGATTTCACCACTGACGTATGACCATAATGGAGCCTGTTCATTACGTTTGTATCCCATGATGGTTGTAATTTGAGTCAATTAAGCAACTGATCTGATTCTATGGTGTTTTTTGCAGTGGTCGTTAAGCAAACGTGGTGCTTATTAGACAAACGTGATGGTCATTAAATGAATGCTGAGATAGTTAGTTCAACCCTTGCTCAAGGCGAAAGCCTACACCATTTCAGACAAGCAACTGTCCAATCTCTTCTTAGAAGTCACTAGTGATGGAGCACTCACAACTTCTGGAGGCAAATTGTTCCACTGATTAATTGTTCTAACTGCCAGGAAATTTCTCCTTAATTCCAGGTTGTTTCTCTCCTCCATTAGTTTCCACCATTGCTTCTTATCCTGCCTTCAGGTGCTTTGGAGAATAGACTGACTCCCTCTTCTTTGTGGCAGGCCCTAAAATACTGGGATACGCATATCATGTCACCACTAGTTCTTCTTTTTCTCTAGACTAGCCATACCTGGTTCCTGCAATTGTTCTTCATATGTTTTGGTCTCCAGCCCTTTAATCATCTTAGTTGCTCTTCTTTGCATTTTTTCCAAAGTTTACTATGATGTGATTTCACTGAAAGTAAAACAGGGCTGTGTCTAAGAGCACCTGAAGTGCAGCCACATGATGCTGGGGATGTCAGAATTAAGTGTATCGGCCCTTTTTCCAGATAAGTCGTAACTCTGAACAATTGCTAAGCAACTAGCTATAAGTCAAGGACAACCTACCTCACTATTTCCATATTGGAATGCCACTAAAGTCATTGGCACAGGATACACTTTGATTAACTTACACAACCCTCCATGATTATAGCAGAGGTGGAATTCAGCAGGTTGAGAGAGGTGGAGAATCGGTAGTGGAAATTTTGAGTAGTTTGGAGAACCAGTAAATACCACTTCTGACTGGCCCCGGCCCCATTCATTCTCTGCCTCCCGAGTCCCAGCTGATTGGGAGGAAATGGGGATTTTGCAGTAACCTTCCCCTGGAGTGGGGAGGGAATGGAGATTTTATAGTATCCTTCCCCTGCCATGCCCACCAAGCCTCATCCACCAAGCCATGTCCCACACATACAGAACCAGTAGTAAAAAATTTAAATCCTACCACTGGATTATAGGGCCAATTTCCTAGGGAAACAAGCAAAGAAGGAAAATCAGAAAGAATTGTGTTGTAATACTG
Organism: Coluber constrictor foxii; assembly: GCA_038048745.1. Lineage (NCBI taxonomy): Eukaryota > Metazoa > Chordata > Lepidosauria > Squamata > Colubridae > Coluber > Coluber constrictor. The sequence continues at coordinate 165,889,946 of CM075961.1, read as the reverse complement.
CATCCAGTTTTGGTCACTGTGATATGGAAAAGATGTCAAGATTTTGGAAAGAGTGCAGAGAAGAGCAATAAAGGTGATTAAAGGACTGGAGGCTAAAACCTAGGAAGAACGGTTGCAAGAATTTTGTTATGTCTAGTTTAATGAAGAAAAGGAATAAGGGCGGCATGATAGCAGTCTTCTAATATTTGAGAGGTTGCCATAAAGAAAAGGGGATCAACCAATTCTCCAAAGCATCTAAAGGCAGGACAAGAAGCAATGGGTGGAAACTAATCAAGGAGAGAACTAGAACTACGGAGACATTTCTAACAATGAGAACAATCAATCAGTGGAATGACTGGCCTCCTGAAGTTGTGAATACTCCAACATTGGAGGTTTTTAAGAAGAGATCAGACAACCATTTGTCTGAAATGTTATACAGTTTCCTGCTTGAGCAGGGGGTTGGACTAGAAGACCTCCAAGGTCCCTTCCAACTCTGTTATTCTATGTTGTTTGATCTGAGAAGTCCAAATCCTTTTTGTGTACAGAAAACCCTTAACAAGGAATCCAAAGCTTTGATCCCTTCTTAAGGTATTTTCCTTCTGTAATGACTCCTTAGAGGATGCTGGGGTTTTTTTTTTTCTCCACCCAAACATCTTCAGCCACAAAAGAAGGCAGAAGAAGTAATTTAATCAGCCCCCTTTGTTGGCTGCTGTTTTGTAGTATGCAATTTATTCAGCAGCAAGAGCCAATTTGGGAACTTAATCTGTCTCCCAGAAGACAGCCTACTTCTAAATCAAGTCCAGGTTTCCAACATTACGGCAATAAAAATCAGCTTGCATGCCTTCCCTTTTCTACAAGTACTATCAGAATGGTTCCTGTCGATGGGCCAAATTCTGCAGAAATTGTCTGCGAGGATGAAAAAAGTGGGGGCTGTGGATAGTTGGGAGTGCTTTATGCCTCTCTCCCTGAAAAAAACACCATCAGTGTTTCCAAACTTGGCAACTGAAGACCTATGGACTTCAATTCCCAGAATTCCAATGGCTGGCTGGGGAGCTGAAGTCCACAGGTCATCCAGTTGCCAAATTTCAGAAACTGGTCTGAATGATGCAGAACCTACAAAGGAACTTATTTTGCATTAAAGGGACAATCTCTCTCCCTAGGAAAAGAGATGCTCTCAGCACAGAATTTGGGCAGAGAAAGCAGCAAGGGGAAGAATTCCTGATTTTTATAGTTTTCTCACCGTGCAATTGGCAGTGTGTGGTGTGCACTAAATCTGTATTTAATAGCAGCATATAATATTTGCATGATCAAATACGGTGTCCTTTTCCTCTTCTTTAATAGAAAGTAGGATTCCTTGAAGAGGAAGTTTGAGATTTAAGGCTGTTATGTTTAGCCAGCCAAATTCTGGGCAAGTGTGGACCATTGGTTTAAAAGAGGGATTTAAAAAAGCCCCTCCCCATGTTAGAATTGAACACCCCTTCCTCAACAGAGGGAGAGGGACATGACACCACTTGTCTTCTCTCTACAACATAGTCCTTGTAGCAGTTCCAAGAAATTTCCACAACCAATTGCACCCTGATTCAAGTGGTTTTGAGGGCTCAGATAAACCCCCCCAAATGGCCTCGAGAGCTCTCAGAGTAAGTACTAACGACCACGTATCAGTCATGCAATGAATCCAAGACGGGGTGGAAAGAATTATAGGTAGTTCTCTACCTACAACAACCATAAAAGAGTCTGAGATAGTTAAGGGAACCCATTACTTAATCAAGCAATCAGATGCTGCGTTATCCTCTAACAGTGGCTGTCCAGCTCTTCTTAAAAGCTTCCATTCATAGCATTGTGTTAGCAATAGCACTTAGACTTATATTCCTCTTTACAGTGCTTTTACATCTCTCTCTAAGCGGTTTACAGTGTCAGCATATTGTCCCCAACAATCTGGGTCCTCATTTCACCAACTTTGGAAGGATGGAAGGCTGAGTCAACCTTGAGCTTGTGGACAGTAGCCTGCAGTAGCCTGCAGTACTGTACTCTAACCACTGCGCCACCCCAACTCTGTTGTATCACAGTTCGATACTCAAACATAGATTTTACGACTAAAAAGCATCGTTTCTAAAATAACAGCCTTCATAAAAACTCTTGTAGCCCTATTAAAATATAAAAGTCAGTCTATGGCAGGGGTGTCAAACTCACATCGTCACGGCGGTCTCACATAACATATCTGGACTTTCCCCCCCTTCACTAAACCAGGTGTGGGTGTGGCCAGCGTGTGACACATCTGGCCCGTGGACCGGGAGTTTGATAGTCCTGATCTACGGCATCCTTGGAGCTTTGTTGATTGCTTGTAGACATTCTATCACCCAACTAGGTAACATTGTCAAGCTAAGTCAATCCATTAATGCAGTCAATCTTGAAGTGTGGACTTCAACTCCCAGAATTCCCCAGCCAGCCATGAGTAATTCTGGGAGTTGCCTGGGGAATTCTGGGTGTTGAAGTCCACGCTTCTTCAAGTTGCCAAAGCAGAGAAACAATACTTTCATCATCCCCCATCCACAGGTTTAAAAAGTCAGGATATAAGAGAATTATCTTTCTTATGTGGATCCTGAGTTTCGCATTTTAATAGGACTTTTTTCTTTCTTTGGCTGGGAACTGGTGATGGGCAAATTGTACAATTTAATTGTTTCTTATGTCTCCTCCTTCAATTTTGCCAGCCCCTTTTCAGCAGCTGGATAACCAAAAGAGAGTACAGTGTGGCCAAAAGAGAGGGGAGCTGGAAGTTGCAAATAAATAAATAAATAAATAAATAAAAGTCCCCTCCCTCTTCACCAAAAATCTTTGACTTACAATAGTTTGTTTAGCGACCTTTCAAAACTGAAAAGTGTGACTTATGACTGTTTTTCACAGTTACGACCTTTGCAGCATCCCCATGATCCTGTTGTTAAAATTAAGATGCTTGGTTCATATTTATGACGGTTGCACTGTCCCCAGGGTCATGCGATCCTCCTTTTGCGACCTTCTGAAAAGCAAAGTCCGTGGGGAAGCCAGATTCACTTAACAACCTGTTACCAACTTAACAACTGCAATGATTTGCTTAACAACGGTGGCAGGAAAGATTGTAAAATGGGGCAAAACTCACTTAACAAGTGTCTCCTTTAGCAACAGAATTATTTATTTATTTATTTATTTATTTATTTATTTATTTATTTATTTATTTATTTATTTAGTTATTTAGTTATTTATTTATTGGTTCGATTTATATGCCGCCCTTCTCCAGAGACTCAGGGCGTCTTACAATGCATTAAGCAATAGCCTTCATATTTTTGTATATACCTGCTTAGTAGGGCTTTCGGCCCCCCCCTAAGCGGTGTTCTTTTTTATACAAAGTCAGCTTATTGCCCCCACAATCCGGGTCCTCATTTTACCCACCTTGGAAGGATCTAAGGCTGAGTCTACCTTGAGCCTGGTGAGATTCGAACTCTCAGTAATTGCAGGCAGCTGGTGCTACTTAACAGCACTTTAGTCTGCTGCGCCACCAAGGCTTAATTGTGGTCATAAAATGAGGATTACCTATATTCCTCTAAGCAGAATTGAAAGGTTGCAATTCAAGAGTTCTTCCTGCTTCGGACCCATAGTTCGTAGTCTTAAAGATTGAGGACTTGAATCATATGTCTGGGTAACTACAACTATTATTATATAGTTATTATTACCCAGCATTTAATTCCAACAGGGCTTAATTCCAGCCATGTTTCATGGTTCTGTCTCAGTGGTAAAATCTGAACTGGTTTACTACCAATTCGCTGCCTGCGCATGTGTGCCATGTGTCAAACACATCCTGTGTGAGCGCATGTGTAGTACGCAGCAAATGTGAGCTGCTCGTTCTCATGTGTAGTCTGGCCAAAAGGAGGCTTGGGAAAATAAGTAGAACAGCGCATGGAGTGCGTGGGTGATCAGCTGCGGCGCGCAATCTTGGGAACCTTTTAAAAAACTTTTTAAAAGCATTTTTTTACTACTGGATCAGGAGAATAGGTAGTAAACAAATGCCTAAAAAGTAAAAAACAAAGTTCGAATAATCAGCTGAGTGACGCGTGATTGTTGGAACTTTTTTTTTTACATTTTTACTATTGATTAGGCGAACCGGTAGCATTATTTACTACCGGTTTGGGGCCTGAACCGGTAGCATTTCACCCCTGTTCTGTCTCCTCTGACTCATTTCAAAAGGAAAATAGAAAAAAATATTTTTTTTTCTTCTTTCCATTCCCAAACACCTGAGATACGGTGTAGGTTTCCATAGCGATTCTATTTATTGCATTTCTTTTGCTATGTTATTATTTTCCACCTTATGATAAAAGGCAACCCTAGGGGTGTGTATGTGTGTATATAAAAAAAGAAAAGGTGGTAGGTAGGCTGATGAAATAAAAATGATAATGATCCCTTTAATAAGATTGCTGATAGGGCTCTCAAAAGCCATTAGCTGCAGAGTTCTCTCTTATTCACCCGGGTGGTTTTTGAGAGGGTTTTAAACTACATACTTTGATTTAACTTTTATGGCTCAGAACTCTGTAATTCCAGCTGGATATGGGAGCTGAATTAAAATTACATGCCTGATAAATTGAATTTGCTCTGGGTTTTAAGCCCTAGGCCATAGAAGCAACATCCATGTATTTCTGGAACTTAACACCGAATTTCATGGAGATGCAGAACAATTTAAAAAAAAAAACAACTAAAAATGCAATAGAAGTTCTCCTTTCTTAAAATATTACTGATGCAACCCTATGCATGCTTATTAAGTAGAATTTACTTCCAGCTAAACAGATAGCGTGGTGGTGGAATGGCTCGTATTTAATTCCAAAGGAACGTAATTGGAAAGATGATTGCATTTTCAATCCTGGATCGAATGATGGATACCTGTGGATGGATTAAACCTTTTTTGAGGCAGTCGTTAAGTGAACACTGCAATCAGTAAGCTAATGCTACAGTTATTAAATGAATGCTAAGGTCATTTTAAACAAAAGTGTTTTCTTAAAGGGTTTTTTTTTTTTTTTTGCGAAGTATATGTTAGAAACTAGCTAAACCAACCACAAAAAATTGCAATCTCGTGACTGGCAGGATGTTGCAATCTCGTGACTGGCAGGATGTTGCAAGCAGCATAAATGTGAGCCATTTACCAAGCGCCCAAAATGCAATCACATGGAACTGGGTTGTAAGTAGCTCTGGGGAGTTTGAATGGTCATTAAACAAAGGCTACAATATACAGGTAGTCCTCAATTTACAACAGTTTGTTTAGTGACCTTTTGAAGTCACAGTGACACTGAAAAAAGTGAGGGTTTTTTTAATCACATTTACAACCATTGCAGCATCCCCATGGTCACGTGATTGAAAATTCAGACATTTGGCAACTGACTCATATTTATGACCGTTGCAGTGTGCCAGGATCGTGTGTCACCTTTTGCGACCTTCTGACAAAGTCAGTGGATTTACAACTGTGGCAATAAAGCTTGTAAAACGGGGCAAAACTCAACCCATGTTTCGCTTAGCAACAAAAATTTCAGGCTCAATGGTGGTCATAAGTTGAGGACTGCCTGTAATGTCTATGCTCCCTGTTGATTTGCTCCTTCACGGCAGACAAATTGTAATATGGCTCCGTTTTATTCATTCTGTTTCAAAGAACTTTTGGATAGGGTCAGATAATGAATCACAGACCAAGGAAAAGTTTGAAGTGGATGCCAGACTCTTGCAGCCACCCTTCTGCTTGATTTTACTTCGTGAATTTCGCATTTCCATTGGCTCTTAATGAAATTCCCCCTCTTTTAATAATTCCATCAAGCTTTGCAATGCTTCCCAAGGGGACTGCAAAATGCGTGAAATGAATACTTTTATGGAAGCAAAAAGATACACCAAATACGAGCGCGGATAATAAAATAATTTTAACCTTGGAACGGATTCACCTTGCAGGAAAAAAGGCCAGAGAGTCAGAAGTAACTGCTGTCCGCCTTCATTGTTATAATAGCAAGCTGGGATCACTAATCTAAAATGTATTGATGTTGAGACTCTATAAAAAGTGCAGAGAAGAGCAACAAAGAGGATTAGGGGACTGGAGGCTAAAACATATGAAGAACTGCTGCAGGAACTGGGTATCTCTAATTTAATGAAAAGAAGGACTTGGGGAGACATGATGGCAGTGTCCCAATATCTCAGGGGCTGCCCCAAAGAAGAGGGAGTCAAGTTATTCTCCAAACCATCTGAGGCAGGCCAAGAAGCAATGGGTGGAAACTAATCAAGAAGCATCTTAGAACTAAGGAGAAATTTCCTGCCAGTGAGAACAATTAATCAGTGGAACAACTTGCCTCCAGAAGTTGTGAATGCTCCAACACTGGAAGCTCTTAAGAAGAGATTAGATAACCATTTGTCTGAAGTGATGTAGGGTTTCCTGCCTAAGCAGGGGGTTGGACTAGAAGACCTCCAAGGTCCCTTCCGTTATTCTATTCTATTTCATATGTATTTCTGAGAATCACATTTAATATAGGGGCTATAAGCATATCTGAATAGCAAGAGTCTTGGTGGCGCAGCAGACTAAAGTGCTGTTAAGTAGCACCAGCTGCCTGCAATTACTGCAAGTTCGAATCTCACGAGGCTCAAGGTTGACTCAGCCTTCCATCCTTTTGAGGTAGGTAAAATGAGGACCCGGATTGTGGGGGCAATAAGCTGACTTTGTATAAAAAAGAACACCGCTTGGTGGGGGGGCGAAAGCCTACTAAGCAGGTATATACAAAAGTATGAAGGCTATTGCTTAACGCATTGTAAGATGCCCTGAGTGTCCGGAGAAGGGCGGCGTATAAATCGAACCAATAAATAAATAAATGTACAGTTGGAGTATCCTTCCCATTTTATTTTCATTTAAACCCATGCTCAGGTTTTCTGTTTTTCTATAATGTAACACACAAACTCAAAATCCTTGGGCCAGGTTTTTTTCTTGACCTGAAAATACAGGTAGTCTCCAACTTATGACCACAAAATGAGCCTATCATTTTCCATTGTTGAATGAGACATTTGTTAAGTGAGTTTTGTCCCATTTGAAGATCTTTCTTGCCACAATTGTTAAGTGAGTCACCTTAGATAAGTAGGTAAGATAATAACAGGGTTGTTAAGTGAATATGGCCTTCCCATTGAGTTTGCTTGTGAAAGGGCCACAAAAGGTGATCACATGACCTTGGGATGGTCACAAGTATGAGTCCGTTGCCATGTCCGTTGGTCATGTGATCATGGGGATGTTACAAAGGTGTGAAAAACGGTCATAAGTCACATTTTTCACTGCCTTTGTAATTTTGAATGGTTGTTGAATGAACTGTTGTAAGTCGAGGACTACTTGTATCTGAATTCAAAAGGTCATAAAAACAAGTTTGTCATATCTATCAATGAATGATTTTAAGGGCCAGACAAACATTATACAGTATGGCGAAGATGGGGGAAGAAGGCAGTTCGGTTAAAATTCAATATCTGGAGGTTGGATGTCTATTAAAATTCAATATCTGTGGTTGGAGGTTATATTGCACTTCTAGGCGATGATGAATTATTTAGGAGGAACTTCAGCTCTTCAGTTTTTATTTGTGATATATCGATTTTATAATTCATACTGATGTTTTTCAACTGTGGGAACTTCGAGATGAGTGGACTTCACTTCCCAGAATCCCCTAGCCAGCCTGAGTGGACTTCAATGCCCAGAATCCTCCAGCCAGCATTGTTGTGTAGATCTCAACATCCAGAATCCCCCAGCTAGCAGGAATAGACTTCACTTCAGGGATGAAATCCAGCAGGTTCTGACAGGTTCTAGAAAACCAGTAACGGAAATTTTGAGCAGTTCGGAGAACTGGCAAATACTACCTCTGGCTGGCCCCAGAGTGGTGCGGGAATGGAGATTTTGCAATATCCTTCTCCCAGGAGTGGGGAGGGGATGGGGATTTTGCAGTATCCTTCCCCTGGAGTGATGTGGGAATGGAGATTTCGCAGTATCCTTCCCTTGCCACGCCACCAAGTCACACTATGCCCACCAAGCCACACTCACAGAACCGGTAGTAAATTTGGATTTCACCACTGCTTCACTTCCCAGAATCCTCTAGTCAACATGCTGATTGCAGAATTTTGGGAGTTGAAGATCACACATCTTAAAAGTTGCCAAGGCTGAAAAACTCAAACTTAAATGGCCCAACAGGATTAATTGTTACACATCTACCATGTTGTGTAACCTATTAGGGAGAGAAGAGAAGATGCTAGCAACTCTAACACAACCAACTGGGCTGCCAGATGTGATTTGTGATTTGTCTTTCTGATGAACACCAATTGACACACGCGTGTGGCACCCGCTGAGAGAAGTCTGCACGTGTGCAGAGAGCCAAAATCAAACAGAGGCTCATGAAAATTCAGGACTTAGCTGGAGCTCAATTTTCGGCAGTTGTGTAATGCACATTTTCAGCTAATCAGCACCCCTGAAGTGTCTCTTGTCAACAACCAGAAAGATATGCTGCTTCAGTCAAATAAGACAGAATCTGCTTGATTGAAGGCATAATTTTAGAGTGTCACTAAATGCCCAGATCTGTTAGCAGTCAGGGGGTACCTCTGCAGAAACAATGTGAGAAGGATTGCTGACTATTATTCTGAAAATTGAACAAAGAAGGAAAGAGACATTCGCTTCGCTTTTCCAAAGGAAAAGGAACATTTCAAAGAAATGATAGAGGGAAATGAAAAGAATTGGTCAGGTTGTGTTTCTTTTAATCTTTTAAAGTGGTGGTTCTCAATCTCAGCCATTTTAGGTGTGGACTTCAACTCCCAGAATTCCCCAGCTAGCATTCTGGGGAATTCTGGGAGTTGAAGTCCATAAACTTAAAAAAGGTTCTGTGATTGAGAAACGCTGTTTTACAGCTCCCAAACTTGAATTTTGTCACAGAAGAGCAGAGTCAACGTGATGTTTTCACCGTCCAAAAGAATATACTTAAAAAGGCAGTTTTGTTAAGTGATGAAAATACATTTATACACTAGACCAGACCACTTCAAAAACAGCACTCTAGAAAATCCTCAACCAACATCATCGGAGGTAATTCTTATTTATTGTCTGCCACATATATATAAGAAAATGAAAACAGGAGTTCTACTTTTGCTGCAGTCTCACATTTCAGAGCAAACTCAGATGCCATTAAAAAATTCAAAAGCGGGACATTAATCCTGAAACATATCTGTGTTTTCACAGGTGACAATTCTTATTAAGATTTTTTTCCCCAATAAATCTAGTCAACTCCTTCTACCTAATCTCATGCAATCTTAGTTATTATTTATTTAAAGAATTTCCAGAGCACCCAGCTTCATAGCAATGACCATGGGCAAACTATAAACATCAAAACTAGCGTAACAATATTCAGTTAGTCCTCAACATACAAACACAATTGCGCCCAACATTTCTGTTGCTAAGCAACAGTTGTTAAGTGAGTTTTGCCACACTTTATGGCCATTCTTGGCACAGCTGTTAAGTCAGACACTGCAGTTGTTAAGTGAATGACATGGTTGTTAAATGAATCTGGCTTCCTCATTGTCATAAGGTTGCAAAAGGGAATTAATGACCCTTGGCACACTGCAACTGTCATAAATATGAGTTGCCCAGCAACATAATTTTGATCATGTGACCACAGGGATGTTGCAATGGTGGTCCATGTGAAAAATGGCCATAAGTCACTTCCTTCAGTGCCTCTGTAACACTGAACTGTCACTAAATGAATGGCTGTTAAAAAATACCCTCAAAACGAAGCCATATTTTATCAACATAACTCACCTAATTTTGGGGGCACAGAGCCTAGATCAGTAATCATCGCAGGTGTGTGCTCGTCAGGGCCGTGCTCTGGAAAAGCTGAACTTCTGGGTTCTAGTGCGCATTAGCGCCTAATCATCAGCCAGCCAATACACATGCGCAGGCTGGTTTTCAGCACTGCCATGCACGCGAAGGGATCATGCTCCAGAAAAGTCGAACTTCCAAGTTCTGGCATGCATGTGCATTCAACAATCAGCTGACCGATGCGTCTGCGCACACCGGTTTTCGGCACTGCTACGCGCATGAAGGACAGCTAATTGTTGCGCACACATGCATGCCAGAAACCCAGAAGGCAAACAGGCAAGGCCACGCGTGCCAGGTGACATGGCTTTGCGTGCCACTTTGTATACACATGCCATAGGTTCGTCATCATGGGCCTAGATTAATACCTAGATATTCGGGTCTTCTGCAAGGCTTACAGGATTAGGGGCATCTAGTTCTCTTGGGGAGGTGAGGAAGCAAAGCCACAGAAAAGATTTCTTGTTAAGATTGGCCGAAACAAGCACCAACAGGAATCAGAAGGTTGAAGAGCTTCTTCACCTGACAATTCTGCATTCCTAATTCTCTGCAACAAAGACTTTGAGGTATAATGAAGTCAACTGGAAGAATGTGAGTGTTGAAGACCAAAACATCTTCAGTCCATCAGGCTGAGGAACCAGAATTAATGGAGAACAAGGTATTATGATCAGTTAATGGACAGGGAGATATTCCTGGTCAACGTAGGTTAGTGTTTCTCAATCTTGTGGACTTCAGCTCTCAGAATATTCTTAGTGTTAGTGTTTCTCAGTCTTGTGGACTTCAGCTCCCAGAATATTCTGGGAGCTGAAGTCCAGAAATCTTCAAGTCTTCAAGGTTGAGAACACTGATTTAGTCTCAGAAACAATAAGGAAGTTGTTTTATGCTCCTTATGATCAAGAGGTGGAGAAGATACAAGTAGCATGGACAGAGTTAAGCTAATTCCTATGATGCTTTAACTTATAGTTCACCACATCATGCAGACGTTTCCAGCGATGGCTCTTAACCAATCCAATGTAGTACAATCTGGCCTTACTTTTATGAAAGTACTCTAGACCAGGGTCCCCAGCCCCCAGGCCGCCGCGGCCCATTTGGAACCAGGCCGTGGAAGCGCTGGGTGAAAATGCATGGCTGCACTCACGGTCACCTACACTTTTGTGAGCAGTGGGCAAGCACATTCCCAGCTCCACTTGTGCGTATGCGTGTGCCCATTGTTTCTGCAAATGGAGCTGTGTGTGCATACACTCACCCGCTGCTCACGTGAAACTATCCCTCCCTGCCAGAAGGATTGGGGATCGCTGCTCTAGACCAGTATTTTTCAAACTTGGCAACTTTGAAGGTCTGTGGACTTCAATTCCCAGAATTCCCCAGCCAGTTGAAGTCCACAGGTATTCAAGCTGCCAATGGTTGGTAAATACTGTCTAGATCAGGGGTCTCCAACCTTGGCAACTTTAAGATTTGTGGACTTCAACTCCCAGAATTCGCTGGCTGAGGAACTCTGAGAGTTGAAGTACATTGGTCTTAAAGTTGCCAAGGTTGGAGACCCCTGGTCTAGATCAAGGGTGTTGAAATTCTGTCCTTCATAACTGTAAGCCATTCCATCATTGCAGGATTCCGCATTCTGGGCCACTTCCAAATTTTGGGATTTTGGAATTTCTAGCAATGATAACACCACCGAGGGAATTCTGGGAACTGAAGTCAACCTGTCTGGTGGCTGCCTTGAACTCCCTGAATTCTCAGCAACGGCCAAAACACTTGGAGAATTCTGGGAGCTGAAGTCCGCACGTCAAGAGAGTGCCCAGATTAGTAAATTATAGGTAGTTCTCAATTTATAACCTCAACTGAGTCCAAAGTTTCTGTTATTAAGCAAAACATTCATTAAGTGAATTTTGATCCATTTTACAACTTTTCTGGGAACAGCAGTTATATGAATCAATGCGGTTCTAAGTTAGCAATATGGTTGTTAAGTGAATCTAGGCTTCCCCCCCTGACTTCGCTTGACAGCAGATCGCAAAAGGTGATCACGTATCTCGGGGACACCGCAACCGTCATAAATATGAGTCAGTTGCCAAGTGCCTGAACTTTGATCACATGACCTTGAAGATGTTGTACAGTTGTACATACAGTTGTAAGTATGAAAAACGGATCTTAAGTCATCTTTTTCAGTGCCTTTATAACTTTGAATGATCACTAAGTGAGATATTATAAGATGAGGACTGCCTGTACTGCATTAGCTGTTATATTTTTTCCCCCATAAATAAAACCTGTGAAGTCATGAGATCTGGGTTATAAAAAAAATTGAACATTTCCCACTCTAGAACTGCAGTTTAAATTTCAAAAACCCTAATTTTACAGGGGAGAAGTGCTGTATAATTCAGCCAACGAACAATCCTTCACTTTCTTATAAAACGGAATAATTTGAGCATTTCCCAAGATTCAAGGATGTGTTCTAACCACAAGGTTGCAATTGATCAAATGAATAAAAGGCATTCATTAACACATTTCAGAGTGTATTCCCCTGCATTTCTACTTCTCATTCTCTCTTCTTTCTAAAAAAAAAACCCAACCTTGAAACTTGCCCAGGAAGAAATGAGCTAGGATCTACACAGATCATAATTAAAAGGTTTGAGAAGCTACATCCTGGCTTTGCAGTGAGTCACTGAACCACTTCATTGTAATATCAATCAGGAAAAATAAAAGGAGATTTAGAACAAAGTGAGCACTTCAGCCTTTTGCTTTCCTGTGGCCATTTATCACAACCAAAATGGGAAACCTTTTAAGGGAAATAATCTATGAAAATTATACCACTTCATAATGCCCTGGCAAAGCCACCCTTGGAATACTGCATCCAGTACGATGTAAATGAGATGTGGAGACTCTGGAAAGAGTGCAGAGAAGAGCAATGAAGAGGATTAGGGGACTGGAGGCTAAAACATATCAAGAACGGCAGGAACTGGGTATGTCTAGTTTAACGAAAAGAAGGACTAAGACATGATGGCAGTCTTCCAATATCTGACCAGGGTACTTACGGGACCGCCTTCTGCCACCAATTGCCTCCCACCGGCCGGTTCGCTCCCACAGAGAGGGCCTCCTCAGGGTGCCGTCAGCCAGACAATGCCGGCTGGCGACCTCCAGGGGGAGAGCGTTCTCTGTGGTAGCCCCCAGCCTCTGGAACGATCTTCCTCCAGAACTGAGAACAATTGCTGACCTCCGGACTTTTCGTCGGGCTCTGAAGACTCATCTTTTTCAACTCGCCGGACTTGCCTGATCCCTTCTATTTTTTAAATATTTTTAAATTTTAACTTTTTAGAGTTTTTATTCGGTTTTATACTTTCAGCCTAATTTATATTGGTTTTAGTATGTTTTTAAAGTTTGTGTACTGGTTTTTAATTGGCTGTTCACCGCCCTGAGTCCGCCAGGAGAAGGGCGGTATAGAAATCTAATTAATAATCATCATCATCATCATCATCATCATCATCATCATCTCAGGGGCTGCCACAAGGAAGAGGGAGTCAAGCTATTCTCCAAAGTACCTGAAGGCAGGAAAAGATTAGGGGACTGGAGGCTAAAACATATGAAGAACAGTTGCAGAAACTGGGTCTATCTAGTTTAATGAAAAGAAGGACTAAGGGAGACATGATGGCAGTCTTCCAATATCTCAGGGGCTACCACAAAGAAGAGGGAGTCAAGCTATTCTCCAAAGCACCTGAAGGCAGGAGAAGAAACAATGGATGGAAACTCATCAAGGAGAGAAGCAACTTAGAACTAAGGAGGCATTTCCTGATGGTTAAAACAATTAACTAGTGGAACAACTTGCCTCCAGAAGTTGTGGGTGATCCATCACCGGAGGTTTTTAAGAAGAGATTGGACAGCCATTTGACTGCAACGGTATAGTTTCCTGCCTGAACAGGGGGTTGGACTAGAAGATCTCTAAAATGTTGCTCATTTGTTGCCCTGCTCATACAGGAGACCTTGTACATGTCTAATCTCTTCAAATGACTATTCTTAAGAACCTCAAGTGTTGGAGCATTCAGAACTTCTGGAGGCAAGTTGTCAGGAAATTAGAATTAATTAGTTCCAGGTTGCTTCTCTCCTTGATGAGTTTCCACCTGTTGCTTCTTGTCCTGCCTTCAGGTGCTTTGGAGAACAGATTGACTCCCTCTTCTTTGTGGTAGCCCCTCAGATATTAGAACACTGCTCTCATGTCACTTCAGTCCTTCTTTTCATTAAACTATGAGAAGAGAGACAAGGAAAGGATGAAAATCACGCAGGGAAATAGGTTTGCAAGATGAAGATTTTTTTAAAAATAAAGATGACCAGGACCGTAGAAAATTACACCCATTTTTAGGTTTAGGTTTATTAAATTTAGGTTTATTAAATTTCTATACCGCCCTTCTCCCGAAGGACTCAGGGCGGTGTACAGCCATCATAAAACAATGTAAAAATACAAAATTTAAAACAATTTAAAAAGCAGATTAAATATTTCGGCCGTTAAATTAAAACCCCCAAATTTAAAACACCCCATTCCAATTTCTTGTTATGCCAGTCCAGCCTGTTGAAATAGCAGAGTCTTAAGGGCACAGCAAAAGGTACACAGATCGGGAATCATACGTATCCCGGGGGGGGGGCAGTTCATTCCAGAGGGTGGGTGCCCCCACAGAGAAAGCTCTGGTGTCTTTCCTTCAATCTCTCCATAAATGGACTTCCCCAGCAGCAGTGCCTCTTCTAATATCTCTGGATTCTTGATCTTGATTCTCTGATCTTGCCCAAGGTGGACTCCATCTTTATTTTGATCCCCACTAGATTAGCCAGTGGCCAACCTTTATTTCCCACTTCAACCATTTTCTCACTAGCAAGGAGCAAAACTATCTCAACTTCCTTGGTGATGGGCCACCAAATTCATGTCAACTTTTGATGTCTTCATAGATAATATTTTTCCACATTAATTTAATCCCAGCTTGCTGGTTGTCTTCTCTTCTCTTTCTTTCCACCTTTCCCAACATTAAGGACATCAAAGGAGATGGATCTTTGCATTCATTCATTCATTCATCGATTATGTGTCATCCAACTGGTATCAATTCTTAATGACCTCACAGATGTTCTACAGAAGAGCCTGTCTCCAAGTTGTTCTTCTAATGCACTCATCACTACTATGAGTCGATTTACCTTCTTGCTGATTGTCCTCTGCTACACTTTCCTTCTGCTTTTATTAGCATTATGGTCTTCTCAAAGGAACTGAGTCTTTGCATTGATTGATTGATTGAGTTGGTTGTCAACCTCCATTCTAACAATCAGGATGACAGGCTAGAGAGAAGTTCCCTGAAGATGGGCTCCAGCACGAATCCAAAAGCTCAGAAGACAAAACCGATGGACCTGGTGACAGATTTGATCCTGCAACATTATCCTGGGACACATATGGTATATTTGCCTTCATTCGTGATGACAGATCTTTTCCAAGTTGGTCTGTCCACAGTTTGGCTGTTAAGGTCTTCTTACAGGGCACTCATCACAGTTGTGTAACCTTAACTGCTACTTTAATAATAACAACATTGCAAAACCCAAAAGAAAAGCATTTCAATTGTGTTCTCTCTAAGATCTCCTGATCGTTGAGAATATTACATGCTTTGGTCTTTGCAGTTTCCAATTAAGAGGCTCTTTTCTCTCACCCAAAACAAAGAAAATGAGCAATTAGAAAAGAACAACAACCCTTTCTTGAAGCTCTTGACGCCTCTTTAATGAACCATTTTGTACAAAGAATGCATCAGAGAATAATTGTAACATGTTGGTTCTTTGCCGGGTACATGGTTCCTGAAAAGCAATTAAATCAAATATACGCGTTCGATCAACAAAAAGGTAATGAAGCAGCATGAGATACAAAATTCGAACAGGAGAGTCACCTCAAACTGAATAATGTTGAATCCTAACCTATGGAGGGTCTGAACACCCAGAGCTTCAAGATCAAGACATCTGTGGCTAGGTCTATCAATGGGCCATGGACAAGGAGTTCTTGACTTACAATCATTCATTTAGGAACAGTTCAAAGTTACAATGGCAGAAAAAATATGCTTAGTGGTCCTCATGCTTACGACCATCTTAACATCGTCCCCCAGTCACATGATCAAATTGGACTGCTTGCAGCAGACATGCACTTACGACAGTTGCAACTTCATGAGGTCATGCGATCGCTATTTGTGACCTTACTATCCAGAGAAGTCAATGAGGGGATGCTGGATTTGCTTAATGACCACCTGATTCACTTTAACAATTGCAGCAATTCACTGAATGGCACAAAAGGTCACAAAATCAGGCACAACTTACTTAATAGCCATCTTGCTTAGCAATGGAAATTCTGGCCCTAACTGTAGTCCTAAATTAAGGGCTACCTATACTAATATAGCTTGTGGGTTTGGGGTATCCTGATTTACTAAAACACACAGCAAGGATTATAGAACCATCACCATCCTTTAAAGTTGGCCTGTTGGATGAGCGGATAAAGGAATTTCCAAAAATTCCCTATTCTAGCATCACTCAGAAGAATGTTATGATATGAAAACAGCCATCCCACCATTGTTCTTAATCTCCAAAGATCCAGGTGTTCAGATAAAAGTCTTCTATATTCACAGGTAAGGGAAAAAGATACGAATATGGAAGACCAAGCAATCAGCCTTAAAATGGGTAGGTGACCCTTTTATGACCTGTGGACTTCAACTCCCAGAATTCCTGAGGTAGCATGGGTGCCTCAGGATTTCTGGGAGTTGAAGTCCACCTGTCTTAAAGGGGCCATAGTTGCCCATGGTGATTCCCACAGCAGATCTTTGGAGCTGTCCAATTTGGAAAAAAAGTTGGTGCTTCTTTTTAGAAGAACATGTCCTGTGCTCAACTAATCTGAAAATACTTTCTAGTATTCAAAAAGTGTTTCTTTGTCTTCTTGAAAAATATTTGTTTTTCTGCACTCAGATACCACTGATACTTCCTGGAGCAAAGGAGCATGCACGAGAAGTCCAATCAAAATAAAAATCTAACAGCAAAAATATACTTAATTCTATTTATTTGAAATGTGAGTGGCTGGAATGAAGATTAGTTTTCGACTCCTGTGGGTGCTATATATATACAAGTACCCCAGTGGTGGGATTCAAATAATTTAACAACTGGTTCTTTGCCCTAATGACAGGCTGGGTGGGTGTGGCCATGGCCAGGGGGTGTGACAGGCAGCACTCCGCCTCCTGTACTCCCTGGGAGCAAAAACACGCTGTGGGGAGGGGCACACCGTACCACCCCTACGCCCTGTTTTGGGTCTAATAGGCCTCCCTGCACTTACCTGGGAGCCAAAACAGGGTGCATGGAAGGGACAGGGCAGGGCGGGGCCAGCCAGCAATTTAAAAACCAGTTTGGCCAAAGTGGTGCAAACCGGTTGGATCCCACCACTGAGGTTGTCCTTGACTTACAACAGTTTGTTTAGTGACCATTTGAAGTCACAATGGCATTGAAAAAATGACTTAGGGCAGTTTTTCGCACTTCATGGTTGTTGCAACATCTCCTCGATCACGTGATCGAAATTCAGATACTTGGCATAACAGTTGCAGTGTCCTGGGATCATGTGTTCAACTTTTGCAACCTTCTGACCCTTCCTGAATTTCACCCAAAATGTCCATCCTAGTGAAGGCCCTCAACTTATTTTATTTATAGTATTTAAGTAATTATATCCTCCCTATACAGGTAATCCTCGATTTACAACTGTTGTTTGGTGACCGTTCAAAGTTGCAACGGCTCTGTAATGTAAATGTGACCTACAATTTTTTTTTCAGAGTTACAATCTTTGCAGCATCCCCATGATCCAAGTTTGACACTTGTCAACGGTTTGCATGTATGATGGTGGCTGTGTCCCTGGGTCATATGATCCCCTTTTGCGGCCTTCTGACAAGTAAAGACCAACACGCTCCCACAGAGAGGAGCTACTCAGGTTGCCGTCGGCCAAACAATGTAGGGCTGGTGACCCCCAGGGGGAGAGCCTTCTCTGTGGGGGCACCCACCCTCTGGAACGAACTGCTCCCTGGGATACGCACAATTCCCGACCTCCGTACGTTTCGCCGGGCCCTTAAGACTCTGTTATTTCAACAGGCTGGCCTGGCTGAATAGAAATTTGGGATGGGGCATTTTTAATTATGGGTTTTAATGAAGATAGCCAAATTGTTTAATTCGGTTTTAAACAGGTTTTAATTTTGTATGGTTCACTGTTTTAATATGGCTGTATACCGCCCTGAGTCTTTTGGGAGAAAGGCGATATATAAATTAATAAAACTAAAACTAAACTAAACTAAAGTCCCTGGGGAAGCCAGATTCGCTTAACAACTAAGTTACTAACTTATCGACCACAGTGATTTACTTAACAACTGTGGCAAGAAATATTGTAAAATGGGGCAAAACTCACTTAACGAATGTCTCATGGCTTAAAAAGATTTTAATGGGAGCGAGGAGTTTTAAATCTGAGGAAGCCAAAATGGATTTAATTGTGTTTTAAATTACTTTAACTTTCCTACTGTCTGTATTTTAAATTATGGCTGTTCATTGTCCTGAGTCCGTCAGGAGAAGGGCAGTATACACATTTAATAAATGAAATGAACTTAACAACTGACAAACCACACAGTTATGGAGGTGCAGATGACAGACTCAATAATTCCTCTGTTGGAGGTGTGATTGTTTGGATGCTACACACTTTCATATTTGGAGGACTTGCAGAAAAGTGAAAGCTTTTTGGGTTAAACTCTGGTGGACTATGCAGAATGTTTTGAAAAAGAAGCTTCAATTTTCTCCGCAACTGTTTTTGTTGGGTATAGTTAGGATTGTTCACTGAGTGAAATGAGACTGATTTTATACATGATTACTGCAGCTAGGTTACTGATTGGACAATATTGGAAACAAGATAATGTACCTACTATAGAAGAATGGACTTTGAAGATGGCTAATTTTGCGGAAATGGCAAAGATCTCTGCATATTTAAAAGATAGGACCCATGAAGTTTTTGCTCAAGAATGGAAGAAATGGGTGGACTATGTGCAGAAGAAATATCAAACTAAGAAGTATCAGTTAGTATTTGACTGAAAATATAGAGATTAGTTAATGTTTGGGGATAGGTAATTGGGGGAAAATTAGAATTACTTTCTTATGTATGAAGGGGGATTAATTAATTAACCTAGATAATTAGCTTCACTCTATCTACAATATTGATATGTAGGAGAATTTTAATGTTAAAAAATATTTGATAAGCTCATATGCATGTTTGATTGACAGCATATATTTGATAGAATAATTTTATTTTATATAAAGAATTGTTAAATTGTTAATACAGTATATATTTGATATAATAATTTCATTTTATATATAGGATGACACTGGAATATTATAATGTATATGTTATATAGAGATTAGTTAATGTTTAGGGATATGTAATAAGGGGGACTAATTAGTATTCAATGTTACAAATATCTGATATGTTATTTGGATTTCACCTATACTTTTGTTTAATGTTGATAGACATATAAGAACAATATTTTTTTTGTAAGGGAAGCCAAGGGAGGGGAGAGGAGGGAAGGGAGGAGGGGTTGGGAGGAGGAGGGAAAATGGGGGGGAAAAATGATAAACTTGTATTGTAAAACTTTTTCAATAAAAAAAAATAATAATTCCTCTGTAGAACTGAATCATCAGCTCCTTGGGCAGTTTGAGCTTTCTGAGTTGGCGCAGAAAGAACATTCTTCGTTGTGCTTTTTGGATGACGTTTTTGGTGTTAGTTGTCCATTTTTAGCCTTGAGATATGATAGAACCTAGAAACTTGAAGGACTCTACTGTTGATACCGTGTTGTCTAGTGTTTTAAGAGGTGGTAGTACAGGAAGGTTTCTCCTAAAATCTACCACTATTTCTACAGTTTTTTTTTAATTTGATTTATATGCTGCCCTTCTCCGGAGACTCAGGGTGGCTTACAGTGCGTTAAGCAATAGCCTTCATACTTTTGTATATTTATATTTTATACAAAGTCAGCTTATTACCCCCAACAAACTGGGTCCTCAATTTACCCACCTTATAAAGGATGGAAGGCTGAGTCGACCTTGAGCCTGGCTGGGATTGAACTCGCAAGTAATTGCAGGCAGCTGGATCTTAAATGCTGCCTTTGTAGGAGGCGTTACTCCCCTACGCTACTCAGGCTACAGTTTTGAGTGTATTTAGTTCAAGATTGTTCTGGTTGCACCATAAGGCTAGTTGTTCAATCTCCCACCTGTATGCAGATTTGTTGTTGTCTCAAATGAGATCAATCACTGTTGTATCATCTGCAAACTTCAGTAGTTTAACAGATGGATCTTTTGAGGTGCAGTCATTGATATATAGAGAGAAGTGGAAAGAGCACACAGCCTTGGGGGGCTCCTGTGCTAATTGTACAGGTATCTGATGTGATTTCGCCTAGCTTCACCACCTGCTTCCTGTCTGTTAGGAAGCTTATGATCCACTTACAAGTGTGGTCAGGTACAGCGAGCTGATTTAGTTTAGTTAGGAGAACATCTGGAATGATGGTATTGAATGCTGAGCTGAAGTCTATAAAGAGGACCTTGAATCTCTTTGGAGTTTCAAGATGTTGTAGGATGTGGTGCAGAGTCATATTAACAGCATCATCTGTCACTCTATTTGCTTGGTAGGCAAACTGCAAGGGGTCTAACAGCGGATTTTCTTAGCTTCTTCCTCCACTGATGAAGCTGAACGGTTCTGAGGAAAATCAGGCTTTAAAACTGATTTGGTTCTCTACTAAGCCCTCACGGCTGCTAATTTAAATCTGACGAGACACAATTTTCTCTGCCTGTGGATCGTTCCTTCCTTCACCCTGGAAAACTATTAAGGCAGCTAGACAGCTGAGGCATAAACCCCACTGTGTTTTGGCCAGGAGTTTGAATCCACTCTCATCTTAGTGAAGTTGAAAACCAGTGTCTGCATTTCCTGCGTCAGTTGAGGAAAGCACACCTTTCTCTTTCTGTCCTGGCCACTTTTTATAGAGGCACGACTGAGAATGTTTTAACAAACTGCCTCTCTGTTTGGTTTGGGGTCAGCAGAGCCTCAGATAGAAAGTCCATACAGAGAGTGGTAAGGACGGTGGAGAAGATATAGGAAACTCACTTCCAGGATATTGCTTACAAGCGCTATGTGCTTAGAGCTCAGAGACCCCACACATCCAGTTCACAGTCTCTGTTTCTGTTGCTCCCCTCTGGGAAGAGGTTTCGAAGTATTTCTAGCAGGGCTACCAAATTCTGTAACAGCTTTGTTCCCTGTGCCATCAGTCTGCTAAACTCAGCAAGATTCGTTTCTCTCACCAGGTACATGTATACATGCAAACTAGACTGTGTTGTTTCTCCGTGTCATATAATATTTTATTATTTATTTATTTTGTTTATTTATTTTATTTATTTACCACAATATATGTGGGCACATGCATAATTTTGTATTTATTTGTTTATGTCTGTCTGTCTGTCTGTCTATCTAGTCATGTTTATATAGTGTATATTAGAGATGGAGACTCTTTGAGAGCTGTATGCAATGAAATTTAATTTTAATGTATGCTAATTAGTGTACATTTAAAGTGACAATAACGTTTTTATTCTATTCTATTCAGTATTCTATTCATTATTCTATTCCATTATTTTTCTATGCTGGAATAGAATAGAATAGAATAGAATAGAATAGAATAGAATAGAATAGAATAGAATAGAATAGAATAGAATAGAATAGAATAGAGTAGAGTAGGGTAGGGTAGGGTAGGGTAGGGTAGGGTAGGGTAGGGTAGGGTAGGGTAGGGTAGGGTAGGGTAGGGTAGGGTAGGGTAGGGTAGGGTAGGGTATTCTATTCTATCCCATCCTAATATTCCATTCCATTCCATTCCATTCTATTCTATTCCATTCCATATTTTCTATTCTATTCTATTCTATTCTATTCTATTCTATTCTATTCTATTCTATTCTATTCTATTATTCTATTCTATTCTATTCTACTGTTCTGTTCTGTTCTGTTCTGTTCTGTTCTGTTCTGTTCTGTTCTGTTCTGTTCTGTTCTGTTCTGCTCTGACCTGTTTTATTCCCTTTCCTGTTTTATTCCCTTTCTCTTCTGTGTTTTCTATTCTGTTCTGTTCCCCTTCCTTTCCCTTCCATTTTGTATATTCTCCTCTCCTCTCCTCTCCTCTCCTCTCCTCTCCTCTCCTCTCCTCTCCTATTCTCTGGTCCTTCTACTTCTACATGCCAAAAAAATTCTACCACAACAATTCTGCAATCTTGGATCCACCTGCTTTCTCCCTATTTCACTTGCTCTTTTCCCCACGAAATTAGGAAAATACCAGTAGCTCTTCCCCTCCTCCCTTTTTTTTTTACACCAGCTCGAATTTCTTGCACTCAGAGCAGATTGTGTACATAATGTAAATGCTAAAATAAGCACTGTAAAACAAAAAGTAAACAGAAGCTTAACCTTGTGAGTGAGGGAAGCAAATGGCACACTTACCGCAACACACACCAAGGCTTTGAAGCTTGAGACAGTCCATGTAGCTTTTGATGGTGCAAAAACAACATTGAATCTGCACCTCGCAGAGCCCAAATCAGTGGGATTTAAACTTTTTCAGGTTACAGAACTTGCTAATTTTCTTTTTTTTTAAAAAAAAAATTGCGGAAACCCTGATTAAGAAACAAACAATAAGCAACTAACTTAGTTCAAGGTTGTTTCTTCTCTCTCCCATTCCTCTTTAATTGGTCACGGAACCCTCAATACAGATTCTAGTTGGTAGAATTTGAACTCATGTCCTTTTGCTTTTCTTAATCAATTACAACTAGTTGTGGGGATCCTGAGAATTGAAGTCCACATATCTTAAAGTTGATGAGATTGTGAAACGCGGCTTCCTCCAAGCTGAGTAAATTTATTTATTTATTCAAATTTGTATACCGCCCTATTCCCAGACGGGACTCAGGGCAGTGAACAGCCAAAATAAGATACAATAATATAACAGTTAAAAATCGTTTAAAACAAATTAAATAATTTGGCTCGAACAATTTAAAAATCCAATTGTATAAAATATTTAAGACCAAATAGAAAAGAGGAGGTTAAGCCAGACCAGCTAAATAATTGAAAATTTGGTAAAAATGGGTTTTCTCTGGAGAATGACAGATGAATTTTTCATCACAACAACGACATTTAAATGGATTTTAAAATTCCCACCTGTACAAAAATGCATTTTAAAATGGCCATTGGTTGAAATACCATCCAGATCACTCTGTATTGTTTTTATAATACAGTCCTCGAGTTATGACTGTTCATTCAGCGAAAGTTTGAAGTTTGTGATGGGGCTGAAGGAAGGGTCTTATAACCGGGTTCTTGAAGCTTGGTAAAGCTTTCCGATAAGAGGCTTTGATAATGAAAGTAAAAGTTTGAGAAGGGAATTGGGAGTAGCTTCTAGGATGCCCATTAGATAAAGTAAACGCAGGTAGTCCTCACTTTAGGACTAAAATTGGAACAGATGTCAGCAGCAATTTGTGTATCCAGAAATTTTCAAAGCTCACGCTAAGCAAGGCAGCGATGGAATGAGCTCTTCCTAATTTAATGATCTTTTTTTGCAAAGGTTCTTAAGTGAAACATTGCCGTTGTTGAATGAAGCATGTTGTTAAGTGAATCCAGCTTCTCTGGCTTGTTTTTAATTTCTTTGGCTTGCTGGAAGTCTGCTGCTGGGAAGATCACAAACGGTGACCACATGACCCTGGGACAGGACAACTGTCATAAGTACATGCCAGTTGCCAAGTGTCCTAATTTTGATCACATGATCATGGGGATGCTGCAATGGTCATCAATGCGAAAACAGGTTGTAAGTCATTTTGTAAGTTCAAATGGTCGCTAATAACGGTTGTAAATTGAGGATTACCCAGGGTAGATAAATACTAATAATACACTGAAAGACACTAATAATACAGATCCTAAACTAGAATATAGAATATAGAATATAGAATATGGAATATGGAATGCAGAATATGGAATAGAATAGAATAGAATAGAATAGAATAGAATAGAGTAGAGTAGAGTAGAGTAGAGTAGAGTAGAGTAGAGTAGAGTAGAGTAGAGTAGAGTAGAGTAGAGTAGAATAGAATAGGGCCATGATGGTGAACCCATGGCACTCATGTCACAGCTGGCACATGGAGCTATATCTGTGGACACAGGAGCTTTGCTCTAGGTCAGTTCCAGCGCGCATGCACACACCGGCCAGTTTATTGTTGTGCTTTGGTTAGTCTGAGTTGCAGGGGAATTTGAGCTGGTGAGCTGCATTGCTGTTGTTTGGCTTCGTGTTCGTGGTCATGCCACAACCAAACCCCCACCCAAACAGAACACACCCCCATCCAATCAGAGCACAGCCAAGCCCCCATCCAATTAGAGCACAGACAAGCCCCCAACCAATCAGAACACACCTCCACCCAATCAGAACACAGCCAAGCTCCCATCCAATCAGTTCACACCCCCACTGGCAGTTAAAAGGAAGAAACAGCTGTGATCACACATTGCTCCTAGAAGCACGAAGCTGAAAACACCAGCCTGAAGATGACGAATGAGACTTCGTCAAAACGTTGCCAAGACACTTCCAATTTTACACGGGAGAAAACCCGAATAACCAAAGACCTACATACAAATACCTGCAAAAATCTCAGAAAACCAATATATATATATTTATATTAAGAGATATAGGCCTAGTGGGCATAAAATATCTTCTGTGGTTTGATTTCGATTTAGTTGCTTTGTATCCCTAGACTCTCTTCTCTGCTTAACGTTTGAATCTGGTTTGATTGTGGCTCAGTCAATAAACCAATATTAAACCATGGTTAAATGATACATGAGTCCAGCCAATAAACTACTACGGTAGCTTAAGTTCTAAATTTTGATCACATTCCTGTGGGGAATGCTGCAAGAGTTGTCAGTGCAAGAGTGATTGTAAGCCCCTTTTTTCAGTACTGTGAATGGTCACTAAACAGATGGTTGGAAGTCGAGGTAATTTTATTAAAAGACAGAAGATTTGGTGAAGTGAAAAACCAGCTGCTAGTTTTAATTTTTGTGTCATTTGTGGTGAAGGGAGCTGCATTTTACTAAAGCTTCTCCCTTTTAATCATAGTTAGGAGTGGGGAAATGGGCTTCCAGTCTCTTTCTGCTTTGCAGATGTCAACCTAAGACTCCAACACAACCCAGTAGAAGCAACACACAATCTGAAGTGTGAAAACCACAGTGAAGGAAGGAGCAAAAAAAAACAAAACTTGAGAAGTGGTGCAGCTAGTGTCACTGAACATTTTTCTTGGGGAAAAGCTCTATTTTAGTGGTTTTCTAAAAGCTATCTAGGAGGTTTTGCACCGTTACAGACAGGGGGGAAAAAGACTACATTATATATTTATTTTAGCCAACAATTTGACTCGATGTTCATTAAGGATTGCGCGAGCCAAAACATGAAATGAGATAAAATGAGAAATCCTCTTTTGCTGGTTGATAACCTGAAAAGAAAAAAAAAAGCCCTCACCGAAGTGTTAAGAAAAAACCTAGCAACAGATTTAATGATTTCACCCTTTCAAGGCCAGGAAACAAGGAACGAGACACAAGGCTGCCTTTGAAAATATTTTTGAATCTCACCTAAGTAGAGAACACAGCTTCCTGTTCCAGCAAAATCATGGTGTATTTTTCAAGATGTTACGGAAAGTGGAGATGTTAATCATGCAAAACCCTGAATTGTTAAGTTAGATCTGGAGTTATGACCGTAATGGAGCTTGTCCATTATCGTCGTAAGACACAATGGTCATAAAATGGACTGATCATGTGACTAGCCTGATTTTATAATGTTTTTGCAGCAGTGACTGTGGCGGCTGATTGAACATAGCAATTGTTAAGCTAAAGTCACAGTTAAGCGTATGCTGTGGTCATTAAGCGAATCCGTTGTTCGCTAGGATGTGGGTTTGCCCGAAACCAGAAGTTAAGTGCAGTTTTCGACAAAACCGTCGTAAAATGGGATCATGTGACCATGAGATGCTGCAAACAGCTGTAATATTGTTGGAAATGTGGATCTGGGTCATACGTTCCTATAAATTGTATCTTCTAATGTTTATTAAGCAACTAGTCACAAGAACTACTGGTACAAGTGATCTTGGTTGATTCTAGACAGGATGGAATAGCTTCCCAGAGTCACCCTGAAATTTAACAAATAAATAATACAGGTAGTCCTTGACTTACAACCATTCATTTAGTGATTGTTCAAAGTTACAACGGCACTGAAAAAAAGTGATTTTTTCACACTTATTTATTTATTTATTAGATTTATATACAGCCCTTCTCCTTGAGGACTCAGGGCGGTGAACAGCCAGAAGTAAAAAACAATTTTACAATTTTAAAAGCAACTAATATAAAATTTGGCCCATAAATTTAAAACAATTCAATTGATATTTAATATCAAACTCTAAAAATTAACCATGGGATCAGGCCAGCCCAGCTAACTGGAAAAAGTAAGTTTTTAAGGCCCGACGAAAAGTTCGGAGGTCTGAGATCGTTCGCAACTCTGGGGGAAGATTGTTCCAGAAGGTGGGAGCTACCACAGAGAAGGCTGTCCTCCTGGGGGTCGCTAGCTGGCATTGTCTGGCTGACGGCACCCTGAGGAGGCCCTCTCTGTGGGAGCGAACTGGCCGGTGGGAGGCAATTGGTGGCAGAAGGCAGTCCCATAAATACCCTGGTCCTAAGCCATGGAACGCTTTAAAGGTGATAACCAACACCTTGAAGCGCACCCGGAAGTCCACCGGCAGCCAATGCAGCTCACGGAGAGATGTCACATGGGAGCACCATGTCGCTCCCATAATCCCCCGCACGGCCGCATTCTGCACCAGTTGAAGCCTCCGGGTGCACTCAAGGGGAGCCCCATGTAGAGCGTTACAATAGTCCAGGCGAGAAGTGACGAGTGCTTGAATGACTGTGTGTAAGGAGTCCCGATCTAGAAAGGGTCGCGATGATCACACTGATGATCATTGCTGCATCCCCACAGTCATATGATCAAAATTCAGGTGCTTGGCAACCGGTTCCCAGGATCACATCAATGGGGAAGCCGGATTCACTCAGCAGTCATGTTACTATCTTAACAACAGCAGAGATTCACGTAACGGCTTTAGCGAGGCATGTTGTAAAATGGGGCAAAACTCACTTAAAAACTGTCTGACTTAGCAACAGAAATGTTTTTTTTAAAATTAGATTTATATGCCGCCCTTCTCCGGAGACTCAGGGCGGCTTACAATGCATTAAGCAATAGCCTTCATACTTTTGTATATTTTATGCAATGTCAGCTTATTGCCCCTACAAACTGGGTCCTCAATTTACCTACCTTAGACAGGAAGGAAGGCTGAGTCAACCTTGAGCCTGTTGAGATTCGAATTTACAGTAATGGCAGACAGCTGGTGTTAATCACAATGGCCAATGCATTAGTCTGCTGAGCTATCCAGGCTGCATTAGTCTGCTGAGCTATCCAGCCCAACAGAAATGTTGGGCTGAAGCATACTCATAAGTCGAGGACTAGACCTGTATTATACTCCAAAATACTGATCTTGTCTGAACATTTCTTAGGAAGTTTTCAACCGATCCCAATTTATGATTAAAGTGGCCTCTTCAAGCTTGTAAGAAGGTTTCAGATATGATGTAGAAAATAAAAATAATAAAAAAAAAGCATATGTAAGATACACCTTCCAATATCTCTCTTGGCAGTTATATATACAATTCTAATAAAATGACTCTGTCCAATTTCATCGTAATTCCCTTCTCTCCGTAATCATCAAAACCATAAATCACAAAATTATTTTCTTTCTCACACAGAAAGTTCATATGAGGATTCAAGTCACTGATGAATGCCAGTAATAACTTTTCTCTAATCAAAGTCTATTTGTTCATGTCAATGAGTTTGTCAATTTCACCAACCATCCCTCCTTGTAGGTAATGCTGAATCTTTCCATCTTTGAACATATAAATAATCTCACCACAGAAATCATATATTGAAATAATTTTCCATGCATCTCTTTTCTATCTATTCACCGATCCTAAAGAGAAAAAATTCTGGCTTCGATTAATATTGATCTTTAAAACCCTCCACATCAATATATATGAATTTGAATCATTTTTTAAAAAGCTTTTTTAGATGAACCCAAAGCATGATTAAATTGCTCTGTACGCTGTTCACATTTCCCTAGAGCAGTGTTTCTCAACAGTAGTAACTTTAAAATGGGTGGACTTCTAATCCCAGAATTCCCCCAGAAGCATACTGATTAGGGGATTCTGGGAATTGAAATCCATTCATGATTGCCTGGAGGATTCTGGGAATTGAAGTCCACATATCTTATAGTTGTCATGGTTGAAAAAAAACTTCCCCTGGACAGATTTGCTCCTCAATCTAAGTTTGACTTTCTGCCATTCTGTCTTTCTCATTCAATTCTGTTAAAAGCCTTCTAGATTTTCCCGTATATGCCTTGAATCTTGACATCTTCTACAACATTTTTACTACTTGCTCGTATGACTTATTTATATGAGGTTATGTTTTTTTGCTCTGCACTAAATAATGCTGTTTTTTGAGGTTTGTTTCTTTTTAATTGCTGTAAATTCCCTTGCTTGTTTTTTTCACCTTTGATCAACAGGATAGCTACTTGCTAAATAAAAACATCCAATGCATAGCAGACAACAGATTCTCAACAGCTGGGTCCATCTGAACTGCATCCTCGATAGCTGCATTTCATCAAACAAACAAATTTTAATATAAACAGCTTGGAAAAGTAACAACGATGTCCCCTTTTCAACTTTTCATACATGAGCACTCTTAATGATTGATATGATCTCCTTGTATGCCTATATTTCCTTACATTGCTATACATTACGTCCTCAACTAATGACCACAACTGAGCTCCAGATTTCTGTTGCTAAGTGAGACAGTTAAGAGAATTTTGCCCCATTTTACAACCTTTCTTACAGCCACAGTTGTTAAGTGAATCACTGCCGTGATTAAGTTAGCGAACCGGTTGTCAACCGTTTCCCCATGGACTTTGCTTGTCAGAAAGTCACAAAAGAGGATCAGATGAGACCGTCATAAATATGAGTCAGTTGCCAAACATCTGAATTTTGATCATGTAACTGTGGGAACGCGGCAATATTTATTAAGTGTGAAAAAGTCATGTCACTTTTTTCGGTGCTGTTGTAACTTTGAACCAGCGGTCGGTTCGATTTACCTTTACTACCGGTCCGCAACGGGATTGTGTGCGTGCACTTGCTTCTGACCAGTTCTGGAGATCTGGTAGCGGAAATTTTGAGTAGTTCGGAGAACCAGTAGTAAAAATTCTGACTGGTCCCGCCCCTATCTATTCTCTGCCTCCAAAATTCCCAGTTGATCAGGAGGAAATGGAAATCTTACAGTATCCTGCCCCTGCCACGCCCACCAAGCCATGCCACGCCCACCAAGCCATGCCACGCCCACAGAACCAGTGGTAAAAAAATTTAAAACCCACCACTGGCTTCCAGTATTATTCTGTATTCTAAGGTAAACTGGCACTGCCACCTGCTGAGATCATACATCCTAATGGCTGCGTTCACCTTACATGCTTTCCCCAAACAAGCCTAAACTATAAACAAATCAAACCACTTTATAAGTTCATAAGGCAGTCTGGCCCCTGCAGCATAGCAACTCACAATCCACCAACTCATTCTAGCATATGAGTCAATAATATGTTTTTCTGAGGGGAAAAAATCCCTTCTGGGTTTTTTTGTTGAAAAAATTCTGGACTTAGTGCAATCTTACAAACAAACAGATTTATGGGAGCATTCCACCGTTGCAACAACAGTGTAATAATTTTCTTTTGTGGCCTCTTTCCCTCTTCATTCCAGCTAAGTTACTGGATACTCACAGATCTTACCCAACCAAATCACGTAATGTTCCTTCTTTTCCTGATTCTGATTTAGGATTAATGGTTTTTCTTTACTTTTTAAAAATGGACTGGAGATGAAACTCCACAGACTGCAAGTACAGTTCGGCTGCCTATTGACTATTTCAATTATCGTTATTGAACTAAAGTGACATTAAAACATTGCTTCTTATCTTGGCTTGGGTCAAAATTCCATTATTTCAACCAGCCCTAGTCTCCAGCTAAGATGCAAAGGCAAATCACGTAGGTTAAAATGAAGGAAAAGATTGTTTTAAGATCCTTTGCAAAACTGCACCGGAGAGAGATGACTCCAAGTTTAAGAAGGAAGCAAACTATCAAGAGAAGTCAAGAGGAGATATTATTCTTTAAGAAATCAATTATTTCCATCCCACGAATAAGGAAAGGAATTCTAACCAAGAGGAAAAGAATAAATTAATTTGAAACAACCATCATAGCTGTACTTTTAAAGAAGTTTCAGCAAATTGTTAGCTTCCTATGTTGCGTTTTGCCTCTTGAAGTTAGAATCAAGATGACATGATGTGTTAGTGCCACTTTATAATGCCCTGGCAAGGCCACACTTGGAATATTGCATCCAGTTTTGGTCGCCATGATATAAAAAAAGAAGTTGAGACTCTGGAAAGAGTGCAGAGAAGAGCAACAAAGATGATTAGGGGACTGGAGGCTAAAACAGGAACGATTGCAGGAATTGGGTATAGGAAGGACTAGGGGTGACATGATAGCAGTGTTTCAATATCTCAAGGGCTGCTCCAAAGAAGAGAGAGTCAAACTATTCTCCAAAGCATCTGAATGTCAGATATTGCCTGTATGTGATGCATCAGAACTAGAAGGGGTTTAGTCTTTACAGACATCATATGTGACTATATCAGCCAATGAACTCTCTTATTGGACTCTTACCCAGAGATCCCTTGGATATCTTCATCTCTCTCTCTCATCTATCAGCAAGACAACAAGTGAAGTTCTCTCTCCTCTCAACTTCTGAGTAATACAGTTAGAGTAAATGCAACAGGACACCCTGTTCATGCACGTATATATTTTGTAAATATTAGAACAATCTTTTTTGAACCTGAAGCTGTATTGACCAAATAACTTCTCATAGAACCAAATGAGCACGGCCATCAATATATATATCTGACAAATGGTAGCAGAGGATGGTTGCAATAGCAATGGATGGAAACAAATCAAGGAGAGAAGCAACTTAGAACTAAGGAGAAATTTCCTGACCGCTATAAGAATTAATCAGTGGAATGACTTGTTGTGGGTACTCCAATACTGGAGGTTTTTAAGAGGAGATTGGACAACCATTTGTCTGAAATGGTATAGGGCAGAGGTCTTCAAACTTGGCAGCTTTAAGACTTGTAGACCTCAACTCCCAGGTCCACAAGTCTTAAAGCTGCCAGGTTTGGGGACTTCTGGTAGAGGGGCTCCTGTATGATCAAGGGGTTCAACTAGAAGATCTTCCTTCCAACTCTGTTATTCTTTTCAATTGGCTTTGAGAATCTCAGGGAGGCAGTGGTATTTAAAAAAAAAAATCAGGTGGAAGCAGTGCCATAATATAATAGCCCAATTATTATACATCCATTGGTGTTTGTTTGCAAAATTGATTTTAAATTATGCATTTAGAGAAGTCTTAGGGTGAGCATATCTGGTAACGTAATTCATATTTCTGACTAAGTCCAGATCACTTGGAATAATTCCTCCTTAATAATTTTTCCTTAGCATCAGGGATGAAATCCAGCAGGTTCTGACAGGTTCTGGAGAACCGGTAGCGGAAATTATAAGTAGTTTGGAGAACCGGCAAATACAGCCACTGGCTGGCCCCAGAGTAGGGTGGGAATGGAGACTTTGCAATATCCTCCCCCCCAGGAATGGGGTGGGAATGGAGATTTTGCAATATCCTTCCCTGAAGTGGAGTGGGAATGGAGATTTTGCAATATCCTTCCCCTAGGAGTGGGTAGGGAATGGGGATTTTTCAATAACCTTCCCTTGCCACACCCACCAAGCCACGCCCACAGAATCGGTAGTAAAAATCCTTACTACCTTAACATCCTTAAGCACACATACCCATCTCTGTTCCCATCCTTAGGAAGATTCTAAAGGGGACTTTTCCCCCCGGAGAATTAGCACACATGTGTGAGCCTGGTGTGGGGTTCAAATTCACTATAGGGATCATTCAGGTTTAAATGAATAGTTTGTAATTTCTGAGGGGGTTTTTTTGTGTGTGAGTGTGGAATTAGGTAAATAAAGAGTTAAAGAGGTTAAAAAAGGCTAATAGCATATTAGGATAATCCCAAATACCAATAACATAATCATATAACTGCCCAGAGTCATCTTATCAGTGAGATAAGGAATTTAATAAGTAAAAAAAACCTGCTTTTATAGAAATTAAATTGTACGCCTCCATTTGGAATATAGGTAGTCCTTCACTTTCAACATTAACATAAATTTCTGTTGTAAGTCATGATGGTTATTAAGTAGGGGCACCTACATGACTAATCCAATTTTATGAGCTTTTTTTTTTTTTTTGCAGTGGTCATTAAGCAAACATTACAGTTGTAAAGCAGGCCGGAATTGTGAATTAAATCAATGCATTCCTATGTTTGCTTTTTGTCAGAAAATGGCCAAAAATGATGACTCTGTGTGTGTGTGTGTGTGTGTGTGTGTGTGTGTGTGTGTGTGTGTGACTGTTGGACCTCCAGAACCAGCTCACACCATTGAGGATCTGTCATAATTCCAAATGGTCACTAAGTGACAAGTCGTTAAGTGAGGACTACATATTCTGGTCACTGCAACTCCAAAGGGTTAAAAGTAGAGTTAAAAGGTTGGAACAGTTTCTGCAGGAGGAAAAGTTACGACACTGGGGCCTTTTAGTCAGGAAATAAGGCAGGTGAAAGGGGACATGCTTTAAGCGCCCAAAATTATGCATCTTATAAATAAAGTGGAAAGGGAGACACAATTTTCTTTTTACCAAAATATTACGATCAAAGGTAAGCTAATGAAATGGAATGCTGGAAGAATCAGGACAAACTAAAATATATTTTTATGTAACATATTTTTTTTTTAAAAAAACTTCTTGGAATTCACGATCACGATCACGATCATCCTCGAATTACAAACACAACTGAGCCCAACATTTCTGTTGCCGAGCAAGACAAAATCAAAATTTTGTCCCATTCTACAACCTTCCTTGCCACAGTTATTAAATGAATCACTGCCGTTGTTGAGCTAGTAACCCGGTTGTTAAGTGAATATGGCTTCCCCATTGACCTCTGCTGGTTAGGAGGTCGCAAAATGGGATCACGTGACCCCTGCAACTGTCATAAATACGAGCCACCTGCCAAGCACCTGTATTTTGGTCATATGACCATGGGGAGAAACGGTCTCTTTTTTCAGTGTTGTTGTAACTTTGGTCACTAAACAGTTATAAGGCAAGGACTATTTGTAACATGGCTTGTTTATTTCCAGCCAGGGGTGAAATTCAGCCGGTTCCTACCGGATCGCGCGATACGGTAGAGCCAACTGTGCGAAGCCCTGCCTAACCGTGTGATGTCACGACATCCCCTTTTTTGCGATGATTTTCAGCCTCTGTGCATGCACAGAAAGTTTTGTGCATGCATGGATGGGTCGTAAATGCCCAGCATGCACACATTTGCAAACCGGTAGGGAAGGTAAGTGAATTTCACCCCCGTTTCCAGCCTTTGGCATTCACAGATTTTGCAAAATATCAGGATGCGTTTCCAGATCCTGAAGTCAAGGTTTGATAGTGTGAAATAATACACAATCGTTTCCCTCAATCCTAGGTAGCGGCAGTTATCTCTCTCTCCGTAAACGCAAAGAAAAAAATATCTGCTGCGAACTCCACATGGTGTCAGGAAGGGCATCCGGCCAGTAAGCGCTCAGCTCCATCCAGTCACCACGATTCTACCCTGCATTATTTAAGGGATGAGAGTCGTAAAAGGAGAGTTTCCCATAAGGACAAGCCGTTTTACTCCCTTTTTTCTCACTAACTTCGAAATGAGAGAAAAGGATTCCAGAATCGATCGGCATTTGATTTTTAAAAACTGAGCACTGAAGGTTCAGCCGAACAATTATTATGTTTTGCTCGGTTTATTGCTAAACTCATTTCGTCCAACGGAAAAACTGCCATCATTTATGTAATTCTTCCTTCCTGGAAGGAATAACTAACCCTGTGTTATTCTGTCCAAATTCACCGTCAGCCCAAAGAGTCCACCGTGATAAATGTTAAATTTCACACCCGAATACCATCCCCACCCGCATCCCCCACACACAAAAATTCTGTATGAATAGTTGAATTACAATCGTAACCGAGTTGGCAATTTCGGTTGTAAATTATGATGCCTGAAAAGTAGGTCATCACATCATTGCACCTGAATTTGCGGCCTTTTTTTTTTGTTTTTTTGTTTTTTTTGTGGCGTCTGCTGGCGTTAAGCAGACCTCGTGCTCACTATGAAAACAAGAAAAAAATGCTGCAAATTGTAGTCATGTGGCTTTCAAAAACTGGGTCATAAATCCCCCTTTTTTAGGGTCCATCGTAATTTTGAAGGATCGCTAAGTGACCAACTATAAGTTGAAGACCATCTGTATTTGGCCACAAATAGGTCTCCTACATATATACAGCAGTGGTGGGTTGCTCTTGGTTATGTCCGGTTCTTTAGAACCGGTAGTAAAAGCAGGGGGAGGCCCCGCCCACCCACCCGGACATCATAATTGACGATCTGCACATGCACAGAAGCACATGCTCTCCCATTGCAAACTGGTATTTATTTATTTATTTATTATTTATTCATTTATTCATTAGTTAGATTTATATGCCGCCCTTCTCCGGAGACTCAGGGCGGCTTACAATGCCTTAAGCAATAGCCTTCATACTTTTGTATATAACTGTTTAGTAGGGTTTTCGGCCCTTCCTAAGCAGTATTCTTTTTTATACAAAGTCAGTTTATTGCCCCCACAATCCGGGTCGTCATTTCACCTACCTCGGAAGGATGGAAGGCTGAGTCAATCTTGAGCCTGGTGAGATTTGAACTTGCAATAATTGCAGGCAGCTGGCAACTAAGTGCTACTTTAACAGCACTTAGTCCACTGCGCCACCAGGTAGTAAGAAGAAACCACCCCTGATATACAGATAGTCCTTGATTTACAACAGTTCGTTTAGTCACCATTCAAAGTTACAACGGCGCTGAAACAAGTCAACATACGACCGTTTTTCCCAGCTACGATCTTTGCAGCATCCTTATAATCGTGGGATCAAAATTCAAGACTTGGCAACTGGTTCATATTTATGATGGTCACAAGCATCCTGGGGACATGTGAGCAATTTTTGCGACCTTCTGACGAGCAAAGTCCATGGGGAAGTCAGATTCGCTTTACAATCGGGTTAGTAAATTATCAGCTGCGGTGATTCACTTAACAACCGAGGCAAGAAAGGTGGTAAAATGGAGCAAAACTCACTTAACAAATGTCTCACTTAACAACAGAAGCATTGGGCTCAATTGTGGTCATAAGGCGAGGACTACCTGTAGTAGAAAGCACCCTCTTCCTGCCCCACTACCAACATAAAGCTAATTTTTACATTTGTGGGATACAAAATAGAAACTGATAATTCAGGCACTTGGAAATGAACAGTGGCATCTGCAAAGCTGAAATTCAAGAATGCCTTCAGTTTGTCTAGAAAAAAGGACGGTGGCCTCTTTTTTAATCAAAGCTGTGCAAGAACGAAGGAAGATTAACCACACCAGACACATAATATTGCAATAGAGAGCCAACTCTCTTAGTTATTTTGTTTGTCTGGATTGGTGAAAGGAATTCCAGTAGCAGGTAGGATTATCATCCTGGCACACAAACGCACAGAGAGATTTCTACACATTACAGAAGTTGAGATTGACGCACTGTTTACTAATAAATACCTAATACACTAATTTACACACACACACACAAAGGGAGAGAATTCGTGACGACCCACATTCCTACATCGTCAACAGCATCCTGTTCTTAATTCTCTCCTCCAAAGTTAAGTCCACCCCATCAACTTGCAAGAAACCCAACTCATTATCAGCCACATCTTGGATGGGGAAAACAAAAAAAGATTGATATAAGAAATATAACTTGGGTGGGGAGGATGCAGCTGTTGGAGCTCAGTTCCCTCCAAGATCCAACCTAGAGATGAAGCTTTGAAGACTCCAAATGAGGGAGAACATTTGGGGAGGATCTCCAGCTACTCACGAGTGGTGTTGTACTTGACTCCGTTGACGAACTCGGGGCAAGGTCTCTCCACCAAATCCCCGGCGCTGCTCCGTGGCCAGCAGGTCCCAATCTGGTCCATGGTGGCCCAGCAGGAAGGTCCTTAACACCCCGTAAGAGGAGGAGAAGCAAAGGAAGGGGAAGGAAGAAAAAAAAAGGAGAGAGAAAGGAAATAAATTCATTCCAGCTTCCGGGCGTACAAATCCATGCAAAGTGAAATTCTCCACATCACCACCTCCTCGCCCCTGTCCCGTGCCTCCTCTTCCACCCTACCCTCAAAGCTCTCTTGCAGGGCATCCAAGAGGCTGCAGTTGGCATCCCAATCCTCAATGAAAAAGTGGAGAAAGGTGCTTTTATTCATGGCGAGTCTTGGCAAGGAATCCTGACTTTCCCCAGGTGTGGTCCTCCTGCTTCTCCGCCTGCCTTTATAGGTTCGGGATTAAAGCCAAGCTGCTTCTCCAGGTTTCTGGGGGTGCATCTCTCTCTCTCTCTCTCTGTTTCTCCCTCCCTCTCTTTCCCCCACACCCCCCGCCCCCCCTTGCTCAGTGCTTCTGAGGGCGGGCAGGCAGGCGTATTGGATGGTGGGGAAGCTTCCTTGCTTCTTCTTAAACCAGCAGGAGGGGAACCAATAACATGGCAGGAACTCCCAGCAAGGGGCTTTCGGGCCCCACCCGCAAAGCCTTGCCTCCCTCCCTCCCTCCCCCCCCCAACCCGCTCCCCTCCATCTTCAGCAGCCCCAGAAGCTGGCAATTGGCTGAGAGGGCTAATCTACTTCTCCCCCTTTGGTGGGGAAGAAAGAGGGGGGAGTCCCGTGTGTGTGTGTGTGTGTGTGTGTGTGTGTGTGTGTGTGTGTGTGTGTGTGTGACGTACACTCAGCATTCTCACTGTTTTCCTTTTTCCAGCTGGGAGTCCTGAAGGCAGGGTGGGGGGACGGGGGGGAGAGGAGGGGGGAATCTGGCTGAGAGGGAGACGGAAGGGAAAGGGGTCTTCCTTTTTTAGGCAGCTGGGCTAGTTTGAGTGTGGGGGACCAGGGAAGGAATCAGGGGGGGGGAGGTTTTCTGCACATGCTCTACTACACAAGGACAAATTCCTGGTGTGTCCAATCCACACTTGGCCAAGAAGAATTCTATTCTATTCTATTCTATTCTATTCTATTCTATTCTATTCTATTCTATTCTATTCTATTCTATTCTATTCTATTCTACTCTACTCTACTCTACTCTACTCTACTCTACTCTACTCTACTCTACTCTACTCTACTCTACTCTATTCTATGGTCCTTCTACAAACCTATTCTATTCTTCTGCTCTATTCTGTTCTGTTTTACTTTGGGGAAACTGAGGTTGAAGAGTCACAGGTCATGTTGACCCAGTGGCTGGAAGAGACACCCCTTTGTCTCTGAAGCTCAGCCTAGCCTACCTTACAGGGTTGTTGTAGGGGGGAGAGAAGGAATGCTGTTTTGTTGGACTAAGCATCAAGAGGGAAAGCAGCACAAGAATCCAACTAACAGATAATGCACAAAGAGAAAGAATCCAGCTCAGCCTGAACAACTTTGAATTCTGGGAGTTGAAGTCCACACATTTCCTGGGGAATTCTGGAAGTTTGTGTCTATGCATGCTGGCTGGGAAATTCCGGGAAGCTGAAATTCATGCAAGCTGGCTGGGGAATTCTGGGAGTTAAAGTCCACACAACTTAAAAGTTGCTGAGACACTGATCTAGGGGAGCTGCCCCAAGAATGGACATCTTTCCTCAAAGTTGTTAAGTCTGGTGGACAGCCTGAGATTCAAGGCCACGGGCGTCTACTTAAGTTTCTCCAACAATTTACTTTTTATTAAATGTGTTTACCCCCGATCTCATTTTTAAAATTCTCCCTCTAATCTAAAGCCCTGTGGCCTCCCAACCAGCCCTTAGTTTTGATCTCAAAAAAGATTAGCCACCCTCCTAAAATGATACAGATTGTCTTTAACTTAATTACATTTTTATTGAAAAGGAATGGCAGGCATTTTAATAATTTGTTTCGGATCCATCGATTTTTTGGAGGCCAAATGGGCCTCGGTGTGAAGTGCCCACCTTGCCTTAGAGAGTTAACACAATTTCCCCAGGGCTGAATTTGTTTCCCCCCCACTTTTTTTTAATGATGCTTAAATTTTAAAACTTAAATTTAAGTTTTGTTTGCCATAAGATAAAAAAAGATGCGGAGACTCTAGATAGAAAGAGTGCAGAGAGGAGCAACAAAGATGATCAGTGGGCTGGAGGCTAAAACATATGAAGAACGGTTGCTGAAATTAGGTATGTCTAATGAAGAGAAGAACTAGGGGAGACATGATAGATATCTCAGGGGCTGCCACAGAGAAGAGGGGATCCACCTATTCTCCAAAGCCCCTGAAGGCAGGACAAGAAGCAACGGATGGAAACTAATTAAGGAGAGAAGCAACCTGGAACTAAGGAGAAATTTCCTGTTGGTAAAATAAAATAATCAATGGAACAACTTAACTCCAGAAGTTGCAAATGCTCCAACACTAGAGGTTTTTAATTTTAGCCATTTGAAGTGGGATAGTATAGACAGAGTTTATACAAGGTCTTTTCTAAGTCTGTTTTTCCTCTTAAATTCTCTTGGATTCAAGACACATATTGGAAGTGGAATTTTTAAAAACTGAAAATTTCTGCCCTCTGGGTTTTTCGCAGTGCAACTGCAGCAAGAAAGCTAAAAAGCAGGGAAGAAGGGGCCAGGAGACCAGGGTTTTAGCTCTTGGTCACAAATCCTTATCTACGAATACTCTTCTTAATAAAATCCAAGCATTATTTTTCTCTACCTGGTTGCATTTTCTTACACACACACCAATGCAGGACAGTAAAGGAAGGATCAGCATATTGGGGAAAAACGTCGGAAGAAGAAAAACCTTCTCAAACAAGAACCAAACCAACAGAAGCCTTCTGATTCCGATCCACATAGTCCTCGACTTACGACCAATCATTTATCGACTGTTCGGAGGTACTATGGCTTCAGAACGTGCTTTTACAGCTCATAAAACATTTTTTTATTGTCATGCCATTTTTTAAAATGGCATTTCCTCTCCCCCCCTCTTGCAGTCACACGACCACATTTCCCGTTTATGATTAGTTGCAATATCCTGTAGTCACAACATCATGATTTGTGATGTTTTCTGGAAAAAAAAAAGGCCATTCAGAACAATGGATTCAAAGTTAGGTCTGCATGGCTCGCTTAACGACCGCCATAAAAATGGTTATAAAATTGGATCGGGTTGAGTGGGGGGATTGAAGAGGTGGGTTTCACTTCACTTCTCCTTGTCATCAGCTATTTTGCTCTGCTTACATCGTGCAGCCAAGTTTTCTATTTTCTAGTAAAATGGTTTTTTTTGCCCAGTACTGGTTGGGTGATGGCATTTTTGCAATTTTCTTAATGTTCTGATGTGGAATAAGTATTCCACCACTTTGATGGGAGTTTTTCAGCTTCACAAGGTAGCCTCAGGGTTTTCTAACCGGGTACAATTAGGCTCACGATTGCAGGCAAAATCTGAGTCAGCTTAATTTCCTCTATTACCTGCCATTTCTCCTCTGAAACTGTTCAAATATTGGATTTCTTTGCAAAGGGAAAGAGTCTGTGACTGGAGGACAGAATGAATTGCATGCAAAATGGGAGGACAGGATGAAATTGAGAGGCAAGACTAGAAGTACCAGAGGTCAGGAAGACATTGCTGCTCTAATGAGGCTCGGCTGGAGAAACACATGTTAGTTTCTGCTTGGTAGGGATTATTCAGGCTGAGCGGGGAGGACGTACTGGATTAGTGTGTCATTATTAGCCTTATTGTGGAGGAAAGAGTTAGAATCAAAGCAGTGGCGAAATCAATTTTTTTTTACTACAGGTTCTGTGGGCGTGGCTTGGTGGGCATGGTGTAGCTGGGTGGGCATGGCAGGGGAAGGATATTGCAAAATCTCCACTCCCTCCCTGCTCCTGGCGGAAGGATATTGCAAAAACTCCATTCCCACCCCACACAGGGGCCAGCCAGAGATGGGCATTTGCTGGTTCTCCGAACTACTCAAAATTCCCGCTACCAGTTCTCCAGAACCTGTCTGGATTTCACCCCTGAATCAAAGTATTGTTGAATTGAAAGGTACCCTTGAGGTCATCCATTCCAATCGCCTTCCTGTTCAGAGCAAGAAACTGAAACATGGCAAGTGGCTAGTTGACTAGCTAGCATCCATTAGAACAAACACCTGATTTATGGTTTCTCCATATATTTATTGAGTTTTATTTTTTAAAGGGATGCCTTCATCCCTGCAATATGATATAGAAATAGAAGTTTTGGGTAACACAGTGCATTTGGCCAAAGGAGTTTGCCTTTTCTTTTTAAAATATTTTATTTTTTTAAAAAAATTAAAAATAAACAGAAGCTCGTATAACAGAATATTAGAGTTGGAAGAGTCTTTGGAGAAAGGAAAGTGTAGGAAGTTAGCACCCACCCCTCTCCTAGAAGAATGAAATATTTTGAGAAATATTATAAAAGGTATAATATTATATTTTCCTAAAGGAGAAACATGCTCTTGGAAAGCAGCCCCCACCTTTGTTAATAGTCCGGGCCAGCCTATCTACAAGACAAAAGATTTTTAGCTCCAGAGTGATGAGATTAGCTCTCACTCAAGATCCACTCAAAAACCAGGACAAAGCCATTAAGACCCAACAGGAATTGCCCAACACCCTTTCAAAACACAAGCCTCTTCATTACATCATCACCCTCCAAGCTTCAACCAAACCTGGGAGCTCAGACAACCTCAGCTATGACCCTTGCATAACCCCATGGGAGTCTGTCAGCAACCAGTAGAATATATGCTCTTGCCACAGGAACAGGAAGCTCAAGTATAAATCTCTCTCCCTCTCTCTCTCCCATGTGCTCATTTGCCCAGGACCCAAAAAACCCATGTGGTCCTATCCACCATTAAACCATCTTTCCGAACAGCCTCCATATTTCCAGTGTCTTTCTCCCCACTTGCAACTGAACCCTGATGGACATTTGACGTGTTAATACCACTTTATAATGCATCGGTAAGGCCACACTTGGAACACTGCACTCAGTTTTGGTTGCCATGAGGTAAAAAATATGTTGAGACTCTAGAAAGAGTGCAGAGAAGAGCGACAAAGATGATGAGGGGACTGGAGGATAAAACGTATGAAGTTGCTTGAATTGGGTATGTCTAGTTTAATGAAAAGAAGAACTAGGGGTGACATGATAGCAGTCTTCCAATATCTCAGGGGTTGCCACAAAGAAGAGGAAGTCAAGCTATTCTCCAAAGCACCTGAGGGTAGAACAAGAAGCAACAGGTGGAAACTAATCAAGGAGAGAAGCAACTTAGAACTAAGGAGACATTTCCTGACAGTTAGAACAATTAATCAGTGGAACAACTTGCCTCCAAAAGTTGTAAATACTCCAACACTGGAAGTTTTTAAGAAGAGGTTGGACAACCATTTGTCTGAAGTAGTGCAGGGTTTCCTGCCTGAGCAGGGGGTTGGACTAGAAGACCTCCAAGGTCCCTTCCAACTGTTATTCTATTCTATTCTATTCTATTCTATTCTATTCTATTCTATTCTATTCTATTCTATTCTATTCTATTCTATTCTATTCTATTCTATTTCTTCCAACAAAAAAAAAGGAAAGGAAGGGAAGGGAAGGGAGGAAGGAACGTTGGTTCAAAGCTGCAAAAGAAAGTAAAGGAAAGAAATATGACAAAGTCATTTCGGATTCTCCTTACAACTGTTGTAAATATAAGTGTACCTCTTATCTAAGGTTACAACACAACTCTCTTCTTTCTATAACCTATCCAGTGATGGCTAACCTTTTTGCCATTGCGTGCCAAAAGCGGGGAGAGCGTGGGGGGGGGGTTGTTTACGCACATGTGTGCCCACACCCATAATTCAATGCTGCGCCCCCCCACATGCACACACAACCCCCGCTGACCCCCACTTTTGGCCTGCAATAACACGGTGGGCCTGGTAGGCCTGTTTTTCGCCCTCCCCAGGCTCCAGAGGCTTTCTAGGAACCTGAGGAGGCCGAAAACAGCCTTCCTCACCCCTGCAGAGGCCCATTTCCTGACTTCCGGTAGGCCCTGAAGGCCCAAAAATCAGATGATCAGTGCGCGCATGAGTGCTGGAGCGGAGCTAGGGCAGCACTTGCATGCCCACAGATATGGCTCCGCGTGCCACCTTGGCACACGTGCCATAGATTGACCATCACGGACCTATCCTGTCCACTCATCAAAACCGCAAAGCATAAGATTCGTATTTTCTGTTTCATGCAAAAAAAGTCCATAAGAGGTCTCTCCATAGATACTGTCTTTTCTCTAACGAAAGAAGTCAATTTAGACATGGTCCAATATCTTTATCATTCATTCCTCTCTTGTGGGAAGGATCCTTTCATTTTATAATCCTTTTTATTTTTTGCTTCGTGCTCACATTAGAGACATGAGTGTGTCCTAGCGAAAAACATCCAGCTGTGTGAGGCTAGCACCCCCCCAGAAGGCAAAAGCCACATTGGTTAAACCTCCATTCACACCTGCCAGGATCCCCCTCTGTGGCCTTTTGATTAAATTCTCATCTATCGATCTCTGCAACAACTGGTTTTCTTGCCAGTTGTTTATTTCCAGCAGAAGCATAGATAGCAAGATGATCCATCCAGTCCCTTTTGGAGATAGGTGTTTGCTTCTATTGGAAGAAATCAAAGTGGTATCCAGCCCAAATATTGGTGAAATGTCCATCTGGGTTCAGTTCCAAGTGGGAAGAAAGACCCCGGAAACATGGAGATTGCTAGGAAGTATGGTTTAATGGTGATCAGGACCACATGGATTTGAAGTCCTGGGAAGCTGACCACATGGAGTGGAGAGTGAGATATATTTATAACCTCTCTTGGGCCTTGCAAGAAATGTATCCTATTGATTGTCAGATTCCCAGGGGGCTATGCAGTCATAGCTGAAGTTGTCTGTGTCCCGGGCTTGGTTGAATCTTGCTGGGTGATGTAATGAAGGAGCTTTGGGCAATTCCTATTATGGCTTAATGCAGGGGTGAAATCTACTTACCTTCCTTACCGGTTCGGAAGCACATGTGTGCGCGCAGAACTTCTGCACATGCGCAGAAGTTAAAAAAAACACATTACTTCCCGGTTAAAGACAAGGTCGCTAACGGATTGGGCGATCCGGTCCGATCCGGGGGCATTTCATCTCTGGCTTAATGGCTTTGACCTGATTTGGATCTTGAATGAGGGCTATTCCTATCACTCTGGAGCTGAAGGTCTTTTGTCTTGTAGATAGGCTGGCTTAGTCTTTCTGGGGCTATTAAGAAAGCTGGGGGGCTGCTTTCCAAGAGCATGTTTCTCCTTTTCTCATACCGAGAGGTATAATATTCTGCCTTTTTAATATTTCCTAGAATATTTTATTCTTCTAGGAGTGGGTGCTAACTTTCTACACTTCTAATGAAATTAGAAGTAAGATTAGAGCAATGGTTTTCAACTTTGGTAACTTTTAAGATGTTTGAACTTCAACTCCCAGAATTCCCCAGCTAGCTTTGCTTGCAAGGAATTCTGGGAGTTGAAGTCCACATGCCTTAAAGCTGCCAAGATTGAGAACGATCAGATTAATATACATTTATTAAAAGACTGAAAATCTCTTATGGTCTTTTTGCATTAAAAAAAGAATAAACAACAATTTACGGTTTTGATGATTGACAGGCTAGAGAGTAGAAAGAAGGGAGTTATGATGTAACTTTAGAGAGATGGGTTAAAATATAAGTGCACTTGTTATTCCTGTGAAGGATATCTGAAGGCAGTTCTTTTTATCTTTAAGCCTTTTTATATATTTTTTTCTAGTGTCTTGTACTTTTTTTCTTATTGCACTTTTATCTTTTCCCTTTATTTTTCTCTCCTTGTTTTCTGTCTTCTTCTTGTTTCTATTTTAGTTCGTCGTGGTTCTTATTATTGCTAATGATATGTGTGTGTTTAAAAAAAATCTTCAAAGTTCACCCAGGAAGCTGGATTGTCCATGCCAACATTTGGAAGATGGCAATGTGCAGAAGGGGTGCTTTAAGATCATCTATACCA
Organism: Coluber constrictor foxii; assembly: GCA_038048745.1. NCBI lineage: Eukaryota > Metazoa > Chordata > Lepidosauria > Squamata > Colubridae > Coluber > Coluber constrictor. The sequence goes on along the minus strand of CM075961.1, from coordinate 165,845,759 downwards.
CCCTCTTTACATTCTAAACTTAGCTTTCATGAGGCAAAAAACGAAGGTTGAAACAGCAATTCTAGACAATTAAGTTTCCCTTCCCGAGAACTAGTGTTGAAGTTCTTTGTGTTATCAATTCAAGCATTAATAGCACTTTACAGATAGTCCTTGACTTATAACAGTTCATTTAGTGACAATTCAAAGTTTTAACTGCGCTGAAAAAAGTAACTTATGACCGTTTTTCACACATACCACCATTGCAGCATCCCTGTGGTCATGTGATCAAAAATCAGACTCTTGGCAACTGATTCATATTTATGACGGTTGCAGTATCCCGGGATTATTGTGATCTCCTTTTGTGCCCTTCTGACCAGCAAAGTCAATGGGGAAGCCAGATTCACTTAACAACAGGTTGCTAACTTAACAACTGCAGTGATTCACTTAACAACTGTGGCAAGAAAGGTCGCAAAATGGGGAAAAACTCACTTAACTAATGTTTCGCCTACCAAAAGAAATGTGGGGCTCAGTTGTGGTCGTAACTCGAGGATTGCCTCTATTTGGAATGTCTCAAGGAATTTAAATCCATAACTTCTCAGTCTGCGGCCTAGAGGCGGACCTCTTGCCTCACAAGGGCTTAGGGCCCGGATATCTACGGGACCGCCTTCTGCTACCAATAGCCTCCCACCGACCAACACGCTCCCACAGAGAGGGGCTCCTCAGGGTGCCGTCAGCCAAACAATGTAGGCTGGCGACCCCCAGGGGGAGAGCCTTCTCTGTGGGGGCACTCGCCCTCTGGAACGAACTACCCCCTGGGATAAGAACGATTCCCGACCTCCGTACATTTCGCCGGGCCCTTAAAACCCTGTTATTTCAGCAGGTTGGCCTGACTGAATAAAATTTTGGAATGGGGATTTTAAATTATGGGTTTTTAATGAAGATAGGCAAATCTGTTTAATTTAGTTTTCAATGGGTTTTAATGCTGTATGTTTTATCGTTTTTATCATGGCTGTACACCGCCCTGAGTCCTTCAGGAGAAGGGCGGTATATAAATTTAATAAAACCTAAAACCTAAACAATCAGAAAGTTGTGAGTTCGATCCTAGGTAGAGGCAGATGTAGGGTTTCCTGCTTGGGCAGGGGGTTGGACTAGATGACCTTCAAAGGCCTCTTCCAACTCTTGTTAATCTGCAAAATCTTTTGAAAAGCAACTCATAGTGGCGTTTAGAGTTACCTGTTCAGAGGATTTTATTCAGGACCTGTTTAATAAGGGGTTTTCTTTGTAAGAAAAGGCTATTTTTCTCAACAATAAAAAAAAAATCCCACTGGGTTTCAAAAGGTAATGTGTCTTCCAGGTTGAGGGCAGTGGTGGGATTCCATTTTTTTTTTACTACCGGTTCTGTGGGCGTGGCTTGGGGAGAGTGGCTTGACTTGGTGGGCGTGGCAGGAGAAGGTTACTGCAAAATCCCCATTTCCTCCCGATCAGGTGGGACTCGGGAGGCAGAGAATAGATGGGGGCGGGGCCAGTCAGAGGAGGTATTTGCCGGTTCTCCGAACTATTCAAAATTTCCGCTACCGATTCTCCAGAACCTGCTGAAGACCATCTCTGGTTGAGGTCCACCCTGTACAGTAAGGCTAGATAGATCTGTAGTTTTCATAGTATCAACAATCGAAGTGTTTGTTTGCTGTCTTCTGGGAAATCCTCCAACTCCCCCAGTCTATCTTAAGATCTAGCTGGCATTTCCTGGTGGTCTCTTTTTCACAAATTGATTAGACCCCTTACTGCTTGGTTCCCAAGTCACGGCATATCCTCTTGACCAAGAATTAATCAGATCTACCTGTTTGGCTACTTGACATTTCCTAGTAGTCTCCTGTCCACAGATTACCCAAATAATCCCTACACAATTTCCAAGCCAGGGCATTCCCCCAGTGGTCTCCCACCCAAGAACTAAATCAGACCCATCGCTGCTCGGCTTCTGAGACCAGTCAAAAGCAGTCAATTCCTATTACGCGCAGAAACTTCCTTGACTTTAATGAATCAAAATCTGATGCCTTCCCACCTTCAAAGGCTTGGGTGTGGGGCCAGACTTTTCAGATAGAGCGACACAGAATAACAGATGGAAGGGACCTTGGAGGCCTTCTAGTCCAACCCCTTGCTCAGGCAGGAAACCCTATTTCATTTCAGACAAATGGTTGTGCAGTCTCTTCTTAAAAACTTCCAGTGTTCTAGCATCCACAGCTTCTGGAGGCAAGTGGTTCCACTGGTTAATTGACATCACTGTTAGGAAATTTCTCCTTAATTCTAAATTTGTTCTGTCTGGATTAGTTTTCTTCCATTGCTTCTTGCCTTGCCATCAGGTGCTTTGAAAAGCTCAAAAGACTGTGGCAAAAAGAAGAGGGCCTATTCCCCAAAGCCCCTGAGGGCAGGACAAGAAGCAATGGATGGAAACTAATCAAGGAGAGAAGCAGCTTAGAATTAAGGAGAAATTTCCTGATAGTGAGAACAATTAATCAGTGGAACAACTTGCCTCCAGAAGTTGTGAATTCTCCAACACTGGAAGTTTTCAAGAAGAGACTGGACAGCCATTTGTCTAAAATGGTATAGAGTTTCCTACACGAGCAGGGGATTGGACTCGGTTACAGGGGTCTCCAATCTTGGCAACTTTAAGACTTTGCTTGGCTGGCTGAGGAATTCTGGGAGCTGAAGTCTGCAAGTCTTAAAGTTGCCAAGGTTGGAGACTCCTGGAATAGAAGACCTCCAACTCTGTTATTCTGCCCTATAGTTGTCCGAGAACCCTGCACTCCAAGGAAGACAGGAGGGGTGCTGGCTTTGCAATAATGCAGGGATCTTTCAGACGAGCTACCAGCTCCACGATCTGAAGGGAAAGGAGCAAAAAAACCCCTCGGGCACCCTCAGCCTCACGCACAGGTCTACCTGGCTCCCGATGGATGGATGGGTTGCTAGGCAACAGGTCCTGCCCTCCCTGTTACTCAGCTTTGAAGTGGTTTTTAGTGCAGAGACCTCGAGGGTCCCCATCGTGCGTGAGCACCCGTGTCTTCAACACGCTGTTACTCAACTAGTCCCAAGAAGCGCATTTGAGGCAAAACAGAAGGGAGTAGGTTTCACGTGAACTCGGGATTTTTTTTAAATTTTTAATTTGATTTATATGCCGCCCTTCTCTGGAGACTCAGGGCGGCTTACAATGCGTTAAGCAATAATCTTCATAGTTTGTGTATACACCTGCTTTAGTAGGGCTTTCGGCCCCCCCAAACGGTGTTCTTTTTTATATAAGGTCATCTTATTGCCTTCACAATCTGGGTCCTCATTTTACCTACCTCGGAAGGATGGAAGGTTGAGTCAACCTTGAGCCTGGTGAGATTCGAACTTACAGTAATTGCAGACAGCTGAATGCTCTTTTCTTTCTTTCTTTCTTTCTTTCTTTCTTTCTTTCTTTCTTTCTTTCTTTCTTTCTTTCTTTAATTTGATTTCTATGCCGCCCTTCTCCAGAGACTCAGGGCGGCTTACAATGCGTTAAGCAATAACCTTCCTACTTTTATATATTTTATACAAAGTCAGCTTATTGCCCCCACAAACTGGATCCTCAATTTACCTACCTTAGAAAGGATGGAAGGCTGAGTTGACCTTGAGCCTGGGGAGTTTTGAACTGGTGTAATTGCAGGCAGCTGGAGTTAATTACAATGCATTAGTCTGCTGAGCTATTTGATTTGGAGCTAAATTAAAGATTTAAATGCCTATGGAGGTTCTCAGCTATCCAGGTCATAGTTGTCCCAAAGGTGCTTTTTTTAAGAGTCAACTGGCAACTGGTTTTTCTTTTGAAGATGTCTGGCTTCTCATCCAAGAAGCTTCTTTAGCTCTGAGTTGGAGCTTCTTGGATGAGAAGCGAAACGTCTTCGAAGAAAAAGCAGAAAGTCCTGTTGCCTCTTGTTAGAGAGTTCAAAGTTTAAAGAAGAGCTGCACTTAAGGATGAGACTGTAATAGGCTGCAGCTGCCATAAAAGCCAGTGTAATCCTACATCAACAGAGGGATAGTATCAAGATCCATCATCAGAATAGAGCTGGAAGGGAAGTCTTGGAAGTCTTCTAGTCCAGGGATCTCCAACCTTGGCAACTTCAAGACTTGTGGACTTCAACTCCCAGAATTCCTCAGCCAGCTTTACCCTGGACTCAAACAAGAGACCCTATACCCGTGATGGCGAACCTGTGATACACGTGGCACAGGTGGGCACGGGGAACCATATCTGTGGGCACGCGAGCATTGCCCTAGCTCAGCTCCAGCATGCATGCGTACGCCAGCTAGCTGATTTTTGGGCCTTTCTGGCCCACTGGAAATCAGGAAACGGGCTGTTTCTGGCCTCCAGGGGGGTGGGGAAGACCATTTTTGCCTTCCCCAGACACCTAGAAAGCCTCTGGAGCATGGGGAGGGCAAAAAAACAGGCCTGCCGGGCGCACTGTGCCATCACATGCCAAAAGCACGGGTCATGCGTGGTGGGGAGGGGTTTCACGTGTGCATGCATGGAGGGGCGGAGCACATTGAATTATGGGTGTGGGCACACACGCGCTCAACCCCCCACGCTCCCCCCCCCACTTTTGGCATGCGACGGTTAAAAAGGTTAGCCATCCCTGCCCTATACAATTTGAGACGTGTGGCTGTCTAGTCTCTTCTCAAAAACGTCCAGTGTTGGAGCATTTACAACTTCTGGAGGCAAGTAGTTCCATGGGTTAATTGTTCTGTCAGGAAGTTTCTCCTCAATTCCAGGTTGCTTCCCTTCCTGATTAGTTTCCATCCATTGTTACTTGTCTTGGCTTCTGGTGGTTTGGAAAATAACCCTCTCTTCTTTGTGGCAGCCCCTCAAAAATTGGAAGACTGCTATCATCTTACCTGTAGTCCTCCTTTCCTCACCAGACATGATCACTAGCAGTGATTGTATCATCTTATTCTGCATTAGGTGGCTATCACAACCCCACTTTAGGCAGGGAGGGGGGGCTTTTTATTAAAAGCAGACTCTGGAGACATCCTGATTTTCTTACTTGATTTCCTTTTTTGCTCTTATAAACACCAGGCACAGCCTTCAATATCCCTAAATCATGCTTTACAAGAGGGCAGGGTTGATCCTGCAGACTTCAAATGTACTACAATTCCCAGCATGTTCCATTAAAGCCCCTGAGCCACTGGAAGCAGAGAAATACAGATAATCCTCAACATACGGCCACAAAGGAAACTGGAATTTCGATCACTAAGTAATGCAGTTGTTAAGTGAATCATGGCTGATACGATGATCTTTTGCAAGTGGATCTTCATTTTGCTCATCATCAGTTGCTTGGGAAAGTTGCAAATGGTGATAATGTGACCCTGGGAAGCTTATATCCGTTGTAAACAGGTGCCGCCTAATTTTTGATTGCATGACTGCAGGGATATTGTGATGGCTGTAAGTGCGAGGACAGGTTATATGCAGTGGTGGGATTCAAATAATTTAGTTAGTTTAGTTAGTTAGTTAGTTTATTAAATTTGTATACCGCCCTTCTCCTGACGGACTCAGGGCGGTGAACAGCCAAACATTAAAATACAAGCAATATAAAAGTTAAAATAATCTAAAACATAATTAAATCAAATTTTGGCTTTCCCAAATTTAAAACCCCTCATAAAACTCACAAAACCCCTCATAAAATTCACAATTTAACAACCGGTTCTCTGCCCTAATGATTTCTTCCAACAACCAGTTCACCAAACGGCTCAGAAAGTTAAGAACTGGTTCTCCTGAAATGTTGCGAACCGGCTGAATCCCACCACTGGTTATATGCCACTTTTTTCAGCAAACATTTATTTAGGAATTCTATACAGCTGTCTATTCGCTCAAAGCGACACTCCAGATGGTTATTAAAGAAATGGATGTAAATTAAGGATTACTTGTATCTGGAATGGAGTTTTAGATTTGCTATGGAGAAGGATGTGTTGATGGACACGGGAGGTCTATGTGTTTATCTTTTCATTCCGCAATTCATTTTGCTTTGTGCTCGCGTTAAAAACATGAGCAGGTTCTAGTGAAAAAAATCCAGCTGTGTGAGGCTAGCCCTGGAAGCAACATGCCATATTGGTTAAAACTACATTCACACCTGCCGGGAACACCCACTGGTCTTTTGATTAACTTCTGATCTATTGATCTCTGTAACAGCTGGTTTTCCTGGCAGACCCTCCTTCCAGTGGAAAGAAAAGGGTCGCTTAAAGATCATCCATCCAGTCCCTTTTTTTTTTTAATTAGATTTGTATGCCGTCCTTCTCCGGAGACTCAGGGTGGCTTACAATGCGTTAAGCAATAGCCTTCATACTTTTGTATATTTTTATACAAAATCAGCTTATTGCCCCCACAAACTGGGTCCTCAATTTACCTACCTTAGAAAGGATGGAAGGCTGAGTCGACCCTGAGCCTCGAACCTTGCAATAATTGCAGACAGCTGGATCTTAATAACAGGCTATTAGCCTGTTGAGCTATCTGAGGCTTCTGGAGATAGGCAGAATGCCTTCACCAACAGAAGTAATCCTCAACTTATGATACCAGAATTTGGGACCAGAATTTCAGAGTTACTAAGCAAGGGGGTTGCTAAATTTGAGCTTTGGCCAAATTTACGATCTTTTCTACCATGGTTCTTAAGTGAATCACAACAGTTGTTAAATGAAACATGCAGTCATTAAGCAAATCCGGCTTCCCTTATTGACTTTGCTTGTTGGAAGCTAGCCAGGAACGTCGCAAATGGTGATCAAGTGACCCCAGGATACTGCAACTGTTCTAAATAGGGCAGAGGCCAAGCACCTGAATGCTAAATATGACAGAGGCCAAGTGCAATAGCACTTAAGACTTATATACCGCTTCACAGTGCTTTGCAGCCTTTTTTAAGCGATTTGCAGAATCCGAATTTTGCCCCTAACCATCTGGATCCTCGTTTTACCAATCTCAGAAAGATGGAAGGCTGAGACAACCTTGAGCCTCATCAGGATCGAACTCCTGGCAGTGGGCAGAGTCTGCCTGCAATACTGCATTCTCACCACTGTACCACCACAATTCATATGACTGTCGGGATGCTGTGTTAAGTGTGAGCACCTTTCCCAATGACCTTGTAACTTCAGATGGTGACTAAACGAATGGTTGTAAATCAAGGACTACCTGTATGTACTGATGATGAGATTATAGGGCAGAGTTAGGGGAACGATTTACAATCACTGCAACTTTAAATTGTGTGGATTTTAGGTCCCAGAATTACGCAGCCAGTAAGGGCGGGAAATCTTATAGTAATCTTATCCAATTTTCTCCTGAACAAACTTTTTTTTTCTTTCGATGAACAACTGGCCTCTAGTGTAAACTGGTTCAAAAGAAAAACAACCTAAAAATTGAGGAATCTGTAAAGAAAATGCCAAGATGTAGATTGCTGACAATGAATCCCTAAGCTGCAAGAAAAATGGAAAATTGGAAGAGAGAAGTTTTTACAGCCTGCAATGCAAGAAGAAGGAAGCGACTGAAAAATGTTTTCTACCTGTACTGTGGCAATATTTTATTAGAAGAGTGAGCACGGCTTTGTGCTCCCCAGCCCAATATAAACAAACATAAAACTGATTACACCCGAAAAATGATAAACGAGTGCTGCAAAGTTGTAAAAACACACAGTGTGCGGTGAGACTACTAAGAGAGTGTATGGACATAAGGACACAATTTTTCGGAGACTGACTATTAAAAGCTGCTTAAAACGGGTGCGTAAAATTTTGGTACTGTAGATTAAACTGGCACCAAGCACATTTGTTTATCCATCGCTTCGCATTTTAAGCACGTCTGCAGTTTCTGAAAGTTTTGCAGTGGTGTTTTGCTTTTGATGCTGTCAACATTAAAATTAGAAAGGGACATTGCCCACACGCGCAGACCCCTCCCCTCATATATACATATATATAATTAGTCTAATTAGTCAAAGACTAATGGGCACACATCAAGGACCCCACCCTCACAGGATGTTACGAAACAGCCGACTAACGTGCAAACATCAATTCCATCAATTAAACAAGATGTAACAACACAGGCAACCAGCCTGCTCACAGCAACAAAGCCATCACCCCACGCCTCCCCACTAGTATTTATAGAGAGACGGCAGCTCCGATCATGCTTTGTTTGCATGAAGCCGAAGGCACCAGCCTGAAGATGACGAGTGAGACCTCGTCAAAATGTCGCCATGATACTCTCAATTTTACACGGGAAAAGACCTGAATACGCCAAGACTTGCACACACACACACACACACACACACACACACACAGAACAATTTAATCTTGAGCACTTGGGAACTGAAGCTGGCTTCAGTCCATGAAACTGTGGCTTGTCCCAGCCATGGTTTTAATAAGCTAAGAATCCTGGGTTCGCAAGCTGAGCTAAGACACAAAGAAAAACTTACGATATATAAGATGCCGAGTTTACAATTACAAGTAGTCCTTGGTTTGCGACCACAATTGAGTCCAACATTTCTGTTCCTAAGCGAGACATTGGTTAAATGAGTTTTGCCCCATTTTCCTGGCCTGACTTATTATGTGAAATCACTGCAGTTGTTAAGTTAGCAACATGGTTGTTAAGTGAATCTGGTTTCCCCATTGGTGCTGCTTGTCCGGAGGTCGCAAAAGGGGATCATGTGACCCTGGGATGCCTCAACGTTATAAATATGAGTTGGTTGTCAAGGGTCTGAATTCTGATCATGTGACTGTGGGGATGCTGCAACAGTTGTTAAGTGTGAAAAGTGGTCATAATCACTTTTTTTTCAATGCTGTTGTAACTTCAGTCACTAAACAAACAGTTATAAGTTGAGGACTACCTGTAGTAAGTCCTAAGTTCTTAGGTTCAGTAGGCCTTCCTAGAAATGTAGGAAGTTAGCACCCACCCCTTTCCTAGGCAAATGAGGTATTTCAGGAAATATTGAAAGGACAGAATGTTTCCCCTAAAAGGGAGGCAGACACTCAGCCCCCACACCAGGGGTCGGTTCTAAATTTTTTTACTACCGGTTCTGTGGGCGTGGCTTGGAGATCATGTTACTGGGCGGGCAGTGCTAGCTGGTCATGTGACTGGGTGGCCATGGTCATGTGACTGGGTGGCCATGGCTGAATAGTCCCTGTATAGGGACTACTCAGAGGGCTGAAAAAAGTCATTTCTGACAGGTCCTCCCACTTTTGACCTAACAACCGGTTCTACCAAAGTAGAATCCCACCACAGGATCTACCCATTTATTTTTGCAGGCACCGGTCTACTCATTTGTTTTCTTTTAACACTGATCAGCTGTAGGGCGGCCCTTTGAAGTCCAGCGGCAAGAGTTTAAACAGTTTTTTCCCCCTCTAGCCATCAGCTGGGACTCAGGAGGCAGCAATAGATTGGGGGTGGGGCCAAATAAAAGGTAAGAATCACCCAGGGGATGGGCGGGGGGGTGGGCAGAACCAGTTTGGTGACGTCATATCGTCACCGCTACTGGCTCGGCCAAATCGGGCTGAACCGGGAGGAACCCACCACTGCCCCACACCTTTGTCAATGGGCCATTATGGCCTGGGCCAGTCTATTCTACCTCCTTCAGGCAGAGCCATAGTAGGAATTGCCCAAAGCCCTTTCATCATCACCCAGCAAGAGTCAACCAAGCCTGGGACTCAAAAACACTACCTACAAAGTTACCCCTGCATGGCCCCTTGGGGAGCCTGACAACCAATCAGAATACAAGCTCAATTTCAAAAGCCCACAGAGGATATAAAACTCAGGCACTCTCAGCATCTCTTCCCTTTTTTTGCTCTCTTCACCCAAGATCTTCAAGGCATGTGATGCTGTCCATCGTTAAAACCATCTTTCCAAGAAGCCACCATATTTCCAGTGTCTTTCTCCCCACTTGGAACTGAATCAGGGGTGAAATCTAAAATTTGTTACTACCAGTTTTGTGGGCGTGGCTTGGTGGTGGTGGTGGGGGGTAATGTGACTGGGTGGCCGTCGCCATTTAAAAAAAAACTTTTAAAACCATTTTTTACATGTAAAAAAAATGCTTTCAAAAGGCTCTGATGATCCCAGCTGAGTTACCTGATCGGCAGGCAACTCAGCTGGGATCATCAGAGCTTGAGTATGGGGATGCTGCAAAGTTCTCACTATGAAAAACAACAATAAGTCATATTTTGCTTTGATTGAGTGTCATGAAAATACAGTTTACATCATTCAGATCTTTGTAGTAGTTGCTCCACCTTGGCAAATTTAAGATATGTGGCATTGAATGCTCAGAATTCCCAGCCAGCATTTATGGACTTCAATTCCCAGAATTCCCTAAGCAGTACATTGGCTGGGGAATTCTGGGAGTTGAAGTCCATACATCTTACAGCTGCCAAGATTGAGAAACATTGATGTAGATAGATCATGGTCTTTGAATAACTTTTCCAAGGTCCTCAGGGTGAAAAATAGGCCTTCCTCTACCAAATTCTAATCTACAGTATATTTTAAAGTCTTAATTTTCTAACTTTCAACAATCTGTTAAATAAAGATAGATCTTTCTCTATTTGGTGATATTTCACTGTTCAGACAAAAATTACTATAATTCTCTGTTTTACTTTATGATTAATAAAGTTACTGCACAATTATTGTAATTCTTTTACTTTATGATTAATACTCTGCGGAATGTTGCTGTACTTTAGATACTAATTGGATTTTAGCAAGGAACTACAATTTTCGAGACACTGTTCAGATCTTTGGGTTGTATTAATAAAAGTAACTAATGAAATTTGAAAATACTTATCTAACAAATTTAACCCTAATTAATTCTATGATGCATTCACATTCTCTGTCTATTCGATTTGTTACCTCTTTTTTTCCCCTTTTGTCCATCTTTTAAGCTTTCCAAAGAGCATTTTTGTTTGTGGCTAACAAAGCTGGATGTTTTGTCCACTTTAAAAAAAGGGGTTCCTGCAGTTTCTTTTGGTGTGGGAGATGAGAACCAATTTTTTTTTTGTGAACTGGATCAAAAGCTTAGCCTTTAATATTGCTTGCCTTCCAAACTAAATATAATATTTTAAATTTATTTAGTTCATTTACTTATTTAAAACATTTATATGCAAGGTAGTCCTCAACTTACAACCACGATTGAGCCCAAAACGTGAGCTAAACAGTATTTAAGTTCAATATCTTGTTGTTAGCTCACACAGGATGGCGAGCAGAGGTGGCATTCAGCCGGTTCGGGTCGATTCATGAGAATCGGTAGCGAAGATCGCAGGTGGGCCCGCCCCCCCCCCTGTTCCAGCATTATGCCGTCCTATTTAGGCACATGTTTGAGGCTGGGCGCATTCGCGGAAGTCACATGAGCAAGCAACACACCAGCCTGTGGGGAAGGCTGAGTCCATGCGTGGAAGGTGTACACACACACGCGAAGCAAACCAGTAGTAACAAAATGTGAAACCCACTGCTGATGGGGAGGCTTCCTTGCTCTTGAACTGAGCAGTTGGAAGCTAATGAAGTTATTCCCCTGTTTTTAGCAGCCTTTCTGGATCCTTTTAGTTCCCTTCTTTCTTGAGAAATGATTGTTAAAAATGATGCAATTTTCTTTTATTCTGAGCCTGCCCAAAACAGTATTTGTATTGAAAAGAGAACTTAAAATGCACAACCAAACAGTGCTTAATATCTCTCCGGCAGCCCTAAGGAGAAGTTATCAATTCTCTTTTTGGCTATCTAGAATGTACAATGCTTAATTGTGACATGTGGTTATACTTAATTGTATTGGGCAGTTGTGAAAGTCGAGTTTGTAAACTGAGATGGTTGTACTTAACCCTCCTTCTCATGCCAAACTCAATCCCAACATGTTATGGCTTAATTGATTCATTTGCTGGTTCGCAGCATGAAATTTTATTATAGGCATCAACCAATTCAAGAACCACAGACATATAATGTAATAGAAAACAGAGCAGAGCCGAACAAAACAACAGAAAAGAATAGAAAAGAACAAACCAAACCAGACCAGAACAAACAGAACAGAGCGAACAGAACGGAACAGCCAGTTTGATGTAGTGATAAAAGTGCTATCCCCAAGACAAGGAGACGATGAGTTCTAGTCCCGCCTTAGCCACAAAACCCAGTTAACGGACAATGGGCTAATTCCAGAAAATGGTGAGTTCTAGTCCTGCCTGAGCCATGGAAGCCAACTGGATGATTTTGAGCCAATCACCAGGAGATTGTGAGTTCTAATCCCGCCTTAGGCATGAAAAGCTGGTTGGGGGTCCTTGAGCCAGTTCTCCTTTCTCACCCTAACCCACCTCACAGGGTTGTTGTAGGGAAAATAGAAGGAAGGAGTAGCAGATATATTTGCGGAATTGAATTACAATAAAATAATAAAAGTGCAATAAAACTCTAATAAATGAGTACAAAGCAGTGCTTGAATCAAATCTAACCATTACAGAATCAATGTGCTCAAGGAATGGCTAATTTTATCTAGAGTACCCTGTTTCCCCAAAAATAAGACATCCCCTGATAATAAGCCCAATCAGGTTTTTGAGCACAAGTGCTAAAATAAGCCCTCCCTGAAGATATTTAAACACAGAGCTGGAAATCAGGTAAGATGGCAAGAGGAGCCCCATCTTGCTCCACACGCCCCAAAATAATAAGACCTCCCCGAAAATAAAGCCAAGCGCTTATTTTGGGATTCAAAAAAATATAAGACAGGGTCTTATTTTCGGGGAAACACAGTAAAATAGAACTCAGTCTTAATTTATAAACATAAAAATCCCATTGATTAGAAATCAACAATTATAAAACTCAAAAGAAACCTAAAATTTTAATTGATGGGTTATCCATTGGACTGCAACTGAACATCTTCAGGATAATAGAGCAATAGTATGTGTGTATTTCTATTTGTGTGTATGTGTGACTGTATAAATGTGTCAGGAACCTTCAAATGCAAATATGAGCATCAATGTTGGTCATGCCAGCCTTGTGGTATCACACAACATTGGAGACTCTGTCGCTCAAGAAATTAGATTGCACCCTCTTTAAGGAATCAGGAACCACTTCCATGGAGAGAGATATTTCCTGAGACAAGAGAGGGGAATAGTTTTCTGTGCTGCCTGCATCCTGTCACCAATCTTGTAAGGCTGGGTCTCCAAACTTGGTAATTTTAAGACTTCAACTCCCAGAATTTGTCAGCCAACCAAGTTTCCAAGTTTGGAGATCCCAATTGTACCCAATGTACAATTGTATCCAATGTACAATGGAAGTGGGTAACAATGGTTGCTCAAGTAACTGTGTCTGAATGATTTTGAACAATGGAAAAATCTCTTTTTTAATTATAGGTAGTCCTTGACTTATAACCACAACTGGGATCAGACTTTGTTCAGTAAGTTGCAGCCTTAGTCAGAGTGCACACAATGTGACTACGTGAGACAACCCCGGAGCAAATACAGTAAACAGAGGTTTGTATTTTAAATAGTGGTTTTATCTACAAAGAATATATACATAAATGTACTTTAGTCAGACCTCAAACAAACAGCAATCAGTAATTACAGCATGGAAGCACACACGGAGAGAGAGATACGTCCCAACAGGGCCTCTTCTTATTACAGGCTCTTAAAGTGATATCAGCCCAAAAACCTTGCTGACTCATTCCCAGTACTACATCATCGTAGCAGCTGGTCAGCTCATAAATCATTACCCTGACAAGATTTTATGATGCTTTCTTTTACCACAGTTGTTAAGTGAATCACTGCAGTTGGTAAGTGAATAACCTGGTCATTAAATGAATTCTGCTTCCTCCAGTACTTTGCTTGTTGGAAACTGGCTGGTGATCATTGACACTGCAATTCTCACGAACACAATGCTAATTGCCCAAACTCTGATCACATGACCATGGGGATGATGAAATGGTTGTAAGTGCGAGGACTGATTGTAAGTCATTTTCAGTGCTATGGTAACTTCAAATGGCCACTAAACAAATGGATGTAAGTCAAGGATAATCAGCATTGCGATTCTTCTGGAGAAAACAGGGCTCACAAAAATTTTCACACATCTTAGGAAAAAACCTTTGAGGGCCTTTTAAGAGTTTAACAAATGGGACAGAGAATAAAATGAATAGAGACGGCATCAAGCCTTAAAGCTAACTTCCTTTTCACAGTTTTAGCCAGTTCATTAGCTAAATGGAAGTGTTGCCAGTTTGAAAAATACTTTTTAAAAACATTTTGGGTTTGGTTGTTAATTCTGTAGCTTAGTCCCTTGTCAGATATCTGAGCTTCTGAGACAAAGAGAATCAATTATCCATCCAAGGGGAAAGAAAAAAAAATAACGTTTGCTGAATATTGAAAATAACACTGGAAATTCAATGAAAACTGCTCCAGAAATCTGCACAAAATTAAATCCTAGTAGGCGAATAGGAATGGTAGAATTTAAAGCTGTAAAGGTAATCCTCTTTTTAAGGCAGGTTGGGTAGGGACCATTCAAAGTTATGACTGACCTGAAAAACAGGACTTTTTGTGATCCAGATTGGAGGTTGTTGTTTTTAATATATTTTTCTTTCTTTCTTTCTTTCAGATTCGAGGTCTTTGTTTTTATTTATGTTTCTTTCTTTATTTCTATTTGAACTTACTATTTTTATAAATAAGGCAGTGAATATAGCCCATATCTTCCTTCTGCTACTTTCATCATAACAAACAACCAGGTGAGGTGGGTTGGGCTGAGAAGGAGAGACTGGTGGATTTCATGCCTAAGGCAGGACCAGAACTCATGGTCTCCTGCTTTCTAGCCTGATTATTTAACCACTAGGCCAGACAGGTGGGGCCCTCCAAGGCTTCACTTATGGCCATTTTGCAGCATCCCACAGTCCACATTTTATGACAGTTTTGTTGAAAATTATCACTTAAATCTGATTTTCAGCAAACTTATGCCCGTTGTCCATTTAATGACCATGGCGTTTGCCTTATAACCACCACATCCACTTAACGACTGCCAATAAAACATAAAATCAGATTGGTTGCACAACCGATCAGTTTTATAACTACTGCGTCATACGGCCATTCTGGGCAGATAAGATTCCATTATAATCGTATGTCAAGAATTACCTTTAATGTGACTTAAATTTTACTTCCTAGATTGCACTAAACCAGCTTTTATGTACAAACCAGGATCTATGACCTAGCGGTGTGAATCCCAGGTTAAGTCGGGAAATAAATATACAAATCCCTTCTAGTCCAGCGGAGAATCTGAATTTCCCACTGAACAAATCCACCCCCCCTTTTTTAAAATTTGATTTATATGCCGCCCTTCTCCGGAGACTCAGGGCGGCTTACAGTGCGTTAAGCAATAGCCTTCATACTTTTGTATATTTATATTTATACAAAGTCAGCTTATTGCCCTCAACAAACTGGGTCCTCAATTTACCCACCTTATAAAGGATGGAAGGCTGAGTCGACCTTGAGCCTGCTTGGGATTAAACTCGCAAGTAATTGCAGCAGCTGGAGCTTAAATGCTGCCTTTGTAGGAGTCATTACTCCCCTACGCTACTTCTTATCTAGGATTAATGGGTATTTTTTATTTTATGTAATGCAGCATACACAATATATCACGTACATGTGTTATAGGAACAATAAAAACGGAAAAAGTAAACATTTTCAATTTTACCTTAGAGATTGTAAAAGACAGACTAGGGAGAATAAGTGGGAGGGGGGAGGGGGGGTGGAGAAGCAATTTATTTTTGCAAAATTGAATTGACAGAATAGAAGTAGGACACAGCAGAGACAGATGGCAGAGAAAGGTGAATCAATCCTGCTGGTGAAAAACTAACAAAATTGCCAGAACCCAAACTTGAACGGTGCAAGAGAAAATATTTTTTTTTTTCATTTTGATATTCATCTGAGTTGTTTTCCAACTTTGTGTTTATACTATATAGCAGTGATGGCTAACCTTTTTGCCATCGCATGCCAAAAGTGGGGAGAACATGGTGGGGTCACACGCACGCATGCCCACATCCATAATTCTATGCGCCCCTCCCCCCTCCCCCCCGTGCTTCCCCCGCTTTTGGCATGTGATGGCACAGTGGGACCGATAGGCCCATTTTTTGCTTGTGTGTCCAATCACACTTGGCCAATAAAAAAATCTATTCTATTCTATTCTATTCTATTCTATTCTATTCTATTCTATTCTATTCTATTCTATTCTATTCTATTCTACTCTACTCTACTCTACTCTACTCTACTCTACTCTACTCTACTCTACTATGAGCTGGACTTTAAGGGAACATAATAGGGTTTATGTTTGATCCAAGATTATAAGCAGGAAGCAGTGTTGCTATTCGGATAACTGTCGACCTATGACCACAATTGAACCAAGCATTTCTGTTGCTAAGCAAGACAGTGGTGAATGAGTTTTTCCCCATTTTACAACCTCTCTTGCCACAGTTGTTAAGTGAATCACTACAGCGGTTAAGTTAGCAACACGGTTGCTAAATGAATCTGGCTTCCCCATCTTCGCTCATCAGAGAATCGCAAATGGGGATCACATTTATTTATTTATTTATTTATTTATTTATTTATTTATTTATTTATTTATTTATTTATTTATTTATTTATTTATTTATTTATTTATTTATTTATTTATTTATTTATTTATTTATTTATTTATTTATTATTTATTTATTTATTTATTTATTTATTTATTTATTTATTTATTATTTATTTCAATTTATATACCGCCCTTCTCCCCGGGAGGGGGACTCAGGGCGGTGAACAACCAAATTAAAATACATATAATACAAATATTAAAAGGATTTAAAATTAGATTAAATCAATTGGCATTCCAAAATAAAAGTCTCAAACCCCGTTAAAATAACCAATTTAAAACCCCCGAGATTAATAGCACCAAAAATTTTTAAAACCCCATTAAAATCAATCAAGCAAGGCCGGCTTGTTGGAATAAATAAGTCTTAAGGGCCTTTCGGAAAGCGCGGAGGTCCGGGATCAAATGAATTTCAGGGGGCAGCTCGTTCCATAGGGTGGGTGCCCCACAGAGAAGGCTCTCCCCCTGGGGGCCGCCAGCCGACATTGCTTGGCTGATGGCACCCTGAGGAGTCCCTCTCTGTGGGAGCGTACTGGCTGGGGGGAGGTTATCGGTAGCAGCAGGCGGTCCCCCAGGTGGGATGGCAATTGTCATAAATATGAGTCAGTTGCCAAGCGGCGGAATTTTGATCACATGATAATGGGGATGTTGCAACAATGGTAAGTTAGCAACAGAAATTTTGGGGACACTTGTGGTCGTAAATTGAGGACTAGTTGTACTTCCAAGTTCTAATAATGGCCAATATTTGCTAAGATAAATAATTTCAATTTTCTCTCATCATTTGATGGAGGAAAGAAGGAGTAGGGGCAACATGAGAGTACTCTTCCAATATTTGAGGAGTTGCCCCAAAGAAGAGAGGGTCCACCTCTTCCCCAAAGCACCTGAAGCTAGGAAAAGAAGTAACGAATGGAAATTAATCAAGTTGAGGAGTAACCTGGAAATAAAAGAGAAATTTCCTGACAGTGAGAACAATTAATCAGTGGAACGACTTCCCTCCTGAAGATGTGGGTGCTTCAACATTGGAGGTTTTTAATCCATTTGTCCGAAACGGTATAACGTTTTCTACTTGAGCAGGTGATTGGAGTAGATGATCTCCAAGGTCCCTTTCAAAATCTTGTTATCCTAAGTTCTTTGATATTGAGAGATACACTAACTCTGAATTTGGAGGTTTTACTAGGCTACTATGATTGAAAGCCACCCACAAACCAACGAACATAGAGCTTTTCATAGCATCTCACAAATAGCTACCAGATAATGTTATGCTTTATTTGGGTTATTTTACCCAATTTTACCTGTTAGATTTTGAAGCACTGGTTGGTTTTCGCAAAACTTCTGTGGCAGAGCAGTAAGGGAGATGTTCACTAAAGAATCACAATGTAGAACCAACTGGGTGAAAGAAAACAAAGAGGAGGATGAAGTTAGCAAAAGGACTGAATGGGAACTGAAGCAATTTAGTAGAACTCTGCATTTCTAACAGAAGATTTTAAATTACAGATTATTTTTTTGAAAAAAAACACACACATACTGTGTCTGTCTGTCTGTCTGTCTGTCTGTCTCTGTGTCTGTCTGTCCGTCCATCCATCCATCCATCCATCCATCCATCCATCCATCCATCCATCCATCTATCTATCTATCTATCTATCTATCATCTATCATCTATCTATTTTGTCGCATTTCTATGCCGCCCAACTCCCAAGGGACTCTGGGCAGCAAATGAATCTGAAAACTCATTTACTGCATGTTGTATAAGTGGTCCTCGACTTACAACCACAACGGAGCCCAACGTTTATGTTGCTAAGTGAGACATTTGTTAAGCGAGGTTCGCCCCATTTTGCGATCTGCCTTGCCACAGTTGTTAAGTGAATCATTGCAGTTATTGTTAGTAACACAGTTGTTAAATGAATCTGGAAGGAATTTTCTCTCTCCTATATGCAAGTGACTTGCCCCATCAGTAAGAAAACCCCATTCTCTTGTAGCACTGATAATGTTATTTAGCTGGGTCAAGAAAATAACCAAGGTCAGAGGGCAACAAGGACTTCACAGTTCAACCTTGATCTGCAAATATTTTCTTCTATCGGTTTGAAAATATACATTTGACTGAATGTTTGAGATAGAGCTAACTTTGCCTGTACTATTTGAAAGTTGAGAAACTGGCAGAAATTATTAAGAGAGCTAACTCCCATTGCCAGAAGGGGTTAAAGCTAGACTGGTCCAGATGTGGCCAACTGGAATTGGTGAAGATGACATTCCTCCCTTCTTTCCATCTGTCTGAAGTTCTTTTTATACCAGGCAAAGCAAATCCATTCAAGCGATCAGGTCATCGCTAACCTAAAAGTATCGAAGTGTAAAGATGATTGAAAAGCAATCCTGGCATATACTGTTACATGAGCTGTTGAGCTAACATTGACAGAGAAAGAATCCTGCACTGTGAATGCCCAGATTTAATGGCATCCAGGACAAGCAGCTGCCAGCTTTGTAAACCCTTCACCCACATTGAGTGTGCCATGCGGTTCATACACGCCCTAGGCACGCAGGTCCATAAGGGAAATAGTGGACGAGTGAGTGTTTGCTACTGCGAAAAGGAAGGACTCAATTTCTGGACAATGGCATTGCCATTGCTTCCATTTGGATCCAAAAATGCCAACAATTTGGGTTTTTTTTTTAATTTGATTTATATGCCGCCCTTCTCCGGAGACTCAGGGTGGCTTACAATGCGTTAAGCAATAGCCTTCTTACTTTTGTATATTTATACAAAGTCAGCTTATTGCCCCCACAAACTGGATCCTCAATTGACCTACCTTAGAAAGGATGGAAGGCTGAGTCAACCTTGAGCCTGGGGAGATTCGAACTTACAGTAATTGCAGACAGCTGGAGTTAAATTACAATGCATTAGTCTGCTGAGCTATCCAGGCTTCAGGATTGATAGTTAGTCCTTGACTTACAATTCATTTAGTGACCACTTGAAGTTATAGATTACACATCCCTAATTCTTCTCGTTTCTAAGGAGGCCTACTGAACCTAAGAACTTAGAACCTACTACAGGTAGGCCTCGACTTACAACCTTTCATTTAGTGACCACCCAAAGTTGCAGTGGCACTGAAAAAAGGAATTTTGTGTCCATTTTTTCACACTTAGGGCTGTTGCACTTGGCAACTGGTTCATTTTTATGACAGCTGCAGTGTTCTCGAGGTCATGTGATCTGTTTTTGCGACCTTCTGACAAGCAGTCAATGAAGAAGCCAGATTTGCTTAACAACCATGTGATTCATTTAACAACTGTGGAAAGAAAGATAATAAAATGGACTCCATTTTGTGTTGACTGCAGGAGGGAGCTGTCCTCAACTTACAGTCATCCATATAGTGACTGAAAAAAGTGACTTACAACCAGACTTATGACCATTGCAGCATCCCTGTAGTCCTGTGATCAAAATTTGGGCACTTGGGCAACCAGCCTGAGTTTATGAATGTTGCTGTATCCTGGGATCATGTGATTGCCGTTTGCAAGCTTCATAGATAGTTTCCAATAAGCATAGTCAATGGGAGAAGCAGGGGGAGAGAGAGAGAGAGAGAGAGAGAGAGAGAGAGAGATATGGAGGGAGAGAGACAGAGAGAGAGAGAGAGATGGAGGGAGAGAAGGAAAGAGAGAGGAAGAGAGAGAAAGAGAGGAAGAGAGAGAGGGAGGGAGGGAGAGAAGGAAAGAGAGACGGAAAGAGAGAGAGAGAGAGAAAGAAAGAGGGGGGAGAGAGATGGAGGAAGAGAAGGAAAGAGAGAGGGAGAGAGGGAGAAAGAGAGAAAGGAAGAGAAAGAAAGAGAGAGAGATAAGACAGAGAGAGGGGGAAGAAAGAAAGAGAGAGAAAGAGGAAGAGAGAGAGGGAGGGAGGGAGAGAAGAAAAGAGAGAGGGAAAGAGAGAGAGAGAAAGAAAGAGAGGGGGAGAGAGGGAGAGAGATGGAGGAAGAGAAGGAAAGAGAGAGGGAGAAAGAGAGAAAGGAAAAGAGAGAGAGAGAGATAAGACAGAGAGAGAGAGGAAGAAAGAAAGAAAGAGAGGGAGGGAGGGAGAGAAGGAAAGAGAGAGGGAAAGAGAGAGAAAGAGAGGGAGAGAGAGAGGGAGAAAGAGAGAAAGGAAGAGAAAGAAAGAGAGAGAGAGATAAGACAGAGAGAGAGAGGAAGAAAGAGAGAGAGAGGAAGAGAGAGAGGGAGGGAGGGAGAGAAGGAAAGAGAGAGGGAAAGAGAGAGAGAAAGAAAGAGAGGGAGAGGGGGGGAAAGATATGGAGGGAGAGAAGGAAAGAGAGAGGGAGAGAGAGGGAGAAAGAGAAAGGAAGAGAAAGAAAGAGAGAGAGATAAGACAGAGAGAGAGGAATAAAGAGAGAAAGAGAGGAAGAGAGGGAGAGGGAGAGAAGGAAAGAGAGAGGGAAAGAGAGAGAGAGAAAGAAAGAGCGAGAGGAAGAAAAAGAGAGAAAGAGGGGAGAGAGAGACAGAGAGAGAATATCTCTTTGAATCAAGAAGGAAACAGCTATCAGCTTGTGAGAACAGGCAAAAAAAATTGACGTGGCTAATGTAAACTGCTTCCTATGTTATTTTCAACAATAATAGAACAGAATAGAATTCTTTATTGGCCAAGTGTGATTGGACACACAAGGAATTTGTCTTTGGTGCATATGTTCTCAGTGTACATAAATGAAAAAAAAACATTCATCAAGAATCAAAAGATACAACACTTAGTCATAGGTTACTAATAAGTAATTAAATCATACTAGGAAGCAAACAGAACAATATAAATCATAAAGATACAAGCAACATGGTTATAGTCGTAAGACAGAAGAGATAGGTAATAGGAAGGATGAGAAGAAGAATAGTAATACAGTCTTAGTAAATAGTTTGACAGTGTTGTGGGAATTAGTTGTTTAGCAGAGTGATGGCATTCGGGGGAAAACTGTTCTTGTGTCTAGTTGTTCTGGTGTGCAGTGCCCTATAGCGTTGTTTCGAGAGTAGAAGTTGAAACAATCTATGCCCAGGATGTGAGGGGTCTGTAGATATTTCACAGCCTTCTTTTGACTTGAAGGCACATAATGAATCAGTCATATATTGGATAAATGTGGTAGGAAAGAGAAGAAGACAACCAGCAGCAAGGAGATGGGGACATGCTTTGAATATCTGAAGGACCAGGTTAGGGCTGAGTCATGAAGAAAATATTTTTATGTGGTGTGTGATATTAAGAATCATGACTCATATGATGCATCATTCCATGCAGACTTAGCTTTCTGGAGAAGTTCATAAGGTTGAGAAAGATGGAAGGAAAAATAAAAGGAGGAGGTGGAGGAGCAACAGAAAGTGAGATCGGCTTACTCATGATGATGATGGGTGTGCCATTGGAAGAGCTCAAGGACTTAGCTGGGCCCAGATAACTTCGAGAAGACCTATGTACTTACTAAGAACTGATTTGGACTTGAAGACACATCAAGGAACAATCAGTAAATCAATGCCCACCTATCTGAGAAGTCTATAAAGCTAAGAAATGAAGGAAAGGGAAGAAGAGGATATGAGAAGAAGGTTTATAGACATATTTATGATGAAGATGTAGGTATCCTTGGAAGAGCTGAAGGATCAGGATGAGAATAGACCTTCCAGGAGAAGACAGTTTGACGTGGTCACTAAGAGCTGAGATGGTCCATAATCCATCAAAGATAGGCATTTTTTTGGCTCCCAGTGGCATTTTGGTTCTTTGAAGTAGGGGACAAAGGGAGCAGCAATCCATGGGGATTGACACAAAGGAATTAAAAACTGCAGATGTATGAAGATGATCAAGTGCAGATCTTGGACAGCTAGATCACTTATTGAAGATCAGTTCACTGGAAAAGCAAAGGAGGAAAAACAAATTCTGAGTTCCTCTAATTCTAAATCGTGCTATTTTCTTTCCAGCCCCTTCACTAGGGGTGGCCATTCAATGCATCTTTATTGTCCTCTGGGACAGGGTTCTCCAACCTTGGCAACTTTAAGCCTGGTGGACTTCAACTCCCATTGGGGTCACTGGGGAATTCTGGGAGTTGAAGTCTGCCAGGCTTAAAGTTGCCAAGATTGGAGACCTTGCCCTGTTCTGGGCCACAACGTAAAAGATTTCTGTGTGTATTTGTGTTTTCTACCTAGTGGTGTGAGAGTATATAACAACTGTGCATTGGGCTCCGTATGGTATTCTCTGGATCACATGACCAGGAGGGTGGAGGGAGGGGCTTAGAATGGAGCAGATAGCATTATTTTGAGCCATTGTCTATGTATCATTCCCAAATCATCGTCTTTCTACGCATGCCCAAGATGGCGACTATACCTTGGGCGTCCTAGGAAGATGGGCGTTATGGCTGGTTTTTAGCAGGTCCCTGGGGGCTGCAGTCCATCGGCAGCCCCCTGCCCAGCCAGCGGAATATGCAGCCAGCACGCTGGTGGGCTTGTTGCCCGCCAGCATGCGCCAGAAGAGGCCGAAGACCCCCGCCGCCTCCATCGCCCAGAACAGCTGAGAGGCGCTATGGAAGATGGCGGCGCGGCGCGGCGGGGGGGGGGCGGCAAAGACGAAATTGAGCGGCGAGGGACGAGCGGCAGCTGCAGTAAGAGGGCAGCTATGGCAAAGCCCTTGGAACCTTTTCTGGAGGGTCCCGCCGCCCTTAAACAGCTGGGCAGCGCTGCGGAGTCTGTCATTCCGCCTGGAAGATCCCCGCCGTTTCCCCCCCCCCCCGCTCTTTGGGACAGCTGAGAGGCGCCGCGGAAGATGGCAGCGCGGCGGGGGGGGGTGGCGAAGACGAAATTGAACGGCGAGGGGCGAGCGGCAGCTGCAGCAAGAGGGCAGCCGTGGCAAAGCCCTTGGAACCTTTCTGGAGGGTCCCGCCGCCCTTAAACAGCTGGGCAGCGCTGCGGAGTCCGTCATTTTGCCTGGAAGATCCCCGCCGTTTCCCCCCCTCCCCGCTTTTTGGGACAGCTGAGAGGCGCCGCGGAAGATGGCGGCGCGGCGGGGGTGGTGGTGAAGATAGCGTGGCATGAAGGTGGCCAGCGAACGATGGCAGCGATGAGACCGGGGGGGTTAACCACTCTAGCGGGCCCCCAGCAGCCAGCGGGCTTATGGCCCTATTAGAGGCTGTTGAGGGTCCCCTTTCCCTCCATCTCGCTTGGCCTCTGCTGGCCCTTAAACCTGCCCGCCTTTTTATTATCAGCCCGCCACCCCCAGAGTGGTGCTTCAGACCTTTCTGACGTGATTACCAGCTTTTGGCGTTTCCATCTGCATCTTATTACTCCGCTGGCTGGTTATGAGATGACAGGCCAGCGCACGGGAGGACTGTGGAGCCGGTTGTTACCATCTATCTGAGGGGGTGCCACACCCACAGGACAAATTTGCCAGGCCACGGTGGGAGAGTGGCCTTGGACTTTCCAACGTACTTGTACCTGTGCCGGTTGAACCACCGTGAGAGGGTGGCTTGGACATTCCCCCTCAGGGACAGAATGCAGAGTCCCCGGGTCGCTACCGTGAGAGGGTAGCGGCGCCCCTCTCCTGATTGCCCTGGTCCTGCATGAGGACATCTGGAATTATTGACCTATGCCATGCCCCATTTTCCTGCCTTATTTGTTGGATGCTTTCAAGGTCCACGCTTCTTGCCCTGCGAGATTCCCCCCTCTCGCGGGTTTGGCCCTCCACGTTATCGAGGGCCTACCTTAATGACGGGTCTTGGGACCCCGAGAGGTGGCATGCTGCGAAACGGGGATTGAGGGGTTTTTTAACTGTTCTCTTAAGGGGTGTTTTAGGGGGTTCTGGGGTGGGGGAGGGTGTGGGTTTGGGGGGAAACCCGGAGGGGAAAGGGACAGGCCTGGCAGTCTGTGATGCCACGGGAGGTGTAGTTGCTGGAGGCAAAAGGGCTCTGATCGAGCCCTCTGTTGAGGGTGGGGTGATTCCTACGTTATGTGGGAGGGGCAGATATGGCGAGAGCAGGGGACCATATCGTGTGGTGGGGGCACGCACTCGCTGTCTTCGAGCGATTGCTTGCCCCGGTCCCCTGAGCTATTCCCGTTCCCCGGGTTGTTCAGAGTCTCAGGACCTGAGGCTCCGGCTGCTGTTGTGCAACGCGAGGTCCGTTGTAAATAAGGCCCCCCTCATATGTGATCTTCTTCAAGAGGGGGGTGCGGACCTGGCTGGTATCACCGAGACCTGGTTGGGCCACGAGGGGGGAGCCCCCCTTGTGGAGATGTGCCCACCGGGTTTCCTTGCATTTCACCAGCCGAGAGCCCAGGGCAGGGGTGGGGGAGTAGCGGTCGTGATTAAGGAAGGTCTGGGTCCGAGGGAGGCCACTGTACCTCAGATAGCCGGGTGTGAGTCCATCTATGTGAGGTGGGGCCCTGGTGGGCAGATGGGTTTGTTAGTCACGTACCTGGCTCCCTGCCACGTGGCAACAACCCTGCCCGAGCTTCTCAATGTTATAGCCGAAGTGGCGGTTGTTACTCCCAGGCTTATAGTCATGGGGGATTTCAACCTGCCATCTATCGGTGAGGCATCTGAGTTGGCTCGGGAGTTCATGGTTTCCATGACGGCCATGGACCTGACCCAGGTAATTCAGGGCCCGACTCACGTTGGTGGACACACCCTGGACCTAGTTTTTATCTCTGGTCAGTGGTTGGGTGGTCTTGATACTGGGGATATAGGCGTGGAACCCTTGTCATGGACTGACCACTCGCTCCTCCGACTCGACTTTCTGACCGCTGCACCCCACCGCAGGGAGGCGGAACCTGTTAGGTGGTTCCGCCCCAGGCGCCTGATGGATCCTGATAGGTTCCAGACGGAGCTTGGGCCATTTCCTGAGACACTGGCACGCGACTCGGCTGAGGACCTGGTGGCTGCCTGGGATAGGGCGGCCGGTGGGGCCTTGGACCGTGTCGTGCCTTTGCGGCCTCTGACCCGGCGCCGAACTCACTTATCTCCTTGGTTCACCGAGGAGCTGAGGGAGATGAAGCACCGGAAAAGACGCCTAGAGAGCGGTTGGAGGGCCAGTCGCTCCGAGTCTGACTTGACACTAGTAAGAGCTTATATTAAGACTTACTTAGTGGCAATAAAAGCGGCGAAATCTAATTATTTCGCCGCCCTTATTGCGTCATCAGATAATCGCCCAGCCGCCCTGTTTAGGGTGACCCGCTCCCTCCTTCATCTGGGAGCGCGGGAGGATCCCTTGCAGGGACGTGCTGAGGATTTTGTGCAATATCTGGATGATAAAATAACTCAGATTCGGGACGAGTTGGCCGCCGACTGGGTTGGTTCGGGCGAGGTGACTGAGCCCGGTCTTGAGAGTGTTATCTGGGCTGAGTTCGATCCTGTGGCTCCCGAGGACGTGGACAGGATCCTGGGGAGATTGAACGCCACCACATGTTTATTGGACCCGTGTCCCTCCTGGTTGGTGCTGGCCTCCCGGGAGGTTACACGAGGCTGGCTCCAGGAGATTATAAATGCTTCTCTGAGTGAGGGTGCCCTACCGACCGCCTTGAAGGAGGCGGTGGTGAGGCCCCTCCTCAAGAAGCCCTCCTTGGACCCAGCTGCTTTGGTAAATTATCGTCCAGTCTCCAACCTTCCCTTTCTAGCGAAGGTTGTTGAGAGTGTGGTGGCATGGCAGCTCCCCCGGTGCCTGGATGAAGCTGTCTATTTAGACCCGCTCCAGTCCGGCTTCAGGTCTGGTTACAGCACCGAAACGGCATTGGTCGCGTTGGTGGATGATCTCTGGAGGGCCCGGGGTAGGGGGTACTCCTCTATCCTGGTGCTGTTAGACCTCTCAGCGGCTTTTGATACCATCGACCATGGTATCATGTTGCGCCGGTTGGAGGGATTGGGGGTGGGGGGCACCGTCCTTCGGTGGTTCTCCTCCTACCTCTCCGACCGGTCGCAATCCGTGTTGACAGGGGGGCAGCGGTCGACCCCGAGGCGCCTAGTGTGTGGGGTGCCACAAGGGTCGGTCCTCTCGCCCCTTCTGTTCAACATTTATGTAAAGCCGCTGGGTGAGATCATCCGTGGTTTTGGGGTGGAATTCCATCAGTACGCTGATGACACTCAGCTGTACATTTCCACCCCAGACCACCCCAATGATGCCGTGGAGGTGATGTCCCAGTGCCTTGAAGCTGTGCGGGTCTGGATGGGGAGAAACAGGCTTCGACTCAACCCCTCCAAGACCGAGTGGCTGTGGCTACCGGCGTCCCGATATAGCCAACTGACTCCATTGTTGGTTATTGGGGGCGAATCATTGGCCCCCACGGAAAGGGTGCGCAACTTGGGCGTCCTCCTGGACTCACGGCTGTCTTTAGAGGATCATACGACAGCCGTGGCCAGGGGGACTTTTTATCAGGTCCGCCTGATACGCCAGTTGCGGCCCTTTCTAGATCGGGACTCCCTACGCACAGTCACTCAGGCGCTCGTCACGTCTCGCCTGGACTACTGTAATGCTCTCTACATGGGGCTCCCCTTGGGATGCACCCGGAGGCTTCAGCTGGTGCAGAATGCGGCCGCGCGGGGGATTATGGGAGCGACAGGGCGCTCCCACGTGACACCCCTCCTGCGTGAGCTGCATTGGCTGCCGGTTGACTTCCGGGTGCGTTTCAAGGTGTTGGTAATGACCTTTAAAGCGCTCCATGGCTTAGGACCAGGGTACTTACGGGACCGCCTGCTGCCACCAATTGCCTCCCACCGACCGGTTCGCTCCCACAGAGAGGGCCTCCTCAGGGTGCCGTCAGCCAGACAATGCCGGCTGGCGACCCCCAGGGGGAGAGCGTTCTCTGTGGTAGCCCCCACCCTCTGGAACGATCTGCCTCCTGAACTGAGGACTATTACGGACCTCCGGACTTTTCGTCGGGCTCTAAAGACGCACTTTTTTCAACTCGCCGGACTTGCCTGATCCCTTCTTTTTAAATATTTTATATTCTATATTTATATTTATATATTTTTATACATTTTTAAATTTTAAATTTTTTAGTGCCTCAACTTTCAGCCATAACTTATATTGATTTTAGGATGGTTTTAATTTTTTATGTGCTGGTTTTAATTGGCTGTACACCGCCCTGGGTCCGCCAGGAGAAGGGCGGTATAGAAATTTAATAAATAATAATAATAATAATATATGGAATATTTTTGGATTTTTTTGTTTTTCTCCAGAAATCCTGGCCAGATCTTTCCCGTTGCCACATTCAATCTTTCTTTGGCCTGCTTCTCTGCATAATAACCACATTTTCACCCCTGTTCTGTTCAGTTTCTGAGAACCATCCTGGAGACAGATGAACAGACAAGAGTTGGGAGCTTCTTTTGATATAGGTAGACCTCAACGTTTTGAGCCCAACATTTCTGTTCTTTTTTGCCTCACTTTACCACCCTTCTTGCCACAGCCGTTAAGTGTGGTTCTTTTAAGTTAGTAACATAGTTAAGTAAATCTGACTTCCCAAACTTTGCTGGTCAGAAGGTCGAACACAAAGAAGAACACATGACCGTATGACAGCATCATAAATATGAGCCAGTTGCCCAAGCATCCAAACTTTGATCACATGACCATGGGGACGTTGCAAAGGTCATAATAAGTGTGAAAAGTGTTTTTTTTTTCAATGCCTTTGTAACTTCAAATGGTCACTAATGGAGCTGTTGTAAATTGAGGACTACAGGTAACCCTGAACTGATGATCACAGTAGAGCCCAAAATTTATGTTGCTAAGAAATTTGTTTAGTGCGTTTTTCTCCATTTTACAACTTTTGCTAAGTGAGTTTTTCTCCATTTTACAACTTTTCTTGCCAAATTTGTCAAGTGAATCGTTGCAGTTGTTGAGTTAGTAACATGGTTGTTCAATGAATCTGGCTTCCCCATTGACTTCGCTTGTCAGAAGGTCACAAAAGGGGTCCTGGGGTTCCTTTTGTGACCCCAGGACATTGCAACTGTCATAAAAATATGAGTCAGTTGCCAAGCATCTGAATTTTGATCACGCGACTGCAGGGATGCTATAACAGTCATAAGTGCGAAAAATAGTCATAAGCCACTTTTTTCTCTGCTGTTGTAACTTCAAATGGTCATAAACTGTTGTAAGTCAAGGACTACCTATATCTGTAATTTCTGTCCAGCCTTCAGTTGGAGATGCCTCAAAAATAAATGCAGTTTTGCTCAGAACACGTAGTTATTCTCCCTTCTTATTCTCCACCTACACTAAACCAGCTTTGCATATGTGACTCAAAAACAGTAAGACATTTCAGGTTCTTTCACAGATTGGGAGACCCTGTTCCAGTTTTCCATGTGGTCCTTTCTCAGCGTGAACACTGAATTTTGTAAAAGTGCTAACCATTTCTCTTTAACCTACAGTAGTGGCCAAAATTGTGGAAATCTTTTGGGAAAAGTGTATTTTTGAGGTTTGATGGCTAATAACATCACTTCTTTGAAAGGAGTTTCAAGATAATCCTATTCCACTGCTAGAATGGCCTGGGAATAGCCCAGACCTTCACCCAATGGAAAATCTATGAAGCCAACTAAAGAAACGTGTTTTTCAGAAGCAACCCAGCAATAAAACCGTTAATAGAAGCAATCCTTCAATTTTGGTTTTACCTGATAATACCTGCAGAACTAAAAGACTTGGTTCACTCCATGGGAAGATGCTGTAAGGCCGTAATTCATTCTAAAGGTTACTCAGCTAAGTATTAACTGACATGGGGATAATTTTTGTATCTCTTTTTTCCTATGGTGGTAATTTTTATATATCTCGTACGTGTTCCGCTTTTCTTCTTTATACTGTAACTGCTATTCTAAATCCTTCAGCAAAGTTATTGCATTACATTCTTGATTAAATTATCTTTCCATTAATATATATAATTTTATGGTACTACTTCAAAAAAAAAAAGTGGTGTTATTAGCTAGTTTTAGAAAATACACTTTTCCCAAAAGGTTTCCACAATTTTGGCCACTACTTTTTCCTATAAATCCATAGGACTTTTAATGATTCTGCTGAGGTTGCTGTAAACTGCTGTTAGTTTAACAACTGTAGCAAAAAAAAAGGTGATAAAAATTTATGAAAAGTCATAAAATCGTAACTCACTTAAAAACTTGACTTTGTCAGCAAGGGAAATTCAGGCTTCAAACCCCAGAATTCTACAGCCAGGATGCTAGTTGCAGAATTCTGGGAGCTAAAGTCCACATATCTTAAGGTTACCAAGGTAAAGAAACACTGAAATATTTTGTATGCATCAATTTGGTGCAGGAATGTTAAATGCAAGGAAGCATGTAACAGAGAGAATTTGGATCAAATGTATGCACCCCATCTTTCCCAAAATTTCCTCATGAACTGGCACAACTATTATGATTATATTAGATTTGTATGCCACCTTTGTTATTTTATAAGTAACTCAAGTTGGCAAAGATACATAATAATAGACCTTCCTCTTCCTATTTTCCCAACCCATGAGGTTGGTTGGGTGGAGATAGAGGAACTGGCTCAAAGTCTCCCAGCTGGTCTGGGAGACTCAGGCGGGACTAGAACTCACCGACTCCTGGTGATTGGCCCAAGGTTACCCATCCAGCTTTCATGCCTAAGGTGGGACTAGAATTCACTGTCTCCTGGGATTGGCTCCAAGTCATTCAACCATCTTTCAGGCCTAAATCAGGACTAGAATTCATCATACCTTGGTGATGCACCCAAAGTTACCCAGCCAGTTTTTGTGCCTAAAGTGTGGAGCAAAATTCTGTGTCACTGCATGTCAAATGAAGGTTGTGTAATTGTTGTATTTATACATAAACCTTCTATAGTTACTCATGTTGTCATTTGAATGAGCCACCCAACAGGAAGTCAATTCAACCAAATTAGCAGGCAGGACTCATATCTCTGCACAATGTATAGCTGTTATCAGCCCATCTGCAACCATCTGCAAACTATGCTTACACATCAATCCCTTCGTAGTGTAGTTATATGTTGACCCCCACATATAGTTGCAGGCAAGTCTAATGAAGCTTAAGGAAGGTGTGACTATAACTCCCAAGTTCCTGCTTTCTAGGCTGGCACCTTAACCACTATACACAACTGGTTCTCCAGTTAACTATAATATATCTTTAACTACGAACTATGAGCTTATGTGAGCAAAGGAATAAGTTCTCTCTTTGTGTCTTTATATTATAGATAATCCTCGACTAAATGGTTGTTTAATGACTGTTCAAAGTTACAGCAGCACTGAAGAAAAGTGACTGATGGCCAGTTTTCTTTTCTTTTCTTTCTTTCTCTTCCTTCCTCTTTCTTTGTTTTTTTTTTAAATTTGATTTATATGCCACCCTTCTCCGGAGACTCAGGGCGGCTTACAATGCGTTAAGCAATAGCCTTCATACTTTTGTATATTTATTAATACAAAGTCAGCTTATTGCCCCCACAAACTGGGTCCTGAATTTACCTACCTTAGAAAGGATGGAAGGTTGAGTCAACCTTGAGCCTGGTGAGACTCGAACTTACAGTAATTGCAGACAGCTGGAGTTAATCATAATGCACAATGCATTAGTCTGCTGAGCTATCCAGGCTTCTTTCTTTCTTTCTTTCTTTCTTTCTTTCTCTCTCTCTCTCTCTCTCTCTCTCTCTCTCTCTCTCTCTCTCTCTCTCTCTTTCTTCCTTCCTTCCTTCCTTCCTTCCTTCCTTCCTTTCTTTCTCCTTCCTTCCTTCCTTCCTTCCTTCCTTCCTTCCTTCCTTCCTTCCTTTCCTTCCTTCCTTTTCTCTGTCTCTCTAGGTAGTCCGCAATTTACAACAGTTCATTTAATGACCGTTTGAAGTTACAACATAACTGTAAAAAGTGACTGTTAACTATGTTTCACACTTATGATCACTGGAGCATCCCCATGTGATCATGTGATCAAAATTTGTACCAGCTTGGCAACTGGTTCATATTTATGACGGTTGCCATGTCCAGGCGTCACATGATCCCCTTTTGCAACCTTCTGACAAGCAAAGTCAAAGAGGGAAGCCAGATTTGCCTAATTCACTTAATAACTATATTGATTCGCTTAACAACTATGGAATAAAAAGCTGTAATGGGGCATGGCTCACTTAACAATAGTCTTGTTTAGCTACGGAAGTTTTTGGCTCTATTGTGGCCATAAGTCAAGGATTACCTGTATTCCTTGATGATTCCAAGCGTCTGATGATTACCGTATTTTTCTTGCTTTTTCCAACTTGGCAGCCATCTCGCCACCTTTCATTTAGACATGGGCTTGTCAGTTACATGACTAATTTGATTTTGCAATCTTTTTTGTGGTGGTCGTTACATGAATGCCGGGGTCATTAATCACTATGGACGTGGCTTGCCAAAAACTGAAAAGAAATGCTGGGTTTTGGCAAAGCTTCAAATGCTTGCTAAGTGACCAGTCATAAGTACAGGGCGACCTCTATATTTAATGGTTTCCTGCAAGTATAAAGCGCCCCTCCCCCCCCCTTTTTTTTGCAATTGTAAAAAAGAAATGTATACACCCATTCTAAATGCTGGTTAAGAATTTTGGAAGTTATAAATGTATAATGTTTATAATTTTAATACTTTCAATTGGTCTCATCTCAAAAAGTACGCCCTGCAAATATTCCCATGGATGGAATGACACTTGTACATGCTCAGAGAAACTCTTTTTTTTTAAAATCCAGGTGCTAAAAATCCAGAGCTCGGATGGTACACATTTTCTAATGATAACCAGTTCAGAAATAACCAGAGGCAAAATGCTCAACTCTACGGATTAAATGCACTCATTCAGAGCCTTAAGTTTGTCCATATATACATTTTTAAAAGAAGGAAATGGTTGTGTTCACTCAGCATTCTTAATCAGGTCAATCAGAGGCAGAGTTTCCACAAAGATATATCCTGCCTAAATCTGGTTAGTATTAAACTTTCTTGTTTTCTCTGGAAACTGAGCATGTTGTCTGAACCAGCCTGATTAATTAATAGATCATTCCTTCAATACAGATGGGATCCTTTGGCCCCTAGTTTAACAAATCTTGGGGCATTAAATAAAAAAAGGAAGGCTAACAAATAACAACAACAACAACAATAGTACAAAACAGCAAAGGTATCCAGCCTCTTTTTAGTCCAGTGGCTTTTCCAAAACTACTAGCCTCTGCAACTACTTGGCCTCCCCCACCCCACCACTAAAAATATCAAGATTCAAAAAGAGATTACTCTTTGATCTTTTTCTTTTTGAGATAGTAGAAAAGGGAAACGCTTTCATTTCCGATTTTGTTTTAAAGATCAAGGGGGAAAAGAAAAAAAAAACACTAAGTTCAGATCCCATCGCTAAGTTTTTTCTTTTCCGGTCTGAAACTAACTACTTTACACATGCAGAGGCAACCGGACCTCTGCTCATGTGAAGAGCGCCTCCCTCGCTCGGCAGTAATGCCTGCGCCAGCTGCGTCTCGCCAAAGGGGCCCCTTGACAGAAGGTGGAAAAAGGGAAAAGAAGAAACTTGATTTTGCAAAGGAATAAAAAGGGGCTCAGTTCGGGGACCTCCTTCCCACCCCACCCCACCCCACCCTAGTTATAAGGGTGAAGTATTCTGAAAGGGGCCTCCTCTTCCCCATTTAGCCCCCTCCCCCACCTCCCGCAGAACGGCAGGAGCGCACCGGCCACTTACGGGCAGCACCAAAAAGGCGACGGAGCGCAGAGCGCGAGGTCTCCATTGGCGCCGGGTCGGCCGCTCCATAGCATCAGTCCCGCTGTCCCCTTGCGTGGGCGCATCTCAGGGGGACCAGGGCTGTCTCCCCCAGCTCCGAGGCTCCCGGCCTCTCGCTTCCCTCGCTCGTTCCCGCGGCGACGCGCTCTGCGCCCGCAGGTCCCGCGAAGCGACGGCGGCGAGAAGGCAGGCAGCCTGCCTTGAGTGCCAGTCCCTTTCCAGAAACGGAACTCAATTCATTCGCAGGACTGCGCGGGGGCTTCTGAACATGCGCAGAGGGTATTCGCTTCCCCCCACCCCCACCCCCCAGTCTCCTGAGCGGGGGAATAGTGCCGAGTTTCAGATTATTTTCGGGGTGCGATTGGGTGAGAAGTCATTGGTCACCAGCATCTCCATTTGAGGATCGTGCGCCTTTTAAAGAATCTTCAAACTGAATGACCTGTAGGATGGCTCTTGAGCACGTGCAGAGAGCGGTTCTGACGGAGGTTCACCTGTTCTGGAGATGAATTTAAAGAACTTTTTGTCTATGGAAATTCTCAATCATCCAGATTATGGTTATCCCGAAGGTGCTGAACTGAAGACCTGGATGTGAAGCGAACTATGAGATATTGAGACTTTGGGAAAAAGTGCAGAGAAGAGCAACTAGGATTATTAAATGCTTGGAGACCATGAAGAATGGTTGCAGGAGTTGGATATGGCCAGTCTAGAGAAAAGGAGGACTAAGGGTGACATGATAGCAGCCTTGCAATATCTAAGGGGCTGCCACAAAGAAGAGGGAGTCAAGCTACTCTCCAAACAGGGGTCTCCAGCCTTGGCAACTTTAAGCCTGGAGGACTTCAACTCCCAGAATTCCCCAGCTAGCAATTCTGGGAGTTGAAGTCCCCCAGGTTTAAAGTTGTCAAGGTTGGAGACTCCTGCTCCAAAGCACCAGAAGGCAGGAGAAGAAACAAGGGATGGAAACTCATCAAGGAGAAGCAACCTGGAAATAAGGAGAAATTTCCTAACAGAGAGAACAACTAACGAGTGGAAAAGCTTGCCTTCAGAAGTTGTGGGCGTTTCATCAGTGGAGACTTTTAAGAAGACTGGACAACCACTTGTCTGAAATGGTTTAGGGTCTCCTGCTTGACCAGAGGCTGGACTAGAAGACCTCCAAGTTCCCTTCCAGCTCCATTCTGATTGATTGATTGAAATATGGGTTTAAATCATAATAGAAAAGTTCTGATGTGGCTAATAAGATGGGTTGCATGTTGACCTAGCTAAGCTATCATTTGTTTTAACCATGGTTTTATGAATTGGCCGTAGTTTGCCGGATTCAGATACATAACTGCAATAAACCATGCTTTTGAGCCATGATCATACAGCTTATTATGTTTATAACAGAGTGATTTTCAAACTTTTTCTATTATATCCCTGTATTAGAAAAATAATGTAGAGCAGGGGTGTCAAACTTGATTTCATTGAGAGCTGCATCAGGGTTACGTTTGGCCTCAGGGGTGGGGGGGAGCGGGACGTGGCCAGCTCGAAGTCACTCACTCGTGTCAGGGGCACCTGTGGTGAGCCAAGTGCTCTGCCAGTGAAAACGGGCTCCAGAGCTCCATTTTCGGCTGCAACGACCTCCTGCGACCCTCTGCCAGTGAAAATAGAGCGTGGGAGGGCTGCTGGCAGCCCTCCTGAGCTGCATTTTGGCTGGCAGAGGTTCCGTGGGTCGGTTCTTTTGTTTCCAGGGTGGCCCCGCAGGCCAGATCTAAGCACCCCCATGGGTTGGATCTGACCCCTGGGCCTTCAATTTCACACCCCTAATGTAGAGCATTCATTCCAGTGGTGAAATCCAAATTTTTTTTACTATGGGCGTGGCTTGGTGGGCGTGACGTGGTTTGGTGGGCATGACAGGGGAAGGACCCTACAAAATCTCCATTCCCACCCCACTCCAGGGGAAAGATACTGCAAAATCCCCATTCCTTCCCGACGCCAGGGGAAGGATACTGCAAAATCTCCATTCCCACCCAACTCTTGGGCCAGCCAGAGGTGGTAATTTGCCGGTTCTCTGAACTGCTCAAAATTTCTCCTACCGGTTCTCCAGAACCTGTCAGAACCTGCTGGATTTCACCCCTGGTTCATCCCCATGTATATTTTTATTTGTAAATGATATACATGTATTATATCCATTATAAAATATGTACTCTTAAATGAAAATTATAAAAAGGGGGGGTGAGGAGAAGATGATATAAATAGATATTATAATATTTTCTTTGGCCACAGCCTGATGCATACACCTCACTTTAGAGACCATTTTGGTAAAATGTCCCAAATCTTTCTGAAATGTGTTACTTTTTCCTAAAAATAACTGAATCCCAATGTACCAATTGCATCTTAGCTCAGTATGCGAAACGTACTGGGTTACAGGCAATTCTCAATGTACAGTCACAATTGAGCCCAAAATTTAATGTTGCTAAGCAAGACAGTTGTTCACCGAGTTTTGCCCCGTATTTACGACCTTTACACCACAGTTGTTAAGTAAATCACAGCAGTTGTTAAGCGAGTAATATAGTCATTAAGTGAATCTGGCTTCCTCATTGACTTTGCTTGCCAGAGGTTTGCAAAAGGAGATCAATGGGACAATGCAACCATCATAAATACATGCCAGTGAAAATTTTGTCCCAATTTTCACCAAGTGACCATGGGAATGCTGCAATGGTCATCTGTGTGAGAAATGGTCATAGGTCACTTTTTTCAGTGCTATTGCAGCTTCGGTCAATGAATGATTCTAAGTCCAGGACGACCTGTATTTTGTAAATTCATGTATTATGTAATACACTGGGATGATTGGGTTAACTACATTTTCTATTCCTGTTTGGCTTTCTTTATTAAAAATACTTTGGCTCGCCGATGAAGCTGACTATATTAACAGGAAAATTACAGCCCAACATTATTATCTAGATCAGTGTTTCTCAACCTTGGTGGCTTGAAGATGGGTGGACTTCAACTCCCAGAATCCTGGCTGGGGGATTCTGGGAGTTGAAGTCCACCCATCTTCAAGCCACCAAGTTTGAGAAACACTGATCTAGATATAAAGGAATACAGGTAATCCTTGACTTATAACAGTTCATTTAGTGACTGTTTGATGTTACAACGGCACTTAAAAAAAGTGACTTGTGGCCATTTTTCACACTTACAACCTTTGCAACATCCCTGGGGTCAAGTGATGTAAATTCAGACACCTGGGAACTGACTCACATTTATGACCGTTGTAGTGTCCTGGAGTCAGGTGATCTCCTTTTCTGACATACAAAGTCAATGGGAAAACCAGATTCATGTAACAACCATGTTACTAATTTAACAACTGCAGTGATTCACTTAACAACAGTGGCAAGAAAGGTCATAAAATGAAGCAAAAATTTACTTAACAAATGTCTCACTTATCAACACAAATCTTGGGCTCCATTGTGGTTGTAAGTCGAGGACTATCCGTGCAGAGATAGCCTTGGTGAAGGACGGGAAGACTTGTTAAGGAAGAAGAAACATCACTCTAGTTCTGAATGAGTAGAAAACACGACAGAGAAACTATCCCAGTTCAAATTTGCTTGGTATTTAAGATGGTAGTCTTTGACTTACAACCACAGTTGAGGCTGGAATTTTGGTCATAATAAGACATTGGGGTTGCAAGTTGAGCCAACACATGGCTGGACTTGATTTAACAATCATTTTTGCAATGGTCATTAAGTGGATCACTGCAGTTATTACATAAATTATTATATAGTGGTGAGTCTGAATCCAAGTTATCCAATAGGTGTTTTTTTGCCAGAAAAATATCACAAAATGGCAGAAAAAATGTCACAGACATTTTTGGGAACACAGTTGAACAATGGGATGGCTGGTTTTAGGAGATGTAATGATCTTAAAAAGATGCCACTGGCGCCACTAGGGGCCTGAACCAAAGATGCCAAGACAATGACACATGTACAAAAACACCCCATTGTGTCATAACACTCAGGTAATCCATGCAGTGTTTTTAATGAGGAGGTGAAAACATGCCAGATCGTTAAAATCTGCAAAGTAGCAGGAGGCTATGTCCTTTCAAAAAAACCATCACAAAGTTTTCAGAAATCCTAAATTTTTGTTGTAAAGTGTTGAAGTAGTCCTCAACTTATAGCCAGAGCTGACCCCCAAATGTCTGTTGCTAGGTGAGACAGTTATTAAGTGAATTTTGCCCCCTTTTACCACTTTTCTTGTCAGTTGTTAAGTGAGTCAAAACGGCAATTGTTAAATTAGTAGCATGGTTATTAAGTCAATCTGGTTTTCTCATTGACTTCGCTTGTCAGAAGGTGGGAAAACGGGATCACATGACACCAGGACATAGCAAACTGTAAAATATACATGCCAGTAGCAAAGCATTTGAATTTTGATCATGTGAACTTGGAGGAGGGGGGGGGGGGGAATACTGCAATGGCTGGCTAGAGAATTCTGGGAGTTGAAGTCCACACATCTCAAAGTTTCCAAGATTGGAAAATACTACTCTGGGTTCTTCTATGATTAGCCACCTGTTCTTTAAATATCCCAACAATGAATCTAACTTGGGTAGGCATTTAAAACTTGGCACTTGGTTTATTTAAAACATGAACTGCACTACTAGAAATATTTGCTCTTTGAACTTTTGTGTGTGTGTGTAAGTGTGAGTGAATGAGTGAGAGAGAGAGAGAGGGAGAGAGGGAGAGTTTTTTCCTGATGAGCAAAGGAAATAATTTTATGACAGAATCACTGAATGTCTCTGAGATTTGAACAAAATCTGGAAAGGAAATGTTTGTTTATAAGAAATGGAGATATTGTACATATCTTCAATGACCTTGCTAATAGCGATGAGTGGATGGTTACTGGCTACAGCTGAAGCTTCTTTGGGATGTGTGAGATGTTTCCTTTTAAGCAATGGTCAGGTTTTGGGTGCTGTTGGTGCACCCTGGAGAAGAAAATAGGCAAAGAAACTGTACTATCTTGAGGACTGATTCACACAACCTCAGATTATAGGTTGTGGGTCAAACGTGTGGCAAGATATCTCCTGAGGTCTTAATATAGGGTGTGTACAAGACTACAACCAAATGGAACGGTGGATTATATTCCATAAAACTGCCGTCAACTTTTAGAAAACAAATGGATACGGCTTCTCCAAGATGAAGTATCTCCAGCCTGGTCCTTCAGATCTTCCAATGGTGCCCCATTTCCACTGTGAGTCCATCCACCTTCTGCAGATGGTCTTCTTCTTTTCTTTCCTTCCATTCTTTCCAGCATTGTAGACTTCTCAAGAAATATTTTCCCTGTGTTATGGACTTCTTAAGAAAGATGTGTTGATATTTAATGACCAGATAGAACCACCTCCTCCAAGATGATCTATAAATGAGTCCATCCATCTTGCCACTAGTCGTTTCCTCTTCTATCTTCCTTTCCTTTTTTTCTTCTATCTCCCTTTCCTTTCCTCCCTCCCTTTCTTTACCTTTTTTCTTCTATCTTCCTTTCCATTCATCTCCCTTTCCTTTCCTCCCTCCATCCCTTTCTTTACCTTTCCTTTTTCTATCTTCCTTTCCTTTTCTTCTTCTATCTTCCTTTCCTTTCCTCTCTTTCTTTTCCTTTCCTTTCCTCCCTCCCTCTTTCCTTTCCGTCTTCTTCTTTTCTTCTATCTTCCTTTCTTTTCCTTTCCTTTCTTCCCTCCCTCTTTCCTTTCCTTCCCTTTTTCCTTCATAAAGTATCAAGATCTTCTGAAGAGAACTGGATCTTCAGATCATATATCCAAAGTAGGATAACTGGAGCATAATCATTTGTGTCTTGAATGGGAGCATCAAATCATTACACACATTCACTTAAATTCACATTTGAATGGGTTTCTGTTTTCATTTTTCTGAGCCAGTATTCCAACAGAAATTTTTTCAATCAGAATTTGTATATTTCCGAGTTTTGGAAATATACTCAGCAAAACACAGGATTGCTGATCTAACAATTTTTGGTAAAATACAGGTAGTCCTCGATTTACAAGAGTTTTGTTTAGTGACCATTCAGAGTTATAACAGCACTGAAAAAAGTGTCTCATGACACTTTTCACATTTACAACTGTTGAAGCATCCTCATGATCCTGTGATCAGAATTCAGATGCTTGGCAATTGATTCACATTTCTGACTGCCTGGGCTCACGTGATCCCCCTTTGCTTCTGATGAGCAAAGTCAGTGGGGAAGCCAAGTTCAGTTAACAACCGTATCAATAACTGAACAAATGCAGTGATTCACTTACCAAGCATGGCAAGAAGTATTTAAAAATGAGGCAAAACTCACTTAACAACTGTCTCACTTAGCAATACAAATTTGGGGCTCAGTTGTGGTCATAAATTGAGGACTACCTGTATATGAAACCTATTCTCACTCTAAATCAGATTTATGTTGACAAGTATGTGTATCATTAACAAGGAAACAAAAAGCAATTAAAATGTCTTGGAAAAAACTCCTCCAGCTATATACAACATTTTCATGCAGATATTTAGGGAAAAAATGGGTGAATTAGGAAACAAAAGAAGTTTCATTGCCTAGCTCCTCGCTATTTTAATTATTTTTTTTAATAATTATGATTTTTAACCATGATGAAACCCAACATGGAAGAGTAGCAGTAGACTGAGTGCAAAATTATTCTCTCAGAATAAAATAACCCACTAGAGACCTTCGAATCCAGCAGTGTAATTAATTTTAGTTTGTAACAAAAAGCTCAAGGACTTTTCTTTGGAAATCAATGCCCCATTGAGATAAGTGCTTCCTACAGAAGCAAAAGAAGAAACCTCTTCTGGATGGTGAGTGACTTTTGTCAATGGTATTTCAGCAGGACCTGAAATGCAACCTGAAGGGAGGGTGGTGGAAACGAGAGAAAGAACAATGCAGACAATATGTATGTACGGAAGTTTCTAAGTGGAAGGTCAGATTTTCAAAGGGGTCCTTTTGGATAAGTGAAGGGGAGGAGGAAATTAACCACTCTCTTGACTCCTTACCATGTTGGGATAATGACTGAATGCCTAAGTGGGGTCTTTTTTTTAGAAGAGTCTTTTTTGTCTGTCCAACTCCAGGAGTTACTATCTTAGAGACAGATTCTCTAATATCTGTCTGTTGTCTCTCTCATCTCTTTTATGGACCCAACCATTCATCTTTTCTCCTATCCATCCATCCATCCATCCATCCATCCATCCATCCATCCATCATTTTATCCATCCATCCATCATTTCTTCCAATATCCATTCATTATTCCATTCATCCTCTCTCCAACATCCATCCATCCATCCATCATTTAGCACATCACTCCCTCTATCCATCACCTCTCCCATCCATCCATCCATCTATCCATCCATCCATCATCCATCTCTTCCATTCTCCATTCACCCATCTACCCTCCCAACACCCATCATTTCTCTCCTCCATCCCTCCCCTCTCCCATCCATCCATCTATCCATCCATTCATCCTCTCCCAATATCCATCCTTTCCATCTATCCATCCATTACCTCCCATCCATCCATCCATCCACTCATCCATACAACCATCCATCTATTCATCCTCCTACCAATCCATCCATCCATTTCTCCCAATATCCATTCATCTTTCCATTTATCCATCTACTCTACCAACATCCATCATTTCTTCCCTCCCTCCCTCCCTCAATCATCTCTCCCATCCATCCATCCTCTTCTGATATTCATCCATATATCCTTTCCATCTATCCATCCATTATCTCTTCTATCCATCCATCCACTCATCCACACAACCATCCATCTACTCATCCACCCACCCATCCATAGCTGTCAGTTCTTTCTCTAGCTTCTATCTCTCTCTCTCTCTCTCTTGGTATTCATGCATGTCTACCTCACCAGTGTTCGCTGAGGAAGTTCTCTCTCTCTTTCTCTCCTTCCCTCCCTCCCTGTCTCTCTCCAAATGCTACTAAGTTCCTCAACCCAGATCTTGCCCTCACCTCCTCCCCAGTTCCTATAATTCAGCACCAATGGCTGCATTGGCTGGGGATGATGGCAAGTATATTCCAACCACATCAGGAGGCCAGCTAGAGGCTGTGAAATCACAGAGCTGTTTCTGTTCACACTCTACAGTGTTTATACTTTCCAATCTCCAGGTCTCCCTATTGGCCTCTCCTGAGATTCGGCGGGCAATTTTCCTTTTTCTTTCAGGCTGCTTCTCTGCCCATAATGCCAGCTTAAGCAGATTGAAAAAGGAGCTTTATTAAAACAGCTCGGAAGAAGTGAACAGTGGCAGGATTTGTTGGAAACAATTGACGGCAGGTGGAAAGAATGCAATTAAGAGTGCCAGGGCTGGGCCTTGCTTGCTTCTGAAGGGCATTCTTGGGAAGGCAGAAAGTTCACCCGTGCATGCGAGAGCAGGAATACCCCCAGATTCTATTTATCTATTTATTATTTTATTTTTCGAACTTTTATACCACCCTTCTCCTGAGAGACTCAGGGCGGTGTACAGCCAACGATAAAAACATCAATACAAAAGTTAAAACAATTTAAAACTAATTAAATAATATGGCCAATAATTAAAACCCCCCAAAAACTAAAAAATAAAATCCATTACAATTCTCATGCCGCCAGATCAGCTTGCTGAAATAATAAAGTCTTCAGGGCCCAGCGAAAGGCCCGAAGGTCAGGGATCCTATGTAAGTCCGGGGCAATTCGTTCCAAAGGGCAGGAGCCCCCACAGAGAAGGCCCTCCCCCTGAGAGCCGCCAGTCGACATAATTTGACCAACGGCACCCTGAGGAGGCCCTCTCTGTGGGAGCGTACCGGGCGATGGGAGGCTATCGGTGGCGGTCTTGTAAATAATCAGGTCCTAAGCCATGGAGCACTTTAAAGATGGTCACCAACACGGAGCCTGTGTGGCGTACGGGGCTAATGCCTCCTACTAAAGGCAACAATTAACACCAGCTGCCTGTAATTTCTGTGAGTTCAATCCTAGCCAGGCTCAAGGTCGACTCAGCCTTCCATCCTTTCTAAGGTGGGTAAATTGAGGACCAGTTTGTGGGGGCAATAAGCTGACTTTGTATAAATATACAAAAGTATGAAGGCTATTGCTTAACGCATTGTAAGCAGCCCTGGGTCTCCGAAGAAGGGCGGCATATAAATAAAAATAAAATAAAATAAAATAAATAAAAACACCTTGAATCGCACCCGGAAGACCATCGGAAGCCAGTGCAGCTCGCGCAGGAGAAGTGTTACGTGGGTGCGATGTGCCGCCCCCATAATCAAGATTTGCATTTCCAGCCTCAGAACAACTCTTGTTGACTTCACAAGGGAAGAAAAACAATATCCAACAAAATGAAATATAATGGGGAGGAAAGCAAGGATTTACTTGCTTACTTTACTTTCCTGGGCAGGAAAAACCAAAGGAGCCAAGTACAGATTAGGTGAAACCTGGCTCAAGGACAGTCACTGTGAGAGGGAATTTAAAAGTCCTAGTGGACAATCACTTAAATACAAGCCAGCTGCGTGCGGCAGCAACCAATGCAATCCTTGGTTGTATAAACGGAGGCATAGAATCAAAATCTTGTGTGAAGTTTTAGTATTGCTTTATAAAGGCTTAGGAAGGCCCCACCTAGAATAATGCATCCAGTTTTGGTCAAAAAAAGATGTTGAGATTTTAGAAAGGGTGCAGAGAATAGCAACTAAGGTGAATAAAGGAAGTGGTGAAATGCAACTTTTTTTTTGCTACCGGTTCTATGGGCGTGGCTTGCTGTTAGTGTCATGAGCCTCAGATAGCTCAACAGGCTAGATAGCCTGTTATTAACATCCAGCTGTCTGCAATTATTGCAAGTTCGAGGCTCAAGGTTGACTCAGCCTTCCACCCTTTCTAAGGTAGGTCAATTGAGGACCCAGTTTGTGGGGGCAATAAGCTGACTTTGTATAAAAATATACAAAAGTATGAAGGCTATTGCTTAACGCATTGTAAGCCACCCTGAGTCTTCGGAGAAAGGCGGCATAGAAATCTAATTAAAAAAATAATAAAAAATTTAAAAAATGTGACTGGGTGGGCGTGGTCTACTTTTTTAAAAAAAAACTTTTTAAAGCATTTTTTTATTATCTATTCGCCTGAACCAATAGTAAAAAAATGCTTTTAAAAAGGTTTTTAAAAAGGCTCTGACAATCGCATGGCACAGCTGTGATCGTCTGAACCTTTTAAAAAAATTTTAAAGCATTTTTTTACTACAGGTTTGCCCAATCCGGTAGTTTTTATCACTACTGGTTTGCCCGAAATGGAGTGAACCGGTAGCATTTCATCACTGAATAAAGGCCTAGAGCAGGGTTTCTCAACTTTGGCCGCTGGATGATGTATGGATTTAAACTCCAAGAATGGGGAATTCTTGGAGTTCAAATGAGGTTGAGAAACACTGGCCTAGAGATTAAAACATACGAAGAATAGTTGCAGGAATTGGGTATGACTAGTTTAATGAAAAGGAGGACTAGGGGTAACATGAGAGCAGTATTACAATATTTGAGAGGGGGGCAATCTATTCGCCAAAGTATCTGAGGGCAGGATGAGAAACAACAGATGGAAACTAATCAAAAAGCAACGTAGAACTAAGGAGAAATTCCCTGACATTGAGAACAATTATCCAGTGGAACGACCTGCCACCAGAAG
Source organism: Coluber constrictor foxii (assembly GCA_038048745.1). NCBI lineage: Eukaryota > Metazoa > Chordata > Lepidosauria > Squamata > Colubridae > Coluber > Coluber constrictor. The sequence goes on along the minus strand of CM075961.1, from coordinate 165,801,885 downwards.
TTGTGAATGCTCCTATACTGGAGGTTTTTAAGAAGAGATTGGATAACCATTTCCAACTCTGTTAATTGGAAGCCCCTGCCTCCACTCCCCCCCCCAAATCTTTCATTTCATTCATGCATTATGGGATGTATAATTTCTGCTTGGAAACTCAAAAGGCGTACTTACTCTATCCCCCGTCGATTGACCAACAGATACAACAGAAGATCCATTTCTATTGTTCTTAAAACGAACTGAGCAATGTAATCTTGAACCCATCTTTAAAACTTGCATAAGTTGCCCCCCCCCCTCTCGACATCATCCCTCCAAGTTATCAGTGCAAATGTGTTCTGACAGCAGAAAAAAAGAAAAAGGAAAACAACCACAACTTTCAAAAAGTGTGGAAGTTCACACAATGGATGTCACCCGTTAATGTCCCCAAAGCAATTGACACCTGTCATCCTTGTGGCTTGCATTTTAAAATATGTGCAAAATTGTGTGTCTATGTTTGTGTATTGAAATGCAAAGTGCTTGGTTTTTGTTTTTTTTTAAGTCTGTCACCAGTCTCTGAGCCTTTGGGATATATTTTACTGATGGTCAGTCCTTGTCAATCGTGGGTGTATTTTAAGCCCCCTGCTCTTTGTTGCCTTTTAAATAGAAAGGGGTTTAGGAATAACAGGCATGGAATGGATGACAGATGACTGTCCCAGCCCTGCCCTGGCGCCCCCTGAGCAGCTGGCATCCTCTGTCCAGAACTGGCATGATTTGCACGAAGAGTGGAGACCGTATCCTGGAAAATAACAGTTGGCTCATACTCAGCAATCTTCACCTGGCCATGAACTGTTCATAATGTCGGAGGAGAGATCAAAAAAGTCAAAATGGTGGCTGCATTATGGGAAGTCCTCCACTTATGATCACAATGGAGGCCTCCTTTGCTAAGCAGAACAGTCATTAAATGAGTTCTGCCCCATTTTTACAACCGTTTTCCCAGTTGTAAAATCTAGAGCAGGGGGTCAAACTCAAGGCTGGGGGCCAGATCCAGCCTGTGGGGTGCTTAGATCTGCAGGGCCACCCTGGAAATAGCGAAGACTGTCCTGCAGTGCCAGTGAAAACTGTTGCATACCAAGTTACGCTGACTGCGGCCCCTAGTGGCCGGGCCAGTTACTCCCTGAGTTCTGATTGGTTAAAACATTGACCGCTCAGGGTATAAAAGGAATTGTCAAGCATGGAAGTTGTTGTTGCTATGCCTGTCAGCTGTTAGTTCAATAAATGTTGTAGTTACCATTATATGTTGTCTCAGCTCCCTCTGTCACGATCGGTATTTATTAGTGGCGACGAGGATGGGATCCATCCTGGAGGCAATCTGTGAAGAGTGAAAGTAAGGATTACGAGGCTGTTGGAGTGTCCAGCGGTAACAGATCGTCAAACTAATAAGCACTCGAGTACAGAGGTGGGGAATGGGGTCCTCACAGAATTTTGCCCCGTTCAATCCAGCAATGGAATCGTGGGAGGCATATGTAGCCAGATTTGAGTGCTTCCTGATAGCTAATGATTACCGGGAGTTGTCGAGCGAACGGAAACGAGCCTATTTTTTAAGCTTTTGCGGGCCTGAAATGTTTGAGACTGCTATGACTCTCATGGCCCCCCAGTCTGTTCATGCGGGAACCTGGGAGGAGTTTATGCTAAAGTTAAAAAAACACTACACTCCGGCGCCATCTCGAATCGCTCGCCATCAACACTTTTATCATCGAGATCAGGCAGAGGGGGAGTCAATTAGCCAATACATCGCGGCATTGAGAAAAGTGGCTAGGCACTCCAATTCATGGATTTAGACAACTATTTGTTGGACAGGCTGGTCAGTGGGGTGAGGGATGAAAACCTGAAAAGACGCTTCATTGCCAAACCTGAGCTCTCCTTCCAGGAGGCCCTGGATGAAGTGTGTACCACTGAGATAGCCGCCCTGTTTCTAGCAGACTTGCCCCGGGGACAACAATCCAATAAGCCTAAAGGCGAGCCCGTTCACTACAATCATGCGGATCTTAGCAATGAAGACGACTCGGTTGTGGGGAATGAAGTGGACTGGATTAAAGACACGCCACGCCCTGTTAGACAAGCCAGGCAGCTGCAAGCCAAGCAGGACTGCAGAAGTTGTGGGGGGAGTCACCCAAGAGCTGATTGCCATTTCAAGGAGGCAATTTGTCACCGGTGTGGTCGCCAGGGCCACATCGCGAGGATATGCAGATGCCCCCAACCCCCCCCCCAGGGCTGATCATCGGGTTCCTGTCAGATGAGCGAATGAGCCAGGTGGCCGCAATTCATGGGCTCGCGAGCAGGGGGGGTTGTTAACATGGTATATCCCGATCTTGATGGCACAGGCCGGCACAAGATTAACCTGTCAGTCTCTATTAAAGGCCGGCCGTGCCAGATGGAAGTGGACACTGGCTCCGCCCATTCTATTGTGTCATGGAGTACTGTTAAACGGCTGGTGCCGCGTATGGTCAAAAGCCGTCTCTCCCCTTGCCACCTACAGCTGCGGGATTTTCAAGGGAACCCAATAGCCATCGTGGGGTGTGGACATTTCTGGGTTACATTTAAGAACTTTTCCAGCTGCCTGCCGCTGATCGTGGTGGAAGCCCTGTTGCTGAGTCTGCTAGGATTGAATTGGTTCCAGGCTCTCGGGCTCACATTGCAGGGAGTGAATGCCATCTGTTCATCTGAATTGGATCTACTGATCCATGAATTTCCATCAGTGTTCGACGGCAAGCTGGGGTGTTATACAGGCGCCCCAATGTCATTTAGCCTAGATCCCCAGGTTCCCCCTCATCGATTGAAACCTCGCCGAGTGCCGTTTGTGTTGCAGCGAGGGTGGATGCAGAATTAAATAAGTTAACATCACAGGGGGTGCTGGAGCCTGTGGAATAAGCATGGTGGGAGACACCGATTGTGTCACCTATCAAAGCGGATGGCTCGATCCGCATATGCGCAGACTATCAGGCGACTTTAAATAAGGCTCTCCTGGGTCACGCTTATCCTGTCCCCGTGGTGCAGCATCTGTTGCGCTCCCTGAGCTGGGGGTCAGTTTTCGCCAAGCTGGACCTGGCCCAGGCGTACCAGCAGTTATGGGTGGATGACCAGACAGCAGAAGCACAGACAATTGTGACCCACCGGGGGGCGTTCTGGTGTCGCTGCCTGCAATTTGGTGTTAGTGTTGCCCCGGGGATTTTCCAGAGCATGATGGAGCGGTTGCTGCAGGGAATGCCTGGGATCATGCCCTATTTGGCGACGTACTAGTCGCGGCAACCAGCACGTCTGAGTTAATGGACAGGCTTCGTCAGGTCATTTGTAAATTTAGTGACGCCGGCCTCAAAGTTAACAAGGCTAAATGTCAAGTTGCAGTGCGCCAGGGGGAGTTCCTGGGGTTCTTAGTCGATGGCATCGGCATACACCCGACTATGGCAAAGACAGCTGCTATTATGGATGCCCCAACTCCGCGCTGTAAAGCCAGCCTGCAATCTTTCCTCCGTCTGTTAAATTTCTATGCGGTTTTTATTCCACACAAAGCCTCAGTCGCGGAGCCGCTGCACCACCTTTTGGACCACAAGGCTGCCTAGCAGTGGGGTGCCACGGAGGCTGCTGCATTCCACGCTGTGAAATGACTCCTCTCCAACACCGTCCCCACACAGTTCTCGGCCCACCTCCCAGTGACACTGGCCTGACACTGACACTGGCCTGACACTGGCACTGCCATAAGTTCCCATCCTCCCGAGAATTGCCCATAGCCTATTTTTCCAAGACCTTGGCTCCAGCTGAGCGGAATTACTCTCAGCTGGATAAGGAGGCCCTTGCTCTGGTGGCTGGAGTCAAATGATTTCATCATTACCTGTATGGTCGTTCGTTTGTATTGTATATTGATCATAAGCCTCTATTGGGAATCCTGGCGGGCGACCGACAAGCTCTGCAGATCTTGCCGCCCCACATGACTCGCTATTCCATATACTTGGCTGCCTACTCGTAATTCACTGATTCACTGCCCCGGCTGGGACATCGCACATGCTGATGCATTGAGCCGCTGCCCCATCCCTGCCCTATTCGCAGACCCGGTTCCCATATCATTGGTACTCCTGATTGATGATTCGTTGCTACGGTCTCCACGCAAGACGTCGCCCATCTTTCCGCGAAAAACAGAGTCCTGTCCCAGGTGCTCTACTTGATGGCCAGGGGATGGCCGCAAGGACCATTCTCACTGGAATTTCAGCCTTCTACCACGAGAAGGCTCGAACTGTCCACCCAAGCCAGTTGCCTGTTATGGGGCCACAGGGTGGTGATTCCGCCCCCTCTGAGGTGATCTCTGTTACAGCAACTGCATCAGGGTCATCCGGGGTGGTACGCATGAAGGCCCTGGGCCGGTGTTATATGTGGTAGCCGCATTTAGATAGGGATGTCATGGAGTGGGTCTCGACCTGCTCTCAGTGTCAGGGGACCATGCCTATGCCGGCCAGGGACCAGCCTCGGGAGTGGGAGGGGCCCTTGGTCTCAGTTACATATAGATCTAGCTGGCCGATTGCAGGGCAGTCGTTCCTGGTTGTGGCAGATGCATTTTCGAAGTGGGTGGAAGTTGTGCACATGCGTTCCACCACTTCGGATTCTGTCATTAAGGCGCTATGCTAGATGTTCATCACCCATGGGTTGCTGGATATGATTATGTCTGATAACAGGCCCCAATTTACATCTACCGAGATCAAGGGGTTCCTGGCTCACCAGGGGTTATGGCACTGTCTTATATCACCGTTCCACCTGGCCAGCAATGGTTTTGCTGAATGCGCTGTTAGATCCACTAAAGACGCAGGGAAGTTGGTGTGAGCGAATAGAAGAATACTTAAAGGCCCAGCATACTATGCCCTGTCAACTAATTAATAAAAGTCCTGCCGAGCTCTTAATGGGCCGCAAACTCTGCACATCATTAGATCGGTTACATCCCTCATACTGCCCTAGCAAACCTCTGGATTCACACAGTAGGTACCGACCGTTCGAAGTGGGAGACCCAGTATATGCCAGGAATTAGGGGGGTCAGCCATTGTGGCTGACTGGAATGGTCGTAGGGATAGTGGGGCCATGTTCCTATCAAAAGGAGGTAGACCAGGGTCAGATTTGGAAGCCCCATAAGGACCAACTGAGGTCCAGGAGGGTGTTAGCTCCCCTCCAGGACAGTAGGGAGCACCTGAGTGCATGGCCATACAGCCCGACCACTGGCGTATCTGCCATCCTGAACCCGTCCAACACACCCTCAGAGTACTTACTTGTTGCTGGCGAGCGGCTAGAGAAGGCCGGGCCTGGGATTCAGGATGCCTGGAAGACAAGCCGATCCGTAAGGACGAATCGAACCTGCCGCCAGGATGAGCAGAGATGGAGGAGCCCAGGTGATCAGGGCGGGTCCGGCGGAGACCAGCGTATTTAAGTGATTACGCATGCGCCTGACGGAGCGCATGCGCAAGCTTGGTGGGAAGGAGTGTTGCATACCAAGTTACACTGACGGCAGCCCCTAGTGGCCGGGCCAGTTACTCCCCGAGTTCTGATTGGTTAAAATGTTGACAGCTCGGGGTATAAAAGGAGCTGTCAAGCGTGGGAGTTGTTGCTATGCCTGTCAGCTGTTAGTTCAATAAATGTTGCAGTTACCATTATATGTCACCTCAGCTCCCTCTGTCACGATCGGTATTTATTAAAAACAGAACTCGGGAGGGCTGCATGCAGTTCTCCTGCGCTCCGTTTTCACTGGCAGAGTTGCAGGAGGCCATAGCAGCCGAAAACGAAGCTCGGGACCACGTGTTTGCTGCCAGAGCGCTCAGGCCACCACCCGAGTTACGTCAAGCTGGCCACACCCACCCAGGCCCGCCAAGGTCAAACACAACCCTGATGTGGCCCTCAATCAGTTTGACACCCCTGATCTAGATTATCTAAATCTAGACTACTGGATTCTATCACAGCTTTGTTCCTTATGCCAACCGTCTTGTAAACTCACAAGATTCTTTTTTTCCCCATCCCCTATATGTGTACATCCGAACTAGACTGTGATGTTCCTCTGTGTAATATATGTGTGTGTATGTGGGTAAATGCATAATGGTTATCTTTTGAAAGCTGAATGCAACAAAATGTCATTTTAATGTATGCCGATTAATGTACGTTTAAAGTGACAATGAAATGTTCTGTTCTCTTCCGTTCCGTCCCATTGTTCTTTTTTGCCGTGCTCTATTCTACTGTGGGACACAGTGGCTCAGATGCTGAGCTTGTCGATCAAAACTGCTTGTCGGCAGTTCAGCGGTTCGAATCCCTAGTGCCGCGTAATGGGGTGAGCTCCTGTGACTTGTCTCCACTTCTGCCAACCTAGCAGTTCGAAAGCAGGTAAAAAAACGCAAGGAGTAAAAAATCTTTGGTGGGAAGGCAACAGCGTTCCATGTGCCTTTTGCGTTTATAGTCATGATGACCACAAGCCCACGAAGACGTCTTCGGACAACGCTGGCTCTTCGGCTTTGAAACGGAGATGAGCACCGCCACCTAGAGTTGGGAACGACTTGCACTTATGTGCGAGGGGAACCTTTACCTTTACCTTTTTATACTACTATCCTGTTCTACTTTACTCTGTTCTGTTGTTCTACTCTATTCTATCATTGTTCTGTTCTGTTCTAATCTGCTCTACTCTATTTTATTTTGTTGTTCTGTTCTGTTCTATTCTATTCTTGTTAAGCAAATTACTGCAGTTTTTAGGGACTCATGCAGTCGTTAAGTGAAGCTGGCTTTGCTTGTTGGAAGCTGGCTGTGAAGGTTACCAATGGTGATCCCATGACCGCAGGATGCTGCAACCGTCATAAATACATGCAATTTGCCAAGCGCCTGAATTTTGATCAAGTGATTTACAAGTGGTCCTTACATAACGACTGATCAATTAATAACTTTTCAAAGTTCTGACAGACTTTCCCTGAGTGACATTTGACCTGGTTCTGGAGTTCTGGCAGCCACACATACACACACCAACACAGTTACGTGATTGCATTTTGAGTGCTCGGCAGCTGGGTTGCATTTACAGCTGTTTGCAGCATCTGGTTTTCTCCCCACCCGCTGTGGAGTTCTGGGCTACCCTGTCTCTTATCTATCTGTCTGTTCCTTTGACAGCCTCCTTTGTGCTATAGTGAAGGAGGGAATTAATGCAGCTAAAACCACAGCCTGCTCTATTTTCATCTTGGAGATGCCAAATGTTTTATTTAAAAAATGATTTTAAATAGTAAATAATTGAGCACCTCTTTTTTCAAATATGCAGTAAGGGAACTCTATTTTTAAACGCTAAACCTTTGAGTGCCTTGGGCGGCTGGTGCTGTATCAAATTATCGCTATTAATATTCATAATATTTTATTCCCACTTTATACCTGCTTTTGGGGAAAATGCATCTTTACTTGAATTGGTGGACAGCTGGGGAGCTTCCTTCTTGCTTTCCAGGTCAGGGTCATCTACCAAGATAGGTCAAAAAAGTCAAGATGGTAGCAGCCTCTATTGTTATCAAATTCCTCCCCCTTTTTATGGACATCGCAAAGAAGAGATTGTCTGTTGATCCAAGCTGCAATATTAATTTGAGTTATTTGCTACATTTTTATCCTGATTTTATTTCAGGAGTTCAAGGGGACAGATATACCAGTTCAGTTTTCTTCCACCACAGGAACCCTGCAAGGTAGGCCGGATTGAGAGATCAGCATTGGCTCAAAGTCACTCAGGAGCTTTTTTTTTTTTTTTCATGGGATCCAGTACAGCCTTTCCTCACTACCCCAAACTTTTGGGTTGAGAGGGAGGGATTGTGTCCCAATTTCCCAGAGAGCTTTTGTGAGCAGGACTCGAACCCAGTCTCCTTACTCCTAGCTTAGCTCCTTAACACCTACATCAGACCGGTTTTGTAACACAATCCATACCCCAATATTAAGAACAGAAGAACAGAATTAGAAGGGACCTTGGAGGTCTTCTAGTCCAACCCCCTGCCCAGACAGGAAACCCTATACCATTTGCAGACAAATGGTTGTCCAATCTCTTCTTAAACTTCTTCAGTGTTGGAGCAGCCTAAATTACTGGAGGCAAGTCGTTTCACTGATTCATTGTTCTCACTGTCAGGAAATTTCTCCTTAGTTTTAAGTTGCTTCTCTCCTTGATTGGTTTCCATCCATTGCTTCTTGTCCTGTTTTCAGATGCTTTGGAGAATAGCTTGACTCCCTCTTCTTTGGGGCAGCCCCCGAAATACTGGAAGACTGCTCTCATGTCTCCTCTAGTCCTTCTCTTCATCAAACTAGAGATACCCAGTTTCTGCAACCGTTCTTCATATGTTTTAGCCTCCAGTCCCCTCATCCTCTTTGTTGTTCTTCTCTGCAATCTTTCCAGAGTCTCCACATTTTTTTTGTATTGCGGCAAAGAAAACTGGATGCAATTATTCCAAATGTGATATCAGCAAGGCATTAAAAAGAGGTACTAACCACATGATCCCTCTGTTCATGCAGTCCAGGACTGGGTTGGCTTTTTTTGACAGCTGCAGTTAAGTAATAATACAGCAGTGTTGGCAAAACTTTTCGGCATTGAGTGCTGAAACGGGAGCGCCGAAACCAGAAGAGCAGTTCCCCGGCACGCATATGCACGCCAAGAAGCTGAGCTTCCGGTTTCCGGCGTGTGAATGTGTGCCAGTCAGCTGATCTTCCGGTTTCTGGCACGCATGCGCGCGCAAAGACCAGCTGGCGCATCAGGAACCGAAAGTTCAGCTTCCCAGCACACACGCGTGCGCCAGGGAGCTGCTTTTCCAGTTTCCGGTGCTCCCACGTGTGCAAAAACCAGCTGGCTCAACGGAACCAGGAAGAGCAATGGGAGACAGCTGGCGTGCCCAGAGAGATGGCTCTGCATGCTACTTCCGGCACATGTTCCATAGGTTCGCCAACATGGCAATACAGGGTAGATGTTGACTTATAATCATTTGCTTAGCGGCCACTCAAAGTTACAGCAGCAGTGGAAAAAGTGACTTATGACTGATCTTCGCAGTTAAAACTCTCACAGCAGCTCCATAATCATGTGATTAAAATTAAGGCGCTTGGTAAATAGCACGTATTTACAATTATTGTATCATCCTGGGCAGGGGTGAAATGTAAAATTTGTTACTATGATTACAATGGTTCTGTGGGCATGGCTTGGTGGGGGGTGGGGGTAATGTGACTGGGTGGGCGTGGCCAACTTTTTTTTTTTAAAACTTTTCAAAGCATTTTTTCCAATGCTTTGAAAAGCCTCTCTGCCGATCAGGCAACTCAGCTGGGATCGTCAGAGACTTTTCAAAGCACTTTTTTTACCAAGAGGTTGCAGAAAAAAAATGATTGAAAAGCCTCTGATGATCCCAGCTGAGCCGCACAATCATCAGAGGCTTTTTTTAAAAATTTTATTTAAAACCATTTTTTCATTGGAAGAGATTGTAGAAAAAATGGTTTTAAAAGTAAAAAAAAGAAAAGCCTCTGATGATCGTGCGACTCAGTTGGGTGTGGGGATGGGGGGGGCGCGCAGGGATTTTTGCTACCGGTTCTCCAAACCACCCGCCGCTATCGCTACCGGATTGGGTGATCCGGTCTGAACCGGGAGCATTTCACTCCTGATCCTGGGGTGATATGATGTGATTCCACCTTTGCAAGCAAAGTCAATGGGGAAGCCAGATTCACTTAACAACCATGTTACTAACTTAACAACTGCAATGTTTCACTTAACAATTGTGGCAAATGTAAAATTGGGCCAGATTCACTTAACAACAGAAATTTTGGGGGTCAATTGTGGCCATAAGTCGAGGAGTACCTGTACTAGATTGCCCGAAATCTCTTCTCATTCTTATTCTAGGTTAACAACACATTTTTGCTTTTGATTCTGAGCATGCTTCCAAAAGAAACTCTGGACAGGTTTAATTTTCTAAGAATAACGATGCGCTGCCTCCTGAGCCTTGTGTCTCTTACCCATCCTCCAATAAATATTGCTGACTCCGAGCCAAGCCCGTTTCCAGGGCTGCAACTCCAACACAGCTACAGCTATCCCCCCCACCCCCAGCTGTATTTCTAATTTTAGGGGAAAACAGCTGATCTTTCTGAATGCCCGGCACATCATCCCTACATTTACATTCATTTTTTGCACCCTTCTTCTAGCAACATGTCCTTGATTTGAAACCACAGAATAGCAAAATTGGAAAGGACCTTGGAAGTCTTCTACTCCAATCTCCTGCTCAGACAGAAAAACCTACACCATATCAGAGAAATGGTTGTCCAATCTCCTCCTAAAAACTTCAGTGTTGGAGCATTCACAACTTCTGGAGGCAAGTTGTTCCACTGATTAATTGTTCTAACTGTCAGGAAATTTCTCCTTAGTTCTCGGTTGCTTCTCTTCTTGATTAGTTTGCTTCTTGTTGTGCCTCTTCTTTGTGGCAACACCTGAGATATTGGCACACTGCTAGCATGTCAACCCCTAGTCCTCCTTTTCATTAAATGAGACATACCCAAATCCAACAACCGTTCTTCATGTTTTAGCCTCCAGTCCCCTAATCATCCTTGCTGGGTTTTTTTGTTCTTCTCAGGGAAATCTTTAGGTGAGCTATCACTGTTATAGTGCAGCTTTTTGTTCTGGACAGTTATAGCATCATCATTATGCAGTAAAATGACCATCCAGGCCTCATTTGAACATTTCCTGTAAATTCTCCATTCTTGTGGCAGTCTGTTCCTCTGGCTGACAACGCATGCAATCAAGAAACTTCCTCTTCGTGTCTAACCAGAACCACAATATTTAAGCCGCTGGATAACACTCCTTCAGGTATTTGAAGCCTCCTAACCAATTATTAGGTATGTTTACCACTTTCAGTTATTTTTTGAAAAATTACTGAAGTGGGACATAAATAATAAAATAATCCTTTTAAAAATCTCTTTATCTCCATGAAACGTATCTTAGTTTCTTTAAGTGTTCCTTGTTGAGCTCTCTGGGGAATACGTAGTCATTCCTCAACGTACAATGAAATAAAAGCTGAAAGAACAAGACCAATGAAAAAGGCGACTTAGGAGTGATTTTTCACACTTATGACCATTCCCCAGGTTCATGTGACCAAAATTCAGATACCTGACAACTGACTCATATTTATGCAATGACCCTTGTGGCAAGTAAAATGGTAATGTAGGACAAAACTCACTTTATAACTGTCTTGTCCCGCAATGGAAATTAGGGGCTCAATTGTGATTGTAAAGTGAGGAACCTGTAATCTCACTGCAGTCATTAAATCCAAAAGTAAAGTCCCATGACCATTTTTTCAGCTGTTTGCTCCTCAGTCCTAAAAGAAAAACCTCTGGTCCAGCTGCATATTAATTTTCAAAATCCTGTAAATCATTGTATATACCTAAATCCAGAATTTTCTCGCTTTTAAAAACATTTTTCTTAGCAGTTCTTGGCGTTCTCTGAACTTGGTTGCTTTCTTACAGATGTTTCCTTATTTGTCCAGGTAACATCTTCAGTGCCATTTTGATTTTTTACATTCCCAACATAAATTTGAAGTGCCTTCTACTCATCCTGTCCCTGAATGTCCAAGGTTAAAGTTCAAGCTTTAATTTTGATTATTTATTTCTGTAGTCTAATTTTACTTGTCCGCTGGCTGCCAGCTTCTTCAGACAGGACTATTCATCTTCTAGGAGATCAATATTGCTGTCAGGCAGGTAGAAGATGGATGAGCTGGTGTCCAATACGAAACACCCACTCATTCTGATGGATCAGGAGAATTGATTGGAAATACTAAGCAGAGAAATCTGAACCAGGGAGTTGGTAGGGCCATTGTGCCTCTTGTGATTTCTTTCTTTTCTCTCTTTTAACATCTATCATCTATCTATCTATCTATCTATCTATCTATCTATCTATCTATCTATCTATCTATCTATCTATCTATCTATCTATCTATCTCTATTTATCATGTATTTGTCATCTGTCTCATCTCTCTCTCTAACCATCTATCATCTCCTACCTCTCTCTCTCTCACACACACATCAAGGACTAGAGACAGACAAATAGATCTCTCTCTTTATATGCCGTGTTTCCTCAAAAATAAGACCCTGTCTTATATTTTTTTTTGAACCCTGAAATAAGAACTTGGCCTTATTGCCATGTGCTCAAAAGCCCGATTGGGTTTATTATCAGGGGATGTCTTATTTTGGGGGAAACAGGATATATATTGATATATAGGTAGGTAGGTAGGTAGGTAGATAGATAGATAGATAAAGAGAGAGAGGGAGGGAGGGAGGGAGGGTGAAAGATATTTGACTTAGAACTAGCCAAGGTAGCACAGTGGTTAGAGTGCAGTACTGCAGGCTACTTCTGTTGCCTGCTGGCTGCCTGCAATTTGGCAGTTCAAATCCCACCAGGCTCAAGGTTGACTCGGCCTTCCATCCTTCCAAGGTGGGTAACATGAGGACCCAGATTGTTGGGGGCCATAGGCTGACTCTGTAAACTGCTTAGAGAGGACTGTAAAAGCACTATGAAGCGGTATATAAGTATATAAGTATATAAGTGCTATTGCTTTTGCTATTTATTCAGAAACCATTGAAAGTTAGAACAGTAGTGGGAAATGTGACTTAAACTGGTCCTCATACTTACGACCATTGTAGCATTCCTAGATCAAAGTTTGGTAGCTTGGAAGCTACCATGTATTTACAATCACTGCAGCTGGGTCATGTGATTACCATCTGCAACCTTCCCAACCGGCTTCTGACAAGCAAAGTGAATAGTTGAAGCCAGGTTCACTTAACAACCATGTGTTTCATTTAAGATCTGCAGTGATTTGCTTAACACAAAACTTGCTCACTTAACAACTGTCCTGCTGGTCCACAGAAATTCTGGTCCCAATTGTGGTTGTAAGTGGAGGAGTATCTGTATCCATCTATCATTATATTTATGTGTCAGCTTTATTTTGTATAAAAGTAGCACATTTAATGCTTATACGTCCTATTTTCCCACAACAATCAGCCTGCGGGGTGCATTGGGCTGAATTAAGAGAATGTCTGGCTCTGAAGTCATCTGGCTAGTTTTGTGAAGGAACTTCTATAGCTGAAGGAACTATTCGTTTAGTGACCGTTTGAAGTTGCACGGCTCTAAAACAAAGTGACTTATGATAGTTTCACACTTACAAACTCTTGCAGCATTCCTTGCTCATGTGATCAAAATCTTAGATGCTTGACAATTGACTCATATTTATGATGGTTCCAGTATCCTAAGGTTGTGTAATCCTTCTGACGACCAAAGGCAATGGGGAAGCCAGATTATTATTTATTATTATTTATTAAATTTATATACCGCCCTTCTCCTAATGGACTCAGGGCCGTGTACAGCCAAGAATAAAAGCACTCCAATACAAAATTTAAAATATTAGTAAAAGAATTAAATAATTTTGGCCCAACAAATTTAAAAAACCAATAGACAATTAAAATTTAAAACCCATAAAAACTTTAAACTTAAAAAGAGGGGGGGGGGGTTACGCCAGCCCAGCTTGACAAAATAAAAAAGTTTTTAGGGCATGGCGAAAAGCCCGGAGATAAGGTATCGTATGGATCTCCAGGGACAAATCGTTCCAGAGGACTGGTGCTGCCACAGAGAAAGCTCTCTCCTTGGGTGTCGCCAGCCGACATTGTCTGGCTGACGGCACCCTGAGGAGTCCCTCTCTGTGGGAGCGTACTGGCCGGTGGGAGGCTATTGGTGGCAGAAGGCGGTCCCGCAAGTACCCAGGCCCTATGCCATGGAGCGCTTTAAAGGTGGTCACCAACACCTTGAAGCGCACCCGGAAGACCACCGGAAGCCAATGCAGCTCACACAGGAGAGGTGTCACATGGGAGCGCCCCCTTGCTCCCATAATCCCCCGCGCGGCCGCATTCTGCACCAGTTGGAGCCTCCGGGCGCACCTCAAGTGGAACCCCATGTAGAGAGCATTGCAGTAGTCCAGGCGGGAAATGACGAGTGCCTGAGTGACTGTGCGTAAGGAGTCCCGATCTAGATAGGGACGCAACTGGCGTATCAGGCAAACCTGATAAAAAGCCCCCCTGGCCACGGCTGTCACATGCTCCTCTAAAGACAGCCGTGCATCCAGGAGGACACCCAAGTTGCGGGCCCTATCTGTGGGGGCCAATGACTCGCCCCCAATGGTCAGTGATGGAGTCAACTGGCCATATCAGGACGCCGGAAGCCACAGCCACTCGGTCTTGGAGGGATTGAGTTGGAGCCTGTTGCCCCCCCAGATGCATTTAACAACCTTGATTCACTTATCAACTGTGGCAAGAAAGGTCGTACAATGTGGCAAAACTGTCTTAACAATTGTCTTGCTTAGTAATTGAAATTTGGAGCTCAGTTGTGGCCATGGGTTGAGAATTACAGTATTAAAAAGATGTGGAGACTCTGGAATGAGTGCAGAGAAGAGCAAGAATGATGATGAGGAGGCTAAAATAGACAAAGAACAATTGCAGGAATTGGGTCTGTCTAGTTTGATGAAAAAGATGGGCTAGTGGAGACATGATAGCAGTCTTCCAATATCTAAGGGCTGCTAAGGGCTGCCACAAAGAAGAAGGGGTCCACCTATTCTCACCTGAAGGCAGGACAAGAAGCAACGGATGAAAACTAATCAAGGAGAGAAGCAACCTGGAACTAAGGATAAATTTCCTGACTGTGAAAACAATTAACCAATGGAACAGCTGGTTGTGAATGCTCCAACACTGGAAGTTTTTAAGAAGAGATTGGACAACCATTTTTATGACGTGTTATAGGGTTTCCTGCATGAGTAGGAGGTCAGACTAAAAGACCTCCAAGTTATTCTGTTAAATTCTGTTGAAACACCAACGCCTATACCTCCAACCCTTTCCAGAAACAAAACCCAAAGATTTATAAAATGTTAAAATTGGAGACTTATGGAAGAGGAGCATTTTTGGACAAATGAAAAAGACAGCTTTGACATTGTGTCCTTTTTTTTTTTTTGGCAGAAGTTGGTGATTGCATCGCAAGTTTATCTCTGGGACATCTGGTGGCCCTAAAACGCAGCTGTGACATTGACCTTTAGTAGCCTCTCATCTGCAATGGCTTTTGTGTTTCCCTGGGCACTCGATGTGTTTGCCTTTAGAAGTCAGATAGGACCTACACTGCACATTCACCGAACTCTGACTTGAGTCCATCAGATGAATATATCTGCAAATAGCAAAAAAATAAATAAATATTGGAGTAGGATTCACATCTTAGTGCAGAACATTTTCAAACTGAATATAAAGAGAAAACCAGAAACTTTTATTTTGGCTTTAACTGGAAAAAGACTTTGGGGGGAAAAATTAGAACTTTGATGTTATATATATTGAAGGCAGCAAGATTAATTTATGCACAAAATATGGAAGGACACATTGATTCCCACAATGGATAAATGGTTGCAAAAATTGATGGAGTTAGCAGAGATGGTTAAAATTAAAGAAGATGCTTTGATTAAAGAAAAAAATACAATTAATTTTGTTTCTACTTGAAAACTGCTTTTGGACTTTGTGCTTAATGTTATTATCTTATTTTATTGCACCAAAGGGAATTGGAAGTCAATGCCTTTTCTTTTTTCTTTCCCCTAAACTTTTCCTTTCCCTTATTTTCTTATTATTTTATTTTATATTTTTGTATTTTACATTAGAACTAATAAAAAATTATGAGCCTGAGTAGCGTAGGGGAGTAATTCCTCCTACAAAGGCAGCATTTAAGATCCAGCTGCCTGCAATTACTTGCAAGTTCAATCCCAGCCAGGCTCAAGGTCGACTCAGCCTTCCATCCTTTCTAAGGTGGGTAAATTGAGGACCCAGTTTGTGGGGGCAATAAGCTGACTTTGTAAAAATATACAAAAGTATGAACGCATTGTAAGCCACCCTGAGTCTCTGGAGAAGGGCGGCATATAAATCTAATTAAAAAAAGAAAAAGGAAGGAAGGAAGGAAGGAAAGAAGGAAGAAAGAAAGAGCATTCAGCTGTCTGTAATTACTGTAAATTCGAATCTCACCAGGCTCAAGGTTGACTCAGCCTTCCATCCTTTCTAAGGTAGGTAAATTGAGGACCCAGTTTGTGGGGGCAATAAGCTGATTTTGTATAAATATACAAAAGTATGAAGGCTATTGCTTAACGCATTGTAAGACGCCCTGAGTCTCCGGAGAAGGGCGGCATATAAATCAAATTTTAAAAAAGAAAAAGAAAAAGAAAAAAAGAAGTGAGACGGAATTATTGTATTTCTTGCTACAATTGTTAAGTGAATCATTCCAGTTGTTAAGCCAGCAACATAGTTGTAAAGTGAATCCATCTTCTCCATTGATTTTTGCTTGTCAGGAGGTCCCAAAAGTTAATCACATGACCCCGGGACACTGAAACCGTCATAAATACGAGTCAGCTGCCAAGAGCCTGAATTTTAATTAGATGACTATGGGGATGTTGCAATGGTTGTAAGCAGGGATGAAATCTAAAGTTTGTTACTACCGGTTCTGTGGGCATGGTTTGGTGGTGGTGGGGGTAATGTGACTGGGTGGGCATGGCCAATTTATTTATTTATTTATTTTGCTTTTTAAACCATTTTTTACATGTACAACCATGTAAAAAAAATGCTTTCAAAAGGCTCTGACGATCCCAGATGAGTTGCCTGATTAGCAGGTTCAACTCAGCTGGGATCATCAGAGCTTGGCTCGCTGGAGCCATTTAAAAGGAAAAAAAAGGCTCTGATGATCACGCGGCTCAGCTGGGCATGGGGGGGCGGGCGCAGGGATTTTTGCTACCGGTTCTCCGAACTGCCCGCCTCCATCGCTACCTGAGCCGGTCCGAACTGGGAGCACTTCACCCCTGATTGTCAGTATGAAAAATAGTCATAAGTCACTTTTTTCAGTGCCATTGTAAGTTTGAATAAACAAATGGCTGTAAGTCAAGTTATTTAAATATGAACTACAGCTGGTCAGTTGGTATTGGCAAATAGGAAAATGTCAAAATTTAGTGCCTTGGGGCCCAAATGAGCTGCTGGCAAAGAATTTTCACTGTTTTTGGAAGCTTTGGGAGAAACTGGATTATGTTTAAGTAGCTTGTTCTTCTTTTTTTCTTTTTTTTTTTTGGAAGATGATTTGCAAAGAAGCATAAAATGAGTGATGGCAAATAACTGCCCCAAATCCTTTTCTAATGAATGAAAAGAACATAATGTTTATAATTGTTAAGTGGAGGATGAGCGTGTGTTGGAACATTTGGTAGGATTGTTTGAGATTCTGGAAAAGAATTAAGTACCTGATAATAACAACACTGAAAGGGTAAAAGATCCGTCTGGTGCATTAGTGAATTCTAGGATATATCTAGGATTTTTGTTTATGCATTGTTTAAAAAGTTTAAAATTACAGGTGGTCCTTTACTTATACGACATTCATTTAGTGACTGAAGTTAAAATGATATTAAAAAATGGACTTATGACAGGTCATCGTACTTACGACTTTAGTAGCATTCCCACGGTCAAATGATCAAAATTTGGGCATAACATGTATTTACAATGGTGGCTGCATTCCTGGGTCCTGTGATCATCATTTATGATCATCCCAGCCAACAAGTAAAGTCAGTTTGGAAAGTCAGATTTGCTTAACGACCCCATGATTCACTTAACAACAGCTGTGGCAAAAAAAAAATCATAAAATGGTGCAAAACTCACTTAACAACCACTTTGCTTAGCAGCATAATTTTAAGCTCAGTTACGGTCGTAAGTCGAGGACTACTTATATAGATTTTTTTTGTTGACATTTGAATGTTGTATGCAGGTAGTAGTCCTTGACTTATGACCATAATGGAGCTTAAAATCCCAGGACACTGCAAGCCATCATAAATGTGAGTCAATTGCTAACTGTCTGAATTTTGACATCTCCAATGAGGATGGCGCAATACTTGTAAAATGGTCTTAAATAACTTTTTCATTGATCTTATAACTTTGAACGGTCACTAAATGAATTGTTATAAGTTGAGGACTACACGTATAATATTTTTACATCATTTTGTGTATGCCAAGTTACACTTCTCTCTAGCTTGAATTAGCATGGATCCCTCCTTCTCTTCCAGTTTTTTTTCCATAGTGGTTATTCAAAGTCTCTATAAGGTCAAGAGTTTTCCCCCTAAATTGGGAGGGTCATCAGCCCCTGGGACTTTCTTTTGCAGTCCTACAAGGGTCCTTTGCTGGAATTTAGCATAGTTCTCAAAACCCACTGATGTAGTCTGTCCTGTAGTCTGTCCTAGTATACGTTTGATCCCGGACCTTCGCACCTTCCGTAAGGCCCTAAAGACCTACCTATTCCAACAAGCCGGCCTAGCCCAAAGGGTTTTTTAACAGGGTTTTTAAATTATATGGATTCGGGTTTTTAAATTGGAATTTTATGGATTTGGGGGGTTAAAAATTTTAAATTTTTTAAATTGAGAAGCCAAATTTATTCATTTTAGTTCCTTATAACTTTTGTATTCTATGTATTTGAATTTTTTGGCTGTTCACCGCCCTGAGTCCCTCTTGGGAGATAGGGCGGTATATAAATCTGAAATAAACTAAACTAAACTAAACTTTGGATGCTTTCACAATTAAAGGGGGAAATGTGGGCAGAAGACCCATCAAATTTTTGATGCAGTCAGGATGACTCTGTTGAAATGTTTCTCTATTCTTTGCAGGTTTAACTCTCCTGAAATATTATGTGTGGGAAGCACTAAAGTGTTGCTCACACCAGGCACACAGCTGTGTTTCCAGCTGTGGCTACTTCTAAGAAAGTTGGGTGCCAAATTCACTGGTGAAGGACCAGTGGTGAAATCCAAGGGTTTTTTTACTACCGGTTCCATGGGTGTGGTGTGTCTTATTGGGTGTGGCATGGAAAAGATATTGCAAAATCTCCATTCTTATCCCACTTGGGCCAGCCAGAGGTGGTATTTGCCAGTTCTCTGAACTATTCAAAATTTCCCCTACTGGTTCTCCAGAACCTGCTGAGTTTCACCCCTGTGAAGAACCAACAAACCTTTGGCAGATTCATTTGTTTTGGGATAGTAGTTTATTAATTCTGACTCCTACTCCTACTCCTCTTCTATCTTCTACTTTTCCTCCATGTCTATCTTCTCTTCCCTTTGCTTCTTCTTCTTCCTCCTCCCCCTTCCCCTCCTTCCCTGCTGTTTTCTAAATCTCTTTCAGTTCTTCATCTGTAAATATTTTATTTCTGGTAATTAATCCCCTTTCATCTGCTAATTGTTCTTCAGTGATATTTGAGTGGATAAATTCTTTTCCAGTGTTCAAAGTTAATGTTGTTTACATTCACTTTAAGTCCCCCTGCTTCATTGATTCCAATTTATAATTACACACCATAATGGTGTGTAACTTTTGTTTTACCTGTGGATGTTGTTCTTTGAGGAATTCTACAGATCTAGGTTTCATTGCTGAGTCCTGTTGCCCGCTTGCTATCTTAACATCTGACCTTGTTGACCCAGGAGGTTATCAACGCAATTCAGCTAGTCCTCAAACTACAACCTCAACTGAGCCAAAACCTTCGGTTTCTAAACAAGACAGATGTCACTTGAATTTTTGTTCCATTTTACAACCTTTCTTGCAGTGTTGAAATCCCATTTTTTTTACTACCGGTTCTGTGGGCTTAGCTTGGTGGGCATGGCAGGGGAAGGATACTGCAAAATCCCCATTCCCACCCCACTCCTGGGGGAAGGATACTGCAAAATCTCCATTCCCACTCCACTCTGGGGCCAGCCAGAGGTGGTATTTGCTGGTTCTCCAAACTACTCAAAATTTCCGCTACCGGTTCTCCAGAACCTGTCAGAACCTGCTGGATTTCACTCCTGCTTTCTTGCCACAATTATGAAGTGAATCACTGCAGATTTTAAAGTTAGCAACACGGTTGTTAAATGAATCTGGCTTCCCCATTGACTTTGCTTGTCAGAAGGTTGCAGAAGGGGATCACGTGACCCTGGGATCTTGCAACCGTCATAAATACGAGTCAGTTGCCAAGCATCTGACTTTTGATCATGTGATCATGGGGATGCTGTAACAGTCATAAGCGTGAAAAACGGTATGTCGCCCTTTTTTGTAGCACCATTATGAAACTTCAAATGGTCACTAAATGAATGGCTGTAGGTTTATTTATTTATTATATTTCTATACCGCCTTTCTCCCGCAGGACTCAAGGCAGTGTACAGTCAAGAAAAAATAAAAGATACAAACATCATAAAATTGCTAATTAAAATTATAGCATAGTTTAGCCCAAATTAAATAAAACCCAGAATTATATAATATTTTAATCATTCCTAGTTAACATGCTTAGCCCCGTCTGATTGAACATCAGGGTCTTGAGGGCACAGCGGAAAGCACGGAGATTAGGGATGTTTCGTATATCGGGGGCAGTTCATTCTAAAGGATTGGAGCCCTTACAGAGAAGGCCCTTCCCCTGGGAGTCGCCAGTCGGCACAATTTGACTGACGGTACCCTGAGTAGTCTCTCCCTGTGAGAACAAACTGGTTGGTCGGAGGCTATTGGTGGCAAAAGACGGTCTCGTAAGTACCCAGGCCCTAAGCCATGGAGCGCTTTAAAGGTGATAACTAACACCTTGAATCGCACCCGGAAGACCACCGGCAGCCAGTGCAGCTCGCGTGGGAGAGGTGTTACATGGGCGCAACGAGATGCACCCATAATCACCCGCGCGGCTACATTCTGGACCAGTTGGAGCCTCTGGGTGCTTTTCAAGAGGAGCCCCATGTAGACAGCATTGCAGTAGTCCATATGGGAGGTGACCAGGTTGAAGATTATCTACTGGTATATATTCTTTTTTCTATTTTCTCACTAGGTTGATAGATAGTCTGGCTCTAAGATATGTCTGGCGTAGCTCGGTGAAGGAAATGGGTTGGTTAAAAGTTTGATTTGTAAACAAACAAACAAACAAACAACTCTCAAGCTCACTAGAATATCATAAGCCCATTCCCCATCACAAGTGGCATTCATAGATATGGTTTTATTAATATATTAATATTGGGTGAATATCTACGATTAGATCCCAGTCTAATCCTGGTAGAAGCTTAATAATTCAAGTCTTAACCAAGACTTCAAAGTATTAAGGTAGCATCTCAGAACGTAGGCAGTTCCAAGCTTGTGTGTGTGTGTGTGTAAAATTAGGATGTTCAGGCATGATAAATTTGGAATCCCTTTATGTATCACTCTAAGAGCTGATATTATGATAGGTGTAACCATTGTTACACCTTACTTTTCCCATCAGTGTTTATCTTTGCTCTAAGTCCCAATATATCATTCCTCACTCCCACGCCCCAATCCTAACATCCCCTGGAATAGCAAAATCAATGAACCAGACTTTATTTCTTTCAATAATTGTTATACCAGGAAACTACCAGCTTTCCTTTCTCCGTAAGAATCGTGTCATTCAGATAATGCTTCTAAGAACCAGCCTTTATTCTCAAACTTTCCTGAGCTTTTTCTCTCAGGAGAATGTCAGGATAAAAATATTCCACAAGAGTAAATAAAAATTAGATTCTATTTATTGAGTGAGGCGGAGGCTAAAATCCCTGCCGGAGGAAGTAATTGTACAGAAACATGATGCTTTGTGCTTGGAGTAAACCCTTTATAAACTGCTTGCCAGCAAGAACAGCAGCACCAAGTGTTCAAATGGGACTCTGCAACTTCTTACTCAGCATTCAGAGGGGAGTAAGAGAAGCTGACAGATAGTATTCAGCATGGTGTGCACCAGTTACTTGATAGATGAGGAGGTCATTGGCAATAGGTTGAATTGGGTCTATTCTACTTCTTTGCTGCTTCAGGAAAGATACAATGAGATCTATTCAAGTTGTTATGAAATATGGCTCTAATCAGATTCCCATGCTTTGAAATATCCCATTACTTGGGGAAATCCTTGGTAAGAACAACAACTTTCTATATGGAGCTCTCCAGGGTCCTGAAGCAACCCAGGCTACATAGATGCTTATGCCTGTCTTTCTATATACTGTTTTGGGCCCTTCCGTCTCACTTTGTGGTCATTTCTCTCTGATTCTCTGGAATTATCTAAGCTCCAGTGCTCTCTAGGAGAATTTATGGCGTTTTCCTGCAAGCTGTCCAAGGCTGAACTTAGCCTAGGATTCAACATTGGCACTCAGAATGTAATTTCAGAAAGCTTGATTTAAGCCAGAGAAAGAAAAGGCAAATATTTCGATGGGTAGAAAACAGAATTGGAAGGTTGGAATATAATTCAAAGATCAAACTGATCCGACACAATTGAATGAATAGCACCATCATAAATCATATTAAGATTCAAGTACAGAATTTATGTGTGGATGGATGGATACATAAGATAGATGGTAGATAGATGATATAGATAGCATTGTAATGGTACTTAAAAAATGACTTATAATGAGTCCTTGCACTTAGGACCATTGCGTTCCCATGGTTACATAATCAAACTTCAGATGCTTGGTTACTGGCATGTATCAATTACAGCATCTGGAATAATGGGATTGGCATTTATGGCCTTCTCAGTTAACTTCCCACAAGTGAAGACAATGGAAGGAAGCTGGATTCATTTAATGACCATGTGTTCCATTCAGTGATGCAGTTAACAACTATTACATAAAATCGGATGCATTCACTTAACTAACCTGATTAGCAATGGAAATTTTGATCCTCGAGATAGTCCTCGATTTACGACTAGTCTTTAAACTTGAAATTGTTACAACATCTCCATGGATCCCCGGTTAGTGTCCCACATCATGTGATCACTATTTGTGACCTACCCAGCCAATTTCTGACAAGGAAAGTCCATGGGAGAAGCCACTTAATAACTATAGTGATTCATTTAACCACTATGCCAAAACAATCATAAAATCAGGCATGGCTCATTTAAAAAATCTGCCTTGATTAGCAATGGGAAATCTGGCCACAGCTGTGGTCCAGTGGTGGGTTCCTCTCAGTTCGGTCCGGTTCAACTGAGCCGGTAATGGTGATGATATGACATCACCGAACCAGTTCTGCCACCCCACATGCTATTCTTACCTTTTATTTGGCCCAACCCCCAAACTATTGCTGCCTCCTGAGTCCCAGTCCCCAGCTATAAGGAAAAACTGTTTAAACTCTTGCCACCAGACTTCAATGGGCCGCCCTACAGCTGATCAGTGGTAAAAGGCAGTTTGGTGGTAGACCGGTACCTCCAAAAACAAATAAGTAGACCGGTGCCTGCAAAAATAAATGGGTAGACTGGTACAGCTCTGCAAGGAGTTAAAAGCCTGGTAGAGCAGTACCTCTGCTAAATCCTAAAGAATTGTCACATGACCATCAAGCTATGCCCACAAAATAAGCCACACCCATAGTAGTAAAAACATTTAGAACCCATCCCTGCTGTGGTCACAGGTCGGGGATTACCTGTACAGGTAGTCCTTGACTTATAATCACAACTGAGACCAACATTCTGTTGTTGCTAAGTGAAACATTTGCTAGATGAGTTTTGCCCCATTTTACGACCTTCCTTGCCACAGTTGTTAAGTGAATCACTGCAATTGTTACGTTAGTAACACGGTTGTTAAGTGAGTCTGGCTTTCCCATCGACTTTGCTGTCAGAAGATCACAAAAGCATTTCAGGGATCATGTGACCACCAGGATACTGCAACCGTCATAAATATGCCCTTGCCAAGCCTTCAAATTTTGATCACTTGATCACAGGGTTGCTGCAACAGTTGTGTGAAAAACGGTTGAAAGTCACATTTTTCAGTGCTGTTGTAACTTTGAACAGTCCATGTGTCCTTAAGCATATCACTTGTTTATAACTTAATTTTTTTGTGAGATGAATATCAGATCTGCTCAAACGTTGCCAGTTAAATTCTCTCCCCCTTCTTATTCACACTACTTTATTAACTGTTTATTATTCTGCAGACTTTAGATTTAATTCTGAAATAGACAACCACACCACATATTTTTTTGCAGGACATTCTGTCCTGAGATAATATTTATGCAAAGTGCTCGTATAATGTTAGTCCTTCGTCTTTGTTCTACCTGCCTCCTTTATTGTATAAAGCAACACTCCGTACTTCTCAGCATCTTATTGATACTCCTGGAGAAGGAAGATAATTCACAGACAAAATCGTAGATCAAATTGGGACAGAGATTTTATTTTCCTTAATTAGCACTTCAGGGGAAATCGTATGGATGTGCTTTCAAAGATGGCCACAGATGGTGCACGGGTATACTGAAAAAGTAAGGTTTCTATTAAGTAAGTTTTTATTTCCTCCCTAACAAAAGATGTACAATATTTGTTTTAAAAAAGAAATGGATTAAACAATGAAAGTGAAAATGAAAAAGAGGGAAAAATATTGCCCCATTAAATAAACATGCTAAGGGACTGGTGGGATTTTGCAATTTCTTTATTTTACTTGTTTTACAAATAATTTAGGGTGGCAAATATATCCTACACATTTTCCTAATTCATCCAGAATAAACCCTGTGAGGTAGGTTGAGCTGAAAGTGATTGGCCCAAAGTCAGCCAGCTAGTTTTCATGCCTTAAAGAGGGACTAGAACTCCCCATCTCCTGGTAATTACCTCCTGGTAATGAGGACCCGGATTGTGGGGGCAATAAGCTGACTTTGTATAAAAAATAACACTGCTTGGGGGGGGGGGCGAAAGCCCTACTAAGCAGTTATGTACAAGAGTATGAAGGCTATTGCTTAACGCATTGTAAGCCAGCCTGAGTCTCTGGAGAAGGGCGGCATATAAATTGAACCAATAAATTGAACCAATTGAACCAATAATTGGCCCAAAGTCGCTCAACGACATTTCGTGCCTAAGGCAGAACTAGAACTCACAATCTGCTGGTGATTGGCCTAAAGTCCCCCAAATAGCTTTCATGACGATGGAATTAGAACTCCCTATCTCTGTTATCTAGCCCGGTGCCTTAACCACTAGATCAAATTACAAGTAATCCTCAAGTTATGACCATAATGGAACCTGCCCATTATGGTCCTAAGTTATTAAAAATCGCTTTTTCGTGACTTATTTGCAGTGGCCATTAAGTGAATAAGTTTAAATGAACCCATTGTACTTTATGGCATGGTTAGGCAGAAATCCAGAAGCACCTGTTTTTAGTAAAACCATTCTATCTATCTATCTATCTATCTATCTATCTATCTATCTATCTATCTATCTATCTATCTATTGTCAGATTTATATGCCGCCCTTCTCCCGTAGGACTCGGGGTGGCTCACAATAATAAAACAACCAGACAATTATTTAAATAATATTAAAACCAAACATAAAATCCCCCAAACCCCAAAGTAAAAACCGCAACGTATCAGGGAAGCTGGTGAAAGAGCCATGTCTTTAGGTCAGCGCGGAAGGTGCGGAGATTGGGCGCTGTCCGGAGCTCAGTGGGCAGCCCATTCCACAGTGTCAGTGCAACCACAGAGAACGCCCCCCTCCTGGGGACCGCCAGCTGACACTGTCTGGCTGAGGGGACCCAGAGGAGGGCCGCCCTATGTGAGCGCATTGGGTGGTGGGAGGTTGGTAGGAGGTGCTCCTGCAAATACCCCGGGCCCATGCCATGAAGGGCTTTATAGGTAAGTACCAGCACCTTGAAACAGATCCGGAGGACCACTGGCAACCAGTGCAGCTCGCGCAAAAGAGGTGTCACATGGGAATAGCGGGATGCATCCGTAACTACTTGCATTTTAAAATGTGTCACGTGACAGTGGGGCCTTGCAAGTAGTCGTAGAATCTGCCATGTTGCCGAGCATCCAGAGTGCAGTTATGTGACTCTTTGATGGAGGCGCGACTATTGGAAATTTGGTTCTGGGTCCCAAGTCCTCTTCTTCAGATAGGTCGTAAATGGTGAATGGTCTCAAAGTGAATGGTTGTAAGTCAAGGACTACCTGCAGGCAATCTTAGACCTTGGAAGCAATGGGTCAGTTATTAGGAGACAGAGCATAAGGAAGTGATGCTGCAAACCGGAAGTGTCTCCAACCCTTGCAGCTTGGTGGGCTGGATGGGAGAGGGGAGGAGGGAGAGAGGAGAGGGGAATTGGGCCGTGTGAGTGGCAGCACCCAAATTTTCTGTTGCTAAGCAAGACAGTTGTTAAGTGAATGGTGCCCTATTTTGAAAACCGGCTGGGAAAGTTACAAATAGCAATCACGTGACCCTGAGAAAGTGCAACAGTCAAAAGTACATGCCATTGCCAAGCTTCTGAATTTTGATCATGTGACCATGGCAATGATGCAACGGTTGTGTGAAAACTGGTCATAAATCACTTTTTCCATTGCCATTGTAACTTCAAATGATCACTAAACAAATGGTTATAAGATGAGGACTAGCTGTACTTCATAAGGCTTTCTGTAAAAATAGTTAACTTTGTGAAGCAGATCAAAGAAGCCGTAATTACCGATTCACTTCTATTTATCTCTGGTTGTTAGTGATTTTTTTAACCTCCATGATTTTAAGATGTGTGGACTTGAAATTTCCAGAATCCCTCAGCCAGCATGCCCTCCTTTCTTTTTCCTTCATTTCTCAGAAGCTGAGTAGGTTTTGCAAAAGGAAGAAAAATCAGAAGATTTGGGGATTTGGATTTTTTTTATTTCCTAGCAAAAAAACAGCTGAGAACAAAGCTGGACCTGGCATTTTCCACTTTTCTAAAGCATCACCACAGGAGTGAAGTGACGCTGACCTCTTTGTGAAGGGTTGCCGGAGAGAGAAACGCGGAGATAAAACACACTGACAAACCATTTAAGAGAGAGAAATAAAAAAGCTAAAAAGGAAATGAAAAGATCAAAACACAACCCCTTCAGAAAACAACTCCCAGATAAACAGCGATTAATACCAGACAAACAATCAAGTAGAAAATAGTATCCTAACCAAGGACATTATCATAGAGAAAACTACATATCCAGTAACATGGGCAGGGCCAGATGTTGCATATAAAGAGGGGAGAAATTCTCATTAACACTGATGATGTTACCTGGTTTAGTAATGAAATTTCTGCAACAACTAACCAAACTCAGAGAGCACCAAGGACCCCAGACCTATTATTGTCCTCCTCCTCCTCTCCATAAACCCCACTCCCTTCCAGCAGTGATGATATTACATAGTTGGGTCACAAAACGTTTGCAAGAAAACAATCAAGGGAGCACTAGGAACTCTACATCTACTGCCCAAGAATCCAAGAAAAGCAAAAATCTTAGCCCACCAGACGTTTAATGTACTCTTACTATGTTATGTTAAAGTTTTTCCTACCAGAGCATTCAAAATAAAATTTCTTTTTTAGAAATGGCAATGGATATGTCAAAATGTTGGATAATATCTGACTTTTAGGATCAACCAGGCTTAACGCTTGGTAGAGCACTCTTTTGATAAAATATTCAAGCAGAACATAGAATAATAGAGTTGGAAGGAACCTTGTTGTTAGTCGTGAAGTCGTGTCGTGTCCATTGTGACCCTATGGACAATGTTCCTCCAGGCCTTCCTGTCCTCTTCCATCCCATTTAATCTCATGCCAACTGCTTCAGTGACTCCATCCAGCCACTTCATTCTCTGACGTCCTTTTCTTCTTTTGCCCTCCATCGTTCCCAGAATTAGGCTCTTCTCCAGGGAGTCCTTCCTTCTCATTAGGTGGCCAAAGTATTTGAGTTTCATCTTCAGGACCTGGCCTTCTAAAGAGCAGTCAGGGTTGATCTCCTCTAGGACTGACCGGTTGGATTGTCTTGCAGTCCAAGGGACTCGCAGGAGTCTTCTCCAGCACCAGAGTTCAAAGGCCTCCATTCTTTGGCACTCAGCCTTCTTAAGGGTCCAACTTTCACAGCCATATACTGCAACTGGGAAAACCATAGCTGTGACTATACACACATTTTTTGGCAGGGTGATGTCTCTGCTTTTTAGTATGAAGGAACCTTAGAGTTCTTCTAATCCAACCCTCTGCTTAAACAGAAGACCCTGTACTATTTCAGACAAGTGGCTGTCCAAGCTCTTCTTAAAAACTTCCAGTGATGGAGCACCCACTTCTGGAGGGAAGCCATTCCACCGATTAATTGTTCTGTCAGGAAATTTCTCCTTAGTTTTAGGCTGCATCTCTCCTTCACAGGTTCCTTCTCTAACTTCTTGTCCTGCCTTCTGATGTTTTGGAGAATAGGTTGGCCCAGGGATGAAATCAAGCTGACTCTATCCGGCTCGGGTGAACTGGCTCCGCCTATTCAGGCGGATATCATGACATTGCCTTTTTGTGACATTTTAAGGCTCTGCGCATGCACAAAGGCTTTGTGCATGTGCAGACAATGGTGTGTGCACATTGGCGAACCGGTAGGGAAGGTAAGTCAATTTTACCCCTTGGTTGGCCCCTTCTTCTTTGGGGCAGCACCTCAAATATTAGAAAACTGCTATCGTATCATTCCTAATCTTTATTAGACTAAACATACCTAGTTCTCTCAATCGTTGTTATGCCATGATATGTCTCCATCTGTATAGATTTGATGTCCAGGCCATGGTCTTGATGGAAACGAAAGTTGGACTTTGAAGAAGCACAAGAGGAAGAGGAATGATACTTCTGGACCCTGAGAGAATATGCACCAAAGACAAATTCCTTGTGTGTCCAATCACACTTGGCCAGTAAAGAATTCTATTCTATTATTCTATTATTTTATTTATTAATTTCTATGCCGCCCATTCTCCGAGGACTCTGGGCGGCTTACAACAATCGACAGTATACAAAATAGCATATTGCCCCCAACAGTCTGGATCCTCAGTTTACCCACTTCGGAAGGATGGAAGGCTGAGTCAACCTTGAGCCGGTGAAATTTGATCTGCTCAGCTAGCAGTCAGCTGAAGTAGCTGCAGTACAGCACTCTAACCACTGCGCCACCTCGGCTCTTAAATTGGAGAAGCCTCCTGAGAATCCATGTCTGTTTGGGCATCCTCAAAGGAATGCCAAGGAGTATTTATTTGAGTGTATCCTCTTCCTTTCTATGCGACATCATTCTTGTCCCATAAGAGCTGTGGTAGCGCAGTGATTAGAATGCAGCATTGCAGGCAAACTCTGCCGACAGCCAGCAGCTCAATCCTGATTGGCTCAAGGTTGACTCCACCTTCTGTCTTTTCCGAGGTCGGTAAAATGAGGGCCCAGATGGTTGGCGGAAATACGTTGACACTGTAAACCGCTTAGAGAGCATTTTACTGTAAAGCACTGTGAAGCGGTATATAATCATCCAAAGGAAAATAGTTGAGCTGCTTTACTGTAAACCTTATGAGCAAAGTTAGATGGTAGGCAGGTTTATGATTTTGTCATTTTATAAATGTAATTTTTACTGGGATTGTAACTATATCGTGGTGTACCTTAATTTTACTGTGTTTGTGCGTTGCTTAATTTTCATTTGTTCCTTTTTTTAATTGAGGTTGAAACTTGTTCCAGCTGTGGGCAGTTACAATCAAAATGTTTGTCCTTTGTTTTATGGAATATTGCCATTTTCTTCCATCCAATCAGTCTGTTCTTGGCAAATTGTATTCTTTTGGTCATAGTTCAAAAGTACAAGCAGCAATTAACTGATTCAGGGTAACTATCAGAATTTCAGTTTATACCGAAAAAGGTTTTTTATCTGTTTTAAACAGATTTTTTCCCTAAAAGGTCAGTTTGTCATGGGAACAGCAATCAAATAAAATACAGTGGTACCTCAGTACTCATCATTAATTGGTTTCGGGAGGCGTGATGTGATCCCAAAACAATGAGTACCAAACTAATTTTTCCCCATAAGGAATATAATATAGTGAGTCACACAAGGCAGCCTACAAATTCTAGCTTGTGCATTGGTACCAAGTAAATGATGAGCACCGGGACAAAGTTTTCATGTCAAAATGCATTGAGTTCCAAGTTCGATGAGTTTCTTTTTATTTATTTATTTATTTTTAACTTTTAATTTATTTCATTACAATTACAACAAAATATATAATCACTTAAAGATCGCGATGGGGACTTTACAGAGCATAGTCACTTCAATCAAAATTTACATATACAAAGCAGAGACTACAATAATTACCTTAACCTTGTCCTTTTTTAGTTTTGTTATTCATCCATGTATACCATAGGTCCCAACATTGAAAGTATACAGAATCCTACTGATCTCTTAGGATTTTTGTTAATCTGTCAGCTTCCGCATATTCTATAATCTTTCCCAAAATCAGATCTTCAGCTGGTAATTCTTTCCAATGCGCAAAACAGATCCTTGCTGCGGTAGTGATATATATACACAAACACCAAATATTCGTGCCTAATTTATCTGGCCTTATATTTAATAAATATTCTGGCTTTAATGGTAGTTTCCATCCCGTGATTTCTAGTAACCACCTCTGTATAGTTTTCCAAAATTCAATTGCCTTAGGACAGGTCCACCATAGATGAAAGTAAGTGCCTATCTCCCCACATTTCCAACAGTTTGGAGGGAATCCTGGGTACATTTTAGATAGTCAAGCTGGGGGAAGATGCCATCTATACACCATCTTGTACAAGTCAAATTTGATGAGTTTCAAAGCACTTGAGAGCCCTCCGATCATCGCAGCTTGTTAGGGAACCGCTGAGCCTGCCGGCTGGCAGGGCTCTGCTCCGGCAGCTCTCTCAGCCTTATCAGCTCTCCGATCAGTTTGACGGCTCCCTGCTGCGTTTAACGGCTTGTAGCCCAGCAGCCCGCTTCGCAAGGAGGCTTTTCGTGCGGCGCCAGTATTGCAGTAATAGCCCTTGAGCTAGCAATCGCCGCTTTTCCTATTTCTTGCTGTTTGCCTGCCTGTTTGCCTCTGACTCCGGCGCCAGCCGTTGAGGCTTTTTTTCTGTGAGTACCGGCTGTTAATTTTGGCGCGCTTTATCGTGGTGGCCATTTTAAAGCTAGCGCTTGCCTATTTGTGCGCAGTCATGGACAGGCCTTGCCCATCCTCCTCTTCGGCCGCTCCAAGCCTCCCAAAGAACCCGCTCTGGACGCTACTCTCCAGCCTCCTCCAGCCAAACGGGCCAAATCCAGGCGGGCCCCTGCTTCTTCTAGGGCTGTCCCCCCTCCTTCTAAGGACGAACAGCGGCGCCATAAGGCCATCGAAAAGACCTTTTCTAGGGCTTCGGCCCAAGCTGAAGTGCCAGCACCTTCTCAAGGTATTTTTCCCTCTGCGGCCTCTGACTCTGGGGATGGCCTTTCTGTCAGGGAGCTTTCTCCAGACCGCCCTCCTTCTGCTGGCCCTGCCCTTCCTCCTGGGAGAGAACCCCTGTTCCAAACTGCCTCTGCAGCCCCTTCTGTCCGTGCTCCTTCTCCAACCCCTGCGGGGGTTAACCAGCCTGATTCTCTGCCTACATCTCAACAGCCCGTGCCCATTGAGGTCCTTGTCACCCGGGCCATTAAGGAGGGGTTCTCTCAATGCATGCAACAAGTAGGTCTGCACATGGCCCTTCCTGCTACTCCTCTCCCTTCTCACCAGAGAGATTCGGAAGAGTTTTCCTCGGATCATGACCAAGGGGACCTAGACCTAGTAGCTGATCGAGCCTCCCTCTCTGAACCTGATGAGGCTCTGGATTTGGCTCTTTCCGATGATGAGGGCTTACTCCCAGACCAGTCACCTTTCATTGGGCTATTCAAGCCACAAATGTTTCGTTCTTTATTGTTCAAAGCTATTGCAACCATCCATTTGGGTGATCTTCCATCTTCTACTGCTACTCCTTCTGCTTCGGATCCAGCTTCTGCTATGTTTGCAGAACCCCAGGTGTCTCCTGAGGTCATTCCTGCTCCTAAACTTTTTCTGGACGTTCTTCAGAGACAATGGTCTGTGCCAGGAGCTGGTCCTAATCCCAACAACCTCGATTGTCGTCTCTACAACTCTGCTTCTGCTCTTTCGGATCTACTCCAACCTCCTACTGTGGATCCAACTATCGTTGCCCTGACCAATTCCTCTCATCCCACCGGCCCTCCGGAGGATGTCCTTTGCCCTGAAGATAAGCGGGCCGAGAAGGTTCTTGTCAAGGGTCACTTGGCGGCTGCCTGGGCCGTTCGGGCCCCCTCTTCGGCTCTTTTTTCAATTGGGCAGCCCTTCTCTGGCTCAAGCAACTTCAAGACCGCTTGCCTCGCTCCGACTCCAGGACTCATCAGGACATTAATAAAATTGTAGGAGCGTTGGATTATTCGGCTGACGCCACCCTCAACGCCACCAGATTTGCCTCCAGGGCCTTGGGAACTTCAGTCGCTTCCCGTCACCTACTTTGGCTCAGAGGTTGGCAGGCTGACATGCGCAGCAAGTGGCAACTTGCCTCTGCCCCTTATTCAGCGGGCAGCCTTTTCGGCCCTCCGCTTGAGCCGCTTTTGATTGAGACACGTGATAAGCGCAAGATTCTTCCATCTCAGCATCGTCGCTCGGAATCTCGCTTTTCCCCGTATCCCCGGAACCAGTCCTTTTGGAACTCAGACTCCTCTTTCTCCCAATCTCGCTCCCAGCGTCCTCCCAATCCATGATCTTCTAACTTCGAACCTCAGGTTAGATTGGGAGCAGGCTTCCCTCCTCGCCGCTCCTTCCGAGGGGGGCGGGGGCGCTTTGGTAGATGTGGTAGATAGGTCCCTAGAGGCTATCCCCATCGGTGGCCGTTTGTCGTTGTTTTATGATCAGTGGCATTCTTCTGTCACTGATTCCTGGGTACTCTCTACCATCAACTCGGGTCTTTCTCTGGAGTTTTCTTCTCCCCCTCCTCCCCTTTTTGTCTCTTGCCCGCTTTCCCGGGACCCTGGACAGTGGGCCTTAATGGACTCCGCCATCCACCACCTTC
This sequence comes from Coluber constrictor foxii, assembly GCA_038048745.1. Taxonomy (NCBI): domain Eukaryota; kingdom Metazoa; phylum Chordata; class Lepidosauria; order Squamata; family Colubridae; genus Coluber; species Coluber constrictor. The sequence continues at coordinate 165,769,060 of CM075961.1, read as the reverse complement.
TTTCTATTAGGGCTATCCAACGGGTTCCCTTTCACCAACAGGGCCGGGGGTTCTACTCCCACGTCTTTCTGGTGCAGAAGTCCTCGGGGGGTTGGAGGCCCATTTTGGATCTGAAATCTCTGAATCGATACATCGTGTATCGACATTTTAAGATGCATACCTTGTTTTCCATCTTGGAATGTCTGCGTCCCGGGGATCTCCTTTCTTCCATTGATTTGACAGATGCCTACCTGCATATCCCTATACTCCCCGCCCATCGCCAGTATCTCCGTTTTCACTATCAGGGTTCCCATTTCCAATACAGGGCCTTGCCCTTTGGCCTTTCCTCCGCCCCCAGGGTTTTTACCAAGGTTTTGGGGGCTTTAGTTGGCCACATTCACTCTCTTCCCATTCGTTTACAGTTTTATTTAGATGATATTCTTGTTCTTTCTTCTTCCCTTTCTTCAGCTCGACGTAACTTGTCTACTGTTCTTTCAATTCTTCAGGAGTACACCAAAGTACCACTCTATCATCTTTTGCTGCAGGGTTGTTTTTGCTGATCTGCTCTCTTTCACCTCTACCGGGCTCCTTTATTTATTTGACTTTTAGCCTGCCTTTATTACTTTATAAGTAACTCAAGATGATGGACATATCTAATATTCCTTCTACCTCCTATTTTCTGTATAAGGTGTGTTGGACCAGAGAGAGGGACTGAATCAGTCACCTAGCTGGCTTTCATGTCCAAGACAGAACTAGAACTCCTGGCGTCCTTAAATATAGTCCAGTGCCACCCAGCCAGATTTTGTGCTTGAAGTGGGACAGTTTCTTGGTGACTGGCCAAATTCACCCAGCAAGCTTTCATGCCTAAGGGCAGGACTAGAACTCACTATCTCCTAATTCCTATCTCAGTACCTTAACCACTATCCAACACCAGCTCTCACAATACTTATCTCCTGGTTACTAAACTCTGTATGTTGGCTGTGGAGCATAGTAAAATATTTGGAGGAGACCGTATCATCCTAAGAAGATACCAACTGGCATATGGGGTAGCTTCCATTTTAATTCACAGAATGAAGCTGCCAAACATAACTTCTTTCTATAAATCCTTCGATAAAAGTGATGCTTTTATTGAGCTCAGGTCAGGTCCTGGTGATTTGATGATGATGATGGTCTTTGCCATTTTCCTTAGCTTTTCATTCTAGTCCTTAGCCCTGTTGATGTCCTCCTACCTATACGTTAACTAGTCTGCCCTGGTAAGCATGGAGATACAGAATTCAGAATAAAAAACTTGAAAATACCTTGGAGGTCTTCTAGTCCAACCCCTTGCCCAACTAGGAGACCCTACATCATTTCAGACAAGTGGAAACTCTTCATCCAATCTCTTCTTAAAAACATCCAATAATGGAGCACCCACAACTTCTGGAGGGAAGCTGTTCCACTGGTTAATTATTCTCATTGTCAGGAAATTTTTTCTAGGTTGCCTCTCTCCTTGATTAGTTTCCATCTGTTGCTTCTTGTCCTGCCCTCATTTAAAATTGTCAGATATCACCAACAAGATGCATGTTTCATGTTCAGCTTAATTCTTCCTTACTGAGCAAAGATGTCCTTGGATAGCATCTTCTATCATTGCAGACAGCAGGGCCTGGAGATGATGGAGATTGCAGCTGAGACCATTAGGAAGAAATTACCATGGGGAGCTGGACCAGATGAATATTTCTTCCAACGTTATTATTCATTAGGAAGTTTGAGTACCTTGCATTTTGTTGCTGTTGTTGTTAGTCATGAAATCGTGTCCGACCCATCACAACCCCATGGACAACATTCCTCCAAGCCTTCCTGTCCTCTACCATCTCCCAGAGACCATTTAAGCTCATGCCGACTCCTTCAGTGACTCCATCCAGCCACCTCATTCTCAGTTGTCCCCTTCTTCTTTTTAGTATGCTGTCTAGATTTGCTCCTGGAGAGCTAGACTTGGTCTCCAGGAGCAAGCTTCTTTTAATTTCTTGGCTGTAGTCAGAGGTATTATTCAGCAGGTTCTGACCAGTTCTGGAGAATTGGTAATGGAAATTTTGCGTAGTTTGGAGAACTGGTAAATACTATCTCTGATTGGCCCTGCCCCCATCTATTCTCTGCCTCCCAATTCCTGATTGGGAGGAAATGGGGATTTTGCAGTAATCTTCCCCTAGAGTGGGGTGGGAATAGAGATTTTACAATATCCTTCTCCTGCCATGCCCACTAAGCCATGCTACACCCACCAAGCCACGCTCACAGAACTGGTAGTAAAAAAATTTGAATCCCACCATTGGCTGTAGTCCCCATCTGCGGTGATCTTGGAGCCCAGGAAAATAACAAGTCCCAAATCTTTAACAGAACTTGCAACACAGTTCCTTGTTCTCCCTTGGTGACAAGTGGTTGAACCAAGAACTTGAAAGCAAATCTTCCATCTGATGTCTGAAGATCCTGATTGTTCCTCCCCCTACCCCCCATGATCTAAGCTCCATCTAAGGCTGTTGGTAAAAAAATACAATCGATTTGCAGGTAGTCAAGTTATAACCATTTCTTTAATGACCATTCAATGTTACAACAGCATTGAAAAAAGTACTTATGGCCATTTTTTACACTTCCCACTATGCAGCATCCCCCTGGTCATGTGAGCAAAATCCAGATGATTGGCAATGGACATTTGTTTGTGAAGGTTGCGGTGTCCCAGGGTCTGGGATCCCCTTTTGCGACCTTCCGACAAGCAAAGTCAATGGGGAGACCAGATTCATTTGAACAGCTTAACTTAACAACTGCAGTGATTCACTTAACAACTGAGGCAAGAAAGATCGTAAAATGGGTCAAAACGCACTTAATACCTTTCTTGCTTAGCCATGGAAATTTTGGGCTCGGTTTTGTGGTCAAAATTTGAAGACTATCGTTAATATGATGTAACTTGAGAGATAGAGGTTAAATATATTTGTACTTATAACTTGTACACTATTCTTTTCCACGTAATGCGTGTTGGAAAAAAAAAGGTTATGTTTTGATTAAATCAAGGACTACCTGTATTGGGTTCCTTCTCTGAATATGGATCTTCAAGTAACCAAAGCAGAACCATACATAAGCAAAGAGAAAACATCTCAAGTTTCATTGGCTTTTCTCAGTCCTAGGCTGCATTAACAGAGGGATAGAATCAAGATCATATGAAGTGTTAGTACCGCTTTATAATGCCTTGGTAAGGCCACCCTTGGAATATTGCAACCAGTTTTGGTCGCCACAAGTGCAAAAAACATGTTGAGACTGTAGAAAGAATGAAGAGAAGAGCAGCAATGATTAAAGGACTGGAGGCTAAAACATATAAAGAACAATTGCTGGAATAAATTGGGTATGTCTAGTTTAATGAAAAGAAGGACTAGGGGAGACATGATAGCAGTCTTCCCATATTTGAGGGGCTGCCACGAAGAAAAGGGAGCCAAGCTGTTCTCCAAAGCGCCTGAAGCAATGGATCGAAACTTATCAAGGAGAGAAAGAGCTTAGAATTAAGGAGAAATTTCCTGTCAGTAAGAACAATTAATCAGTAGAACAGCTTGCCTCCAGAAGTTGTGAATGCCCCAACACTGAAAATTTTAAAGAAGAGATATTGGACAACCATTTCTTTGAAATGGTATAAGTTTTCCTGCCAGAGAAAAAGTGCCAAAAGTGGGAGGGAGCGCAGTGGGGTCTCACGCACGCGTGCCCACGTCCATAATTCTATGCGCCCCGCCCCCCCGTGCTCCCCCTGCTTTTGGCACAGGATGGCACTGTAGGCCCGTTTTTTGCTCTCCCCAGGCTCCAGAGCCTTTCTAGGAGCCTGGGGAGGGCAAAAATGGCCTTCCCCACCCCGCTCCAGAGACTCTCCGGAGGCTGGAAACAGTCTGTTTCCTGACTCCTGGTGGGCCTGGAAGGCCCGAAAATCAGCTGGCTGATGCATGCCGGAGCTGAGCTCGCATGCCCACCAATATGACTCCACCTGTTGGCACCCGTGCCATAGGTTCGCCATTACGGACCTATAGCATGGGTGTCTTGTTCACCACGTCACATTGCTGTCACAATGTTTTTTTTTCCCTTTGCGGAGCTGGGTTGCGCGTGGCCTGCACATGTGTAGGGTGATTCGAGATTATTTTGTCACTTTGGCTGGAATAAGATTGGTTGTAATGGGGGTGGGGGGCACATCCTGCTTTTGGTTTAGTTGGCCAGCCACGGGTGATCTTAAATAAGTTAGGTGGCCATGTAACCCTTTCTCATGAATAAGTAAATAATCCATAGATTCATCCATCAACCTTGCCAACTTTAAGATGGGTGGACTTCAACTCCCAGAATTCCCCAGCCACCACGCTCTAAGATGGGTGGGCACCAATTCCCAGAATTCCCCAGCCAGCATGCTTTAAAATGGGTCGACTTCAGCTCCCAGAATTCCCCAGGCACCATGCTTTAAGATGGGTGGGCTCTAATTCCCAGAATTCTCCAACCATCATGCTGGCTGGGGAATTCTGGGAGTTGAACTTCACTCATCTCAAACTTGCTAAGGCTAAGTAATGCTGCTCTAGAGGAACCATTTTAGAGTTCCAGGCCCATTTTATGAAGGGGTTTATACAACATATGAAACTATTGGAGTCATGTAGCATTTTATGTCCTAAGAACAGAACATATTGTAAGTGATTTTGGGGCACGAGAGTTGACAGCTGTACCTGAGAGACTTCGATCTCATCTTGATTTTTCTTACTGTATGTACCAGCTCCACTTTCAGCATTGTATATTCTGCTAATCCACCAAGGGTGTCAGGTAAGTGTGAATTAAAGCTTGCAAATGGAGGGGGAAAACACAATTTTCCAGTAAGCCTCATAATTTGCTAGCTGTTTTTCTTTTAAAGCCACCCAAAAGAGATTTTGGTCATTAATCTAGGATTTTAATAGGCTTATTTGCCTAAGAAATTAACAAAAGATCCAGGGGAATATGCTACCAGAATCAGATATTTGCATTCTTTAGTATTATAAAATAGAGGAACAGATAGAAAAACTTCACATAAACATTATTTTGGGAGGAAGTTCTTGTATTTTACTGTTTTGGTGAGGTTTGTTTTTGTTTAAGTAGGAAAATGTTACTGAGGAATTGACATTTTTATGGATCCTTTGCTCTTTAGTTGCAGGAGAACATTCGTACTTCTTTGATTTATGGCTGTAGTTGAGCCTGGAATTAAGGTTGGAATAATCATGGTTGTTAAGAGGTAACCCTATCTTATAACCTATTTTGGGAAGGTCATTAAGTAAGCACCATGATTGTTAAGGGAACATTGTGGTCATTAAATGAATCTATTATATCCAATGGTTATCTTTAGTAGGAAATCAGAAGTAAATGCAGGAAACTGGCAAAAAAGACCAAAAATCATGGGCATATGACCATGGGATATTGCAAATGCCCATAAAGTGACCCAGTCTATAATGCCTTGGTAAGACCACACTTGGCCATCCAGTTTTGGTCACCACAACATAAGAGGTTGAGACTGAGTAGCGTAGGGGAGTAATGCCTCCTACAAAGGCAGCATTTAAGATCCAGCTGCTGCAATTACTTGTGAGTTCAATCCCAGGCAGGCTCAAGGTCGACTCAGCCTTCCATCCTTTATAAGGTGGGTAAATTGAGGACCCAGTTTGTTGGGGGCAATAAGCTGACTTTGTATAAATATAAATATACAAAAGTATGAAGGCTATTGCTTAACGCACTGTAAGCCGCCCTGAGTCTCCGGAGAAGGGCGGCATATAAATCAAATTAAAAAAAAAAAAAGACTGTAGAAAGAATACAGAAAAGAGCAACGAAGATGAATAGGGGGCTGGAGGCTAAAACATATGAAGAACAGTTGCAGGAATTGGGTATGTCTAGTTTTATAAAAAGGACTAGGGGTGTCTTCCAATATTTGAGGGGCTGCCACAAAGAAGTGGGGGGGGGGTAAACCTCTTCTCTAAAGCACCTGAAGGCAGGACAAGAAGCAAAGGGGGGAAACTAATCAAGGAGAGAAGCAACCTGGAATTAAGGAGAAATTTCCTGACAGTCAGAACAATTAACCAGTGGAACAACTTGCCTCCAGAAGTTGTGACTGCTCCAACACTGGAAGTTTTTAAGAAAAGGTTGGATAACCATTTGGTGTAGCGTTTCCTGCCTAAGCAAGGGGTTGGACTGGAAGATCTCCAAGGCAGGAGTGGGTTCTACTTACCTTTACTACCGGTTTGCAATGGGGCTGCACACATGCGCTTGCTTCGCTCATGTGTGTGTGCGGTCTTCTGCGCAAGCGGAGGAACGTCTGCGCATGTGCAGAAGCGTTTTGGTGACATCAGGGTCAGTGGGTGGAGCCTCCCGCCAGTTTTACTACCGGTTCTATAGAACCGGTGCGAACCTGGGGCAACCCACCACTGCTCCAAGGACCCTTCCAACTCTGTTATTCAGTTGCTAAGTGCCAAAACTCTGGCTTGGCCTGGAGCAGGCATATTTTTTGTTCCAACATTGCTTGGAGCTCAGATTCATCTTTGTAGAGAAAAAATTATTGCATAGCTTAGAACTTGTGAAGACAGCGATGGAAAGTATCTGTGTCCTATTTCTCACTATGATATGTGATAAAGGGAAAGAAGCACAAGGGGTAAAGCATGAAAATTTGATGTTCCTGTGTGTGTGTGAGAGAGAGAGAGAGGAAAAGAGAGAGGACAAAGAAAGAGAGAGAGGAGAGAGAAAGAGGGAAAGAGAGGAGAGTGAGAAGAGAAAGAAAGAGGGGGAGAGAGGGGGAAAGTGAGAGGAGAAAGAAAGAGTGAGAGAGGAAAGAGAAAGAGCGAGAGGAGAGAAAAAGAGAAGGAAAGCGAGAGGAGAAAGAAAGCGGGAAAGAGGGAGGAGAAAGAGTGGGGAGAGAGAGAAGAGAAAGAAAGAGGGAAAGGGGGAGAAAGAGAGGGGGAGGAGAGAGGGAAAGAGAGGAGAAAGAAAGAGCGAGAGAGGAGAGTGAAAGAGGAGAGAGAAGAGAAAGAAAGAGGGGGAGAAAGAACAGGGGGGAGGAGAGAGAGGGAAAGAGAGAGGAAAAAGAAAGCGAGAGGAGAGAGAAAGAGAGGGGGAGAAAGAGCAGGGTGAGGAGAGAGAGAGGGAAAGAGAGGAGAAAGAAAGAGCAAGAGAGGAGAGAGAAAGAGGGAAAGAGGAGAAGAGAAAGAAAGAAGGCAAGAGGGGGAAGAAAGAGCAGAGGGGAGGAGAGAGAGAGAGGGAAAGAGAGAGGAGAAAGAAAGCAAGAGAGGAGAAAGAAAGAGAGGAGAGAGAGAGAGAGAGAGAGTCTAGGCAAGGGGAAGAAAATTACAATTGCTTAACACATTGTAAGCCACCCTGAGTCTTCGGAGAAGGGTGGCATATAAATCTAATTTTAAAAAAAACAAAAAAATAGTGCATATAGTCCTCAAGTTACAACTATTCATTTACTGACCATTCAAAATTACAACAGCACAGAAAAAGATGATTTATCACCAGGCTTCACATTTATGACTGTTCCAGCATTCCTCACAGTCACATGATCAGAATTTGAGCACCTGGCAAACAGTAGTTATTTAGGAGGGTTCTGGCATACTGGGTTCACTTAGATGACAGGGTCATACAGGTAGTCCTCGACTTACGACAACAATTGATCCTAAATGAGACATTTGTTAAGTGAATTTTGCCCCCGTTTTACTACCTTTCTTGCCATAGTTATTAAGTGAATCACCGCCGTGGTTAAATTAATAACCTGGTTGTTAAGCGAATCTGGCTGCCCCATTGACTTTGCTTGTCAGAATGTCGCAAAAGGGGATCCCATGATCCCAAGACACAACAACGGTCATAAATGTGAATCAGTTGCCAGTCAGTTGCCAGAATTTTGATCACGTGACCATGGAGATGCTGTAATGGTCGTAAATATGAAAAACAGTCCTAAGTCGTTTTTTTCAGTGCCGTTGAAATTTTGAATGGTGACTAAATGAACTCTTGTAAGTTAGGGAAAGAAAGACAAAGAAAACCAAAGAAATGCCCAGTTCATGAGAGGTTCACCATTACTTACTTGACTTTCAACCAACAGATGCTAAGCTACAACGCAAATTATGTGCAAACTCCATAGAGTCAGATTTGCTGCTCTCAAAGTCTCTGGCTCAGCTTCTGGTTGCAATGGCTTGTTGTTAAATGAAACACTTGGTTGTGAAAGCTTTGGAGAATTAACAACTCCCCAAACAGCAGGGAGAAGTGACGGAAGATTAACCCTAGGTGAAAAGGGTCTCGGTCTTGTGAAAATACAAGAGGAAATCCAAATACATTGGAGAACAATGAACACAAACATCACACAAGAGTTGAAGGCATATAACTGAGCCGAGTAAATGCTGGGAATGTCCACAACATATGGTCAAAAAAATGAACTTGCAACAACACTAAACACCATGAAAATCCAGCTGTTTTTATGTGCATGGCATTTGCAATGTATATACATTTTATTCTCGATTTATGGCCAGTTGCTAAACAACCATTTGAAGTTAACGATGGATTCCGGAAAAAAAATATTTATAACCTGCCCTCAAAGTTATGAGTGCCACAGTCACATGATTGCATTTTTAGTGCTCAGCAGTTGTCTCGCATTAACAACCAACTGAGAATCCAACAGTCACACTATCATGTTTTATTTTTATTTTTTGCTGTTTTTTAGCAAAAAAAAAAAAAAAGCCATTGGATTTTGATTCAGTCACGTAATTTGTTTATGGCTGTTATAAAAATGGTCATAAAATCAAGTCTGGTTATATGGTAGTTCAACATATGACCTACAACAATTTACGACCAAAATCCCAGTGGTGGTTGTAAGTCAAGGACGACCTGTAAAAAACTAATAGGGTGAAAGGGACAATTTGTTAAAAAATGTTTATGCTTGTGGCAAAGGGAGTACTTACTTCTTTACTTTTTTTAAATTATATTTTTATCAATTTGTCTAAGTGGTCGCTACCAGTCAATAATGACTTGATGATTGATCAGCCAACCTAATTTTTAGAAGGTCCAACTTTGGAACCCTTGATGCTCTCAAAGCTTGAATGTTTCCTTGCAGATTTTTCATACCTAGCTAGGTAACTTCTTCAGTGCTAGACAGGAGCAGGGGTTGTGGAGAAGAGGAAGAGGACTGTGGGAGGGTCATTCGTGTTATCTGAGCTTGTTCCCTTGCAGACATTTCAACATCAGTGTTAGAAGAGAGTGGAGCCTGCAAAGAGGAAGAGGACTATGGAGTCCTTAGTGATCTGTGGGGGCACCTACTATCTGGAACGAGCTCCCCCGGAGATACGGAGGATCCCGGATCTGCGCACCTTCCGCCGCGCTCTTAAGACCTTTTTGTTTCACCAGGTGGGCCTGGCCTAACCTCTCTTCTTTTTTAAAGTTAAATTTTAAACTGTTTTAAACTATGTGGGGTATTTTAATTCTGTCCGGGCCAAATTTATTTAATTTGATTTTAGTTGGGTTTTAAACTTTGTATACATGTATTTTTATTGTTGGCTGTACACCGCCCTGAGTCCTTCAGGAGTAGGGCGGTATATAAATCCAATAAATCTAATCTAATCTAATCTAATCTAATCTAATCTAATCTAATCTAATCTAATCTAATCTAATCTAATCTGTGAGCTTAGTTTTTTTTCCCTGCAGATGTTTCATTACCAAACTATAACAATCATCAGTGCTAAAGAAAGAAGAGGGGTTTGCTCTGTTTATGTGGCTTGCCCTATCATTAACCCTGAGCTATAAATATTCTCTTCTGTAGTCCAGTTTTGCTAACAACCTTTTCACAGACTCCTAATGTTGGAAGAGGTCTTAGAGATCACGCAGTTTACTTTCCTGCTTATCGCAGGTCCCCTTGGAGCAGGGGTGTCAAACTCGTGGTATCATGTTGTCATCATGTGATGTATCGCAAATTTTCCCCCTCTTCGCTAAACCAGGGGTGGACGTGGCCAGCGCATGATATATCCCGCATGCAGGCTGTGAGTTTGCCACTCCTGCCTTAGAGTATTTTCCCTCTATTCGAAGTGAAGAAGACCCCAACCACTTCTTCTGGCTGACAACTCATATAATCATGATGTTCTCCATGAGTCACTTGGAATGCTTAAAAAGTCTTCCGAAGAGCCCATGTAAACAAGACTCTGAATTAAAATAGGATGACGTGGATAATATTCACAGGATCAGGTTTCCAGGAGGGTCGATAATCTTAAATGGAGGCAAAATTGGCTTTCCAAGATAGAGAAGCTGATTAACTTCCTCAATCCTGGCCTTTTTTCCGCCACGTCTGCAGGTTAATGAAAACCTGATGAATTTCCTGTTTTCCTGCAAGGCCTCTGGCAGCAACTCTAACAATGGCAGTCTGGTGTTTGTGCAGAAATCAGTAAATCAAGTGTTTTTCCAGCCAAAAAACAAACTCAACCTTATTAAGAAAATTCCGAACTACTCAGCAAACTGCATTGCTTCACTTCTATTGCTCTTTGCACAGAAGGAAACAAAATCTACAGATAACCAAATCCACGCATAGTTTTTGTGAGATGATGGAGGGTGTGTGGGGTCTATGACAATGTGCTGTGGCCAACTCGTTGCGGGACAAGAGTTACACCACTATCAAAGAAATAGTAGAATAGAAAAATTAAAGAAAGGACGTCCCTGCCGGATGGAGGTAGACAGGGCTCAGCCACGTCAATCGCGTCATGGAGCACCTTAAAACATCTCATGCCAAATATGTCCAAAAGCCCCTTGTGGGCTACACCTAAGAGAGTATCAGGGAAACCCTATTCCCATTGTTGGCAGTGGAAGATTCAGAGTCCAATTTAAGAAATTCTCGGCCCACCTATCTTTGGTCATTGTGGATGGCCCCCTGCCAAGTTTGTTAGGCTTAAATTGGTTTGAAGCTCTGGGATTAACCATCCAGGGCGTTAATTCTGTTAAATCTTCCAAATTGGATACCCTGGTCAATGAATTCCCCACTATCTTCAATGGGAAATTGGGTTACTACACCGGCACTCCCGTGTCTTTCAGCCTAGATCCTCAATTCCTGCCTCGCAAATTGAAGCCCCGCCGAGTGCCGTTTGCATTAAAGCCAAGAGTCAATACCGAACTGTACAAACACACTTCTCAGAGCATATTCGAGCCAGTAGACCATACCCATTGGGAAACACCAATCGTGACTCCTATCAGGTCTGATGGCTCCATCTGCATTTGCGTGGATTACCGGGCAACCTTCAACAGAGCTCTACAAACACACGCCTACCCGATTCCCAGGGTGCAGCATTCCTTGGGTAAAGGATCAGTGTTTGCCAAGTTGGACTGAGCCCATACCAGCAGTTGTCTGTCGACGATAAGACTGCAGATGCTCAAACAATTGTCATGCACCGAGGTGCGTTTCACTATTGCTGGCTCCAATTTGATGTCAGTGTGGCTCCAGGGCTTTTCCAAAGCCTAATGGAACGGATGCTCCATGGAATCCACAAGGTCATTCCATATTTCAATGACGTGCTGGTCTCCGCTACCAGCACGCCGGAACTCATGAATAGACTGTGACGAGTGCTGTGACAATTCCAACATGCGGGCCTCAAGGTTAAACGAACGAAATGCCACATCGCGGTGCCCCAAGTGGAGTTCCTTGGTTGATGGAACAGGAATTCACCCTACGCCGGTGAAAATGACAGCTATTGTGGACGCCCCGCCCCCTCGCAGTAAGTCTGAGCTCCAAGCATTCCTTGGACTTTTGAATTTCTATACGGTTTTCCTTCCACACAAGTTATCAGTAGCAGAGCTGTTGCACTACCTCCTCGATCGTGGGGCCCCGTGGGCATCGGGAGCAAGAGAGGCGGCAGCTTTTAAAGCCATCAAGCGCCTCCTTGTCTCTTACTCTCTCCTGACTCAATATTGTGACCACTTGCCCTTACTGCTGGCTTGCGATGTCTCCCCATACAAGTGGAAGCTGTTCTGAGCCACAGGTTCCCCAATGGATTTGAACTCCCAGTGGCATACTTCTCCCGAACACTAGCCCTGGCAGAGAGGAACTATTCACAATTGGATAAGGAGACCTTGGCTCTGGTGGCCGGGGTCAAAAGATTCCATTATTATCTGTACAGTTGGTCCTTTCACTTGATTACTGACCACAAGCCTCTTTTTGGAATCCTGGCCGATGACCACCAAACTCCGCAGATCCTACTGCTGCGGATGACCCGCTGGTCAATCTTCCTAGCAGCGTACTCTTACACCCTTCTCCATCGGCTGGGGAAGCATTTCGCCCACGCCGACGCTCTGAGCCGATGCCCCCTACCTGCCTTGCTGATGGCTCTGGCTCCAGCATCCACCGTATTACTTACTGATGACTCGCCATTCCCCGTGACTATCTGACAATGTCAGCGTAGTCATATACATGACCACACTGACATTGCTCGTGCATCAGCTCGAGATAAGATGATTGCCCAAGTCATGGACCGAGTAAACAGGGGATGGCCACGGGGACCCTTTGGACAGGAACTGCAGCCTTACGAATTGAGGCAGCTCAAACTGTCAGTTCAGAATGAGTGTTTGCTATGGGGTCATTGGGTGATAGTGTCGCCTTCCTTGCAGTGCTCCTTACTAAATACCTTACATCAGGGTCACCCGGGGATAGTGAGGGTAAAGGCCCTAGGGTGGTGCTATATGTGGTGGCTGCATCTTGTCAAGGATGTCCCAGAGTGGGTTTCAACCTGTCAGAAATGCCAGGAGAGTAGATTGATGCCACCTAAGGACCATCCTAGGGAATGGGAGGAACCCAGAGCCCCCTGGTCCAACATCCATATTGACTTCACGGGCCCCCTGCAAGGACAGCTATTCCTAGTGGTGGCTGATGCTTACTTGAAGTGGGTGGAAGGAATCCTAATGGACACGGCCACTTCGGAGGCTACCATCAGGGCCCTCCGGAGAATATTTGCCACACATGGGTAGCCTGACATGCTCGTGAAGGACAATAGGCCTCAGTTAACATTCACCTTGTTTGTGTCCTTCCTGCCTGGGAATCAGGCATTGCCTGATATTCCCGTTCCATCCATCCAGTAATGAATTTGCTGAGAGGGCCATGAGATCTGCCGAAGAGGCATTAAAGAAAATGGGGCCAGGGAGTTGGCAGGAGAGGGTAGATGAATACTTGCTGGGACAGCACCTCATCCCAAGTCAGAGCACTAATAAGAGCCCAGCTGAGGTCCTGATAGGCTGGAAACTGAGGACCACATTAGACCACTTGCACCCTCAATATGCCCCTAGCAAGTCTTTAGACTCAGGAAGCAAGCACTGGTCGTTCCAAGTAGAGGACACAGTTTATGCCCAAAACTATGGAGTCAGAAACCTCTCTGGCTGCCAGGGAAGATTGTGAGCATTACCGGGCCCTGTTCGTATAGGGTGGATATGGGTCAGGGCCGGATGTGGAGACGCCATAAAGATCAGGTGAGAGCTAGGTGGCCTGACTCAAGCTGACAACAAAGGGAGAGTGAGAGGCCCAACAACAACAAGAGCTGAACACAGAGACAGCGAGCACACCAACCCCACCATGGCCCGCAACGTGGAAGATGGAGAAACCCAGCACTTACCTGCCAGAGGTGAAGGGAACCTGGAAAGATCTGATGGAGCAGCCACAGCTGAAAGCAGCGATAATCCAACTCCAGGCGAAAGGCCAGCCTCAAAAGAACTATTGCAGACTCAGCATCAAAGAAGTCATAGTGAACAATGGTCTGTCATATTTTATACCAAACAAGGGCGACCAACAATGTATAAATGCAAACCTAACCAATGAAAGGAACACAGCAGCCCCTGAGGATGAGAGAAGGGAGAATGGGGAAACAGAGATGGTAAATCAGAAAACTGCTAAGGATGCTGATAATGGTTGTAAGTTGCCCAGCAATGATAAGTTTTCCATTGGGAAACCTGTACACGACACCACCTTATCTTTGACTCTTCCCTCTGGGAATAAGAGCTCATCCACCAGGACACCTCCCTCAGATCCAGTTGAATTATCTGTAAGGTCAGATACATAAATGCTTGGGCCTATATCATACAAATAAATAAGCTATACCAGCTATTTTGTTGTATTGATAGTTTTTTGGGCTAGATTCTTCGATTTGACAGAGAAATATGCTACCGGAAGTGGCCCAGTGCCAAGGATCTGAGCAAGGACTCCAGCAGCTATCCCTCTGCTCTGTGATATGAATAATGTGAATGATCTAGTAATGTCCTGAATGCCAACGGCATGGGCGTTTACTAAGGCCATTTTAATGTTGTCGAACGCCACCTGACATTCTTTGATCCATTCAAAGGGTTTCTCATCAGAGTCCATCATGGCCTGATATAAAGACTTAGCTATTAAAGCAAAGTTGGGAATCCAGATATGGCAGAAACCTGCCATTCCCAGGAAACCCGTAAGCTGGCGCATAGTGATTGGTGGTTTAAGGAGGCACACAGCTTGGATCCTTTCCAGGGATAGCTTCCTAATTCCCTGTGATAGGCTACAACCAAGTACTGGACCTCCTGTTGAACAAGATGAGCTTTAGCACTGGAAGATTTGTAATCCCATCAACAAAGGGAATTTAGCAATGAGGCGGAATTTAAGAGGCAGCCACTTGCAAACCATCTACATATTGTAATGGTAGTATCCTCTATGGCAGGGATCTCCAACCTTGGTGACTTTAAGCCTGGTGGACTTCAACTCCCAGAATTCCCCAGCCAGCTTTGTGGATGTAGTTGACTGATTGAGGTATAAGGTTAGGTACCATTTGATATAATGTCAGTGATTTGATTAATTAATTTATTTTGCCCAGCATATATAAGATAACAGGTAAAAGTATTCTTATGGTCTGTCCATACTTCGAATGGTCGTGTCACCCCTTCAAGAAGGTGATGCCATGTCATTAAGGCCTACCTGGTGGCAAAGGCCTCCTTTCAGGTTGCCCATCTTCATTCGGTAGGACTCAATTTACGGGAGGTATAGGCACATGGTTGTAAGTGATCTCGTTCGTCTTTCTGTAACAGTACCGCCGCCACGGCGACTTCGCTAGCGTCTGCTTGAACAATAAACTCTCATTTAGGATCGGGATGTTTGAGAACCGGCTCTCTAGTAAACATGTACTTTAGCTGTTCAAACGCCCATTGACAACTTGGTGTCCAACTCAGTAATTGACCCAGCCGTGGTTTCGAAGTGGTTGGCTTAGTCCGTAAAAGGTCCATCAGGGGTAAAGCTATCTGGGCGAAAGCAGGGATAAATTGACGATAGAAATTAGCAAAGCCGAGGAAGCTTTGAAGTCGTTTCCTTGTCTTTGGGCTTTGCCATTCCACTATCACTTGAATTTTACGTGGACCCATTTCCACTCCGTCTCCTGATATCCTGTAACCCAGTTAATCAATTTTTGACTTGTGGAACTCACATTTTGAGAGTTTCACGAACAGTTTGTCCTCCAATAATTTCTTTAATACCTGTCGTACCAGGTTGGTGTGTTCCTCATGTCCCGGGTATATATTAAGATATCATCCAAATAAAGAAGGACTCCCCTGTACAGATATTCATGCAGCACTTCATTAATCAGCTGCATGAACACTGCAGGGGCACCTTGGAGACCAAACGGCATAGCCCAAAATTGAAAACTCCCGAGGAGACAGTTAAAAGTGGTTTTCCACTCGTCCCCCGGTTTGATACGAACCCTGTAACAGGCTTCACGTAGATCCAGCTTCGTGAATATTCAACCAGTTGACAATGTGGCTAGAAGATCTTTCATTAAAGGGAGCGGATATAAATATTCTACACAGATCCCGTTCAAACCCTGGAAATCAACGCATAGACGTAACCCTCTGTCCTTCTCTCTGAAAAGCACAGGGGCCGCCATACGGGACCGACTAGGTGTAATAAAACCTCTCGCTAGATTCTTATCGATATACTGTCTCATCTTGGCTAATTCCAGTCGCGTCATGAAGTACATCCATGGTTTTGGGAGTTTAGCTCCAGGCACTAACTCAATGGCACAATCCATTGGTCGATGAGGAGGTAATACCTCACACTCCCGCTCACTGAAGACAGCAGCGAAATCTGCATAAACACTAGAGAAATTGGGTGTAGGGGGACCCACTGACACACAACTGCTTTCCTTACCCCCTTCCAGGGTCTTTATGGTTGGAATATTCTCTTCTGACAGAGGCGGCCCCAGGCCAATTGTTACCTGTAATTTCCGGTATCCCCCCTCCCACCAAATGTTGGGTTGCCATTTGTCCAGCCATGCTAATCCCAATATCAGTGGTTCAATCATCTTTTCAATTACAATAAAACGGATAACCTCTCAATGGTTTCCTATATCTAGATACGTTTTCTCTGTCACATGAGTGGCTGGTACTCCCCCCAACAGTGAGCCATCCATTTGTTCAAACGTAACTGGGACTTTCAGCTGTCTCACTCGCATCTCTAAAGCATCCACTACAACTTTATGGATGAGACACCGGGTACACCCCATATCTACCAACGCCCCATACTGGATACCAGTGGTACAACAAGGGTTTCTAAAAACCACAGGTATTACAAATGGGCAAATGGGGTCACTCACCATTGGGTCTTCCTCATCATCACTATCACCAGCCACCACCGGAAACTTCCCCGCTGTTGGTGCCGCCGACAAGACTTCCTTGGCCGCGGCTTTAGGACCTTGGACTGCCTGTGTTTGTTTTAATGGCGTCTTTGCTCGTCCTCTCATGGAACCTCCCAGGGCCTGTGTCTTTGTGGCTGTATTCTTGGCAACAGCATGGGGCATTCCACTGCCCGATGGCCTATCTGGCTGCACCTATAACAGCAAAACACCAGCCTCTGAGGCCTGTCAGGTGGGCCCACACTTACTCTTGATCTAATGTCTCTTACAAGTTGGGGTCTTTCTGGCAGCTTCTCCCCTGTGAGCTTCTTTTGTATAGGTTGTATATCTGATTGAGGCTGAAATTCTCTGAGGCCCACATCTAACTGTATTGCTGCCTTAAACCAAACAGCCAACCGCGGAGGTAGGCCTCTGTATACACAAGCCTGCCGCAACTCTCGGTCTAACCTCATGCAAAACTGTTGAACTAACATCCGTTCTGGCCAATCCACCAGGCGACTGGCAATCTTTTAAAAACTTAGTACATAATCTTTCGCAGGAGCGCCTCTCTGTTTGAGCACAACTAAATCACCTCTGCCACCTGTACACTAGACTCATCTTCAAAGCTGACTTTCTCTTGGCTCCGTCGCTCATCCGATCCAAATAGCGAAAGACAAATAATTCAAACCATGAAAGAACGTTCACACAGGTTTACTTTTAAGTTCCAGCCCCAGCTTGTTGAACTCAGCCCAACCTCGCCTCAGTTATTGGGCCCCCCGGTTGCCCTACAGAGCACTTTTGATGAAGGTGGGATACCGGGCGTGAGGTGACGTGCGAGCTAAGTCACTGTGTGCTGCCCACGCTAAGCTAAAGCGCTGCCTGAGTAACTAGCGATAAGACATCGCTCAAACAGCTTCATCCTCAGAGAACGAGAACCCCGTCCTTATAGGGTTGGCACCACCAACTTTCGCTCCCTTCAACCCAGCAACTGAAACCTGGAACTCCTACGAGGCTCGGTTTGAGTGCTTCCTGGAGGCAAACGACTACACAGAGCTGACCAGCAACTGCAAAACATTTCCTGAATTCGTGTGGTCCTGAAATGTTTGCCACAGCACTAGTCTTGCTAGCCCCAGCCCCCGTCCAGTCAGTACCATGGGAAGTCTTGAGGGAGAAGCTGAAGAACAATTACGTGCAACCCCCTCACGTATCGCTCGGCGGTTCAGTTTTCAACAGATCCTACAAGCTGATCCATAAAGCCTTACAGAACTGCCACCTTGAACTGCGAGTTCAACTATTTGGAAGACTCCCTACTGGAACAGTTCGTCTGCGGGGTGAGGGACTTGAGAGTGCAGCGACACTTGCTCAAAAAGAAAGATATCTCTTGAAAGCGATCAAAGAGGCACAAGCGTGCGAGCTGTCTAACAAATCTACCACTGAGATACAGAAATCACAAACCTCCGTTCCCACCACCAAACCAGGAATTGGACCCTGACGAGGTGGATGAAGAGGAGGATGATGTTAGCCACCTCAAGACGGTGAAGGGCAAAAGAAGTGCCTCAGAAAAAGAGTTTGTCAGCTTGCCCTGCCAGGGTTGCGGAGATATGTATCCCAGAGCGGTTTGTTGTTTTAAATCAACTATTTGCTGCAGATGTGGAAAGAAGGGCCATCTGGCATGTTTGTGTCTGGCCAACTTACAAAACACCCAGATACCCCCCAATCAGCGGCCATTCCAAAAGGCAGTAAAACCTACTGGGGATTGCTTCACCATTTCCGGAGGAAATACAATCCCTGAGGTGGCTGTCCATCAAGCCAAGACAACCGCTATCAATAAGATCTACCTAAATATAGCCATCGAGGATAGCCCTTGGAGAATGGAGGTCAATACAGGATCTTCAAAATCCTTGATCTCCTGGGATACCCTAAAGAAAATGGTACCCAATTTCACAAAAAGAGCCCTATCAGGGAAACTATATCCCTATCCTGAGTCGCACCAAGCTCCTAGTCGAATACAAGAACTTCACAGGTAGTTTGCCATTAATAATCGTAAAAGACCATCTCCCCAGCCTGTTAGGACTTGATTGGTTTGGCGCATTAGGCCTTGGCATTACTGGCATTCATTCAACCACCCGCAACAACGTTAAGGACGTCATGACCGAGTTTGCTGACATCTTCGACGACGAATTGGGTAAATATAACAGGTCACCCATCTCCCTTAATTTAGACTCCCAAATTGCCCCAGTTAGATTGAAGCCTAGGAGGGTACCTTTCGTGCTTAGGCCATTAGTGGAGAAAGAACTAGACAAACTAATAGTGCAGGGTGTTTTGGAGGCCACAGACCACGCCCCCTGGGAGACCCCAATAGTCATACCCATCAAACCAGATGGGTCAATTCGCATCTGCGCGGATTACAAATGTACAGTGAATAAGGCTCTCCAGGCTACCCCTATCGTATGCCAGTGGGGCAACATTTGCTGCACTCTCTGGGCCATGGCTCCATTTTTGCCAAACTGGACATGGCACAAGCGTACCAGCAGCTCCCAGTGGACGCTGCCACAGTGGAGACTCAAACTATTGTGACTCACCGGGGTGCTTTTAAATGCCACTGCCTCCAGTCTGGCATAAGTGTTGTTCCTGGCATCTTCCAATGCCTTATGGAACGACTCTTGCAAGGACTGCAAGGAGTCGTTCCATATTTTGATGATATGCTCATTTCAGCCACCAACCAGGCTGACCTGAAACACAAATTAAGAGCAATCCTAAGCTGTTTCCAAATGGCTGGACTCAAAAAACAAAAGTATAGAATAGGGGTGCCCAGGGTAGAATTCTTAATGCCACTGGGACCCATCCCACACCATCCAAAGCCACAGCCATCAAGAGAGCACCTATTCCCATCAATAAAATGGAATTACAGGCTTTCTTAGGCCTTTTAAATTTTTACAGCATCTTTTTGCCGCACAAAGCCTCAGTGGCAGAAGTCCTGCATCTGCTTTTGGACAAAAAGACCCCTTGGGCCCAGGGCTCACGAGAAGCCACCATGTTCATGGCTGTACAAGCACTTTTAACTTCTGAAGCTGTCTTAGTACAATACACAGACAGCCTACCCTTAGTGCTAGTCGCCGATGCCTTCCCCTTCGGCATCAGAGCAGTCTTAAGCCACACTCTGCCCGATGGAACTGAAGCCCCCATTGTGTTCTATTCAAGGACTCTTTCCTCCACTGAACGCAATTACGGCCAGATCGATAAAGAAGTGTTGGCTGCCATCACAACTATTAAATGTTTCCACGACCATCTATACGGCCGTTCCTTCACCTTAGTCACAGACCATAAGCCACTGTTGGGGCTTTTGGCGGGAAACATACAACCCCCCCAAGTCCTCTCATCACACATGTCCAGGTGGATTGAATTTTTGACTGCCTATTCTTACCATCTTGTTTGCCGCCCTGGCAAACATCTGGCTCATGCTGATGCATTCAGTCGCTGCCCCTTCCCTGTCACCGTGCTGGACCCCTCTCAGCATCCCCCGTCCGCCTTATAGATTCCCTTCACCTGCCTATCACGGCCACCGACATTGCAGCCAATTCAATGAAAAACCCTACCCTCCACAAAGTTTTGGACTGGATATGAAGGGGCTGGCCTCTTGGGCAGAGGTAAGTTTTAAACTTACTTGGTAAGTTTAAAACTTACCAAGTTAGGCAGAATGAACTCTCAGTACAACGAGGGTGTTTACTATGGGGAAACCGGATACTGGTGCTACTCAAACTCCAGCAGCGGGTACTGGAATGCCTCCATGAGGGGCATCCAGGCATTGTCAGAATGAAGTCATTAGGGCGTAGTTATGTATGGTGACCCAGTTTCGACCAAGCGGCCACCAAGTGGGTTGCGGGTTGCCAGTCATGCCAACAATCTCACCCGGTCGCCCCTGCCACCCCAGTAGAAGAATGGGAGATGCCCCAGACCCCGCGGTCAAGGATTCATGTCGATTTTGCAGGACCCTTCCATGGGCAGACTTTCCTGGTAGTGGAGGACGCCTACTTGAAGTGGGTAGAAATAGTTGTGATGGCACCCACCACATCTAGCGCCCTAATCACAGCATTGTAGAGACTGTTTGCCACCCATGTAGTGATCTCTGATGTAGTGGTCTCTGACAATGGCCCACAACTAATGTCTGCTTCCTTCCAAGTCTACCTGGCTAGGCATGGAATCTGCCATGTCAGGGTTGCCCCGTTCTGCCCAGCCAGCAAGCGGTTGGCCAAATGGCCATGAGATTGGCTGAGGCCTTCGCAAGATTTGACAGTGGGGACTGGCCAGAGAAAGTGGCCCGATACCTGTTGGCACAGCATGTAACCCCCTGCCCTTCTACCAATAGGAGCCCGGCAGAACTTCTAATGGCCCGACAGCTCTGAACAGACCTCGACCACCTGCCCCCTAGTTACACCCCAGAAAAAAACCCGATTCCACAAGCTTCACCCATAGCTTCAATGTGGGCGATCCCATCTATACCCAAAACTATGGAGGCGAACCAAAGTGGCTACCGGGAACTGTTGTGCAAAGCACAGGGCTCTATTTCTATCAAATCGAGCTCCCTGATCGAAGACTATGGCGGTGCCATCTCAATCAAATATGCGCAAATAATGCAAGAACTGGAAGAAACAACAGGCCAGGAAGACCATAAACCATTCCAGTCCCTAACTTCACACCTCCAGTACCTGCCTCAAACACGCCACCAGTGTCCAACTTACTTTAAGAACCAGGCCTGCCTTCCGAGGACAAGTCTGATCCTGAAGTTCCAGAAAAGTCGCAGGGAGTTCCACAGGCAGCTCAAATACCTCCTTCTCCACCAGCGGCTGGCCCCGAACTGCGTAGATCTGCACGAAAGCACAGGTGCCCAGCATATTTGGATGATTATGGATGCGCTGTCCAGGAAGGAAGGAGTGTTAAGTCCTTGAACTTACGGCGCACGTTCCTGATTGGCCAAGATGCGCAGCCATGCTGGTGGGAGAATTCCGACCCGCCATTGGTTGTTCAGTTTGACAGCTACAGTATAAATAGCTCTAAAGCATTAAATTGTTGTTCTGTTCTCGAAGCTGCTCCATGTCACTGTTAGCCAAAATAAAGGCTTGTTGAACTCAGCCCAGCCTTGCCTCAGTTATTGGGTCTCCCAATTGCCCTACAGAGCAGACCTTGTTAGTGTCCCCCCTTCCAATGGCCACCTGCTTGGAGAGGGGGTAAATTCTTTTATAGGGTGGTGGAGCCGAAGCCAAAGCAGGTGTTGAAGCAGGAAGTCACAACAATCCTTAAACATCTGCTTGTTCTTTGTCCATGCCCTTCTCCCATGGTCTCAAAAACTCCTAAATCTACTGATCCCCCTGCCCCCCAACAGCCAGACAGCGGGCATGTCTTGGCGCCAAAGAGCAATATATTTAACTAAAATTTCTTGTATTTTTAAGTTTCCTGGAGCAACAGAATATTTGTATAGTTGTATCCGAGCCTAATGCACCATGAAGATGTTCCACTATTAAATGTTGTCTGGCTTTTGATGATCACAATCTAATTTTGAGTGCCATTTCCTATCCTTACTATCCCTCTCTATCTAGCCTTGAGAGGTTAATCAATCTTTTTATGCCCCTGACCTCTTGGCTAAACCTGGAGAGCCCTTGTTAGGAAAACATACTCAAAGGCACAAAATAAAATAGAGAGATATAAGCTGCATTACAAAGAGAACCAATTATGTTCAAATACAGTGATCCAAACATAACAAATCATCTTCGTGGGCCTTATATTCATCCATTAAACCAATAATAAACCCCCTTTGTTTAAGAGTGCAGTGCTGTTGTGTTATTCAAGCAAATAAACAACTTTTAAGTCTAGAGCACGAATGGGTTTGTGGCTTGTCTTGCATGCATGACTAATTGAAAATTCCCAAGTGTTACAAGGTAGTCCTCGACTTATTCATGTTAGCGATCACTGGAATTTACAACAGCACTGTGAAAAAATGACTTCACACTTACAACCATTGCTGTGTCCAGTCATCGTGATTTGAGCATTTAGCAACTGACTTGCATTTATGATGGTTGCAGAATTGTAGGGTCACCTGATCACCATTTGTAACCTTCCCAGTGGCTTCCGACAAGCAGTTAAAGGGGAAATAAGCCATAGTAATCTGAAGTCTCACTTAACCACTTAACTGCTTGGCAATGCATTTTCTATTATCTATTGTGGTCATAAATTGAGGATTAGTGAAAATAATCCTTTTAAATTCAGAGACTCCTTTAGAACTATTCATGGAGCCCCCTCAAGATCTAGCTATGGAGTCCAAATTAAAACGCCCATCCTTCATGTTAATTTTGATTTGCTGCTGGTTGTGTTACTTACAAACACAACTGAGCCCAACATTTCTGTGCTCCATTGTATGATTTTTTATGCCACAGTTAAGTAAATCACAGTAATTGTTTAGTATCACAATTGTTAAGCAAATCTGGCTTCCCCATTTGAGTTTGCTTGTCAGAAGGTTGCAAAAGGTGATCACATGACCCTGGGAATCGCAACTGTTGTAAGTATGAACCAGTTGCCAAAAATCTGAATTTTGATCATATGACCAGGGGATGCTGCACCGGTTATAAGTCTGAAAAATGGACATAGTTCACTTTTTTCAGTGCTGTTGTAACTTTGAATTGTCACTAAATGAATGTTGTAAGTTGAGGACTACATGCATTTTCTTAGAAAGAACCATTTCCTAAACCCACCAATGCTCCTTCGGTCCTTTTTCCTCCCTGCTGCCTTCCATCATGAAACACATAATACATCACAGCCTTGCTATATAATCAGTGAATTAATCCGATAGTTAAGATTTGCAGTTATTGGTAATGCTTGACTTACAACCATTGGCTTAGTGACCACGTAAAGTTACAATGGCACTGAAAAAAGTGACTTTTACAATTTACAACATTTACAATTATCAAGTATTTGGGCACCTGGTAACTGGCATGTATTTAGTAAAATAGATTTCAACGATGGTGATGATCACCTGGGCAATGAAGGAGCTGGCTTACAATCAGCTGGGGAGCGGAACACCGGTTGGAGGCCACGATGCTGCTTCACTGCTCCGCTGTTAAGTCGGCATGTTGAAAAGCATCTGGATATTGGAGCTGATCAGCTGAAGAATGAAGCGCCGATCAGCTGGAAGACAGAGAGCAGGCTGGCAGCTGAGGGATGGCATAGCTGTGGCCAAAGATTGTAGTCCAGTGATGGCAAACCACAGAGTGTTGAAAAGTGTGCGTGTGCAAGGCACCAAGTGCCAAAAAGGGAGCACTTTGTGTGCACATGTTAGGGCTGCAACCAGGAAGAAGAGCTGCCCAGGGGGCATGCGCGTGCCAGATAAGGTACTTTTGGATTTCGGCACACGCACAGCATGTCTTCCGGTTACTGCCATGCATGCACATGCACCGATTAGCTGGCTGGCGCGCATGCTCATGCCAGAAAAAGGAAGACCAGCTCTTTTGGTTTCCGAAACTGTCACATGCATAAAGGCCAACTGATCATCACATGCACATGCACGCCAGAAACCTGGAAGAGGAACGGGCAATGCCACACGTGCCAGATGACATGGCTCTGTGTGCCACTTCGGGCACGTGTACCATAGGTTCGCCATCATGGTTCTATGCCTTTCGTGGCATCCAGAGGCCATGTGTGTCGGACGGGCACGAGCAGGGGGGTTGAATTCACGGGAAAGCAGCAAGAGTTAGTGCTGCTTTTGTTTTGGTTGCTTTATGCCACCTTCCAAGATTAAATGCTTGTTTCTTGGTGCTGCAAGTTCGGAAAAATGATAGAAAGGCAGCACTTTCTGTTAGATTCTTGCTTCTCCCTGTTTTTCTGCTTCTTCAATGCAACCAGTCCCTGGCGGCTGTAGGATCTGGGGGCCCCCAGCCTATCTCAAAGGTTATGAATGTTGAACAGACTGAGGATAAGAACTCTTCTAGGGGGGAGGAGTGTTATGTATTGAATGTATATAGTTGTGCTAAGGTGAAACTAACCTTTAGATGGAGGGAAATTTAGAACATTTATATTTGGGGGGCTTTCTTCTAGTTCTATGATTGGTTAAGGCCCTGAGAGCCTACAGTATAAATAACAAGCATTTGCCTGCAGTTCCTCAATTCAATTTTTGAGTCAATAAATGCTGTTGCAGCTACGCTGGTCTGGTTCCTGCCTACTAAAGCCCACTACACTATACTGCCCCTCACTCTTTAGGGGACCAAAGAAATTTGGGTGGAGGTGTTGCAGGAGTAGCAGAGCCAATCAGTGCTATCAGCTGGGCGATGCAGGGAACCCCAGGACTCTGATTGGGCAGCGAGGAGAGCAGCACTAACAGTGCAAATTGTGCCGGCCCGGGGGTTGGGGGCTCCTGCTATAAACCTT
The DNA here is from genome assembly GCA_038048745.1 of Coluber constrictor foxii. Taxonomy (NCBI): domain Eukaryota; kingdom Metazoa; phylum Chordata; class Lepidosauria; order Squamata; family Colubridae; genus Coluber; species Coluber constrictor. Next base: position 165,744,050 of record CM075961.1, on the reverse strand, counting down.
TACACACCGTAAGCCATCATTTTGACTTTTTTGACTCTGCTTGCAACATTGGAGGCACAATTGTGTGCTAAAGGAAGGATTGGATGAATGATAAAGCTCTGTCTCTGAGGTGCAGAAAAATTCCATGGATTTAATTTAGTGATTTTAATAAGGATATAGAAGTATTTTCATCCCTTCTGCTTTGTCTCAATTATATGTTAAAAGTCAGAGGAAATTAACAGAGCACCTGAACCGGAAAAAGACCCAAATTACTATAAATTGCGAATTAAGAAAGAGATGGGAGCTTTTTTAAAGAAACACATTCTCCTAAGGTCGGGCACGGCAGTCAGGATGGGTGGTGACTTGGTAGAGTTCTTTCAGGACCGAGTTAGCAGAAAAGAAGGAAGTCCCGCCTCCTGGCTGTAGCTGTCAGTTTTTCGACTCGGTCGAGTCAGGACGGTCGTGTCTGGAGACAGCTCGAGCCTTTCTCTACAGTATTCGCTTTAAATTCTTTAAATATTGAGAAGAAGCTGAGGTTTGACTTTCTGAGCTTTAGCAGCAGCAGGATTGCCGGCTGGCATTCCCAACGGCCCCGCGGACGAGTTTACTCTGTCGCGCCAGGCCGAAACCGCTTCCCAGCTGATAGGCGGTTGGCTGCGACTCGGGGATTCCCTGCAGCCGTTTTCTGACGCAACGGAGGTTTTTTCGCATCCAAATTACGGCGATTTTGCCTGCAGAGCGCCTAGAACTCTAATCGTTTCTTTGCAAGGCTGCTCACCTCCTTAGTGTCCGGGCGCCATTTTGACATCGCTTAGAGCCCGCGCCTCGGAGTTTTTCGCGCCTTTGAGTCCCGGGCGCCATTTTGTGATCGTCGGAAAGCCCTCACCTCAGCTAAATTTCGGCTTCTCCATTTCTGATCTGGTCTCAGCGGGCGACTGAACATCTCCAATTGTCTCATTCTTCCTGTGGGTACTGTAAGTCCCCTTTGGGGTTTGTTTTGAGCCCTTTTTGGCTAGCATTTTCTTGCTGAGGTGTCAGGCATTTGGAGGAATATCTCTCTCACAGTTATGGCTGAGAAGGCTTCCCGCTCAAAGAATGGAAAGGGAAAGCGTCAGATCCCTCAGGGTCCTGGGGAACTCCCTTCTACTAGCAGCGGTTCTAAGAGGCCTAAGGTATCCCATAGTCAGGAACCTGTTAAACAAAGTGCTAATGTGACTTCTTCCAGGGAAGAGCAGAGGCGCCACAAGGCGTTTGAAAGAGCCTTTGATAGGGCTGCTTCTAAAAACAAATAAACCCAAGTAACTTCTTCTGGGCAGGGCTCTGGCCTAGCAACTTCTGGTTCTGTGGTTCAGGCTGATCCTGGCCATGATTTGTCCCCTGATGTCTCTGTAATCGAAGAACCTCTGGCTGCTAATTCTGCCTCAGTTTTTCCCTCGGAGCAATTGGATGTCTCTCCTCAGGGTAACCAGGCCACTGCTCCGGAGTCAGGGGATTCTTGTAACGTCACCAGTCTGCCTTCTCAAGGCCAGAATTTGGAGATTTCCCCGGCTTTGGCCCAATTGTTTTCAGAATCCATTAAGCAGGGTATTGCCCAAGGCCTTCAGCAGAAGGGTGGTTCTCGGATTGCTGAGTCTGTACGCAGCCGTTCTCCTTCAGTCATTTCTCAGCCCTTGGAGGCATCTTCTCAGCGCCACGACCGTGCTTTGTCACCCTCGGGGGTCAGCCAGGGCTCTCTTTCTGGAGAAGAGGTGGAACCGGCCATTATTGACCAGGACTTGTCAGATGATGAAGGTCTGCAGCCGGATCAACCTTCCTTTGTTGGGCTGTTTCGTCCACATTTGTTCAAGTCTTTATTGTTCAAGGCCCAGACTACCACGGGGTTAGGTGTTCCACCCAAACCTCAGGACTCTTCGGGACCCTCAGATCCTGCTGCTTCTTCTTTGTTTGAGGAACCATCAGTTCAAACAGAGATTGTTCCGGCCCCGAAGTTATTTTCCGATGTTCTTCAGAGGCAGTGGAAATTTCCTAGCACGGGTCCAGTTCCCAATGGCCTGGATAGGCGTTTTTATAATTTGGCTACAGAATACGCTAAATTACTTCAGGTACCTACAGTTGATTCTCCAGTGGTGGCTCTTTCCTCATCTTCTCCTTCCTCTGGCCCTCCTGAGGAATCTCTACGCCCAGAGGACAGGAAGGCTGAAAGGACTTTCATTAAGGGTCACCAGGCTTCGGCGTGGTCAGTGCAGGCGGCATCGGCTGCGTCCTTCTTTAATCGATCCTCCATCTTGTGGATTAAGCAATTACAATCCCGCATTCCTGCCTCTGAGGTGCGTACCCACCAGGATCTTAACAAAATTCTGGCTGCTGTAGAGTTTTCCGCAGATGCTACCTTAAATGCAGCTCGGTTTTCTGCCAAGGCCATTGGGTCCACAGTTACTAATCGCAGGCTTTTGTGGCTTAAGAATTGGCAAGCCGACGTTCGCAATAAGTGGCATCTGGCTTCTTCACCCTATGAAGGGGACAAGCTGTTCGGAGCTTCTCTAGAACCTCTTTTGATCGAGACTAGAGACCACAGGAAGATTCTTCCACATATCTCCCGTCGTAACAACAACAGATCAGCAGCTTCCTTTCGGGCCCAGTCCTTTCGGAGCTCAGAGTCCTCCTACTACCAACAGAGATCCCAGCACCCATTCCAACCTAGGGCTTCCTTTCAACAGGATAACCAGGTTAGACATGCCCCCCGTTACCCTCCTAGAAAGCCTTCCCGGGGAGGTCGAGGCCGCCCCTATAGGAGATCCCGTTAATGTTTCTAACCCCTCGTTCATTGGGGGTCGTTTAGCTTCCTTTTACCGTCAATGGGATTCCACTGTTTCGGATAGTTGGGTTAAAAAGGTTATTAAGGTTGGTCTTTCTCTAGAGTTTAGTTCTTGTCCTCCTACTAGATTTCTTCGGTGCCCAGTTTCTCGAGATTGTACTAAGAGGTCTCAGGTGGAGGCCTCTATTCAGCACCTGTTAACTATAAGGGCCATTCAACCTGTTCCATCTGCGGAACAGGGCCAAGGTTATTACTCCCGCATTTTTTTGGTACAAAAGCCATCGGGTGACTGGCGACTGATTCTTGATTTGAAGGCCTTGAACCGGCACATTAAGTATCGCCGGTTCAAGATGCAGTCCCTTCAAACAATTTTACTTTGCATCAGGGAAGGGGACTGGTTATCTTCAGTGGATTTAACTGAAGCTTATTTACACGTTCCCATCCTTCCCGAGCACCGTAGGTTCCTCCGTTTTTATTACAATGGGAAACATTTTCAATATCGTGCCCTTCCCTTTGGTTTGTCCTCCGCCCCTAGATCTTTCACTAAGATTATGGCGGCGCTGGTGGGTTATCTCAGTTCCCTTCCCGTGAGAGTCTTGTTTTATTTAGATTATGTTTTGATTTTATCCCGGTCGCAATCCAAGGCTCAGGATGACCTTGCTGTCGTGCTAACGACCTTGCAGGCTCATGGGTTCTTGATCAATTGGCAGAAGAGCCATTTACAGCCATCCACTAGGCTTCAGCACCTGGGGGCAGTCATTGTTACCAGGTCTTCAGAGGTTTTTCTCTCTCCTGACCGGATGGATAGCATTAGGGCCCTAACAGGGAAGGTTCTTGCCCAGAGATCTTCGTCCTTACTTACCTTGTCCCGTCTTTTGGGTAAAATGGTCTCCACCTTTGGGATCGTTCCATGGGCTAGGCTACATAGTCGAGGTCTTCAATGGCTACTCCTTCCTTTCCAACGCTCCAACAGGAACGCTTCGACCATAAGGATCATCTTGACTCCTCAAGTACGCCAATCTCTAGCCTGGTGGAGATCGGAGGCTCTTCTTCGAGGCAGCATATTTCTGGAGCCTCGTCAGCAGCTGGTCCTCACGACAGACGCCAGCTTGATGGGCTGGGGCGCTCATCTCGGGCCTCATCTGGCGCAGGGGCAATGGACTCCGCGGGATCGCCAACTAAACATCAACGTCTTAGAGCTACGGGCAATATTTCTGGGCCTTCAGGCCTTCGAAGAATTGGTCCTCCACAAGGATGTCCTGGTGATGACGGACAATGTAACAGCAAAGGCCCACGTAAACAGGCTCGGGGGCACCCGGTCCAAGGCCCTGATGCGGGAGGCTCGCCGGCTCGGATTGTGGGCGGAGTCGCACTTAGCCTCGCTGAAGGCTGCACACATCTCGGGCACAGAGAACAAAACAGCCGACTCCCTCAGTCGGGAGACAATAGACAACGCAGAGTGGTCTTTGCCCCCGCATCTGTTTCAACTGTTAGTGCGGCGCTTCGGGCTTCCAACGGTAGACCTTTTCGCCTCGGAGGCAAATCACCTCCTCCCGCGGTTCTTCACCCGGTTCCCATCTCCAACCGCAGAGGCCGTGGATGCCTTGCGGAGCCCTTGGCCCCAAAATCAACTCCTCTACGCCTTCCCACCGCTAAATCTAATCTCCAGGGTAATTCGAAAATTGTTGCTCGAACGGGCGGAACTACTACTGATAGCCCCTTACTGGAATCGCAGACCCTGGTTTGCAGATCTTCAGTCTCTATCGGTGGAACCTCCGTGGCAGATACCGGAGGACCAGGTGGTTCTTCTTCAGGGTCCCTTACGCCACCCCAATCCTCAGTGGTTCCATCTCACCGCGTGGAGGTTGAGCGGGGCCTCCTGACCCGACTTCCTCTGTCTGCAGGGGTCATTGACACGATTCAGGCCTCTCGAAGAGCCTCCACAACCCGTATTTACGAGGCCACGTGGAGGGCATTCTCATTGTGGTGTCTTGATCGCCATCATTCGCCTGAATTGGCCACAGTGGTACAGGTGCTAGAATTCCTTCAGGATGGCTTTGTATCTGGACTTTCTCCTAATACCCTCCGCCGACAGGTAGCAGCCCTATCTTCCGTTTTGGCCGGAGCTTCATCTGATCCTTTGTCCAAGAACCCGCTGGTACGGCAGTTTCTACGCGGCGTCACAAACAAACGACCCCCGACTATTCACTGTTTCCCGTCGTGGGACCTACCCCGTGTTTTGGCTGCTCTTACTAAGCATCCATTTGAGCCGTTACGAGAGGTATCTTTACGTTTTCTGTCTCTCAAAGTGGCGTTTCTTGTGGCGGTCACTTCGGCTCGCCGGATTTCCGAGCTGGCCGCCCTATCGGTCAGGAAAGAACTTTGTATTTTTTATCAGGATAGGGTTGTTCTACGGTTGGACCCCACCTTTATCCCTAAGGTTAATTCTGTTTTTCACCGGACCCAGGAGCTTATCCTACCTAATTTTTGCCCTACCCCTCGCCATCATCTTGAACGACTCTGGCACACGCTGGACGTGCGTCGGGCCATTAAGATTTATATAGCTCGCACTTCATCTTTTCGGCGGTCGGATGCATTATTTGTTTCGTTCCTGCCGGCTTCCTTGGGATCCAAAGTACCGGCCACAACCTTGGGACGTTGGATCCGGGCCTGTATTTCGACGGCATATGAGGCTCAATCGCTACCAGTTCCTCGTAACATCACTGCCCATTCTACGCGCAGCGCAGCTACTTCCGCTGCATGGTCCACTCGGGCTTCCATCGCCGAGATATGCCGGGCGGCTACGTGGGCATCTCCGACCCCCTTCATACGCCACTATCGATTGGACAGCTTCGCTTCAGCAGATGCGGCTTTTGGCAGGAGGGTCCTTCAAGGAGTGTACACAGCTTCTGAGGCCCGGGACCGGCTGGATTCCCTCCCGACAGGACACCAGGCTTTGGTATGTCCCATCCTGACTGCCGTGCCCGACCTTAGGAGAATGGGCGTTGGTTCCTACCTGATACGCCTCTTCTCTGACTGTCGGGCACGGCAGTCAGCCCCACCCTCGTGTGGCCGTTCCCGGGGCCTTGACGATCCTGGGAGGGGAGGGTTCTCTAATGTTGTTTATTTCTATTCTAGACACGACAATCTGCAGAAACGTCCTCGTCTCAAAACTGACAGCTACAGCCAGGAGGCGGGACTTCCTTCTTTTCTGCTAACTCGGTCCTGAAAGAACTCTACCAAGTCACCACCCATCCTGACTGCCGTGCCCGACAGTCAGAGAAGAGGCGTATCAGGTAGGAACCAACGCCCATTTTAAAACCCATTGGCTTTGCATTTTAAAATTTATTTTATCCTATAAGTCATAAAAATATACTAAGCTAATATTATATGGTAAATCTGTTCTGGTCTTCTCTCTCATTTAGAAGAAGCAGCCATTTAATTTAAATGAAAATGGATGAAAATCAAAGTCTTCATCCATCCCAAGACATTAATTTGGAATTAATAATTGCACAGGTTCAACTGACCTGCAATTTTCCCACAGGCAATCTAACGTGGGATTCATTGACTAAGCAAGAATTTGATGCTAGAATTAACTTTCAATTTAATTGATTCAGCTCTTGAATTGCTTGTTAATGAACTATTCACACACTGAATTGACTAAAACTATATTTATTGATAGTTGATAGTTTTCTTTCATGGATCACTGCCTTGTTGTGGCGAAGAGGCTTGCGTAGTACAATGAAGATATGAGTTATGCCATGCAGGGACACCCAAGAGGGACAGGTCATAGCAGAGAGCTCTGACAAAACATGATCCACTGGAGAAGGAAATGGCAACCCACTCCAATATCTTTGCCATGAAAACCTCCAAAAGGCAAAAAGATATGACGCTGGAAGATGAGCCCTGTCAGATAATATTCTAAAATAGTGCCACTGAACTACACTGTCTATATTGAAAGGATAGTTTTACGTTTATACTTTCCTTCCTTTTTAAGGGACAGAAAGGGGAGTGGCTTAGCCACGCTATAAATATGATCCCCCCTTTCCTCTCAGTGATGAGAACATACACAAAGAGATATACTGACCTGACAGACTTATCACAGACACTCAACAACAGGCACTCATTCTGTCAAAATGGCTAGATAAGAAGGGAATATGCTCTAGTCACATTCACCTAAGAAACAAAATAAAGACCAAGAAACAATGTTCTGTGATTTAAAATGTAAATAGTTTATTGACTTTAAATAAACTATTGAAGTTTTCTTGACAAAAGAAATCTGGCTTAATTGTAGCTGCTAGGACATTGAACGATCACATTGACCTCTACAACCTAACTAAAATATTCTAACAAATTGGTAGCAGAGGATGGTTGGCTAATAATCTTTAGCAAGCTCACATATGTCATCTAAAATAAAAGGGGTCACTAAAAAGAAAATTACTTGGACCCGTGAATCCCCGATATTAACTAGAGCTCGGAGGATTCAGATGGCTAGCTAGCATCAAGAAAACCACAAACAAACGCAACCAGCAGAACAGCTAATTTTGACAGCTCTGATGAAGACGCTAAAGAATATGCTGAAAGAGGAGCCTGTAGGTGAATTGCAGAACACAGGTCAATAGCCACAAGTCCTGAAAGGCACCTAATTGACTTTTCCTCTCACTATGAGGAAAATACTGGCAAAGTAACAACAGAAGAAGACTCTTATGATCTTCTGCTTGAAGCAACTTCTGACCCCAAAGAAGCAGCAAAGTTCAGATACAGTATCCTAAGGGCTTTAACTGAGGATAATGACTTAAATGAATCCCTCACTAATCTCCTCATAACAATGAGGCCATCTGAACTTCAAAAATCAAGAAATACGTTGAAGTAATAAAAGCAATAAAAACAAATGCCTCAATTGCCACAGAAACTCCAATGAGCCATTATGCCAGAGAAAAGGCAGCAACATTTTTTGTCAGAACCTGCCCCTTTAAATTTTCTGAAAAAACCAGCATCAGCAGCAAGACAAAATGGCGGCTTTGCCACTTCCTGCTGTCACAAGATTTAAAATGGCAACATCCATGGACCACCAACATGCCCAAGACCTAACAACTACTTCAAGCCCCATTGATAAAAAACAATTAAGGGACTTCCGGTGGCTCCATAGGCGTTGGCGGTCACTTCTTTAGGAGCACTAGCCCCGCGATCTTGTAAAGCCGCTAGAATAGTGAAAATCAGCTGTCTAGCAGCTTGGAAACTTTCCCCTCAGGAAAAGAGAACAGCTGGGTGCGGATAGAGCTCCCCAAGAGCTCCAGGAACAATCCTGGAGTTCGAAAGGTGAGAGCTCCCCAGGAACCTGGCAGAGCTCCGGATCCAGGACGTGTCTGCTTTATGCAGAACAAGATGCCGCGACCACCCCTGCAAGCAACTTCTTAACAACAATTTGACTAAAAGCAGGCAGAGCAAAGACAGGAGACATCATAATTGCAAGTATCAAACTTTAACTCCAGTTGAATATTGCTTCTTTCTGAGTCTATTAAGAACGGGGGAAAGTTGAAAGAAGATGGTGCTGGCTTGTTAAGGGCGTGGAAAGTGAAAGTTAAAGAAGAAAGTGCTTGTTAACTCATTAAAGCTGTTAGCCCCGTTTAACTCTAATGGACTTTGCTTCTAAAGAAATAAGACTCTGGGATTAAAGAATATAGTATTGACTCACTAAGAAGCCATATTATTGGCTAAAAATCAGGACTAAGAGTATTTACTGACCTACTGAGCTGGTTGCTGGAAGTTCTCCTGTCCAAATATCTAAATTGCAGTCTTTGTTGGCTCCAGCGGATATACAAACCCAAGCACAAATGCAAACACAAGTATTGACACTTGAGGCTCTCCAAGGTGCCTTAAAGGTACAAGCCTCTGATTTGCAAGAAAAAATTATATCTGCATTTAAAGAAGTGTCTGAGGAAATTGCTGCAGTTAAGGATCTAATCCAAACCTGAAACCAAGAAATAAGAGAAGATATTGTGGAAGCACTTCAGGGTCTGGTGGGTCATGTTACATCGTTGGAGGAAAAGGTTGAAGAAATTAATCAATCTAATGTGAATTTGGAGAATAAAGTAGATGAGTCTCAAATCAAGATGAACAAGACAGGCAGAACTTGCAATGACACAGTATATGGAATTTGCTTTGAGAGTAAGAGGCCTGAAAGAAAGTAATCAGGAAAATTTGAAAGAGATTTTTGCAGAAGCTTTTGCACAATTAACTGGAGAATCCAAAGCAAAGTGTGATTGGCAAATTGATAAAATTTATTGTGTTAATTCATGGATTACCAGACAAAGCCAACTACCAAGAGGTATTTGATTTATTTTGTTACTAGGAGGATAAGAAATGGGATCTTACAAGCTTCTTACAAAAATAAATTACAAGTGGCAGGACAGGAGTATTGCAGTATTCAAGGAAATTCTTCCTAAAATGTTGAAATCCAAAAAAGAGTATGCATTTCTAGTGGATGAACTTAGAAATCGCGAGATACAGTATAGATGGGAGGTTCCTGTTGGATTAGTGGTGAATTATTCAGGAGAACGATATCGTCTTAATACAATTTGGAAGGCAAGAGATTTTTATGCTAACATACTAAAGGCTGGACACCCACCATCTCCAGGAGCCAGAAAAAGAAAAGAAGCAGGAGAGGCTAGAAAGGGAGGTATGCAGGCACAAGCCCAAGGAGGTGCTTTGAGTATACAAGAAGAATTGTTGCAACTTTTGGGTGCTGTGCAAGCTTGGGAGCTATCTGAAAAAACAGAAGATGTTAAAGAACAAAGACAAACTTGAGTGGCAACTAAGCGGAAAGACTAAAAATTAAAGATGCAACAAACTCAGATAATAATCCAAGAAAGTACAAATACAAATATAGAAGCTGTGTGCGTGGGGGTGGGGGGCAAGACCAAAGAAGAAGTTCCAGTTTATATTACAATTTCAAATGGGAAATTATATAAGCATAATTATGAATTGTTACGGCATTAAATACAGACAGACATGGATAACTGGAAAAAATTACAATTGTCTTTGCTGGGAAGAATAGCAGTAGTAAAAATGAATGTTTTGCCCAAGTTTTTATTTCTCTTTCAAATGATACCAATAATTTAAAAGGATGCAAATTTGGATGAATATGGACAGGTCATAGCAGACAGCTCTGACAAAACATGATCCACTGGAGAAGGAAATGGCAACCCATTCCAATATCTTTGCCATGAAAACCTCCAAAAGGCAAAAAGATATGACGCTGGAAGATGAGCCCTGTCAGATAATATTCTAAAATAGTGCCACTGAACTACACTGTCTATACTGAAAGGATAGTTTTGTGTTTACACTTTCCTTCCTTTTTAAGGGGCAGAAAGGGGAGTGGCTTAGCCACGCTATAAATATGACCCCCCTTTTCCTCTCAGCGATGAGAACATACAAAGAGATATACTGACCTGACAGACTTATCACAGACGCTCAACAACAGGCACTCAGAGTCAAAATGGCTAGATAAGAAGGAAATATGCTCTAGGCACATTCACCTAAGAAACAAAATAAAGACTAAGAAACAATGTTCTGTGATTTAAAATATAAGTAGTTTATTAACTTTAAATAAACTATTAAAGTTTTCCTGACAAAAGAAATCTGGCTTAATTGTAGCTGCTGGGACATTAAAAGATCATATCGACCTCTACAACCTAACTAAAAACTATTCTAACAAACCCCTCAGGAAAGAAGGTGTCTAATATGCTAGTGGGGAAGAGCAGAGGGCTAGTACTAGTAGCACCAGAAAGAGTGAAGCGACTGGGCCAAAACAAAAGGATGCTCAGTTGCAGATGCGCCTGGTGGTGAAAGGAAAGTCCGATGCTCTAAAGGTTTTTTCTCCATAGGAACCTGGAATGTAAGATCCATGAATCAAGGCAAACTGGACGTGGTAAAATAAGAGATGACAAGACTGAACATTGACATTTTAGGAATCAGCAAACTAAAATGAACAGGAATGGGTGAATTTAATTCAGATGATCATCAAGTATACTACTACAGGCAAGAATCCCTCAGACAAAATGGAGTAGCCTTCATAGTCAATAAAGTAAGAGGAAAAGCAGTACTGAGATACAATCCCCAAAATGACAGAATGATCTCAGTTCAAATCTAAGATAAACTATTCCACATCACAGTAGTCCAAGTCTATGCCCCAACCATTGGTGCTGAAGAAGCTGAAGTTGACCGGTTCTATGAAGAGCTACAACACCTTCTAGAATTAACACCAAAAATGATGTCTTTATCATTATGGGGGATTGAAATGCTAAAATAGGATGGTAGAAGACAGGAAGGCCTGGAGGAAAGTTGTCCTTGGGGTTGCGATGGGTCAGACACGACTTCGCAACTAACAACATATTTGTTGATCCCAGTTCCTTATACTATACTAATGAAAAGAATGCCTTGATGTTAATCAGCATAAGTTTTAATATCTTTTTAATGTTTTATATAAGTAGTCCTCAACTTATGACCAGGATTAGCAATTTTAAAGCAAGTGTGGCAGCCATTAAATGAACGCAGCAGTTATGAGAACCAATGGTTTCCTATGGCGCAGTGTCACACAGCGACAGGAGGCCCAATTATCAGAACTTCCAAACCAGTTTCGTAAATACTCCAAAGATCCATTGTAACCGGTTGCAAGTCGAGGACTATATCTAAGTAATTCATCTCTGCCAGTGGACATTATATACAGGTAGTCCTCGGCTTACAATTAATTTAGTGACCATTCAAAATTACAATGGCACTGAAAAATGTGACTTATGACCTTTCACTGAAAGGTCGTTACAACCTTTCAGTGAATCCAAGATCATTTAATCATGGACCGTGAGATCATAAAACTAGCTAAAATTCACGTAACAACTGTCTCACTTAACAATAGAAATTTGGGGCTTAATTGTGGTTTTAAGTCGAGGACTACATGCATAGAACATTATGGGAGTGGGGGACAGGAACCAGAATTAAATGGTTTTGTTTCCAACAAAAATTAAATTGTGGTATGTGACCATGGGATGCTGCAAACAGCCATGAACTGAGCACCCAAAATATGCTCACGGATTTTGGATTGTGATCATAAATAGCTATTGTGGCTTTAAACAATTGTTAATAAGTCAAGATCTATTTGGATTTAGGAAAATGCATTTTCAGCTTGGTGGCAAAATTTCCTTCCTTTACCAGAAAGGAATCATTCTTATTTTCTTTTTTAATGATGGAAACCTTGGTGAAAATCAATGTTCCAAGTGCTCTCTTGGGGAATCACAGGGATATTGTTAATTTGGGATGACTAATCCTGGCTGACATCTCTAAAGATGTTTTCTGGTCTAAACTTCCAAAGGTTGTTTCTTTCTCTACAGAGTCCAGTAGACACAATCCCTTTGGGACGCGGAATGGATGAGAAAATTTGATGCTGAACTTCATTTGCGAAAAAGAAATAAGAGAGGGATGTTATTTGACAGCTTCACTGTGCTCTACAACCAAAAATTTGCAGATAATGAGAATGATCCAGAGTAAAAGGTTGAAGGAAACTAGCAAATGGAAACAAAACATATTTGCTGGTTGTATAACACCAAATCAGTAGCCTGTAATTCCTTCTGTAAATTATTGTTTCTGTAAATATCCCAAAGGTGCTTTTTCAAGAGGCAACTGGACTTGAAATGGTGGAGGATAGAAGAAGCCTCAAGAATTCTGAGAGTGCTAATAACTAGATGACTGCAATTAATATACATCCTTCCACCTTCCAGCCAGAACTGAAGAAGCAGCTTCTTGGATGAGAAGTACAAAGAAAAACCAAGAAAGTCCAGTTGCCTTTTGAAAAAGCAACTGTGACCTGGATAACTGAGAATCTCCACAGATGTTTCTGTAAATCCTGCAATCTTCAAATTAGGGCCACAATTGGGACTGGAATTTCTGGGGTAAGTTGTAGTAGTTGTAAATCAAGTCAACACTGACCAGGCCCAATTTTCTGATTGTTAGTTTAGGATCATTGTTAAAGCAAATGTATGGCCAAATCAGAGTCAGTTCCTGGCAAAATAGCCCCATTTGGATTGATTGATTGATTATTTATTTATTTATTTATTTATGGTCATTTTATTTGCTTAATAACCATGCTAAAAAACCAAACAAAACATTACAAACCATGCGACTACAGGATAGTGCAAGTAAATAAGAGCCAATGTTTTGTGATAATGTTTATAGGGAATAAACCACCCTTTCCAAGGCTGTGATAACTTCTGACAGTCATTAATTTTTTTGTGTCTATTAATGACCCTGTATCCCTTGCATCGGGGTGGAGTCAGGGCAACTGAATGGAGCCGAGCGTTTACTGACCCGATGCCCTTCCTGATGCCTATGCAGAGTTCACAGCACACAATAACTGCAACTCTGGGCACAACAATTGTGCCCAGAGAGAAATATCTGCTACTACTTAGAATTGAACCCACAATTCTAAGGCACTTTTCCTAAACTTCTGCAGCCCAGAGATCTTTGAGACAGCTGATGAGGCACAAGAGGCTGTGATGTCCAATCAGACAAAAGATGAAATTAAAAAAATCAAACATCCCATCAGCGTCGTAGAAACCAGTTACTGTGCATCAAACCACAGTGAATCATCAGATCAGGACGATGACATGTATCCCCTCAACAGAAAAGAGGAAACCAGCATGAAGTGGTTGTGGCAACAAACACACGTGAATGGCATGTTAGTTCAAGAACGCCATCTGTCAAAGATGTGAAAAGAAGGGACATTTAGCCAGGGTCTGTCGCACAAACCAACCAACAGCTACCACTGCAAGGCCAGAAACTGGCCTCAAAAGAATGCAGAAGACAACAGAGTCAGGGAGAGGACTACTTCTCATTGAGCGTGCTCCCCAGCATCTTCCTCTTGCTCCCCAGCTTTCAGACACGACCTGATTTGGATCAGACACACCTTTTTGAGCTGCTCTAGTTCTTGATCTTTGGCACCAAGAAAATTGGTGGGTTTTGCCTTTTGCTCCCTATTTTCTAGGTATTACCAGCGCGAAGGGCTTTGCGCCCGAGCCCGCTGAAGACCGCTTCGCGGTAGAGGGTTGAAGGCTCCCTATTGGTCAAGCTTTCCCTCACCCAGCGCGAAGGGCTCACACATGAACTCGCTAGCCGTTGTGGAAGGCAGGAGCCTCCCAGTCTTCTGGTAGCAGGCTCCTTCATTGCCGAGGGCTTTTCCCTCATCGTCACCCTCCCGTCTCTTTCTATTGAGACGCACCACGGCCGTTCCACTTCTAGCACTGTGAGCGTTGTTCCTAATTCCGGCGGGTTGGGCTGCAGTCGACCTTCGCCGAGGGCCAACTTTCCCAGCATCAACTCTGTCGGCTGGCAGGGTGCGATTACGGCGTCTCCTGGAGGAGCTCCATCCATACACCAAGAGCCTGGGCCTTCACATTGGGACTAAGATCGATTTCGTGGCTGAGTGTCAGAGTCTCTCCCACCCCGGACAATGGTACCTGGTCAACCGGGGGAGGGGGATTCTATTAGCAGCGATCCAAGCAGCTTTGCCTTCAAGGCCTCTGCTCACGTTCCACACTCCATCCACCATTTTGGAATGCGCCACATGGACATTAGAGGCCTAGTAGGCTCCATCCTTATCCAAAATGGCCACCCGGCAAGCGAAGTCATCTATAAGGGCAGCACAAATGAGCGATGCACCAGGCCCCTCTCCTTCTGTTCCCTCCAAAAAATCAAAAAAGTCTCACACCTCCACCAAGGAGGCAAAGGCCATTGCTGCCTGGGCCAAGGAGGAGCTTAGGCTCCTACAGGCTATTGAAAGGTCCATTCAGAAAGCCCTGAAGGAAGCCACTGTCAGGGAGCTCCCGGCTCAGTCGGATCCTGCTCCCTCTCTTTCGGGGGATGTGATCCAACCTGCCACAGTGGCCTCTCCAACAGGAACCATGGGGACTCCCATGGTTCCTCTTCCTCCCTTGTCCCCAGATGGAGACCCCACCTCCCTTCCTATTCAAGGGGAAATTCATGAGGTCCTTTTTGGATCTCAATCGGAGCCTACCCCCTTCAGGGCACCCTCGTTCCAGCCTCCATCACCACCTCCGCCACGGGTAGCCTCCACATCCCAGGCTGCTGGACACTCCAAGTTGGGGCCCATTATCTCTCCGGAGTTGGCCTCCTTTAACCAAGGGGCCATTCAAAAGGAGGTCTAGCTTGAACTTCAACGCAGAACCTCTTCCTGGGTTTCAGGTTCTGCCTGTTTCCATGTAGACATGGAAGGTTTCCAGTTGGTGGAGCATCAGGCTCTGGCTCTTGGCACAGTCCCCTCCTTAGGTTCTTCAGCACAATTTTCCTTAGTGGAGGATGTTAGGGACCAGGACATGTCGGATGATGAGGACCTTACCCCTGACCAGCCCTCCTTTGTGGGGCTCTTTAAACCTCAATTATTTAGGTCACTGTTACACAAGGCCAAGGCCACCACCTGTCTGGGCATTTCCCGATCCCCTTCATCTGTTTCAGAAGAAGCAGTCACTCCGTCAGTCCCCTTATTCGAAGCGTCTTTCCTCCGTCTTTAAAGCGGAGGAAATCCCGAGACCGTCGGTCCCCTTGTTCGAAGCATCTTTC
Organism: Coluber constrictor foxii; assembly: GCA_038048745.1. NCBI lineage: Eukaryota > Metazoa > Chordata > Lepidosauria > Squamata > Colubridae > Coluber > Coluber constrictor. The sequence goes on along the minus strand of CM075961.1, from coordinate 165,728,629 downwards.
CTCCATCTTTAAAGCAGAGGAAATCCCGGGACCAAAATTATTTTGGGATGTATTGCAGAGGCAGTGGTCATCCCCTGCCTCGGGACCCAACCTAAATCCCTTGGACAGGTGCCGGTACAACATGGCTCCTGAACTAGCCAACTTACTGCAGGTCCCTTCTGTCGATCCCCTGATAGTGGCACTCTGCTCCTTCTAACTTGATGGGATCTTCCGAGGATAGTCTCCACCCCGAATACAAAGCAACTCGAGCATTCACTCGTCAAAGCCCACCAAACTTTGGCCTGGTCCGTCAAGTCAGCCATGGGCTCTTCCTTTTTCAATAGGGCCTCAATCCTCTGGCTCTGCCAGCTGCAGGACCGAACTCCTTTATCGGACACCCAATTGCAGCAAGATATCAATAAGATCCTGGCTGCGTTGGAATATTCTGCCAACGCAACTCTATACACATCATGACTTGCAGCCAAGGCCATAGGCTCTACGGTGGCTGCCCACCGCCTACTTTGGTTATGCCAATGGCAGGCAGATGCCAACTCTAAGTGGCATTTGGCTGCATCCCCCTTTGAGGGTTCAGCTCTTTTTAGAACAGTTATTGAGTCCAAGGATAAGAAGCATATACTCAGGACCGTCCAGGTCCCCAGACTCACAGGGGACAATTCAAGTGCCCCTTTTGAGGGGGCGGTGGTCATCCCTTCCGCTGGTCCCATTGACTGCACATCCTTCCCATTGGGGGCCGCCTGGTTCTCTTTGCTGGCCAATGGGAGGCAATCACATCGGATGCTTGGGTCAGGGAGACAGTCAGGTGGGGCCTCTCCCTGGAATTCCTCTCCACCACCACCCCGACCGATGCCCCCTTTCGCGGAATTGGTTAACTCAGCTCTTGGTTGTATCAGCCATTTGTCACCTATTGAAATTCAAGCCATCGAGCAATACCACAAGAGCAGCATGGACAAGGATTTTACTCGCGCCTGTTTGTGGTCCAGAAATCCTCGAGGGGGGGGTTGGAGAGCAATCCTCGATCTCAAGTCCTTGAACCGCCGGGTCTACCGTTGGTTCAAGATGAAGTCCCTCCAAACCATCTTGGAGGGCATCAGAGTCGGGGACTTCCTCACATCAGTAGACTTGACGGAGGCTTACCTCCACATCCCCATTCACCCAGCTTATTGCAAGTTCCTCCGATTTTGCCATGCGGGTCATCATTACCAGTACCACATGTTTCCTTTGGGCCTTTCCTTGGCTCCCCGAGTATTCACCAAATTGATGGCCGCATTTGCGGCACACCTCCGAACTCGACCAGTCAGGATCCAGTTTTACCTGGATGACCTCCTCATCCAGTCAACCTCGGAGGCCCTAGACATCTCAACCTGGACACCACCCTTCAGGTATTGACGGCTCACGGTTTTTCCGTCAACCCGGCCAAGAGACACCTAGTACCGATGACCCGCATTCAGCATCTTGGAGCAATCATAGATACGGTCGAGAGCAGGGTCTATCTTTCACAGGACTGCCTGTCCAGCCTGCAGTCCCTGGTCAGGTCAATCACTTCGGGGAGGCCCATCTCCCTGGTTATCACTGCTGCCTTCTCCACTGTCAAGGAGCTACCATCTTCAACAACATCCTGGTGCAGTACAACTAAAATCTTGGTTCTCACCTCTCCATTCGGCACCAGCACTATTTTAAGCCACCGATTCCCGGAAGGAAAACAGGCCCGGATCGCTTTCTTCTCACAGGCCTTGTCATTGGCTGAACGAAACTACAGCCAGCTGGACAAGGAAGCTTTGGCTGCAGTCGCAGAAGTCAACCTTTTCTATGAATGCCTCTATGGCAAACCACTCAACCTTGTGACCGATCATAAATCACTACTGGGCCTGCTCACCAGGGTCTGCCAAACTTCACAAGTTTTGTCCCCTTGCATGCTGCGCTGGACTGTGTTCCTAGCTGCATGCAGCTACTCCCTCCTGCATTGGCTGGGTAAGATACTTAGCCATGCTGACACTCTCAGACGATACCCGCTCCCAACTGTTGTGGAGGATCCAGCTCCAGTATAATCTGTTTTATTAATTGTCTGGTCCCAATGTGGCATTGGAGATCGCTACACACACCAAGGACAATGTCATCACCCAAGCGCTCCACTGGGTGTGAAGGAGATGGCTGAAGGGGCCAGTCAGCACGGAGTTCCTTCTCTTTCACACATGAGCTGTCTGCTCAATGGGGCTGCCTACTCTGGGGATTTGTTTGGTGGTACCCCAGAGGCTGCGGTGGTCAGTTTTGGAAGCTCTTCATGTAGGCACCTAGGCATTATGCAAATGAAGGCACTTGCCCGCAGCTATGTCTGGTGGCCCAACTTAGATAAGGCCATCACTGAGTGGATCGTATCTTGTCAGCCTTGCCAAGAGTCAAGGCCATCCTTCCCATCCGCTCCAACCCATGAGTGAGAAGCACCCAAGACACCTTGATCAAGGGTGCATAGTGACTTTGCAGGGCCTTTCCATAGACAGATGTTTATGGTGGTTGAGGATACCTATTCAAAATGGCTTGAGGTGGAACTCATGACATCGATGCTGTGATCAAGGCCCTTAAAAGGCTGTTTGCAACCCACAGACTGCCAGATGTCCTCTTTCAGACAATGGGCCACAGTTCACATCAAGCCAGTTCAAGCTGTTCCTGACGGATCATGGCATTTGTCATGCCGATTGCACCATTCCACCCTGCTAGCAATAGGCACGCTAAGCAGATAGTTCGATCAGCAAAGGAAGCAGTGGTAAGGATGGGCCTGGGTGACTGGCAAACACAGATAGCCGAGTACCTCCTGGTCCAGCACATCACACCAAACTCCTCCACCAACAGGAGTCCGGCCAAATTCCTAATAGGAATTTGGCCTACGGGCCGACTGTATCTGGACTAATCCTCGGAGGTCCCTGCAGACTCGACCAGCCAACTCGAGTCATTCTCACTGGGCAACCTTGTCTTCACCCACAACTATGCTGGGGACCCTTCCTGGATTCCTGCCCAGGTAGTGGACATTACTGGGCCGCATTCCTACAGGATGGCACTCGAAGATGGCAGGTTGTGGCATTGCCACATTGACCAACTGCATGGCCACCTCAGAACGTTCATCTGCTGCCAGCTAGAATGGACTCCGCCAGAGACAACCCCGGCTAAGGACACAACAGCTCAGCCACCACAAATAACAGTACTGACAAGGGACTGTGGTGATGCCTGCTGATTCGGTTCCCCTTGTGTTAGAAGCACCAGTAATTGAACCCTTGCTGCTGCCTAAAGCTGCACCTGAAGCAGCATCAGCCACTCCACCTAGTCAAGGCTCTGGAATTACTGGTCTTGAGACAGAACCTCGTAGGTTGGGATGGACACATCGTTGCCCTGCCTACCTAAAAGACTACATTTGTTAAATTGTTATTTTGAGCACCATAATGCTCCGTCTTGGTTGAGAGGGGTGCTTTGTATTGTATATAGTATATAGTTGTCAGTTGAAGTACTCATTCTGGTCCCCTGTTGGATCCAGAAAAGACACACTCCTGATTGGTTGTTTGATTTATTAGTTTCCTATAAAAGGAGCTGTGTCAGCCAGAGAGTTCAGTTGCCTCACAGGCAGTATTGAATAAAGAGCTGTTAGAAATCACTCTGGCCTCGTCTCCATTCTTCGCCCAGAACTTAACAAGGAAGATTCTCAGAAGAGCCTTAAAACTGCCAACTATTCTGAAAAAATTGCAACATTCCCTTTTAGTTTTAAAAAAAAATAAAAATAAAAAAAGCACTTATGTGCTTCTGCTGCCATCTGGTGGAAAAGCAGAATTATTTTCTGGAGAAAAAAATGATACAGGTAGTCTTCACTTTACGACATTTGAGCTCCAAATTTGTTGTTAAATGAGATCTTTTAAAGTGAGTTTTGCTCTATTTTATAACTTTTCTTGCCTCGGTGGTTAAGTGCATCACCGCAGCTGATCAGGTAAGGAACATGGTTGTCAAGAGAATCTGGCTTCCCCAATGACTTCGTTTGTCAGGTCACAAAAAGTGGTCCTATGATCTTGGACACAGCAACGGAAGCTGGTTCTCTCAGGCTTGGGCGAACTAGTAGCACCGGCTGTGGGAGGCTCTGCCCACCTGCCCAGATGTTATCATGTCCTGGTTTTGAACCTCTGTGCATGTGGGTGTAGCGAGTGCGCATGCTCACATTTCCGAACTGATAGAGAAGGTAAGTAAATTTCACCCGAGCAATGGTCGTAAATTTGAACCAGTTGCCAAGGGTCTGAATTTTGATCATATGGCCATGGAGATGCTGTAATGATTTTAAGAAAAATGGTCATAAGTCACTTTTTTCAGTGCCATTGTAACTTTGAATGGTGACTAAATGAATGCTTTAATATTTACAAATAACTTAAGATGGTGAACATATTCAATGTTATCACCAGTAAAATGTTAGGATATATATTTGGAATATGGTTGATTTGTTTATTTGTTCCTTATTTCATGCCTTTCTTTTGGGCAACTAAAAATGGTGTGCTTAATGCTATTTCCTCCCACATCAACCCTGTGAGGTTGGGCTCGACCAAGAGAGGGATCTTTTTTGTATTATTCTTTCTGGTCCAGAAGTGGGTTGATACAGTGCAATCTGCCCAGAGAGTGAGTCATAACTTTTTGGGCCACGCCCCCTCTTGTGACCTTAGAAGTACACAGTGAAGAGCTGTACCAGCGTTGCCTATTTAACCCCATCCCAAGTGATTGGCATTGCTGGAATATGTCTAGTTTTTTGCTGTATGGTTCCTGTACTGTACGTTTTGATTCGTGATCTTGTGCTTGGATTTCGGACTGGACTTTAAACAACATTTGCATTTTCTTAGACTAAGACTTGTCCAGAGTCTCTGCCATGCTGAGCTTGGTAACCGGACTGCCTCAACGTGTGGATTACACCTTTGAAACTTCAGGGGTGGTGGTGCTGAATAAAAATTTTGAACACTTTATTCTGTGTGTGTGTGTAGGGCAGCAGTTTTTTCCAGCCATTTGCCCCCAGAAAAAGCCAACCTTGTGTAAGGATGGAGTAGCCAGTGGCAGAAAAGACCCAGATGGCCCTTGTTGTTGTCCCAGATGGCCCAAAGATGCCCAGTATCTGTATCCGACAAGTTAGATGGGGCTTTGGACCATATTCTTAAGACTGTGTGTCAGATCTTTATGAACTTGAGGCCAGATGACTTCCAGACAGATTGAGGGAAAGGAGGGATGTCGCCAACCTCTTGACCAAATCAGAGGCTCAATGGGTGAATCCGCTGCACAAGCAGGACAGCCTACTCCTAGACAGTTATGAGGACAACATTCAAGGATCCTGTGAATGTTCAGATAGCCAACTTCGCTGGCGAGAGCTAAAATAGGGACATTGAGCGGTCACAGATTATACTAGCAACTTCCGAATGTTAAGCTAGGACTTGTGAGAGAATGAAGAATTCCAGGATGGTTTGACATCGGAACTACTGAATGAGCTGACCTGAACAAACAAGTCCCAGTACCTTGCAGTCCCTCATGCATCTCTGTCTGCATATTGACGGGGGGCTTCAGCAATGGAGACATGGAGATGGAGGAACTCCAGCAGTGAAGCTGCTAAGTCCTCAGACTTACGACAAGTCCTCAGACATACGACACATCATTCCCATTGGCTAAGATGCACCCAGAAATGGCGGGAGAATTCCAGCAGCCTGATTGGCTGAGCGGTTTGACAGCTAGTCTATAAATAGCTGTCAAACGCCTGAGTTACTGTTCTAGTTCTGAAGCTGTTTTGTTAGCTGTTAGCAATAAACCCTTGTTCCTTACACCTGTCTTGCCTCAGTTACTGCCCACCGTCGCTCTACAGAGCACTGGCGACGAAGGTGGGATACTGGGCGTGAGGTGACAGGTAGCTAAAGTCACTATGAGCTGGGTGAACTAGAACCCCATTCTTGTCAGGATGGCTCCTCCAACCTTCACTCCTTTCAACCCACTGATGGAGACCTGGAATTCGTCTGAAGCTCGCTTCGAATGCTTCCTTGAAGCAAACGACTATACCGGCCTGTCCAGCAACCGTAAGAGGGCTCATTTTTTGAACGCGTGTGGCCCAGAAATGTTTACCACCGCGATGGCTTTCATGGCCCCTGTTCCTGTCCAGACGGTTCCCTGGGAGGTCTTGAGGGAGAAGCTTAAAAATCACTATTCGCCAATCCCCTCCCGAATCGCTCGCAGGTTCAAATTCAGACAGATTCTCCAAGCTGAAGGGGAATCTATCAACCAGTACATAGCTTCCCTCAGAATGGCAGCTTTGAACTGTGAGTTTAAAGACTTAGAAGATTCCCTTTTAGAGCAATTTGTGTGCGGGGTTAAAGACCCACGCATACAACGCCACTTGCTTGAAAAAAAGGAAATCACTCTCCTGTCAGCTATTGAGGAGGCACAGGCATGTGAGCTGTCCAGCAAATCCACCATGGAGATAAGGAAATCGCAAGGCTCCCTCCCTGCTAGCAAGCCTGCCACCATACATTCAGAAGAAGTGGATCCAGAAGAAGAGAATGAGGGGGAGGACAACATTAGCCGCCTCAAAACAGTGAGGGGAAAAATAAAAGCCTCTGAAAAAGAGTTTGCCGGTCCTCCATGTCAGGGTTGCAGTGAAAAACATCCCAGAGCCAGTTGCCGTTTTAAAACTGCAGTTTGCCGCAGGTGTGGGAAGAAAGGACATTTGGCACGTGTCTGTAGAGCCAACCTACAGACCTCCCAAACAAACCCCAATAGACAGCCTTTCCTCAAAAGCACGAAGCCAAGTGGGGACTGCTACACCATTCGGCGGGGAACCAGATATCCTGATGTGGCCACCTGCCAATCAAAAACACCATCTAGCCACAAAATTTACCTCACGATTACCATCGAGGGTGTCCCTTGCCAAATGGAAGTCGACACCGGATGCTCCAAGTCCCTCATTTCATGGGACACATTACAGAAGTTGGTCCCTACATGCAAGAGAGGAAACCTGAAACCCTGCCATCTCCGTCTGCGAGATTACCAGGGAAATCATATTCCCACTCTGGGCCAAATTAAACTCCTGGTGGAGTACAAAACTTTCACCGGCAGCCTGCCCTTGATCATTGTAAGTGGCCACCTCCCCAGCCTGCTGGGCCTCGACTGGTTTGGCGCCCTTGGGCTTGGCATCACTGGCATCTGCTCGACCACCTGTGATGACTTTGAGGACATCCTGACTGAGTTTGCCGAGGTTTTTGACAACAAACTAGGTAAATATAATGGATCACCTATCTCCCTTAGTCTAGACCCCCAAGTCGCACCAATTAGGTTAAAACCTAGGAGAGTGCCTTTCGCACTTCGACCCTTAGTAGAAAAGGAACTGGATAAATTGATAGCACAAGGCGTTTTAGTGCCCACCAACCATGCCCCCTGGGAGCCCCCATAGTCATACCCATCAAGCAAGATGGGTCTATAAGAATCTGCGGGGATTTTAAGTGCACAGTAAATAGGGCGCGCTCCAGGCTAACCCCTATCCAGTGCCAGTGGTGCAGCACTTGTTGCACTCTTTGGGGCGAGGCACCATTTTTGCCAAATTAGATATGGCTCAAGCCTATCAGCAGCTTCCGGTGGATGCTGCCACGGCTGAGGCTCAGACAATTGTGACCCACCGGGGCGCTTTCAAGTGCCAACGTCTCCAGTTCGGCATCAGCGTCGCCCCAGGCATTTTTCAGGGTCTGATGGAACGACTCTTGCAGGGCTTGCAAGGAGTCGTTCCATACTTTGACGACGTGCTTATCGCAGCCACCAACCAGGCTGACCTGAAGCACAAGTTGAGGGCAGTCCTGCGCCGTTTCCAAACGGCCGGGCTCAAGCTTAAGAAACAAAAATGCAAGATAGGTGTGCCTAGTGTGGAATTCCTTGGGTATCTCATCGATGCCACCGGCATCCATCCAACTCCCTCTAAGGTAGCTGCCATCAGACATGCCCCAACTCCTTCCAATAAAACCGAATTGCAGGCGTTTTTAGGGCTTCTCAACTTCTATAGCATCTTCCTGCCTCACAAAGCATTGGTAGCAGAGCCCCTGCACCGGCTTCTGGACAAGAAGACCCACTGGTCCTGGGGCCCCACTGAAGCTGCTGCTTTTGCGGCTGTAAAAAACCTTCTAACCTCTGATGCTGTCCATGTCCAATATACTGACAACCTCCCCCTGGTCCTAGTTGCTGACGCTTCCCCTTTTGGCATCGGGGCTGTTCTCAGCCATGCCTTGCCCAATGGCACAGAAGCTCCCATTGCTTTTTATTCGAGAACCTTATCCTCTACCGAACGAAATTATGGACAAATGCATTGGCTGCAGTTGCCGCCATAAAACGCTTCCATGACTACTTATACGGCTGGCCGTTCACACTAGTCACGGACCACAAGCCCCTACTGGGACTGCTGGCAGGGAACAAACAAACCCCTCAGGTTCTCTCTCCCCGTATGTTGAGATGGGTAGAGTTCCTAGCTTCGTACTCCTACAACCTCATTTACCGCCCTGGCAAGCATCTTGCCCACGCAGATGCTCTCAACCGCTGCCCCCTTCCTATCACCGTACTAGACCCTTCCCCAACCTCTTCAGTGCTCCTCATTGACTCCCTCAATCTGCCAGTGACTGCTTCTGACGTCGCTGCCCTATCTGTCAAAGACCCCATCCTGCGCCAGGTCCTTGACTGGGTGCGAAGGGGCTGGCCCATGGGTAAAGTGCCCTTAGAGTTTAAACCGTACCAGGCAAGGCAACACGAGCTGTCAGTCCAACGAGGGTGCCTTCTATGGGGAAATAGGGTAGTAATACCATCCCAGCTACAACACCGAGTAATGGAATGCCTTCACGAGGGACACCCTGGCATCGTCAGGATGAAGGCATTGGGTCACAGCTATGTATGGTGGCCCAATTTTGACCAGTCAGCCACTGCGTGGGTCAACAGGTGCCAGGCATGCCAACTATCATGTCCAGCAGCCCCAGCAGCCCCTGTGAGAGAGTGGGAAATGCCCAAAAGCCCATGGTCCAGGATTCACATGGACTTTGCAGGCCCATTCCATGGACAAACCTTCCTGATCGTGGTGGATGCATATTCGAAGTGGGTTGAGATAGAAGTGATGGCATCCACCACAGCTAGTGCTTTAATCAGGGCAATGCAGAGACTCTTTGCCACCCACGGCCTCCCTGATGTCCTCGTCTCTGATAATGGGCCGCAACTAACTTCTGCTTCTTTTCAAACCTACCTAGCGGGGCTCGGGATCCGCCATGCCCGAGTCGCCCCGTTTTGCCCGGCCAGCAATGGGTTGGCTGAACGCGCTGTAAGAACGGCCAAAGACGCCCTATCCAGGTTCGCAAAAGGGGACTGGTCAGAGAAGGTGGCAAGATACTTGTTGACCCAACACATAACCCCCTGCCCTTCTACCAACAGGAGCCCTGCTGAACTGTTAATGGGCCGTCGACTCCGAACGACCCTTGACCGTCTGCACCCCAGTTACACCCCAGATAAGCCCCCAGGGTCTACCAGCCGCGCTCGCAGCTTCCGTGTGGGTGACCTCGTTTTTGCTCAAAACTACTCAGGGGAACCAAGGTGGCTTCCTGGGACAATAGTGCACGTCTCGGGGCCGTACTCCTACCAAGTTGAACTACCCGATGGCCGGCTCTGGCAGCACCACATCAATCAACTGCGTGCACGCATCACAGGAGGCGAAAAAGAATCAATAAGCCAGCAGAAATCCGAAACCCATCCAGTCCCTAACTACGAAAATCCAGGCCCTGTCTCAAGCGCGCCACCCACAACCAATTTACCTGGTGAACCAGGCCCGCCTTCCGAAGTCGAGTCCGACGTTGGGATTCCAGAAGAGTCACTGGGAGTTCCACAGGCAGCACAGACACCTCCCACTCCTTCGGAGGCCGTCCCTGAACTGCGTAGATCTGTGCGGACCAGGCAGCGCCCTGCCTACTTGAGCGATTACACATGCGCTATCCAGGAGGGAAGGGGTGCTAAGTCCTCAGACTTACGACAAGTCCTCAGACATACGACACATCGTTCCCATTGGCTAAGATGCACCCAGAAATGGCGGGAGAATTCCAGCAGCCTGATTGGCTGAGCGGTTTGACAGCTAGTCTATAAATAGCTGTCAAACGCCTGAGTTACTGTTCTAGTTCTGAAGCTGTTTTGTTAGCTGTTAGCAATAAACCCTTGTTCCTTACACCTGTCTCGCCTCAGTTACTGCCCACCGTCGCTCTACAGAGCAGAAGCCCCAGGAGATGCTGCTCCCTCCCAAGGAACCTATGCAAGTAGGAGGGGTCTGGCTTCACCTCACTGCCGCTAAGAACAGTCAGCACTGGGAGGGACTGTGCTTGTACACACAGGCATCTGGCTGCCAAATACCTGGCTAAGAAAAACCAGATGCTGCCGGGAAGCTCCAGGCGTCTGACTTAGGACGCTCATGAGGTTGGGTGACAGTGTTGGTGGGCCCAATCCAGCAGTTTCAGGTTACCCCAACTTGGAATTTGGTGGTGATGGTGATTTTGACACTGTCTGATGGGTTAGTGCAAACAAAGGCTATGGCGGACATGGACCTGGCGTTCACCACAAAATGGAAGATCCCACAGCATAACATTACTCCCACTATTCTTCTGGAGACTACAAATCTCAACTCCTTAGCTGCTACCACTTCACTCCAGGTGTGCATGGACAATTGTTGGAATACATTGTTGGAATGTATAATTTGCAACAACTATGATAGTATTCAGCCAATAGATGATAGGTTTTGTAATTTTGCTACATATAATCTATAACATATACTCTGGGTTTTTTTTTTTTTTGTTCTGAGGAGTTTCCTGTTACAGTTAAAACAATTAAGCAACAAGGTCCATGATGACCGTATACTTTGAACTGTAGTGCTATATATAAACAGAATTTCTAACAACAATCATATGGAGCAATTGAAATTCTACTTGGCTACCACTTGCTATTTCCCTATTTTGCTGGGATTGGAATGGCTCCAAGCTTTTTCCTTGTACTGAATGAAAAAGTAATTGGAAGACCACTGTTTTTTGAAGATCCTGCACTCAGAGTCAATTTTTGTTTTCCTTGACGTAATTGTTTCTTAGGGATTAAAAATTACTATTAGTAAGATACCTGTTAGATTGCTGCAGGGAAAGAATATGCGAGCAGCAAGTGGTCCGTTCAACACTTTATTAAACAGGAACAGAACTGCCGGCTGAGCTGCCGAGCCCTTCTTGTATACAGCTCCGGCAAGCTAGCAGTGCGTGGTGATACGTTGCGTGAAGAGGAATTTATCGATCCTCTCCTGCCAATCCCCGGTGCCCATCTTGGTGAGAGCTTCCTTGGTGAGCCTCACCATCCCCTCAGCTTGTCCATTTCCCGCCGGCCTGTATGGGGCAATAAGGGCATGGCGGATGCTCAGCTCAGCCAGGAATGATTCCATCTGCCTTGCGGTGAGCCGTTGTCCGACACCAGGATGTCTGGAATGCCGTGGGTGGCGAAAAGTCATGTGGTCGGCATGACTAAACGCCAAGGTTGCATGGAACATTGTTACCTTCCCATCAAAGGTGGTCCCTATTTTTCTACTTGCATTTTTCACGTGCTTTCGAACTGCTAGGTTGGCAGAAGATGAGACAAGTAACAGGAGCTCACCCCATTATGTGGCACTAGGGATTCAAACTGCTGACCTTTTGATCGACAAGCTCAGCATCTTAGCCACTGAGCCACCACATCCCTTATTAATTGTTATACAAGCCCTGTAATATTTATAAAGGCCCGGCTTTTAGACTTCAACTTTCCTTTAGAAAATAATAGATCCCCCCTCCCTCTGCTAAGGACCTCTTACAACAGAGAGCTTTTTAAAAGGAGTTAATGTTGCAGGGAGAACAATCTAGACTTCCTCCTATAACATCTACAATACAACAACGGAGATATGTTGATTATGCCAGGACTTGCATAAATATTATTCAACTCTTTAATTTAGGTAGAACACAGAATTCTTCCCTGCAAAGGACTCCTATTATGGAGACTTTAAAAAGTTTTTAAAAACTGTTTTTGAGTATTGCAGGGAGAAAAAACTAGACTTCCTCCTATAATAAATGCATAAGGAGAACGAGATTCTCCTTTCCCACACCCTTTCTTTCCACCTCAACTCCATGGACCTCCACTTTGCAAAACAAGGGAGGGGCGGACACCTGGCAACCTGCAACACCCCTTCCCTGAATGTGAACTGTTGGCAATCTAATGGCCAAGGCTCCATGGACTGCCTGTCATGCCACAACATATACAGTATTCAAGGTAAAATGGCACAATGCAATGTGAAGTTGAGTGCAAGAACTGTTCTGCGCAGACTGCAGGGATTTGGCCTAAAATCTATAATTGCATGGAAAAAGCCACTTTTATCATTCAAACAAAGGTTGAAAAGACTGGTCTAAAACCCATGTTATCTGGACAGAGGAACAATGGGATAGTGTTATTTAAGTGATGAGACCAAGATCTCCCTGTTTGGTAGTGATGGCATAAAATATGTAAGAAGAATGAGGAGAAAAACCAGCTTCCCCACCTGAGGCTCAAGGGACTAAAGACAGTTCGTCCGCACTGAAGTCAGCGCTGAAATGAGCAGCTGCCAAAATTAAAGCAAGAGCAGTTGCCTCAAGGAAGGCCTCTAACGCCAAACAAGATGAAGTAAAAAGGCATCAGAAGCCCCTAGATTGGCAAATAGCCAAAGGGCAGAGGGAGGCTTAACGGTGAAGCCAGGCAATATACCCCAGGGACGAACATGCCATATACCGCCAATTCCATACACAGCCGTTAGCAATTCAAACTGAGGCAAGCCAAGCCAAGTGAACAAACTGTGTGCTCAGGAGCTAATACTGCCAGACTTCTGCTCGGGCCCAACCCACACCCTGGAGAAAAAGTGGCACACCTTGGACATTAGGACGGGCCTAATGGTAGATACAATGGTATGCAGCAAAAAATTATTGAAAAAAACAAGTTTGCGAGATTTGTTCCATGCGCTGGTCACTGTTTAAATTTAGTACGTCGTTCAGCTGTTGATTGTTGCCTTGATGCTGTTAATTTTTTTGGTGTTGTGAACAAAGTTTATATCTTTTTTTCGTCTTCCACAAAAAGGTGGGCAGTTCTGAAATCACATTTGAAACCTCATTCTAAAGTGCCTAAATATTTATCAGACACTAGATGGGAGGCACACGCAAAAGCTACAGAAGCTATTTTAGAAAATTACAATGATATCACTGATGCACTCAATTATTTACATTCAGATAATAATACAAAAGGTGATAGTAGATTGAGGGCCAACCATCTTTTAGAGAAGATGGAAGAATTTGAATTCATGTTTATGCTCCATTTCTGGAATCGAATACTGAGACATTTTTCAAAAGTAAATAAAATTCTTCAAAGCCCTAATATTTTACTTAGTGGTTTTGCAGATTGGTAAGGAAGATTCTGATGCACTTGAGCAACAAGCAAAAAACACGTTGCCAAATACTGAATATAGAACCCCCAGAAGGATAATAAGAAGTAAAAGACAAGGGAATTACGAAAATTCATCTGACCCTGATGCCTTAGACGAACTCTCTTCAAGAGATAAATTTAAGATTAAATCATTTATTCCTATATTAGATGCACTAGAATCAAATTTAGGAAGAAGAGCTTCTGTTTATATTGATGTAGTGAAAATATTTTCCTTTCTTGCCGATCTTACATTATCAAAGGTAGAACTTCAAAGAGGTGTTGAGCTGTTAATGCAAGAATACCCAGAAGATATCAACCAAAATCTGACTGAAGAACTATTTCATTTCCACACTATGTGAGACAAACTCATAAGCCTTCAAAAAATTCCACATTGTCGCATACAGACTTGTATCAAATAATATTCAAAGAAAATATTCAAGTGGCCTACCCCAATTTGGAATCAATCTTACGGCTGTTTCTCAGTTTAATAGTCATTAATTGTACTGGAGAAAGGTCATTCTCCATTGTGGGTGGAGACAGCAGCCATCATGGGTTGTGCTCATCTTGTCAGGTTGCCAGACTGAGCCTGTCAAAGTTGTTAGCTCCGCCCTTGTTACTGGGCAGACTCAGCTTTGGCTCGGTCTGTCAGCCTAGACAGGCGTGTGGGACTGTTCCTCTAGCCTTTTTTCTCCTTTCTTGATTAATTCTTCGCATTTATTGTGCCTTTTTAATGGTTTGACCTCGGACTGCTCTTGGACTTCTTTGGATGGTGATTTTACTGTGTGATTTTGCTTGGCTCGCTGTTTTGACAGCTTTCTGAGGGGGGTGTGTGGTTCCTTCTTTTCCCCTCTTTCCCCCCCCCCTTTTTTTTTTGTTTAGTTGATTCTCATTGCGTTTATAACGATCGTTTGTTGGTTTGTCTGGTTGATTCTGCCTTCCTCTCATTTCTTGTTAACTTGTCGGTTAATTTGGTTGTTGCGGAGTTTCGCGCTCCCATTATTGGGCGCCGGCGGCCATTTCAAAGCGCATGTGCGCGATCTGCAGCGGCGGTTCCTTTGAGGAGTTTTTCGCTCCCGTCCTCGGTATCTTATTGCTGACCGCTCACTAGCATTTTTTTGCTGCCCTCGCTTAGCAGGCATTTGGTTGTGAGGCGCTTGGCAGCTGCGTGGGGCTTCGCGCCCCCTTTCAGAGTTGGCGGTGGTTTTTTTCATTGATCCGGCGCCGCCGCGGCTTTGCGCTCCCTCCTGTCAGCCTCAGGGGCCGTTTGGGCTGCGTGTGTGTGTGGAGCGTTGTCGCTCCCCCCCTCTCTTCATTTCACGCCGGCTGCCTCTTATTCTTCCTGCTTGGAAGCTGTTTGCACGCCATTTCTTGAGAGCCATTTTCAAACTTGGACCTGTTTGCGCGCCTTTTCTTTGCCTCGTTGTTTCTCCTGCCTGCCTGATCTGTTTCTGTGGAGTCTAGCGCCCCCTCTCCTGTTTCAGCCTCCTTGCAGTGTGGGCAGCGTCTTAGTGGAGTTTTGCGTTCCCCTTATCTGCCTGCTTATTATTAGAATTATTGTTATTATTGTGCAGGGTTACAGGGCATTAGCTCCCTTTGATTAACTGGAGTGGAGGTTTTTTTTTTTTTTGCAGTGTGGGAAGCTTCCTAGTGGAGTTTTGCGCTCCCCTTATCTGCCTGGCTTATCATTATTATAATAGTTATTATTATTGTACAGGCTTAGTGGATTAGCTCCCTGCTTGACGTGAGAGGAGTTTTTTCGCTCCCATTCCCTTTGCTTGGGGTATTATTTGGAATACTTTGATTGACCTTTCTATCATGCCTAAGGCCACGCACAAATCTAAGCATTGTCGCCAGGAGCCGGGTTCTGAGAACCTCTCTTTGCAGAAGTCCTCCACAGTTGGAAAGGAGACTTCTCGCTCCTCGGCTAAACGGTTGGACTCTAATGCTTCTGGCCCTCGCGCCAAGGCCACTTCCCACAGTCGTCCCTCCCACGTTGAGATGCGCCGGGACAAGGTGTTGCAAAAGTTATGTGCAAGGGCCAGCGGACAACGAGTCCCTGGTGGGGGTCAGAGCGCGGCAGTGCCTCCTGCTGGTTCCCCTCATGATCCTCGTTGTCAGCCGGATCAGATTTCGCTCCGGGATTGTCCAGCGGTTATTCATCCAGATTCTGTCTGGGGAGAGGCTTCTATTGGGGATTTGGTGGTGCCGGACGGTGTTCCTCCGCAATCTGAGGTTTCTGTGCCCGCTCCCTCTTTGTTGGATCAGAATCCTTCCGGTTCGAATCCGGGGTTTTTATCCCCTGATCAGATCCGGCAATTAATCATTTCAACTGTCCAACAATCCCTGGCCTCCCGCCCGGCCACAGGCAGCAGAGCAGCCTCTTTTCGCTCCTGCCCTTCCCCTCCTCATGGGGATGCTTTATTGGATGATGCTATTTCTATTGATGCGCCTGACTCTCCTGTATCCTCCATTTCCAGTCATGCCTCTCGGGAACCCCTGGATTCCTCTCAGGATCTGGCCTTATCGGAAGATGACGATCTTCCTCCCGATCAGCCAGTTTTCACGGGTTTGTTCCCTCAGACCTTGTTTAAGTCTTTGCTTCACAAAGCGGTCGCTACGGTGCAATTGACGTCCCCTGCTCCGCCTCCGTCTAGTTCGGAATCGGCTAAAGGTGTTCTTGATCCTCTCTTCACTGAGCCTCCCAAGGTGATTGACACCATTCCTACCCCTCCTTTGTTCCTTGATATCATCCGTAAGCAATGGTTATCTCCCAACTCAACTCCGGTTCCTTCCACTTCGGAACGTCGTAATTTTGCTCTGGCTCCGGATCTGGATGCCCTTCTTCAAGTTCCAACGGTAGATGCTCCGGTAGCTGCTCTGGTTTCTAATCCAATGGTTCCTGGGGTCCCGGAAGAGGGGCTTCGACCTGAGGAGCGTAGGGCGGAACAAGTGTTGCAACGGGCACATCTTGGTTCAGCTTGGGCCATTCGGGCGGCATCAACAGCGTCCTTTTTTAATCGCACCACTCTTTTATGGCTTCGGCATCTTCAAGAGAGCTTGTCCTCAGAGGATGTTCGAGTTCGACAGGACCTTAGCAAAGTTATAGCCGCCATTCAATTCTCAGCGGACGCGACTCTTTCTGCTGCTCGTTTCGCGGCTAAGTCCCTTGCTTCTTCAGTTACAGCCCGCCGCTTGGTCTGGCTTCGCCATTGGCAGGCCGATGCCAGACATAAATGGCGTCTGGCTTCGGTTCCGTTTTCGGGTCCCAAGCTTTTCGGGGAACCCCTTGAAGCCTTCCTGACTGAAACGAAGGACAAGCGGAAGGTCCTTCCGGCTGTCTTCCGCAGGGGAGAGTCGAGATTCCGTCCATACCCTTCCCGTTCTCAGGCCCGGACCTTCGATGCTCCTCAATTTCCCTCTTCTTCCGCACGTGCTCCGGGGGGTTTTCCGTTTAGACAGCGTCCTGTTCAAGACAGGGCGCCCAGAGGTAGGAATTTTGTTTCCAAACGGCCCTTTCGGGGGGGAGGAGGTCGTTTCTCAAGACGCCATCGCTAACTGCGTTTCGGACCCTCCCATAGGGGGCAGATTGACCCTTTTTGCCTCTGTTTGGGAGGACACCACTACCGATAAATGGGTCCTTGCCACCTTAAAATCCGGGTTGGCAATTGAGTTTGTTTCCCCTTCTCCTTCCTTTTTTGTTCGCTGTCCGTTATCTAATGACATCGAGAAACGGACCCTTATGGACATGGCGGTTCAGCACCTGCTTTCCATCAGGGCGATTCAGCCCGTTCCGGTGCATGAACACGGGTCTGGCTTCTATTCCCGTGTGTTCCTCGTTCCAAAGTCGTCGGGGGGGTGGAGACCCATTCTGGACCTTAAGCGTCTTAATAGGTATGTGGTGTATCGTAAATTTAAAATGCAGTCTTTAACGGGGTCAGGAGAGGCGATCTCCTTTCTTCAATAGACCTCACTGAGGCCTATCTTCATGTTCCCATACTTCCTTCTCATAGAAGGTTCCTTAGGTTCTGTTATGGGGGGCGGCATTTCCAGTACCGGGCTCTGCCCTTTGGTCTTTCTTCGGCCCCTCGTACCTTTACTAAGGTGCTAGCTGCCTTGGCAGCTTCTCTTAGGGCTAGGTCTATCCGTTTACATTGTTATTTAGATGATATTCTTATTTTATCCCCCTCTCCTTTTAAAGCGGCCTCGGATTTGCAGATTACTCTTCAGGCTTTAGCGTCTCATGGCTTTTCGATTAATTTACCAAAGAGCCATTTGTCACCTACCACTCGGTTGTTTCACCTGGGGGCCTTGATTGATTCTGTTGAGGGGAGGGTCTTCCTTTCCCCTGAGCGTCAGCATAGTTTGACTTCTTTGATTTCTAAGGTAGAACGAGTCCGTTCTGTTTCTCCCCTGGTTTTGTCTCAACTTCTGGGGAAAATGGTTTCGGCCATTTCTATTGTGCCATGGGCACAGTTGCATTTGAGGGAGCTTCAATGGTTTCTCTTACCGTTGCAGAAGGCGAGCAGAGGGACATCGCGCTTGGCGGTTCGTGTTCCCAGGAAGGTGATCAGGTCTTTAAAGTGGTGGCGATCTCCAGCGATAACACGGGGTTCCCTGTTCTTCGAGCCACAGAGAATCGTAGTAACGACGGATGCCAGTCTCCATGGCTGGGGGGCGCTCTGTCGCGGCCAGGTCGCTCAGGGCACCTGGTCCACTTCCGCTGCCCGTCAACCCATCAATTGGTTGGAGCTTCGGGCCGTCTATCTAGCTCTGCGAGCCTTTCTTCCCATCGTTGCCTCCTCCGATGTTCTGGTTCTGACGGACAACATTACGGCGAAGGCTCATATCAATCGCTTAGGGGGCACCAGATCTCGCTCCTTGATGTCGGAGGCTCTGCGCTTGGGCCTGTGGGCGGAGAGGCACCTCCCTCCCTTCGGGCGGATCACATCTCCGGTGTCGCCAATGTCGAGGCGGATTGGCTAAGCCGTCAGCGCCTGGATCACTCGGAATGGCATCTTCACCCACAGATCTTCCGGCAGATTTCCGCTCGTTTTGGGAAGCCTGTAATAGACCTCTTTGCAACGTCGGACAATGCTCAGCTTCCGCGATTCATCTCCCGGTTTCCGTCTCCGAATGCAGAAGCCGTCGACGCTCTACGCTCGACGTGGCCTCCGGGGCTTCTCTATGCCTTTCCGCCGATTGCCCTCCTTTCCCACGTGATTCGCAAGATACTGGAGGAACAGGCGGACATAATCCTTCTAGCCCCATACTGGCCCCGCAGGCCTTGGTTTGCGGACCTGATGTCGCTCTCAATTGCTCCTCCATGGAAGCTTCCTCTTCGCATCGATGCTCTATCGCAAGGAGCGGTGAGGCATCCAGACCTGCGGTGGCTGTGTCTGACCGCCTGGCGGTTGAGCGGCATGTCTTCGGAGCGGCCAACATCCCAGATGATGTGATTCACACGCTTCAGTCGTCTTGCAGGCCATCCACGAACCGTATTTACTCAGCCACTTGGCGTTCCTTTTGTTCTTGGTGTGAGAGTGCTGGAGTTCTTCCACTAGAGGCCTCGATTGTGGATGTCCTAATATTTCTTCAACAGGGCCTTTCTATGGGCCTGGCTCCTAATACGTTGCGGAGGCAGGTGGCAGCAATATCGTCCAAACTTACCTTCGGGTCCTTGTCGTCCTTAGCGCAGCACCCCTTGATTCGCCAATTCCTGCGGGGTGCTACCAGTTTGTGTCCACCTGTCCTTCATCGCTATCCTACCTGGGACCTCTCCATCGTTCTGGACTCTCTTACGGGTGCTCCGTATGAACCCTTGAGGACTAATAGCTTGCGGCTTTTAACTTGTAAAGTGGCCTTTCTTGTGGCGATAACTTCGGCTCGACGAATTTCCGAGTTGGCGGCGCTTTCTGTTCGTCACGATCTTTGCGTGTTTCATGAGGATCGGGTGGTTCTCCGACTGGATCCTACATTCGTTCCGAAGATAAACTCGGTTTTCCATCGTATGCAGGAGCTGATCCTTCCTGACTTTTGTCCGCGCCCGTCTCATCGTCTCGAGCGGAAGTGGCATTCTTTGGATGTACGAAGAGCCTTGCGCATCTACATCAAGCGGACTGCGGCCTTCCGTAAAACTGAATCCCTGTTCGTCTCCTTTCTGCCAGTTTCATTGGGTTGTAAAGTATCTTCCACCACAATTGGACGTTGGATCCGGCAGACAATAGCTAAAGCTTACGAGTTACACTCTCTTTCTAAGCCACCTCGTCTGTCAGCCCACTCAAATCGCAGTGCGGCCACTTCTGCCACCTGGGCTACTCAAGCCCCGTTATTGGAAATTTGCAGGGCCGCTACGTGGACTTCTCCCTCGCCCTTTATTAGGCATTATAAGTTAGACAAGTTTGCATCGGCTGATGCCGCTTTTGGCCGTAGGGTGTTGCAACGTGTGGTATCCGAACAGATTCCTTCTGACCAGATTCCTTCTGACCAGCCTGGTCCCTCCCGCTTGTAGGTTTGGGAACTTTGGTATGTCCCATGATGGCTGCTGTCTCCACCCACAATGGAGAAGGGGCGTTGGTCCTACCTGATACGCTCCTTCTCGTTGGGTGGAGACAGCAGCCATACCCTCCCATTTCCAGTCTGGTTTGTTTCTCCTTATGTCTATTTCTCCTTTATTCTATTGTCCCACACGCCGAGCCTGTCTTCCTGTCTTCGCCAAAGCTGGGTCTGCCCAGTAACAAGGGCGGAGCTAACAACTTTGACAGGCTCAGTCTGGCAACCTGACAAGATGAGCACAACCCATGATGGCTGCTGTCTCCACCCAACGAGAAGGAGCGTATCAGGTAGGACCAACGCCCCTTTTCAAGACTTAAAAATATCAAAAATCAATTAAGAAGCACAATGACCCAGAAAAGGTTGTCTTCATTGAGTATTTTGTGCATCGAAAATGAGACCTTCAGAAAAATAGATTTTGATGAACTTAAAGAATTCTGTGTGAAAAAGTTTAGAAAGAAATTCTTCTAATCTACTATTTCGTTTTAAATGTATACTTGGATTGAATCAGTTCTTAAATAAAATAACTATTAACATAAAATTTAATGATATACAATTTGATATTTTCTTTTTTGTGATCTGGATTTTGTTTGAATAAAGTTCTATTTTTGGTTTAGTTTAAGACTTAAAATTCATAATAATTCATACTTAAACTTTAAATGTGAATTATTATGAAATAAATTTATCTGAATTGAATTTGGTTTAATCTTCAATGTACTGAATATATTTAATTTAATAGAAAATATGATAATTTTTATTGCGTATTTTATTTTCGTAGTCAAAGATTTTCATTATTTGAATTTTGTTTCTTTGTAAATATTGTGTGCTATGTTTGATTAGTTATTGTTACAAGTACTATATATGGTGCTGAGAATAAATGTCCAAATAAGTGTTCTCGATTTTTTTTTATTTATTATCCGTGCCACATTTTTTATAAAGGTTAGTACCAATCACAACATGTTTCATTTAACATATTGATATATATCACAGTAATGATGTATTTTATTATCTCTCATGTAATTTACGAACTTAAAAATGGGAGGTGAAAGAGCCTCATAAGTGGAATAGCCTAGGGCCTCTTTTCATCTAAATCCGGCCCTGAGGACGGCCCTCTGCATATACATTAAGAGGACTTCCTCTTTCAGGAAGAGTCTCTATTTGTGTCCTTCCAGCTCTCTACATTGGGCAGTAAGGTCACACCATCAACAGCGGGCAGTGGATAAGGGCAAGCATCACCAAGGCTTATGAACTTGAGGCTCTTCCATTACCTCAGTAGGTGACGGCCCATTCCACCAGGAGCACGGCCACGACGGCTGCATGGGTGATACACGCCTCTATTGAGGACGTCTGTCAAGCGGCGACCTGATCCTCTCCATCCCCATTCCTTAGGCATTACAAACAGGACATCTTCCTTTCGGCTGAAGCTGCCTTCGGCAGGCAAGTCCTCCAGAGGGCCACTGCACACAGAACCGGGGACTCCGGATGAGACCGCTGCCCACCCATAGGACAAGCCAGTTTTGGTATGTCTCATTCCTGGATTCTCTCATCAAAAAAATGGAGAAGGGGCGTTGGTCTTACCTGATATACTCCTTTCAGTGCCGAGACAGAATGTAGCCCCACCCTGGAGACGGTCTAGTCCAGGAGCGGGCACCATTACAACACAAGCTGTGGCCCATCAGTGGCCTGTGCAGATTGTAGCTGATTCCGACAACGAGAAGGCTGATGTGGTGCTGCGCCAGCAGGCTGTGCAGCTGGCGCTCAAGTCGGACAGTGAGGAGGCTGGAGAAAATGTGGTGCCAGAGGCAGGGATTCAGCCAGGGCCTTCAGAACCTCCAGAAGCTCCTTTAAGTGAAGAGGACGAAGAGGAGGAGCCTTTTCTCAATGCACAGGCGCGCAGAGTTTGCCAAAAGACAGGAATGGCTCCTCAGGAGGAGAGTAAGGCTTGGGGCCACTCCCTTTAGCCTATTTAAGGAGATTGACACTGGCTCATCCATTACCATGTCAGCAATTCCCAACTTGCAAAAACACCAACTGAAACATCAATGATTGCGGCTAAAAGACTATCAGGGAAATCGCATCCCTGTAGAAGGCTATGGCACATTCCAGGTCAAGTTTGGCCAATACTGGAAGAACCTACCCCTAACTGTGGTCAGTGGACACCTCCCAAGCCTCCTCGGCCTGGACTGGTTCAAGGCTTTGGGAATGGGGGTCACCGGAATCAACAGCATAAGAAGCAACCTGAAAGATGACCTGATGCGCAAGTTCCAGGACATGTTCGATGACCGGCTGGGCAAGTATGTGGGGACTCCTATCTCCTTCAACCTGGACCCAAACGTAGACCCCATCAGACTTAAGGCTAGGAGAGTGCCCTTTGCACTAAAACCGAAAATTGATCAGGAGCTAGACAAGCTCGTAAAACAGGGGTTTTTTAATTCCGGTGGACCATGCGAAACGGAAGACACCAATAATCACCCCAATTAAGACGACTGATCAGAGTGCATGCACTGATTACAAGTGCACAATCAATAAAGCTCTCCAAAAAAGTGTACAATATTTGCTCCATTCTCTGGGCCTTGGCAAGATATTTGCTGAAGTCGATCTTGTGCAGGCGTACCAGCAACTGCCGGTAGATGGCGCTACCACTGAGGCATAGACTATCGTAACAGAGATGCCTTCAAATGCACAAGATTACAGTTCAGAGTTAGCGTAGCCCCCAGTCTATTTCAGAGTGAGATGGAGGATCTGCTGCAAGGACTTCTGGGGGCAGTCCCCTATTTTGATGATGTCCTTGTCACCACAGCAGATGAGCAACAATTAGGGGACTGGTTACGTAGGGTACTAGCAATTTTCAGAAACGCGGACTGCGAGTAAAACAAAGCAAATGCAAGATAGCAGTATCTGCCGTTGAATTCTTGGGGTACAAAATAGGCGTCCACCTCACTGAAAGCAAAATCCGGGCTATTAGGAATGCGCCAACCCCTAAAAAAAAGACAGAACTACAAGCATTCCTAAGACTTTTGAACTTTTACTTGATTTTCCTGAAAGACAAGGCAACGGTAGCTGAGCTTCTTCACTGGCTACTAGCAAAGAAATCCCTGTGGGTTTGGGGCAAGGCTGAGGCTGAAGCGTTTGCTGCTGTGAAAAAACTCCTGTCTGCAGAAAGTCTCCTGATTCAATATAATGGAACTCTTCCCCTTTTGTTAGTCTGTGACGCGTCCCCTTTTGGCGTTGGCACCATCTTGAGCCACAGACCACTGAATGGGCAAGAGGTGCCCACTGTTTACTTTTCCCACACCCTGTCCAGCGCTGAGTTGAACTACAGCTAGCTGGACAGGGAGGCCCTGGCAGCCGTGTCGGGAGTTAAGAAATTTCACAAATATTTGTTCGGACGGACATTTTAACTGGTTATGGACCACCAATCTCTCCTGGGTCTCTTGGCTGGGGATCAGGCCACCTCAGCTGATTGTCCTCTCGTTTTGACTAGGTGAGCCATTTTCCTGGCAGCCTATTCCTACCGCCTTGTCCACTGCCCTGGCCGGAGCCTCAGACATGCCAATGCCCTCAGCAGATGCCCGCTACCAGAACTTTTGGAGGACCCAACACCGGGAGTTCCTGTCCTGCTCATTGATGTTTTGGACTCAGGGCCTCTTACTTCTGTTGAAGCGGTGAGAGCCTCTGCAAAAGATCATGTATTGCGTACTGTGATTGGTTGGGTGAAGAGGGGTGGCTGAGTGACTTTGTAAGCGGGGAATTTAAACTTTTTGTCAACAAGCAATCTGAACTAACCACGCAAGGGGGTTGCCTATTGTGGGGCTATCAAATTATTGTACCACTATGGGAAAATGTATTGAATATCTTGCATGTGGGGCACCCAGGGATCATCAAGGAGCTACGTGTGGTGGCCTAAAATGGATAACAGTTATCACTGAGTGGGTAGGAAAATGTCAGCCCTGCCAAAAGTCTAGACTTGCCTCCCCCCACCGCCCTGATCAGGGAATGGGAAAGACCCTAGGTCGCAAATTCATATTGACTTCACTGGCTCATTTCATGGGCAAACATTTCTCTTAACTGTCAACACTTATTCGAGATGGCTAGAAATTGTATTAATGCATTCTACCACTATGGAGGCTGTAATCAAAACGCTCCAAAAAATCTTTGCCACACATAGGCTACTGGACACACTAGTGTCTGAAAACGGGCCTCAGTTCACGGCCATACAATTTGAGGAATACCTAGCAGATATGGGGGTACAACATGCACTCACTGCACCTTTTCATCCAGCTAGTAACGGATAAGCTGAGAGATTCGTGAGAACTGCCATAGAGGCCTTATCAAGACTAGGCCCGGGAAGTTGGCAGGCCAGCATCTATACATTCTTGGCTGCCCAATATGTCACCCCATGCACGGCCACAGGGCAAAATCTGGCCGAACTGTTAATGGGCCAAAAACTTCACTGTATTCTGGATTGCTTATACCCCAATTGTTCCCCTGATGGGTATAGGGAAACTGATAAAAAGGCAAGAGGGTTCTTAATAGGGACACAGGTGTTCGCAAGAAATTATGCAAACAGGCCCTTATGGGTAGCAGGGAAAATTGATCCAGCTGCCAACTGTAGAGGGCGAGATCTTCGAGCCCATCGACGCCGGATTGAAAAAAACCAGAAGTGCCTCAGTTTTCGGGAAACTAGCTGTCGGACGAATGTAGTGATGGAGCGCCTGCTGCACATTCAAATTGTGCCAGAGCCGCTCACGATGGTCTCATGGAGAAGGACAAAAGTCCGGCAAAACTATCACCTGCACATGGCGAAATGCGGAGTCCCCTCAGGGTTGAAGGAGGGGTCTAGTTGAAGGACCACCGTGTTATCTCGAAACAGACACAGATCTTGTCTAATTGATAGGGCAGTAAGCTCTGACATCCTTCTGGTGGACGTGATAGCCAGGAGGAAGGCCACCTTATATGAAAGGTGTTTGATGGAAATCGACCCAATAGGTTCAAAAGGAAGGGATGTCAGAGCTCTTAAGACCAATGGAAGCTCCCACGTTGGATAGCGATGCACCGTGGCCAGCCTCAAGTTTGTGGCGCCATGTAGAAATCCTCTGACGTGTGGGTGGTGGGAGAGGGAAGGGTAAGGTGCACACGTAGACAATGCTGCTGTCTAACGTCTCAAGGTAGAAGGGGCCAGACCTTTGTCCAGACCTGCTTGGAGGAATTCCAGGATGTTGTTAATTGTTGTCGAGGCGGGGTCGACATGGTGAGCCAAGCCCCATAGGCAGAACACTCTCCACGTGGCCTCGTAGATACGTGAAATGGAAGGACGTCTGGCTGCCTGGATAGTACTGATGATACTGTCCGACAAACTGTCCTTCTTCATAAGGCCCCATTCAAATGCCAGACGGCCAACTGGAGCCACTTAGGGTCGGGGTGGCAGATTGCCCACCAGGGCAATCTGGTGTGGAGGAATCACCCATGGTTGCTCTATGGAGAGTGCCACCAGATCAGCATACCACGGTCGACTGGGCCAGTTGAGACCTACCAGGAGAAGCTCGGCCCTCTCTGTCAGGAGCTTCCGGATGAGCCGTGGCAGGAGTGGAATCGGTGGAAATGCATACAGGAGACCCCCTGACCAACTGCACCATAGGGCATCGTGATCCTCTGTGTGAGGTGTCAGATAGCGTGGCACGAAGCGTGGCACCTGAGCAGTGGTCTGGGTTGCAAACAAGTTGATGACTGGCGTTCCGAATCGAGTGATGATTTTCTGGAACAGTAGTGGGTGGAGTTGCTACTCTGCTGGATCTATCCGTTCTCGGCTGAGCCAGTCAGCCCGTACATTGGCCGCTCCCGAGATGTGATCCGCCTTTATCGAGCGAAGATGGCTCTCCGCCCAACTGAATAGAGCTTCTGCTTTGAACATCAGATCCCGAGACCTTGTGCCCACCTCCCTGTTCACGTGGGCTTTGGCTGATATATTGTCGATGAGAACCAGAATGTGCCAGCCCTCCACTGTCGAGCAGAATCAAATTAGAGCGAGCCTGATTGCCCACAGTTCCAGTAGGTTGATTCTACAGCATCTTTTTCTTCGTTCCAAAGAGTTCAGGGGATTGGACGGGTATCCTGGACTTGAAGTAACTAGACAAGTCCATAGTCTACCACCAGTTCAGGATGCAATCTCTGCATTCAATTATGGGATGCATCCGCCCAGATGACCTAATGACATCCATAGATCTAAAAGAGGCTTATCTGCACATCTCAATCCGTGCAGCACAGGGTCATTTTCTGCGCTTCTCCTATGCTAACCGGCATTTTCAATATTGGGCCATGCCATTTGGTCTCTCGTCGGCACCCAGGACTTTTACGAAGATGCTCGCGGCGGTGGCCGCCTCCCTTCAACAAGTTCGGATAAGACTGTTCTGCTACCTTGACGACATCCTCATCCTGTCGTCCTCCCACAAGCAGGCGAAGCAAGATCTCGCAACAGTGACCCATTTTCTACAAATCCATGGGTTCACGATAAACTTCAAAAAAAGTCACCTTCAACCAACATCACGTATCCTGCACCTGGGGGCCATCTTGGACTCGAAACAGGGCATGTTTTTTCTGTCCAAGGAACACCTCGCCAGCATTCAAGATCTCGTGAATCAGGTGTTGTCTCTCCCGAAAGTGCCTCTAATCCTCCTGTCAAGGTTGCTGGGAAAAATGATTTCCTGTATCTCGATAATTCCATGGGCGACATTCCATTCCAGACCACTGCAGTGGTACCTTCTATCGTTCCAGAGGGCCCGCTGCAGCGACTCCCGGAAAAGGGTCCACTTTCCGTTGAAAGTTTGCAGGTCCCTTCACTGGTGGATCTCACTGGAAATGAAAAAAGGGAGTCTTCTTCAGGAGCCGTTTCACATAACAATCACCACAGATGCGAGTCTCAAGGGGTGGGGTGCCCACCTTTCCTCCCACATGGCTCAGGGTTGCTGGTCCCAAGTGGAGTTAGTCAACGATATCAACTGGCTAGAGCTATGAGCGATCAGGCTTGCTCTTCTTCGCTTCCAATACTTGTGGAAGGCCTCCATGTCCGTATTCTCATGGACAACGTAACAGCGAAGGCGCATGTCAACGAAAAGGGAGGGACGAGATCTGTGCCTCTGATGGAGGAGGCAACCTTACTGTTTACCTGGGTGGAAAGACACACGAAATCGTGTGTCCTCCACTTGACTTCCGACACTTATCCTTGTGCCACTAGAGAGAGGAGGTGTGCTCCCCAACCTTGAAGGCTGGTATCTGTCCAGTTCCAGGAAGTCGCAGCCCTTGAGGAGAGATGGAGATGTCCACCAGCTGAGGGAGTGCCGGACCTGAGGGGGTAGGAACACTTTGTGGTTTGAGTCCGAGCTGCCTGCTCGTTGGAAGGGGAGCAGGAACCATTGGAGGGGCCGGGAGTCTCTGCATGCCCACAGAACGATGTTGAAGCAGGACACCATTTTTCTGAGGAGGCTCGAAAGGAGCAGCAAAGGGATCTTCTCTGAGTTTAGGACCTGTTGAACCAATTCAATATTAGTAAGTTTGAATCTCACCAGGCTCAATTGACTCAGCCTTCCATTCTTTCTAAGGTAGGTAAATTGAGGACCCAGTTTGTGGGGGCAATAAGCTGACTTTGTAAAATATACAAAATATACAAAAGTATGAAAGCTATTGCTTAATGGATTGTAAGCCACCCTGAGTCTCCGGAGAAGGGCAGCATATAAATCAAATTTTTTTAAAAAATTGACAATGCTCCTTTGCTCTGTCCGGAGCCAGAAACATCTGACTCTTGACCGAATCTATCACAGCCCCCAGGTGGAGCAGGCGGGTGGATGGGACCAACTGACTTTTCCCCAAGTTAATGGTGAACCCATGGTCTTGGAATGCTTTTAAGACTAAATCCATGTCCTTGACTGCTTGGTTCGGAGAAGACAAAAGAACCAGGATGTCGTCTAGGTAACAGAGGACTCGTACCGGTAGGGATCTGAGCATTGCTGCCACCACCGCCATCAGCTTGGTAAAGGTGAGGGGCGCTGACGACAGTCTGAAAGACATTAACTGATACTGGAAGTGTTGACCTGCAAACTCGAACCTCAGAAATCACCAGTGGTCAGGATGACCTGGGACGTGCAGGTAAGCTTCCCTCAAATCCACTGACTGCGGGAACTCTCCCCGCCTCCCGCCTATCAAGATTGACCTGAGAGAGTTCATTTTGAACCTGCGGTAACGAGCTGACAGATTCAGGTATTTCAAGTTTAGTACGCCCCTCCAGCTCCCGGAAGATTTTGGCACCAGGAAGAGCACGGAGTAGAACCCGTTCTGATGTTGGGCTGGGGGTTCCTTTTCTATGGCTCTGATGTTCAGCAGGTGTGAGATCTTCGCGTTCATGATGTTGAGATCCGGAGAGGCCGGGACCTTGCAGCGTAGAAAACGTCTGTGAGAGGCCCCCGTGAACTCGATAGAAAGACCTAGCGAGATAGTGTGTTGCACCCACAAGTCCGAGGATGAGCGGGCCCACTGATGGTGAAATAGGTGTAGTCTCCCGCCTATGGGCCCCAGCACCCGGGAGTCACTTGCTCCTCCTGAAGGGTTTGAACCCGGATCCCCAGGACGGACGCTTGGAAGGTTGTTGATTCCTGCTGTAGTCTTTGAACTGTCATCTGTTGTGATAATTGCCTCCTCCCTGGAACATGGAGCGCTGAGATGAGGACTCACCTGGTCCTGTGCTGTTCCGAAAGGGCTGTCTTTGTGAATACGGAATGAAGCGGCGTTCTGTGCAACGAGACAACAGTAGCACCTTCCTCGTTCTTGTCCTCAATAATGACAGGATCCAAAGCCGTACCAAATAAGGTTGGAGCCTGATAGGGAGCTGCAGCCAGCTTCCATTTCACCTTGAGATCCGCTTTTCAATGGCGAAGACAAAACAGCCTTCTAGATGTGACAGTGGAAGCCAGTGCTCTAGAAGCGAATTTGACTGAATTCAGGGAGGCATCCACTGAGTATTCCGTAGCTGCCACAATTTTGTTTATGTCCTGATGCAGCCTAGTTTCCTCGGGAGGCAGCCTCTCTTGTAGCTGCCTTAATCAGATAAGTGATGCTCAATTGAAGGACATAGCTGTCGCTGTCCTGATCGCCCACGCTACCGCTTTGTGTGATTTATGAAAGGTCAGTTCTGCTCGTTTTGTTCTTTGGACTTGAGCCCGTCCAGCTCATCCGTGGAAATAACCTAAGTGGAAGCCATTGCAGCCACCGGCTGGTCGACTGTGGGAAGAGTTAAAAGGTCCTCCAGCTCGGGGGCTGAGCAGTAGAGCTTTTTATCCTGACTGTTGAGTGAGGTTAATGAGCCGGGCTGGCCCCAGGGGGTCTTGATCACTTCCGAAGAGGTGAGGACATGGGATGAAATCTTTTTCCTGCTTTGAGACTTTAAAGAGGGCATCGTGGGGTCCGACAGGTGTCTGTGACTGCTGTGAGTCGTCCCCCGGTACCCCCAGATTCGTTGATAGTTGTGCCTTACGAAGGATTTGAATAAGGCAGGGCGGAACAACCCCGAGAAGGACAGGTTGTCTGGAGCAAGCCCTTCGTCCTTGGAAAATTTGATGTCCTCAAGGCATTCTTTCTCTTGGTCTGAGTCCTCTGACGAGTCAGCCTATCTGCGTGTGACATTCTGATGGGCATCCTTCTGTTCTTGAGTCCCCTGACTCATGAGCGGCTGGCATGGATTTTGAGTGGTTTGTTACAACCCCACTGCCAGCAGGGATGACAAGGCTGACGAGAAGGCAGATTGTAAATCCAATTGAGACAAAAGCAAGGGCACCTCAGTGGCATGGAGGCCCGCAGCCATAGGGGTAAAAGTTGCTTCAGGTAAACGGCGGTGCGAGTAGTGGCCGCTGGCCCTAGAAATGTCTGGCATTGAAATGGACACACCCTTAGGCAAAAGCAACGGGTGACCAGCTGTGTTCGGTTCCTGAGGAGAGACGGCTGCCGGAGAATGCCCCTACTCTGCAATCCCCGCACCTGGTGAAACAGGCTGTGCAAGTTCTATTTCCAGGTCTGGTGTAGTGGCTGCTGCCCTCTGGGCCTTGGAGCCCTGGAACTCCAGGGCCTTGTGGCGCTTCAAGGGTTCCCTATCCTGGCCCTGTCGCCTTCCCTTTTTGGGTCTTGCGACTGAATGACTCAGGCCGCTGGCCAGGGACCCTTCTAGAATTGGCGCCTCGCTTGCGTGGCGGGCTAGCTTCCTGTTCCAGGTTGGACGATAGTGGGGAGTCTATCATGACTGTTCCCCCCTTTTTGTTAAATCCCCCTCGCAGGTGGTGGTATACGTGTGAGGGGTTAATTGGGGCCCGGAAGCTCCTAGCGAGAATGTCCGCCTGAAATAATAACAAAGCCCCTATTTCAGGGCTTCCGCAAGTGTGGTGGGGGGTAGAGGGCAGCCCGAAGGTCCGGCCCACTGAGGTTATTACAGGGAGCTTTGGCCGAGGAGGAAAATTCCAATTGGAGGCCCGGAGGTCCGTCCAAAATGGCGGCGGTTATCATGTGGACGCAGTAGTGGTGGGTATGGAGTGGCAGGCTTAAAATGGCAGCCAAAGGGTTCTACCAAAGGTTGCAGTGATCCTGAATGCCCCCGCCGCTTCCCTGCGCAGCTCCCAATAATCCAAATCTGCCCGTTGGTCGCGGCGGGAGCATGCCGCATGGACTTAAGTTAAAATTGGCGGCCCGGAGGTCCTACCAACAGCTGCCATATCGCCACTGAGAGTGGGAAGCGCTTCAGCGCTTAATCAGCTCACCCTATCATCAGCTGATCCGCTCTCGCAGGCAAGGTGGCGCTGCTCCGAAGTAAAAAAAAACCCATATGATTTAAAAACAGCCGTAGGTGGAAATGCTCATCCTCCGTGACTCAGCAGGCTAAAGATGGTAATCCTGAAGTCAACGGAGCTTGAAGGTGGTGAAAAAGATTGAGTGCCAAAGCATGGGCGTCCTGGAGCTCCAGGCGTGCTCCACTCGGCTGCCAGTTGAAATTCTAATTCTCCATGCAAAGATCACAGCAAACAGGGAAAGAATAATCAAAAATAAATAAAAAACCTAAATGAACCTAGAACTAGAAGTAACAGAGATGAAAATGGGGGAAAAAATCCACAGCTCTAAATTTCACAACAGTTCTTGCCAGCAACTGAGTGAAGACTGAGGATTCATGAAATTGGAGGCGTAGCTAAGCCGCGGAAATGATATTCAGCTCTCACTCAGTTATTGCCAAGAACTGAGGAACTAACCCAGCTATGGATAGTGGGAGCAGCGCTCAGGAAAAGGGATGACAAAGGACAGCAGAGTTAGTTCTGAAAATGAAATCCTTAAAGTGTGGAATTCTCTGCAAATAACTTTAAGTCAATGAAAGTACTTGGGATTGCTTTCCTTACTTCGTTTGGATCATCTTATGCTTGTGAGCAGCTGTTTTTAGCTTTGAATTATATCAAATCTGACGCCAAAAAGAGACTAACAGATGATCTGAGTGCCGCATGCGTTGCTCTCAAACTTGCAAAGTATGAGGTTAGACAAATTATCAGCATACATACAACAGCAAAAATCACATTAACCCAAAACTACAGACCTGCGGTCACTGACTGCAAAAGTTTTCCAAAATGTTCGGAATACCCGTTTTTAGAAATGGAGCATTACAGTTGTGAATAGCTTTTGTTTTCCCACCAATAAGAGTGTATGCAGCATCACACTTGTGTCAGTTCTTTGCTGTTTTCTGTAGCAGCATTTGAATTTGAGTTTCAGTCATTTTGACCGCAGATCTTTGTTAACATATTTTTTTTTGTCACAGCCACGGTTTCTGCCAAAGAGTGCGATTTTGTGATCTAAACTTCAAAGAAACTGTTCTAAAATGGTATGGGGAAGTAGAGTGATTTCAGTGAAGTGGAATCGGATTGTGATGAAAATTTTGTAATGGACGATGAGGAACCTGCCACAGCTGATTCTGACATTAGTGATGATGAAGCTCCCAATGAAATTGATGACCAGGTACAATATACATTGTGCAATAATTTATATGGCAAGAACAAATTCAAATGGTCTTCTGCACCTTTTGGAAGCAATAGATCCAGAACCACTAGTCACAATATTGTTGTGCAATTACCTGGACTACGGCCAGCAGCTGGAAATCTCGGAAATTCACCTACTCCCCTAGAGATTTGGAAATTATTCTTTTCTAAAGAAATTATTAGTGCTATCACTCAATGGACTAAAGTAAAAATTAGAGAAGATTGAAGTTCAAGGATGGAGAAACAAAAAGTGACCTGTGTGATGTGGATTTGACAGAGATCAATATATTTTTTTGCTTTACTGCTCTATACATCAATTTTTAGATCCAACAACTTCCGGTTTGATCGCGATCCGTCGCCGGGCGGCTCTTTGAAACGGCCGCCGCCCCCGCTGCCTGTAGAGCCGCTTTTTTCATCTAAAAGCGGCTCGGAACGCTCCCCCTTGGAAATTAAGGGGGAGCTAGAGTGGGCAGCTTTAGGTAGAGCCCCAGAAGCGCTGCCAGGGTGTTTTTTCTTGCCTTGGTAAGCGCTTCGGTGTGGGCTCCCTCTCCAAGCTGCCGATACTCCAAGCGGCGTGGGAACTCTGCAGGACAGAGCGAGGCGGAGAAGGCGATTCAAACGACAAAGAACATATCCCTAATCAACCTGAATGGATTTGGTGAGATCTGGAAAAAAATTTTTTGGGCTTTTATAACTATACTAAAGGACTTTTCTCAACTTAAAATTCAAGCTGTCCCTGTGGGAATGTGTCTTAAAATGGCGGATTAAGGCTGAGCTAATGCAAGGAGAAAGTGAGAAAGGAGAAAGTGAAAGTTTGCCTGCCTGTAACTATAAAGACTATAAAGACTCTAATGATAAATTTTATAAGTGTTTTCTAAATTCAAAATATAAAGTATTGGACTCCTTTTCTGCAAAACTGAGGATAGGGAAAGGAGAAGAATTTTTTTCTGCTTCTTTAAAGTTTTAAACATTGTTCAGGCATGGCTTCAAAGAAGGCGGGGGGGGGATTCCCCCACACATCAGACAAAGGAGAAGCCAGCTGCAGTTTCAAAGCAGCCACAGGGCAGCGAAATAGAAGATTTGAAAACATGTATACTAAACATGCATAAATCCTTGGGAGAGCTCTCTGCAAGAATGAATAAAATAGATGAAAAGTTGGGGAAAAATCAAAGAGAAATGAAGGAAATAGTGGGGGAAGTTAAGGAGACAGTGGAAGAAGAAACTAAAGGAGTACATCAGAGTGTTGCTAAAGTAGCTACAGTTCTTACAGATGCTCTATTGGCAGTTGAGAAAAAAGTAGAAGATTTAAATACAGAAGTGGCAGCTAACAAGAAGGAAGCAAAGGATCAGATTGTCAAGGTGGTGGCTCAGAACCAACGTTTGGAGGATGAGATTACAATGATACAATTTCGGAATATGGAATATGCCATAAGATTGCGGGGTCTGCGTGAGAATACTAGAGAGAATTTAAGAGCTACATGTGCGGAGGTGCTGGCTAAGATTTTAAAATGTGAACCTGATGTGATTGCGAACAGGATTGACAAGCTGTATAGAGTTAACTCGCGCATAGCGAAACAGAGAAACCTACCAAGAGATGTTGTGATTTATTTCACCGAGAGAAGGTTGAGGAATGATATTTTGTTTGGTTCGTTCCATATGACCGTTCAACATGATGGTAATCAGATTGGTGTGTATAAAAAGCTGCCACCAAAAATGCTAAGAGATCGGAAAGATTTTGCTTTTCTTGTAAATGAGTTGAAAAAGCGCCAGATACCATTTAGATGGGATGCCCCTGTTGGTATTATTTTGCGGCACGAGGATGTGAGATATCGTATTAATTCTGTGGAAAAAGCGGAACAATTTTATAATAATGTTCTTAAAAAAATTCCAACGCCACCTCTTTCTTCAACACTTTTGCCTTTTGAAGATACTTCGGTTGAAAAGAGGCCTGAAGAGGTTGGTCAAGAAGTAAGTTCGTTAAAAGAAGGTCAGGCGTGTCAAGAATCAGCAAGGGAAGAAGTTTTGGGCGCTGTTGGAGGTGCTGCAGAGGAATCGCTAATAGAACTTTTGGAAGCTAAACCAAAGCAAACCAGAGCCACAAGAGAGGTGGAGCCAGATTTGGATTTACTGATGCAAGAACCAAGAGAACAGCGTATAACCCGTGCCGCGGAAAAGCAAAGATTAGAGAAAGGTCAGGGGCCAAAATCACAACAGGAAGAGCATGGTGCCAAAGGGAAGCTACACTCTGAAGCCATGGGAGGGGCAAGACCAAAGACTTCTTCTGTAGGAGAATCTCTTCGTGAATTGCTTAAAGGGCTTCCTTCATTTTCAGAATGACATTTAAAATTATATCATGGAATGTCAACGGCCTGAACTCACCTCAGAAAAGAAGGAAAATATTTCATTATCTGAAGCAGTACAAAAATGATGTTGTTTGTTTGCAGGAAACTCACATTAGAACCCAGGATCAAAAGTTTTTAATTTCAAAACTTGGCTCACACTTTATATCTTCTAGTTTGGTGAAAAGGAATGGACTTGTTTTTTATATTTCTAACAAAATACCAGCTAAATTGATAGAAGCGGATGCGGATGGGAGATATCTGGCTGTGGAAATAAATGTACAGAACGTCTCGATACTTTTAATTGGCATTTATGCCCCGAACCAGCAACAGGAAACTTTTTATAAACTGCTGAATAATAAGATACTGCAGTGGAACTACAAGTCTTTTATGATTATGGGTGACTGGAACGGAGTGATTGATGCAACGCTTGATAAAAAGACGACAGCCAAGAAAGGGAATAAGCTACCATCGACATTCTTTGCTTTGAAAGAAGGAATGGATTTGAAGGATGTATGGAGAGTTCATCATCCTAAAGAATTGGACTTTACTTTTTTTTCTGATAGGCATAAATCTTTTTCAAGAATTGATTTTATGCTGGTTATTACTGATTTACTTACTACGGTGACTAAGACAAAAATTTTTCCTAGAACATTGTCGGATCATAGTCCGGTGTGGATGGAGATAAACTTGGGCAAAAGGGAAAGGAGATCTTGGCGTATGAATGAAAATTTATTTAGATATGAAAAGAATATTGCTGATCTTAAGGAACATGTTAAAGAATTTTTTGACGTTAACTTAAATAAAGGTACACCGATTGAGATTGTATGGGATGCAAGCAAGGCTTATATGAGAGGTGTACTGATTTATATGAACTCTAAATATAGACGTATACGTCAAAAGTCAAGAATAGAACTGGAAGTAGAGATTAAGGAGAAAGAGCATTTGTTGATTAAAAATCCAAATGATGAGAAGATACAACTAACGATAAAACTTTTGAAAGATCAGTTTCAAACTTTGATGGCTGACCAAACAGCAACTAATTTGCAGTACGCCAAACATAATACCTTTTGTAATGCTAATAAACCTGGCAGATGGCTGGCTTATACATTGAGGAAACAACAAAGCTCTCGCATAATAAACTCAATTGAGTTCAATGGAAAACAAGTACACCAACAGAACCTAATACAAAAAGCTTTTTTAGCTTATTACTCCAAATTATACCAAGCTGATAAAATTAGAGGGGACTTTATAGAAGCCTATCTGCAGAATATGAGAGTTACAAAAATTTCAAATATACAAAGTGAAAGATTGAATCGACCTATAACATCGGAAGAGATTTTATATGCAATTAAACAATTGAAAGTATCTAAAGCTCCTGGGACGGATGGTTTGACAGCAGTATATTATAAGGCCTTACAAATGGAACTGGTTGAGCATCTCAAGGATTTGTTTTGTAATATTCAGCAGGGGGGTAAAATACCCCCCTCTTGGAAGACAACTTTTATCTCACTGATACCTAAAGAAGAACAATCAGTAAAACCTGAAAATTTTCGTCCAATATCTCTCCTGAATACGGATTATAAGATTTATGCTAAAGTATTAGCCAACAGATTGATGCCAGTGATTCAAGATGTGATTCATGATGACCAAGCAGGCTTTATAGAAGGCAGATACATGAAGGACAATGTTAGGCAACTCATAGACTTGCTGGAATATCTTGAGAAAAAGAAGCAGATTTCTGCGGTGTTGGTGTTTTTGGATGCGGAGAAAGCCTTTGATCGAGTCAACTGGGATTTTCTAAAAAAGACTTTGCACAAAATGGATTTTGGGAAGCAATTTATACAAGCTATTTCTGCAATTTATCAGGAACAGCATGCACAAATTATCATTAATGGTACCTTAACTACTACTTTTAACATACAAAAAGGAACAAGACAAGGTTGCCCACTATCTCCATTATTGTTTATTCTGACGCTAGAAGTGCTGCTGAACGCTCTACGGGACTCAGACAAAATGAATGGAATAGTTGTAAGGCAAAAAGACTACCGAACAAAAGCATTCGCAGATGATCTGGTTGTTACCCTAACACGACCTTTGGAATCGATCATCCAGATGAACAAAATCATAGAGGCATATGGTCTGGTTTCAGGTTTTAGCCTGAACCAGAGAAAGACTAAGATGATAGTTAAAAACATGTCAGAACCACAAAGGAAAGAATTGGAAAGGGTGGCAGGTTTTGAAATAGTTACAAAGGTGAAATATCTAGGGGTACAAGTTGCAGCATCCAATAGAAAACTTATTCAAAATAATTATGAAGAATTATGGCGTAAGATTCAAAAGGATTTTGAAAAATGGAAGAAGCTGCAACTGTCTTTGCTTGGTAGAATAGCAGTTGTTAAGATGAACGTTTTACCTAGATTTCTGTTTCTGTTTCAAATGATTCCGGTGCTCAAAAATGACAAATCGCTGAGGGACTGGCAAGCAGGTTTAAATAAATTTATATGGAATGGGAAAAAACCAAGAGTCAAACTTAAAATTATGCAAGATGTTCGTGAAAGAGGTGGCCTTAAAGTTCCCAATCTACGTTTATATTATGAGGCAGCAGTCTTGATACAGGTTGGAGATTGGATTGGAACAACTAAAAGAGAAATTTTGAATATAGAGGGCCACGACTTGCAATATGGATGGCATGCATATTTACTTTATGAAGAAAAGAGAGACAGTGTATTTAATAGTCATATTTTAAGATATGCCTTGATGAGAGTTTGGAAGAAGCACCAACTTCAATTGGATTACAAAATACCTTTGTGGTTGGATCTTGGGCAGATTTTGCCAAATATAAAGTCACTCGGGGGGTTGTTATATAAAGAGATACTTCTTAATGATGGGGGCAGTTGGAGTTTGAAACCTTTGAACATTCTGTTGGAACAAGGAGTGAATCTAACTTGGTTGCAGTATCTTCAACTTCAAGCAAGATGGAGAGAAGATCAGAAAATTGGACTAATGTTACATGAAGAAGATTTGGTGACCCAGATAAAATGTAAAGGGCCGATGCATATTAAACGTGTGTATAATTTATTGTTAGAGAGAGATTCAGAGGGTGAATTAGTTAAAGATTGCATGATAAAATGGGCACAGAATTTTGAAGAACCAGTAATGCTAGAGACCTGGGAGAAGATTTGGGTCCAGAATGTTAAATTTACACAAGCACAGAATCTGAGGGAAAATTTTTACAAGATGTTTTATAGGTGGCATCTTGATCCTAAAAAGTTATCATGTATGTATCCAAATGTTCAGCCTAAATGTTGGAGGTGTGATTGTTTGGATGCAACGTATTTTCATGTTTGGTGGACGTGCAGAAAATTGAAAGCATTTTGGATCAAATTATGGTGGGTAACGCAGAACATTTTGAAGCGGAAGCTTGATTTCTCACCTCAGCTTTTCTTGCTGGGAATAGTTAAAGGGTGCTCATCAACTGATACCAGATTGATTTTACACATGATCACTGCAGCTAGATTACTGATTGGCCAAAATTGGAAGAAGGATAAAATACCCACGATAGAGGAATGGGTATTGAAGATGTCTAATTTTGTAGAGATGGCTAAAATCTCTGCATATTTAAAAGATAAGACTCATGAAGTTTTTGCTAAGGAGTGGGTGAAATGGGTGGAATATATGAAGCATAAATACCAAAGTAAGAAGTTTCAGCTAGTACTTCATTGAATGTATATCTTTTAGTAATTAAGTAACCTAGAAGATAAATGTACTGAACTTTACGAATTTTAACTTTATGTTAAGTGATTGAATTTATATTTTAAGTTTTTGTGTTATAAGTATAGTATAAAGAGAAATGTATCAAGTATGTTGTTTGATTTAGATTATGATAGTTTTCTTTCTCCTTCCTATTATTATTATTACTATTACATTATATAAAATATTATTATAGTTTTAGTTTAATAGCTGGATCTCACCTTGAACAGTGGATAAATAGGGGTTAATCGTTAATGTTCGATTAATAGCGGAAGTCAAGGGGGGGTTGGGGGGGTTGGGGAGGGAGGGGATTGGTTGGGGTGGGGGGTGGGGGGAAGGAAGGGGGGGTTTATTATAAAACTTTGTATGTAAAACTTTTTCAATAAAAAAAAAAATTTTTAGATCCAACATGAAAACGTTAAATGTCTTTTTGCTACTGTGTTCATTATGACCTCATTTCTGTAATAGCATAGCTCAAATAGTATGTCTGTGGTTAAGGGTTAATTGTACCTTTCAATAAAAAGTTGTTTGTATCATTGAAAGCTGTTATTGTGTTTTTCTTTTAAGACAAAAGATGTTAATGTAGGAGTTGTTTCTTCTAATTTAAAACCTCAGTATTCGGGTTAAATTGGGACTTCCGGTGGCACCACCTGCGCCGCAGCAGCTCTTTTGGGAGCTCCGACCCCCGTGATCTGTAAAGCCGTCAGAACAGCAAAAATCAGCTGTTCTAGCGGCTCAGAACTTTCCCTTCGGGCGAAGAGGGGAAAGCGAGCGGACAGGCATGGGTAGAGCTCCCCAAAAGCCCCTAGGATTAATCCTGGGTGTGTGGAGGGTGAGAGCTCCCCAAGCACCTGAAGAAGCTCCAGATCCGGGATGTTTCTGTCAATGACAGAACAAGGCATCACGACCACCCCTGTGAACCAGTTGATTCCAAGGAGTGGATTTTAAAGCAGGCAGAGCAAAACAGGAGAATTATTGCAAGTATTTTACTTATACTTTAACTCCAATAAATACTACTTCCTTCCAGAGGCAAAAGTTTTTAAAAGAAACAAAATGGCGCTGATTTGCTAGAAGGAGTGAAAATGAAAGATAAAGAAGTGATTGTTAATGCTTGTTAGCGCTTGTTAAAATCATTAAAGCTGTCAGAATGTTAAGGTTTGGCTGAATCAAGTTGAAACTAAGGTTTGCAGCTGAAGAAAATAGGATTTTCTAATAATAAATGGTAATACCTGTTGGAGACTGAGAATAAGAATTTTACTGATTTTGTTGTGAGGCTGCTGGAAAGTCTATTTTAGAAATAGTTGCTAAACAAGTAAAAACAGCAGTGGTCAAAATTTTTGAAAGGGATGAAGGCTTACTATTACACACTTCAGCAAATATACAAATACTGACAGTGGATCTCTTTGAAGAAATGTTAGAATCATTTACCTCCTCATTAATGGAAAGATTGGAAGGGCGTTTTGAGAAGATTTTTACTCAAATTTGTAACAAAGATACAAGGGGAGACACTGTATTGGTATCCCAGATGCCAAATAATATTGAGATGCTGAATGAAGAGGAGGAAGAAGTAATCCAGTTCAAAGCGCCTGTGGAAAATGGAGTGGATGTTCTTCAAATTAAGAATGGAAAGCTGAGAGGCTTGAAGGAGACTAACCAGGAAATATTGAGAGATCTTTCCAGAGGTTTTGATGCAGTCAAATGGAAAAGTGTCAAGAGGCGTCGGGATTTTTAATATAAGGAGGAGGATTCAAAATGGAACATTACAATTTCTTTACAAAAATGGACTTTCAATTCTAGTTAAAGAGGTGTGCTTATTAAAAGGAATTATTTTGCGAAGTGACAAGACTGCAAGGCTCAAAAATTCCAGCTGAAAACTCAAGAGTTTCTAAAAATAAAAAAAGATGGAGGAATAAGACTAAAGAAGACTTATAAAAAAGCCAGGAAAAAATGAAGATGGAAGAATTATAATCCTCCTTGTTGGAGAGGATAGTAATGGTGAAAAAGAATTACTATACTTATACTTAGGGATATGATTTGTTTTGTTTGAAAAGTTATATTAGAGTGAAAATGAATGATTTACTTATATTTAGGGACACAATTTACTTTGGAAAGTTATATTAAGTAATGTTATGTTTGAATTGTTATAGGCTACTGGCTAAATTTATACTTGTGTTTGGAAGTATATTTTGAACAGTGTTTTGTTTAAAATCTATAAAAGTTGATGGATTAAAAGGAAAATATTGTGGATGTTAAAATTAAGGTCAGTGTAGATCTCTCAATACAAATTCACGGGTTACAAGAAGGATATTATTAAAACTTCTATATTTTGTTTTAAGTCACATTAATGTTATGTAGTGGATTTGTAGAGAATAAGATGAATAAGTTTATGTTTAATATAAGTTTATAGGATGAAAAGTATAAAGTTTTTTACAATATATTTTACTTGAGATTAGCAGAAGTATTTTGCTACTATGTTAATATATGTAAGGGTTGGAGATGTGGTGGTTAACTGTTATTAGGTTTTGATTAGGTAATACTGGAAGAAAGAAGACCTGCTTATTGCTGAAGAAAGGACAAGTATGAAGTGGGACTAATTACTTTCAAGCAAGAAGAGTTATATCTAGATATGAACAAGGTGAGTTAAAGTGCAAGAGGGAGATAAATCTACAGTTAGCATGTGTTTTTTTTGTGTGTTTGTCAAATGCTCTGGGAAGTCCGGGGGGGTGGGATAAAATGGGGGAGGGGGGGGCAAAATGTGTAAAAACTTTTAAAACTTTTTCAAGCTTTTTAAAACTCTCAAAAAAAAGAGGAAGATATAAAAGATGTATTAGATGCTACATTCTGATGACTATGTATTGTTTATATGCCTATATGTTTGTATGTTTTATTATAAAAATAAAAAACTTGTTAAGATTAAGTATTCAGGTTAAATTGCCGTGTTGGCTCTTTGCGATAAAGAAGTGGGGTTTGGGTTGCAGTTTGGGCACTCAGTCTTTAGAAGTTTCACCATCACAGGCTTAACTGATGTATTTCAAAATATAACCAATTTATAGAAAACAGCTAGGGTTTGAATCACACCTTGCCTTGCCACTAAATAAGGGAATATTGTTAGTAGGGGTCTAGGTAGGCTGTGAGCTTGCTAGTATCCAGCCAATGGGGAGACCAGGACAATGTTGAGCAACAGGTAAAAGGGTATAAAAACCTGTTGCATGCTTTAATCTGAGTCCATCTCGTGTGCACCCGTATTTGCAAATGCTTCAATAAACTTTTGCTACTTTTTGATACCAGATTCCCTTCATTGCTTTATTGCTTCATTCCTATTTCTATCACAGCTACCCACTTGAAACAAAAAAAAATTCACAATCCAGATGGGGAACCGTGGCCCAGTCCCTCTTTCAGCCCCAGAAAGGACAGGCAAAGTCTTCGAAAATCTGACCAGACTGAAGACCGACTCCATGCATTAAACAAATACATAAGGAATGTTTTAAGATAGAAAGGAACCTCTGAAAATTCAGAGAGGGAAATAAGTGGTGAGGAATTTCCCCATTCTTCCACAAACTGCCCAGTCAAAAAAAAATAAAATGAGTGAAGTGAATCATTGAGGGAAAAAAATCTCATCTCAAATTCTCCCCACCCTTGCCTGTGATTGCTAGAAAAAGGGCCTGATTATGCACTTCCCTCTGAGTGTCAGACCTGTCACTCATGGAATTCCAGGCCCCTCCTCCCAAAATGGCCCTGAAAATGTCAAAAGCATAAACAGTTCCTCACTACAACATATCCAGTGTCCTATTTAGCTGTGACAACTCAGATTTTTTTTTAAAAGAGGAAACTTAAATGAAAATGTCGATTTGATAATTGTAATCCCTAAAAATGAGTGAATAATCCTAAATAATTCTAAACTGCATTTATTTTTCCAGTTATTTACTGCAATTTACAGATATTGGTGTGCACTGATAGCAGAGATTTG
This sequence comes from Coluber constrictor foxii, assembly GCA_038048745.1. NCBI lineage: Eukaryota > Metazoa > Chordata > Lepidosauria > Squamata > Colubridae > Coluber > Coluber constrictor. The sequence goes on along the minus strand of CM075961.1, from coordinate 165,686,483 downwards.
GTGCAAACAAAATGTAGGTTACTCTGTTCTAAGATGTTCTCCATATGTTAAAACTGGATTTTGAAAAAGCAAGACAGGAAGAAAAACGGCTGGTACTGGAGAAGGCTCAAGTGTATTCCTTGGACTAATAAGCAAGTACTGGAGCACATAACACTAGAAATGCACTGGAAGGCAAATCACAAAACATCATTTTTAAAGGGAGATTTGAGAAAATATGTATTAAATTGATATGGCTGCCTGTCTCACTCTTCAAAGTGACTCTGGGCAGTTATACAGACTAGATAGGCTAGTCAGCCTGTCTTTCCCAGAAAACATAAATCTTTCTACATGTTTTAAATTGATATTCCAAGGATTGCTGAGTAAACACAATGAATCCCTAAATAAAGTCTCCCATATCAGTAATACTTTGCTTGTTTCCCAGATAATAAAATTAGAGATTACTCGTACTATTTCTCGTGAAGAATTTTAATTCCTCTTTTGTTTTCTGTAGGACTGTGGTTAATATCTATTATTCAATTCGGAAAGAACTGTATGACCCACAATACTTAAGAAGCTCATTGTGACTTTTGAGTGCTGCCATCTTTTGCAAAAACTTAAAAGGGACACAAGAAGGTTCATTTCTTAATGAAGTTTTTAATTTTCATAATATCCCTTTTCTGTTTTGGAGATGGGACATGGTACATTATCATCTACAGTAGTTTTGCTAGTCCTATGATACACATCATCCCACAGGATAAAAGTCACCCACCGACTCTTTTAATTTCTTATATGGACAGTATTTCCACAGGGTGTTTAGGAATAATCAAGCGAACAAGCAGTCACCAAATAATGTGCATAAAAAAGGGTGTGGAGCTCTTTCCATGTTGGCTAGCTATGCTTAATTAGGAACTTGATTAGTGTGATCAGCTTCTAATACTACCTAAATATTTTGTAGATTTATCTAAATTGGAAGGATGAGAAAGACTTAAAGGGCAGTTGTCCAACTGACATTTTGAAAGAGATCCCAGGATGAGCAGTGCCATCCTTGAAATCATACTGTATATTGTAGAATTTAGTTGTCAACTTTTAAGGGCTTTCCCGCTGGCAAAAATCAAGGTTTTTAAGGGACTAGCTAATGTTGCAAGAAATGTCTATCCTGGTTCAGTTCCAAGTGAGGAGAAAGATACTGAAAACATGGAGGCTGCCTAGAAGGATGGTTTAATGGTGAAGCAGAACCACCAAGCATTTGAGATTCTGGATAGTTGACCACCTGTTTGATGAGCACCTGGATTTTTATAATTGTTCTACAACATTTTGAAATTTAGAGGCTTGTTTTGTGTATTTTGTTATTTGATTTTAATTAATTAGTTTTGCAAATGCCTGCAATAAGTTGGGGTTTTTAATTTTGTTTAATAAATGTAATTAATCCTAGATGCTAGCTTCCTTGGGGTTTTAATCCTATCTTGAATGGATTGGATTACCAAATCTGCATTTCTAAAAGTTGGCCCCCTAATTTCTATTTGGGGTCCGAATTTCTGTCTTCAGAAACATGTTTCTCCTTTACATAAAATATAATATTCTGCCTTTTAGTATTTTCTAAAATAACTCATTCTTCTAAGGGCGCTTCATTAATCACTTTCTTCATTAATTCCCTCAGAGGATTATCAAGCTTCTTTTCTCCCTTAGCTATCCCAAAATATTCCGAGAAAGGACCAATGTGATTTTGCTAGGTAAGCTTTTAAACCTGCCATTGTCTTAGGAAGATCCAGCAAGAAATGGGACTCGCAGTTACCCTGAGAACCCATTTGGTAGTTATGGAGGTTAAGGGCTTTAGAGCAGGGAGAGGGAAAGGACGAAATTCAGAGGGAGAATCCCAGTCCCTCTGATTCAGGCCTGGCAAGCCCCTTCTGAAAACCTGCCAGGAATGAAGGTTGACTCTAAGCATTAAATAAAAAGATAAGGAAAGGAACCTCTAGCTATATAAATCTGGGCTGGGGGGGGGGGAGCCTAAAGAATTCAAAACAGAAATAAAACGCTTCAGAAATCCCCCTTATTCTCCCACAAGCTCCCCAGACAAAAGACTGAAACAAGTGAGGCAAATCCTGAGGGGGAAAAAATCTCTCCACCCCAAGATCTCTCCACCTCTCCTGTGATTGGCTGGCTGAGCGTGGCCTGATTACACTCTTTCCTCTGATTGAGCAGCAGGCCTGTCACTCGTGGAAGTCCGGGTTCTTCCTCCTCCCACCTCACAAAAAGGCCCTAAAAACGTCAAGGCATAAAACTCAAAATGGCTCCTATTTTTAGCCGCCTATTCAGGGCTATGCAGCATGGACTCTGTAACACTTGCAATATGGTTTTTGTAGTACTGCTGCACTGGCTAACGAGCATGGATTTTCTTGTATTTTAAATTTGACTTTTTAAAAATGTATTGCTCATAATTCACCATAACTTTCAAGAAAAGCCTCCCTTTTAGAAAAACGAGGAGTGGCAGATAAAAGTTTTGTTTTCTCAGTAAATAAAACCCAAGGTGGAACACACTGGAAAATGTATCTTACCCATGGCCCTTCTGCCATTTGTTCTTCTGCAACTGCTTCTTTTACTTTCATTCAGAATGCAGTGCTCTTTCCAATGCTAAATGCTCACACATTATTGGATATTTTAATTCTTATAATGTAACTGGACAGGTGACCTTTCCTTACAAATAAAAATATTCTTTTGTATTTTTTATTATGCAAAATATACAAGTGGACTTTGCGAGAGAATAATAACTATACAATTATTCTTAAATCAGATCCTCTGCTATGCATATGGCTTACATCGTTATATTAAATATGTCTACCATAATTCTAAAATAGTGGATAGCCTCACTGTTGAAACTCTTTGCAAAATCTTACTTGTTAAACAAACAATAACTCTTTTTGCTGAATTGAGTAAAGGAGCTGGAGGTTCTGAGATTACCCCAAGCATATAAACTGCCCAGATACCTCTGGATATTTATTTATTGTTTAAATTTATATTAATGGAGAGAGCATCTGCATTTCCAGCCTGAATAAATGCCGTTCCCAATGGCCTCAGGAAATTTTGCACAAGGAAAGTTGGAGAGAAGATTTTGCAATAATAATGGGGACAAAATCTCTGACCTGCTTGGCTCCGTTTGATATAATTGATTATACAACAGGAAAAGGAAGGGCTCAGATTTACAATTTGATTATTTTTGGAAGCTCAGTAGATTTCCCCCACCCAATTTAATATGTTCTATTTGGCTTCTTCCTTACTGCAAAAAATCTGTCTGTCATGCAAGTAGATTGCACACTAAAGAATGACTTTATGATTTCTCATAATATTGAAGTATTGTAACTATGATATGATCTAATGAATGAACTAATGTCTCCCCTTTTATTCCATATCATGAGGTCTGCTCTGAAAGATTCTTTTTCTTCTTTCCCTTTAAAGAGCCTCAGATAGCTGGATGGGCTAGATAGCCTGTTATTAACTATCAGGCTATTACATAACTAATAATGCCAATGATGCCCATTCTTGAGTTCCTGTTTTTTTTTAAAAAAATTAATTTTTAATTTTAATTAGATTTATATGCTGCCCTTCTCCGGAGACTCAGGGGGGCTTGTCTGCAATTATGTGAGTTCGAGGCTCATGGTTGACTCAGCCTTCCATCCTTTCTAAGGTAGGTAAATTGAGGATCCAGTTTGTGGGGGCAATAAGCTGACTTTGTATAAATATACAAAAGTATGAAGGCTATTGCTTCACGCATTGTAAGCTCCCCTGAGTCTCCGGAGAAGGGCAGCATATAAATCTAATTAAAATTAAAAATTTAAAAAATTTAAAAAAAACAGGAACTCAAGAATGGGCATCATTGGCATTATTAGTTATGTAAGGGAACATAGCAAATTCTTTGCTGACCTGCAGCTGAGAAATGCAAAACTTATAATTGATGGAAATAACTTGTATCATCACCTTTACTTTGCCTCAAATCTGGACATCCAGCATGTGAGGATTAGAGGTTTTTTTATTAGGCACCATAGGTGTAGTTTTTGAATCGTTGCTTGTGTGCCACATACACCCTTAAATGTTGTGTTGGATGGAGATGGTGACGCATCTGATGAAATCCTCAAAATTAAAAGGAAGAAAAGATGGGAAAAGGCACCTCCTTCTCTTTGTGGCAGTGATGGTGGAAGTGTATTACCTTTGCTTGTCCCAGAGGTCTACAAGGCAATCTTAACTCAATAATAACTGCTTTTTGTACAAGAGGCAGGCAGAGATATGGGATCACTGGCCAATCACTTCAGTTGTCCTGCATTAACTTTAGATAGTGACTTTTCCATTTCTGAATTCAGAACAGAATATTGTCCTCTAAATTTCTTTCACTAGAGAAAGTATAGAGATGTCTCTACCCACATGACCGACATACCACAACACAATATTTCTCCTTAAAAAGATTTTGTAGACATTTTAGCAATAGAAGCAAAACCTTTCTGCAGTGATGAGTAGCAATGATTACATTAATCTGCCAGATATAGAAATCTTCTCTAGTAAGATATATTTAGCGTTTATTATTATTTCTTATTATTATTTCTAGCATTTCTATTCTGAATGTCAGAGAGACTATAATCAGAGGCTTGGGGGCCTGAAAAAAAAATAACAGCAAAAACACTACTCACATTGGTCTAAAAAGTAGTCTAGAAAATCCAGCAACAGTAAAAGCCTTGATGTGTTCAAAACAATCAAGATCAGCAGCTCCTTTTAAAGAAATAATCTAGAAACCTTGCCAGCTAGGACATCCCTGACTTGTTTGTCTTTTTCGGATGTCTTGGAGGCTAGCAAATGGTTGTCAGGATATACAAACTATTCTAAACCATGAACTGGGCTGGCATAACAAATGGACCAGCAGAGATTGTACTGACAACCCAGTGTTCAGAAACACTGGAGGCAGGGAGCCTGATCAACCCTCAAATGAGCAAGAATACCCTGCACAAAATGTCCATTGAGTGCTATTGACGAATGGCGGATCCTGAAACCTGCTATCAAATATCTGGAAAACAAAGCGTTTAGATGCCACCTGAGACTCTTAGGATCTCTGCTTTTAGCTTCCAAACCTTTCATATTCAAAGCTACACAAAGCTACTGTGTGGGCTCTGTGGGTGCACACCCAGCATCTGTCCTCAGCTAGATCAAAGATCATGTCATAATACAAAATGTCATGAAAGATTTCCTGTGCTGTCATTGGACTGTGTTATATATGCTTTCACCCATCTCTGAGGGCAGGCCAGCTTCTGGAGCGAAGGTGTCTCTCCTTGCAAAGACCCTGAGTATCCTGGTAAGGAAACAGTTCTGAAGGGAAGATTCAGTAGGTCACAAGTTCTCTAATAGATATTTAAAATGGAGCTAAATGATAGTAGAGATTCTGTTTAAGTATATTTATTTTGTTTTATCATAAAAGGTAAAATACCAAAAAGAACATCGAACAAAATAAAAACTTACACCCAGCATTAACAACAACAACAAAGGAAAAAGATTGGTGTACAAAAAAAAGAGAGAGAGAAAAGTGATCCCATCTGCTTTCATGAAAAGAATTTCCCCTGTCCCTTATTGAAAAGTAGCTCAGGGCCCTATCAATAGGAAAACAAATACCAAATTTTCAGCTAAAACAAAAGAAAGTGAAAACTCCTGGAGAGGGATGCTGTCCAGAAAGCTTGGGTAGGATCTACCTTGCTTATTAGGGGAGGCAAAGGGGAGCTGCCTTTTTAAAGAGCCTGCCTGCCCAAGAGAAGGAGTTTCAGCAGACTTCAAAATCTGCAGGAGAAACCCAGAAGCCATTTGCTTTTTGAGGCTGGTGGTATAAGGCAGATGGAAATTGGCCTTTTCCTGCATCATTCCCAGAATTTGGAAGGCTCTTGTGAAGCCGTTGCCTTTGGCTACCGATCTCTCTTGTCTTTATATAATACATTTAAAAAACACTTATTTTTAATCTGGATTTTAGGGGCCAATGGTTTTATTGTTTGGATTTTAATTTACCAATCACATTTTTCATTATTGTGACTTTTCCCCTAGTTCCTTTAGGGAAGGAACATTATTTATTTGCTTGTCTTTTTACGAAAAGTGAAATTATAAATTGCCTGACTGTTGAACGCCTGTTCTGAAGAATCATTCAGAATTGGAGGACAAATACATTTAAAACATTATGGGCTCTTCTGGATACTATCCCTCAAAAATCTATATTCTGATTTTCCAAAAGAAATGTTAATGCTATTCTGTTTTCTCACCTATTATTTTATCTTCTAGCCACCAGTCACCATTAAAGAGTGATGGAAGACAGTTTCAAGCGAAGAATGAGAAACGCTATGAAGCATCTCCAAGAAGAGGTAGGGAAAATGCTTTGTTCATGCATCAAATTAATGCTACCCAAATATGATAGGCAGTATAGAAATGAGAGGGAGCGATGGAGGGGGAGAGGAAAGAGAGAATGGATAGACCATTCATTGTGGTTTGTGTTTGTCCGTAGTTGCCATTATAGGTTTTGGTTCTGTGCTTTAGTTTTGAAATACATTTTTAGCTTATGTTAGCTGTCAGGAAATCCATTTTGATGTCATGATTAAGGCATCAGACTAGAAATGGGGATACTGGGAATTCTTGTCTAGCTTTAGGCAGAAAGCTGGCTGGGTAACCTTGGGCCAGTCGCTTTTAACAGAATAATAACCGAGTTGGAAGGGACCTTGCAGGTCATCTAGTCCAGCCCCCGCCCAAGCAGGAGACACTATACCATTTCTGTCATATGGCAGTCCAGTCTCTTCCTGAAAGCCCTGGGAAGGATGCAATGCCAATCCACTTCTGAAAAAGAAAAGACAACAGGTATTTGTTAAGGCAGAATCAAACACAAATGAATGGAAGGAAAAATAAGAGAGAGACCCGGAGCCTCTATTGCATGCTGATCTACTTCGTTGTGGGATAAAAAGACTTTAATGGAAAACAATAATTTAAGGATTATAGGTTACTGTATTGACATAACTAAAATGCCACAAAATGGCAGGCTGTTTAATACTGCAGCCTATCAGGTTATAAACAATAAAGATAAAAAGGGAAAAGGACAAATTATGCCAGCAGAGATTGCAGCTACAGAGTCCAAATTAAATGCTGGTATCAGTGTAAGCATACAGATAGGAATATAAAAACATTTTATTTTATTCAGTGGTGTATACTTTCAGGCAAGTGTCCAGAGTTTAGGTGCCAAAGATACCAGTTGGCAATTAATCTTTGAGGACAGAGAAACAATGATTAAAATCAACCCCCTCCCTCCCAAACAAATAGTTACTAGAAAAACTAGTGTCTAATGTTAACAGCAAGTTTATCTTTTTAAAATAGGGTATTTTGTTAACGTTGCAGGAAGAACTATCAAGACTTCCCAAAGTAACAACTTCAGAGGCAGAAAGGAGACATACTGAGGTATATAATATATAATTGTAGTCGGTAAACTAAACATTAACAATGAAAATTGCTACATGGGGCTCCCCTTGGGGTGCACCCGGAGGTTCCAACTGGTTCAGAATGCGGCCGCGCGGGTGATTATGGGAGCAACAAGGCGCTCCCACGTGACACCTCTCCTGCGCGAGCTGCACTGGCTTCCAGTGGTCTTCCGGGTGCGCTTCAAGGTTTGGTTCTCACCTTTAAAGCGCTCCATGGCATAGGGCCAGGGTATTTGCGAGACCGCCTGCTGCTACCGATAACCTCCCACTGGCCAGTATGCTCACACAGAGAGGGCCTCTTCAGGGTGCCTTCGGCCAAACAGTGTCGGCTGGTGGCCCCCAGGGGGCCTGTGGAACGAGCTACCTCCTGAAGTTCGATTGATCCCGGACCTCCGCCCTTTCCGAAAGGCCCTTAAGACTTACTTATTTCAACAAGCCGGCCTAGCTTGATTGGTTTTAATGGGTTTTTTAAAATTTTGATATTATCAATTTTTGGGTTTTAAATTGGGTTATTTTAACTTGTAGATTTGAGATTTTTATACTGAAACGCCAATGATTTAATTTAATTTTAAACTTTTTAAACATTAAACATATTATATATGTTTTAATTTGGCTGTTCACCGCCCTGAGTCCCCTTGGGGAGAAGGGCAGTATATAAATTGAAATAAAATAAATATGATTCCTCTTGGGTTATCTTTACAGATAGTTTTCAACTTACGACCATGATTGTTGGGCTCAAGTGAGAATTTGTTAAGTTAAATTTGCCCCATTTTACCATCTTTCTTGACACAGTTGTTAAGTGAATCAGTGCAGTTGTTAAGTTAGTCACACTGTTGTTAAGTGAATCTGTCTTCCCCATTGGTTTTGCTTGTTAGAAGGTTGCAAAAGGGGATCATATGAGCCCGGGGGACACTGCAACCGTCATAAATATGAGTCAGTTGCCAAGCATCTGAATTTTGATCATGTGACCACGGGAGTACAGCAATGGTCATAAGTGTGAAAAAGTTAATCATTTTTTTTCAGTGCTGTTATAACTTTGAACGGTCACTAAATGAATTGTTGTTAAATCAAGGATTACCTGTATTTCCTTATAAATTAAATCAGTGTCTATAGTTAAGGTGCTAGAATGAAAAGTACATTTTTAAAATATACTTTTGCCAATGTTTTAGTTACTGTTCCTACTTGCTAAGGCATGTACCAGTTTAAGCATCCTCATATATCCTCATTTATCAAATGACATTTAATTTACAGAGTACATTGAGTTAATCTGATCTCAGTTCTGGCTGGTGCCTCTTTACTACCCATTGGGAAAGTGACAGAGGAAGTAAATCTGATCTGATAACTCTGATATGTCAGTTTCGAAGACTGTAGGACAAGAGAGGTCAAAACAATAATGAAGTGTTCAACTTACAAAACCTGAACATTTCATTACGCTTACCAGCATATTTTATTAATCCTTAAGACTTTAATTGCTTCCCAGCCTTATACATCAAGCTACTGCCAGTTTTCCAAGCATCTGGAAGATACCCCCACACGTGGGCTCCGTGAGGAAGAGGCAGATCGTGATTTATATTTCACCAAACGTTGCCACCAGGTAAGCAATCTGTCATCTAAGGAATCTGTTGAGTGTATGTTGTCACGAAATGCAAAGGAGTTTCATACGCGACTGGTTGGGTTTGTTAAGGAATTCGTAGAGCAACCCATTGAGTAGCAAGGGTGTGCACATAAAAGCGATTGAGAGCAGTTGCGAATAAACACAGCCAACACACAGATACACTGAGTTGTGTTTACTTTCAGGAAATAGTAATAAGGCACAGTCCAATAAACAATCCAGGTCATACACAGATAAAGCAGTAGTTAGTTAAACAATAGTCCAGGGATAATCCAATAACAAAGTCTTCTTACCAGTCGTCGTAGTCATACACAATAAACAGTTGCAAACCATAGCAAACACAGCAAAGAGCAGTAACGATCAGCAAAGAGAAACAAACCATGTTTCAAGCTCCTTCTTAAGGACATTGGCTACAGAGCTAACCAATCAGGACACAGTGTGATGCAATACAGCAATACAATCTTAAAGCTATATTGAGGGTTTATTTATTGCCAACCCAACAAGTTAGGTAAAAATCATTTCCTAACAGGGTTTTAGAAAGGAAATGTCTCCCGCTTCTGGTGGCTATGATCTCTTAGGGAGATCAATGTGATAAGATAATAAGGATATATTTACTAATTCCGCAGCATTAGAGATATCTCAGTGGGATTGACATCTGAATGGCCATATGTGTGGGAGTGGAAGTTATATATACTATTAAGAACTGAACCCTAATTTTTTTAACCCTAAGCCAAAACTTTGGTTACCATTACTCCGATAATCAGAAATGTGGGGATTAAAGGTAGCATATTCTTTAGACACATCTTAAAAGAAAAATTAGGAGTATCAGCAGAGGAGACAAACTGGAAGTCATAATTGAACTACTAAAGCTCCTTTTTAATTGTGCCCCATGTGCCTCTGACTTTGTGAAAGGGAACATATGAGCCAAGCTTTTACAAAAGGCATAAGCGATGTTTCAGTATATTTATCCTACTCGTTATTTAACCCCTCAGGCACTCTCATCTCCATCTCTGTTCTTAGGAAGGTTTAGATAGATTCTAAAGATTCTAAGATTCTGCCTCATGTACAGATGCTAGGGACTCTTAGTTCTTCTTTCCAAGCAAGATTTTGGGAGGAAGGAGCTGGACAGTCCAACAGCAGACAGGGTGCCCATCTATAAATCTCGACACTGAACATCACTGGGGAAGCACCAGGCTCTCTCAAGTTTGTTCTGCTTTCCATGGATGTAAAAAGTAGGAAACGGAAAAAAAAACCCAAACAAATTATGTGACCAGAGATTGCAGTTATTGTGAATTAAGGGCCGGCGTCAATACAGACAGAGCAATATCAAAATAAATCTTGTTTTATTCAGTGTTCTGTACTTCCAGGCAAGTGTGCAGAATTTAGTCACCAGAAGTATCTAAGATCTGAGGATGAAGAAACAATCCCCTAAAAAAATAAAGCTAAAAATTACTGTGCTGACAATCATTTTGTCATTTTAAAATAGTGTATTTTTCAATGTTGCAGGAAGATCGACTTGCAATAATGCAAAGACGTTTGTGGGAACAAAGCAGACTGATTGAAGTATGTAATATTCAAGACATTAGCCGAGAGCATAATTATAGAACGCTTCATTTTTATGGCTACTTATGATTAGGTATTTTGCTGTCTTTGCAAATAAAATCAAACCCCACGTTTACGTTGCTAATTCAGAAAGTATATTTTCTGAAAGAGACATGAGCCCCTTCCCCATTATTTTTGTTGGGGGTGGGACTGAGGAAATCAGTCTATCAGAGCTGGGCAGCCTTTTCATGGTGCAAAACAATGTGGCTTCTGGGGAAAGTGAGTGAGGCTCTTAGTTAAAATGGCAATTACAACAACACAATATGATTTACTTCCTAGGCATTTACTAGTAACACCTAAAATTTAGAGGGCTGGTTTTAAACTTTGAGCCTTGTAACACAACCACACTCTTATCTTCAGCCCTGGCTGGAGGGTTCATTGCCTAAGCTGGAACTCTTCAGATCTTCCCTTTTCCCATCCCCTGTAAACCATAGGGGTTAAGTATGGGAAGGAAGGAGGGGTTGTGAGCACCAGGCATCCCTCTCAGTTTGAAGGGCTGCCTAATCCCATCCCCGTTTTAAGGCAAAGAGCCTTACTAGAGAAAACGGGGAATGCAGGCATTCTATTCATTCATTCCATCCCAGTTTCAAGTCAAAAAGCCTAACTAGAGAAAGCAGGGAGCACACACTATTCATTCATTCATTCATTCATTCATTCATTCATTCATTCATTCATTCATTCATTCCATCCCATCCCATCCCATCCCATCCCATCCCAGTTTCAAGTCAAAAGGCCTAACTAGAGAAAGCAGGGAGCACACACTATTCATTCATTCATTCATTCATTCATTCATTCATTCATTCATTCATTCATTCATTCATTCATTCATTCCATCCCATCCCATCCCATCCCATCCCATCCCATCCCAGTTTCAAGTCAAAAGGCCTAACTAGAGAAAGCAGGGAGCACACACTATTCATTCATTCATTCATTCATTCATTCATTCATTCATTCATTCATTCATTCATTCATTCATTCATTCATTCATTCATTCATTCATTCATTCCATCCCAGTTTCAAGTCAAAAAGCCTAACTAGAGAAAGTAGGGAGCACACACTATTCATTCATTCATTCATTCATTCATTCATTCATTCATTCATTCATTCATTCCATCCCAGTTTCAAGTCAAAAAGCCTAACTAGAGAAAGCAGGGAGCACACACTATTAATTAATTAATTCATTCATTCATTCATTCATTCATTCCATCCCAGTTTCAAGTCAAAAAGTCTACCCCTGGGGATACGTATGATTCCCGACCTATGTACCTTCCGCCATGCCCTTAAGACCTTACTATTCCAACATAGTTAGAGAAATTTCCTGACAGTTAGAACAATTAATCAGTGGAACAACTTGCCTCCAGAAGTTGTGAATGCTCCAACACTGGAAGCTTTTAAGAAGAGGTTGGATAACAATGTATCTGAAGTGATGTAGGGTTTCCTGCCTAAGCAGGGGGTTGGACTAGAAGACCTCCGAGGTCCCTTCCAACTCTTATTCTGTTAATCAGTTGTTAAGTGAATCACTGCAATTGTTAAGTTAGTAACATGGTTGTTAAGTGAATCTGGCTTCCCCATTGATTTTGCTTGTCAAATGGTCTCAAAAGGGGATCACGTGACTCTTGGACACTGCATCTGTCATAAATATAATATAAGCTGTAAATTGCCAAAACATCTGGATTTTGATCATGTGACCATGGGGATGCCGCAATGGCTGTAAGTGTAAAAAAGTTATAAGTCACTTATTTCAGTGCTGTTGTAACTTTGAAAGGTCACTAAATCAACTGTTAATATAAGTTGAGGACTACCTCTACTTGTTCATATACATATATATATACACTCATTCACATATACATTACTTGTAATGTATTTTGATTATTCCAGACTCTTCAGACGAAAATAAAATGTCTGCAAGAGGAGCTAAAGGCGAAGGACTTGGATTTTATGTAAGTCTTGGCATAGTTGAAAATGACTTTATGTGATTTAGAGCCCTGGTGGCGCAGTGGTTAGAGTGCAGTACTGTAGGCTATTTCTGCTGCCTGCCGGCTGCCTGCAATTTAGCAATTCGAGTCTCACTGGCTCAAGGTTGACTCAGCCTTCCATCCTTCTGAGGTGGGTAAAAGGAGGACCCAGATTGCTGGGGGCAATAAGCTGACTCTGTCAGAGGGCTGTGAAGCGGTATATATGTCTAAGTACTATTACTAAATGCTATTGCTACTTTCTTCTTCTAAAGCTGCACTTTCAATTGCCCAGAATTTTCACCCTTTTTGTGTTGCATTCCTTAATCCATCAAGTACCAAAGTTTACCTTATGGCAGCCATTTTTTACCCTGATAAGTAGATTAAATCCAAGCCAAAGTGAATTATTGAATATCCTTGGAGTTTTAAGGGAAGACTTTAATTTCTTAAACAATTCCTACTGAAATAAGTTTTTTTTAAAAAAATTGATTTATATGCCGCCCTTCTCCGGAGACTCAGGGCGGCTTACAATGCGTTAAGCAATAGCCTTCATACTTTTGTATATTTATACAAAGTCAGCTTATTTCCCCCCACAAACTGGGTCCTCAATTTACGCACCTTAGAAAGGATGGAAGGCTGAGTCGACCTTGGGCTTGCTGAGGATTGAACTCGCAGTAATTGCAGGCAGCTGGATGTTAAATGCTGCCTTAGTAGGAGGCATTAGCCTCCTACGCCACTCAGGCTCCTTCAGGTTAGGTTAAAAATAAATTTCCTTCCTGTAAATACTATACATATTCACCAGTATTTATATATCTGAATATCAATTGCAGGGGCAATAGCATTTAGACTTACATACCGCTTCACAGTGCTTTCTCTAAGCGGTTGACTTAGAGCCCCCCCTCTCCCCAACAATCTGTGTCCTCATTTTATCAACCTCGAATAGACGGAAAGCTGAGTCAATCTTGAGCCCCATTAGAATTAAACTGCTGGCAGTAGGCAGAATTAGCCTGCAATACTGAATACTGCAATACTGACGGAATACTTAACCAGTGGAATAACTTGTCCCCAGAAGTTGTGAATGCTCCCTTCCAACTCTTATTATTCCATTGTTCTATTGTATTGCATTCCAACCACAGAACCACCAGGGCTCTTTAAGTATGAAATTCACTGGAGGTTTTTAAGAAGAGACTGGGCAGCCATTTGTCTGAAATAGTATAAGGTCTCCTGCTGAAGCAGGGGGTTGGACTAGAACAGTGGTCACCAATTAGTGGTCCGTGGACCACTGGTGGTCCATGAGAAAATTTTGGTGGTCTGCAAAAAAATTGTTTGCATTTTTTATATTGCACTAAATCAGGGGTCCTCAAACTACAACCCCTGGTATGTGCAATTAATGTTTGTGTTTCTGCAGAGAGTCTCCCCCTTTGGGTCTTTTTGTGCAGGCTAGGGGGGAGAGAAATTCCAACTTGGGGTCTGCTTCAGCCTCCTGGTATGGGGCTTTGGGCGAAGGCTGGAGGGAAGTGCTGCTGGTGGAGAAGAGCCCGATGACCTTGTTCCAGGGGGACTGCGTCAAGGGTTGGAACTGACTGACCATCTCAGCCTGTGAGCCTCCAGGCATCTTGCCCTCCTGCAGGTCTTCCCTCTGCATCGAAAGCCTATGCTCGTAGTCCTCAGTGAGGAGCTTCTGCTAAGCCTCCTTCTCTGTCAGATCCAATTTGAACTGAGCTGTTTTGTCAACTCTTTCTCATGATGGCTGCTTAGCTCCAGCAACTGTTTCCTGTTGGGGCCCTAAGGAGTCTGGATGGGCAGGCGAGGAGTAGCAAATAGAGGCTGGCAAGGCACCCCCTGATGTGAGTGACATCGAGTTCACTGTGCCCACCCAGTTACATGACCACCTTGCAACGCCCACCTAGCCAGTCATTAGGGAGATCATATTAGTGGTCCACAGGATTTAAAATTATGAATTTAATGGTCCCTGAGGTCCGAAAGGTTGGTGACCCCTGGACTAGAAGACTTATAAAGTCTCTTCCAACTCTATTATTATTTATATTATATAATTATTACAATTGAGTCAACAAATTATAATATATAATTAGAGTAAATGTAAATGTTACGTCTAATAAAATGTAAAACATAAACATTTCCAGAATGACTTCTGAAAAGTATTTTGTGATTATTTTCTGTTCATTATCTTGATGGATTATCTGCCATGAAGTGAATGTTAACTCTCAGTGATCACGTAGTTTTGTTCATGAGTATATTATCATGAGATAATAAAAGCTTCCTCGAAGGGAAGCATTCCTTCAAATCTTTATATAATATTACTAAGTATCTACACTTTGAAGACACTATTCATAATATCTACAAAGGGACTAGCCATCGTATCAAAACAGGCAAACAAACATCAATAATACAGTTTCCCAAAGTCTGGCATTTCTTACAATGCAGTCTGATAGTTGAATATGAAGAACACCTTTGCATTCAGTGGGATCGTAACACTAGAGAATTTAGTGCTGAAGTGCTGAAATTCTCCAGCAGAGAGAAGGAGGAACAAACACCAAAAGTCAGGATATGAAGGCAATTGTTATCTTTTCACAACTGAGAACAATTGGAGGAACATCTGTGCCGACTGCAGATGGTATAACTCAGGGGTATCAAACTCAATTTCATTGAGGGTTCTATTTGACCTCAGGGGGCCAGGGGCTGGGCGTGACCGGGGTGGATGTAGCCAGCTCAATGTCACTCATTGAGGCTCCGTTTTCGGCTTCCTGCAGCCCTCTGCCAGCAAAAACGGAGCTCAGGGAGGTCGTGAAGAGAGCCCACAAATGGAGGCCGGATGGACTGAATGCGGCCTCCCCGAATTCCATTTTTGATGACAAAGGCACCGTGGGCTGGTTCTTCGCTATTTCCAGGGCAGCCCCATGGCCCAGATTTAAGCACTCTGGATCTGGCCCGTGAGCCTTGAGTTTGACACTCCTGATGTAACCGGTGAATTAAACCAATTCTGAAATAATGAGATGGAGTGGATGCAGCATGGAGAAAGGCAATATTTCGAATTTTGAAGACCATATTGGTAAATTTGATGACGTTATTCTGCTCATATTGGAAGAGAAGCGGTTCTTGTAAAGGTTGGAAAACAACCCGGGGATAGCAACTGTTGTTTCAAATAGAGCTTCTCCCAATGACATTTTATTAATACCGTTGCTATATCATCCTCCCTCATAAACAAGCTACTTGACTTATTTCTAAGAAAGCAACTTATTGGAATACGATGACACCTTGGCATTTGTGAGATGTGAGAACTTTAGATATGGCATTTGTGAGATGTGAGAACTATATCCTGCATTCATAACTCTTCTTTGCTTCTGGAAATTATTTTGAATTGGTTCACACTTTTTGTGGCATGTATAAGAAAAAAGTTGTTTACTTCTAAAGACCCCCTGGTAGCATAAATAGATTAAGTAATGCTAAATACTAATGTAAAAATCATTAACTTGTAATTAAATAATCCAACTTCTAAATATAGTGACAACATAATATTTGATCAGATCCCTTAACAATATAAGGTAGGTACAGCTAAAAATCAGGGAAAATTTACTGATTTGTCACTTTTGCTGAGTATTTCTAACATACACAATAATTGATTAAAGCAATGTTTCCTGTAAGCAGAGGCTGCTGTCTGTTGTAATAGAAACAGCAATACTGAATTAAATTGCATAAATAAATACATCAATATACAAATATACATGAAGGTATTTTTAATATTTTTTAATTTGAAAAGCTGATCCAAGTTTTAAAAAAAGCTGATCCAAGTTTAAAAAAAAACCCCAAGGAAACTAATTGAACTGTGATCTTCATAATTTACAGAAGGACGATAATTTCAAATCTCTTGTTGGACAGAGAAAAGCTCGACCATGAGAACAAAGAGCTTGTGAGAATATGTGGATATTTTGAGGAAGAACTGAGCAGGTGAGAGAGGTTTAGATAGCACCCCTGACTTTCCTATTAAATTCTCTTTAGCTCCCTCTCTTGCTCATACTTTATATACAGTGTTTTGGGTTGAATTCCATTCCCTGGAACAACATTGGGGGAAAAATAGAAGTGTTTTTAATTTTAAAAAATTATATTCAAGAAAAACTAAGGGAGCTAATTTCAGCCTGGTGTTCATATTTTGCAGACAGCAGAGGGTAATTTGTGACCTATTGTCAGACAGAGATAAGCTCCAACGGGAGAACAAGGAGCTTATAGGAATCAATCTCCAACTGCAAGGACAGAAACAGCAACTCTGTGAATATTTTGATGAGCAACTGAGCAGGTGAGAATTTTTTAGATAGCAGCTCTGACTTTCTCCTCCGTAATTTAGTATTAAATTCAGAATAGCTCCCTCTTCTGGACGTACATTATACAATCTTCCGGGTTGAATTCCATTGCCTGAAACAACTGTTGGAGGGAAATATGAGGCAGATTTTTTTTCATCTTCAAATTCTGGCTGTCCAAGCATGTTAAGCTGCCTTTATCTGTTTTCATAAGGTTTAAATTCGTTCCCCGAAGAACTTTCATTTCCAGAGACTTTGTGTTTGATTAAAGCAGTAGCAAAGGAAGAGAAGGGAGCACTGGGTCACGGATGCATATCATGAATCTCTTCACGGGGCATCTTCCTGACAAAATAATGTGTAATTTAGGAGGTGCGCATTGCTACCTCCTAGGTACAGAATAAATTCTTTTAGGATTGTGCAGTGAAAACAGAGAGTTATCTTCTTTCCTTGGCTCTGGGTCAGATGCCTAAGCCCTGTTTGCAGTTTAATCCATTTGAATTCAGTACGATAGGAAATGTAATAACAATAGCATTTAAATTTATATACCGCTTTCCAGTGCTTTCCAGCCTTCTCTAAGCAGTTTACAGAGTCAGCATATTGTCCTCAACAATCTGGATCCTTATTTTACTGACCTTGAAATGGAAGGCTGAGTCAATCTTGAGCCTGGTGAGATTTGAACTGCCAAATTGCAGGCAGTCAGCAGAAGTAGCCTGCAGTACTGCACTCTAACCACGAGGTTCATATAACATAATAATTCCTCTTGCAACGGGCTTACAACTCCTAAAGACAATTTAATTCATAGAATTAACATGAGGGAAACAATGTCTCCCACATGGCGAATTTGCTCCCCTCCTCAACATTCTTTAAAGAATCATTCATTTCCCACGTTACCTAAAAGATATTGAAAAGTAGCTTAGTAATTTTCCATATGCATAACTAGAAGTAAGTCTCATGAATCTGAATGGAACTTTTCAAAAGATATGTACAAGATTTTAAAACTCTCCACCTCTCTACTGTCAAAAAAATATATCTGATTTTGGAGTAAGAGTTTCCTGACAACAAGCACTTCTCATTAGAGTTACTAAGAATATTTTGTTGTTGATGTAACTGCATATCTAATTTTCTGATTTTTCTAGAGAGAGAAAACTGAGAAAAGACTGCTCTAGGTCGCTGATGGATAGAGACCAGTTAATATCACTTTTGTGCACTAGAGAGCACAAAAGATGTGTTGTGAGTGTGTGGCAAACAAAACCAGAAGATAAGAAAGAAGATCTGGAAGAGAGAAAAACTCAATTCCTGGAAAGCACACTAAAGAAGGACTGGCTTAAAGCTTCTATAGACAACCTGAAAACCAAAAAGTCCGAAGAATCCAGGCAAAATGTACTAGGGTGGCTTCAGGAATCTCTGAAAAACCTAAATGAAATTTCTAATGAAGCATCAAGACCCAGCCTGGCAGAATGGCTTAAAGGATCTCTGATAAATCTTCAGAAGCAATCTCCTGAAACACTCAGGGAAGATGTTAACAATTGGCTGGATATGTCCTTAAATCAACTCCAGGAAGAAGGTCCAGAAACATCCCATCTGAATGTGCGGGAATGGCTTGAGGCCTCTATCCAAGGCATTCAAGATCTTCAAAAGTCCAAGACGGAGCCTCGAAACAGCTTAAGAAAAGAATGGCTTGAAAAATCAATAGAGAACCTCAAGAAGCAAAATTCTGAACGATCTGTGGAGAATACATTGAAATGGCTTCAAGAATCCTTCGAAGGACTCTCAACTTCTACTGAACCTAAACTTGCTTTTGAAAAATGGCTTCAAGATTCCTTGAAAAACCTGGAAGAGGAAAGTTCTGAAGACAATCAAGATGTCAAAGAATGGCTTCAAACAACTGTAAACAACCTTGAAGAAGGAGGACCTGAAGCATCCCCTGTAGGTACCCAGGAATGGCTGGAAGCATCTATTAAAGGCATTAAGCGTCTACAAAAGCCTAGAGTAACTTTTCAAGAAGGGCTAAGGAAAGAATGGCTTGAAAAATCAATACAGAACCACAGGAAGCAATCTTCTGAAGGATCTGTGGACAGTATATTGCCATGGCTTCAAAGATCCTTAGAAAGACTCTCGTCATCTACTGAGCCTCGACTAGCTCTCGAAAAATGGCTTCAAGATTCCTTGAAAAACCTGGAAGGGGAAAGTTCTGAAGTAGACAATCAAGATGTCAAAGAATGGCTCCAAACAACGGTAAATAACCTTGAAGAGGAGGGACCTGAAGCACTCCATCTAAGTGCTCAGGAATGGCTGGAAGCATCTATTAAGGGCATCCAGGATTTGGATGAACAATACTCTAAAGGAAGAAGAGCAAGTGTGGAAGAGCGCAGGGAGATAATAATTCAGCTAGAACCTGCCCCTTCCGAAAAAAGCTTAAGGAATGGATGGCTCCAAGCCTCTTTAACAAGTTCCAGAGGGCATGGGTCTACTGCATCCAGAACAGGATTGCAAGGATGGCTACGAGCATCTCTGGGAAAACTCAGACGAGAACCCTCAGACACAGCCACAAACAACCTGGAGGAATGGCTCCAAGAAGCCATACAAAATGTTCACGAAGGATGTCCGGAGGAATCCAGGCAATATGTGAAGGAGTGGCTTGGGATAGCCCTAAATCACCTCGAAGAGGGAGGGCCTGAAACACCTCATCTGAGCGTGGAGGAATGGCTGAAAACATCTATCCAAGGTCTGCAGGTTGAAATATTTAAAGAGATGACAGGAAGGAAAGATCCTGAAGTGGGGAGGAGAAAAGTACCCCTCTCCAAAGGAATTCCTTCTCAAGGAAAACAGGTATGCATAAATGATTAATAGATAATAGTCATTTAATGTAACATAAATATTTATATTAAGGATGGACTAATTAATACTCAAAATGAGGAACAAGAATTCCTGATATATTCTTCACCTCGGGGATAAATGCTGCATCTTTGTCTTTTGATCCCTGAACTCAAGAGCCCGATCAGGTTGGGAAACTTTTCATTTAAGAAAAGAAGTGACTCTTTTTTCTAAGAGTTGCAGGAGTGATGGAAACATCACCTTCAGGTGGCTCCATCTGGCTACCATGAAGCTTCACCCCTCAGGAAAGAGGCCCTGTGAAGGACATTCAGAATCCCTCTCTAGGCAGGAGAGACATGAGTGTAGCCCCACAGCCGATCATTTTTAGATCGGCCTTTCTCAAACGGGATTCTACAAGAGGTTGCTAAGGTCTTTGGTTATTCGGGTCTTCTCCCACGTAAAATTGGAATTATCTTGGCGACGTTTCGACGAAGTCTCATTTGTCATCTTCAGGCTGGTGTTCTCAGCTTTGTGCTTCCAGGAGCAATGTGAGATCGCAGCTGTCTCTTCCTTCTAACTGCTAGTGGGGATGTGAGCTGATTGGGTGGAAGCTTGGCTGTGTTCTGATTGAGTGGAGGTGTGTTTTGATTGGTTAGGGGCTTGGCTGTGCTCTGATTGGATGGGGGGTTGGTTGTGCTCTGATTGGATGGGGGTGTGTTCTGTTTGGGTGGGGGCTTGGTTGTGCTTGGCTTAGTCTGAGTTGCAGGGGGATTTGAGCTGGTGAGTTGCGTTGTTGTGGTTTGGCTTCGTGTTTGTGGCCATGAGAGCTCTTCATGGTGGGTGTCAGTCTGCTTCATGTATGGATTTTAAACCCCTCCAATCCATACATAACTTTGTGTACCATGCAATGCCAACTGCAGATATAATATTTTTATGGAAATTGTTTCAACAGTTCTTTAGGTAAAAAGATTGAGAAAAGCTGATTTACAGAGAGAAAGAAAAGCGGAGAGAAATTCAACTATTATCAGTTGATCATAAAATAAAAACAGTTTGAATGCAGAGACGCAATAATACAGAAGCTGTATCTGAGGAATTAGAAGTAAAACTGATCTGAAGTTTTATCATAGTTCCTCTTGCAAATGCATGAAATCTAACTTATATTTTTTTAAGTCTTGCATTTTAGAGAATAGTGCTATATGTATATAATTTGTATATTGCATTTAGCTGGGACAATTCGCAAGGGTTGCAAAAAAGGTATTGGACATTACAGAAAGAGAGCTGGGTTGAGAATCTGAAAGCAGCTTTTTTTGAATAACAGATTTTTTAAAATTAGCCTTTTAATAACATTTGCTAGTTGGAAAAGTGGAACCAGATTGTTTTTTTAAAAAAGAAACAAAACTTATCTGGAAAAGATGAATTAGGTGGGAGGCACCCATGCAACTTGGAGGGTGTTTGCTAATCAAAATCTGATGCATTCCAATTATTTGCTACAATTGTGCAGTTAGGCAATGACTCCATAATCCATATACCTATTAATGTAAGAGATGTGCCTGTAAATCTATTCACGTATTGTTTTGCTATTTGCCCCTTATGGCTTCCAGATTGTAAGGAAGAACCTAAGAAAGGAGAGCTCTTGGTGTAGGTACGTCTTATTTTAATCAGTATAGGCTGCAATTGTGGATAGATTTAATTTGCCCAACTTGAGTATTCTTCCCTTCTGTTCCCTTCATATCCCTCCCTTTCCCTCTAAATATTTGGAAATGGCCCTATCCCTTAAAAGGCTTGGATTGGGAAGTGTTGCCCCTTAGCTCACTTTTGCCCATGAATGGTGGTACTCCATACGTGATGCTTTCACAAGGTAGTCCGATTATTGCTCATGAGACCCCTGGAGGCCTCCTCACAGCCCGATGCTTCACTTCCCATCCCATTGAGTTCCCAAATGGGAGCCTTTACCCTCTGGTATCCTGTAGGATGGGTGGTGTTTGAGAATCCCTTGGTCAGATTATACCTGATGCCCTACAGGTAAACTGGGCGACAATTCCAAGGATTCCTAAGCAATATGGCTCAGTTGAATAGAGATGATGCAGTTTTGAAAGCACCTGGCTAATGAAAGGCTAGGGAGCATCTGTGAATTAGCAAGGTTCTCCTAGCAAGCTGTACTCTTTTCTCTGTCTTTTTCAGAAAAAGGCAAGGACAAATATTGAAGACCATTGGAGTCATTATCCTTCTGGTGGTGTTCCTATTTGCTACCTATGTACATTTGAGGCTGTACTGCGTGTTGAGTGAGCGGGGTCTCAGACCTTACTAACTTTTTGCAGGACGAGGAAGAAAAAGCATGTCACCATTGATGCTACCCAGTCAGATAATGAAACATCCATAAGCAAGAATCAGGTTCAGAGAACACGAAAGGACTCCATGGTTCAATCCTGAGCCACAGAGATTATTTTATATTCCATATTCTCCTGCAAATAAATTTTTTTTTAAAAAAAATTGCATGGTGTTTTCTATGTGGCAAGTTAATGGTGCTCTTTCATTTTTTCAACAATAATTGTAATGATTAAATACTGATTTAATTTGAATTCTTGGTCTAAAGCCAAAGGTGACTACAGCCTTGGTATATACATGTCTCTTGTATCTGCTGCTTCCAGTTTTATTGGCATGAAGCTGACTAAATAAGTAAACTGGAAATATGTCAGCAGGTATTTTCTGTTGTGATTTTCCAGAACTTCTGCCATTTTAGAATGACTGATAATCAGTGGTGAAATCCAATTTTTTTTACTACCAGTTCTGTGGGCGCGGCTTGGTAGGCGTGGCAGGGGAAGAATCCTACAAAATCTCCATTCCCACCTCACACCAGGAGAAGTATAATGCAAAATCCCCATTCCCTCCCCACTCTGGAAGAAGGATATTGCAAAATCTCCATTCCTACCCCACTTTGGGGCCAGCCAGAGGTGGCATTTGCCGGTTCTCCGAACTGCTCAAAGTTTCCGCTACCGGTTCTTCAGAACCTGCTGGATTTCACCCTGGTGATAATAGATTGCTTTCCTAATGGAATATGCTATTGGAACATCTGATTTTTAACCGTTGAACATTTGCCATCAACAGTGATGATTATTTAGATGCAGCCTTAGGGCTTTAGGAATGGGAAGCAAGCAGAGATAAATAGGGAGGGACAGAGGGAAGAAGGAAAGCAAGGGCCAAAGAACAAGTTAGTTCTACCCCAGAATGCCAGGTACAGATAGATAATGGTCGATCAAGGATAAACAAAGAATAAACCAAGATTGGATGTGAAACACACATTGTCACCTGTAATAGCCTAGAGAACAGAACTCATTAGGAACAAAGATGTTTGTGAAGTAGGAATTGCCCTGTTTCCCTGAAAATAAGACATCCCCTGATAATAAGCCCAGTTGGGCTTTTGAGCTCATGCACTAAAATAAGCCTCCCCCACCGAAAATATTTAAATGCAAAGCTGGAAATCATATAATATGGCAAAAGGAGCCCCATCTTGCTCCATGCGCCCCAAAATTATATGTTTTCCACGAAAATAAGGCCAAACACTTATTTTGGGGTTCAAAAAAATATAACACAGGGTCTTATTTTCGTCTGGATGCATCTAAGAATTGGGTTATGGATCAGAAAATCTATAAATGGCTTCCTCCTGAACTCAACAGATATCTGAGATAAGCCGTGATCGCTTAGCACATTTATGAAAGGAGCAAGATAGATTTATTTGACATGGCTGCGGTAAGGATTTCGGAAGAATCTTGATGAGAAGGACTGAATACCGCATAACCTCTGGAAGAGAATCTGAGGGCCTCCAATAATCAGATTTTGGGGGCTGAAGTCCAGGAACATCTTTGGCCTGCCCTTGATAGCAATGCTCTATATTCCTCTGACTCTTTCAGGAGAAGCCTTGTCCAGTAGCAGCTAAATTTTGGCAGGATTGTGCTGCACTTATTTATTTATTTAACCTATGGCATCTACAGAGAACTAGCTAGAATAAACTGATGATGTTAGCTAGTTTTGGGAATGAAACATCTGCAAGAAAACAGCCAAGCTTAGGGAGCACCAAGGAGCCCTCATTCCAACCTTGAGCTACAAATATTCTCCTTTATTTATAAAAAAAGGATTTTATTTTTGTTAAAAGCTGTAACTAGCTTCAAGTAATCTTTGCAGTGGTGAAGATGCCATTCCCTGCCAATCAGGGAATTAGAAAACCCAAAAAGAGGCTTTTGGTTGTTTTTGACACATTCTGCATACGCTGCTGTGTTATAGCTCAAAAATAAATAAAATCCCACTCAGTAGGATGAAGCATATTTAGGTTCATTTTTCTAAATACTTTCCTTTATCCAAGGTTTGCTCTTGTGATGGGGGTGGGTGGATAATACTCCTTGAGACAATAGGAAATAATTGAGCATGAAGGATATGGTGCCCTGCATTTTTTCCAAAAGCTTCTGAAATTTCCTTTTTAGAAAAAACCCTACACAGTCCTTGATTTACAACTGTTCGTTTAATGACCAAAGTTACGACAAAACTGAAAGTGACTTATGACCATTTTTCCACATTTACGAACATTGCAGCATCCTCGCGGTCACATGATCAGAATTTGGATGCTTGAAACTGGCATGTATTTATGTCGGCTGCAAATGTTTAGGATCGTGTGTTCACCTTTTGTGACCTTTTGACAATCGAAGTCAATGGGTAAACCAGGTTCACTTAACAACCATTCACTTAACTGTTTATTGACCTAACAATTATGGCAAGAAAGGACATAAAATAAGGCAAAACTCACTTAATAGCTATCTCACTTAGCAAAAGAAATATTGGACTCAATCCAACTAAACTCTAGTTTGCTTAACCCTGGTTAGGCTTGATTTAATACGCCTCCAGGTGGTTTCTGGAGAGCTTTAAACTGTCAACTTCGACAGATTTGTGGAATTCACATGTGTTGCAATGTGCTTCCCAACCCTAAATTATATTTCAACGCTAATTCCCACAAAAAATCTTTTCAAGGGAAGGTATTAGGTATTAAATAAAAAGGGTGATTTTCTATTTTCATTTAATTTTCTTGGAGCTGGCAGTGGAAAGAAAGTTCTTTGAGACCCAGGGGTTCTTCTTCTACAGAGTAGAGTTGAAATTAATCAAAGAGAGGTTTAATTTAGAATTAAGGAGGAATTTCCTGATAGAATATTAATCAGTGTAACTTCTTGCCTCCAATAATTGTGAATGCGCCAATACTGGAAGTTTTTAAAGAAGAGACTGGACAACACTTTCTCTGAAACGGTCTAGGTAGGATTTCCTGCCTGAGCAGGGGTTTGGACTAGAAGGCCTCTAAGGGTCCCTTTCCAAATCTGTTATTCGGTTCCGTCCTGTTCTGTCTCTTGCGCTACAGCGCCAACTTCATCCTTCCCCTCCGGAGAACATCTCCAACGCCCAGCCAGTCCTTCTCACCTGGCCCCGAGCGAAGGATGCCGGGTGGTGTAGTTCATTTACATCTGGAAGCCTTCGCTCGCTTTCTCCACGAGGGAAAGTGGCCGGACTTCAAATCCCGTCAACACCAGCCTTGCAGCTGTCCTGCTTCCCCAGCTGCGCGAGAGGCGCCGTGCGCTCAAAACGAAACCGGTTGGGCGGCGACGTCTCCGCCTTTCCTTTTGCGCCATCGGATGTGTTGCGAAAACGGCGCAGCCGAGCAACTCTAGCTTGGCCAGCCCAAGCAAGACCCAACCCTAGCCGGCCATGGCGGGAGAGGCTACCAGATGCATCGGGGGCGAAGCGGAGACGTCGGAAAGTGCCGCGGTGCCGCTGATGGCTCTGAATTACTCGGTGCGGCGCCGGCTGGCTCTTTTCCTCAACCCGCGCGCCCCGGTGGCAGCCGACTGGGCGACGCTGGCGGAGGAGCTGGGCTATGAATACCTGGAGATCAAGCACTTCGAAGCCCAGCAAAACCCCACCGGCGTCCTGCTGGACGACTGGCAGGCGAAGAGCCCCGACGGGGCAACGGTGGGCCGCCTCCTGAGTCTGTTGCGCCTTCTGGGGCGCCAAGACATCCTTACCGACCTAGGACCCAGCATAGGTGAGCGCCCGGCGGGATAGGAACGGGAAAGGCCGCTATCCGAGGGAGGATGAGACGGGGTGCGCGCCCTGCCTTGGGAAGCCCGCTGTCGTAAGGGGATCGTTGCTCTGTAGCCGTTGGGCAGACATCCTGAAATCGGCAGGATCCCAGCTCAGCTCCAAAAAAAGTGACACTTTGGGTTTCCTTTGTTTTGCAAAACTCTTGCGCATTCGTCCCAGCTATATTCTAATCTAGGATCAATAGAGGGAAGTGAAGTTTCTTTCCCGTTGAATACCTTGCCTGTCAGGGACAGGTGAAGGGCTGAAGGTGGGAAGGAGGTGGGAGAGCTGAAATGCTGTGTAAAGCTGTCTTCCCATCTAATTGGAGGCAATTTCTAGAAAAGGCAAAAAAACCACACTTCCTTGTAAGTATTTCATTGTCATTTCCTGCTTACCCATTTCCCCCACCCCACCCCCACATCCTGTGGGCTTACAATCAATCACTTTTCCCAACTAATGCAATCTATTAAAACTGAAGCTTTGGTGAGAATCTGGTATGTTTCTGGTCTCCAGATTTTAGTGTCACCTTCCCGTGATTTGGGCGCCTTCCAGTTGTGTGAGAACTTCAACTGTCAGAATTCTTAGCCATGTCTAGACAGGTTGGAGCATTCTGCAAGTCCACATCTCCAGGGGAAATCCCAAATAGGGAAGACTGGTTAAATGATATTAAAAGGGTGCAGGAAAACAACAATTGAACACTTCAGTCTGGGTGGTTGACTTCGACGGGAAAATATAGTTGTTCCTTTTTAGGGTTGTTTCAAGTTTTATACATCCCTGTTCTGGATTGCTGAAAACTGTCAGCAAATGCCCTCATTTTAAGATAGACATTATCTCTCTAAAATATAGGTAATCCTCAATTTACAACAGTTTGAAGTTACAATGGCACTGAAAAAAGTGACCATTTTTCATACTTACAACCATTAAGGGACTCTTAACTTCCCCATTGACTTCGTTTGACTTTGATTGCCAAGGAGGATCACAAGACACACACACACACACTCCGGTCACTGCAACCATCATAAATATGAATCGGTTGTCAAGGAGTTGAATTTTGATCACACGACCATGGGGATGCTGCGACGGTCATAAGGTTGAAAAATGGTCATAAGTCACTTTATGCTGTGCTGTTGTAACTTTGAATGATCGCTGGTCAAGAACTACCTGTATTGTCGTTGTTATATAGACAACTATTTGCAATTCAATTATTATTCGTGGTACTGTAGAAAGTTAGCACTCACCCCTCTCCTAGAAGAATGAAATATTTTGAGAAATATTAAAAAGGCAGAATATTATATTTTCCTGGATGAGAAATGAAGAAACATGTACTTGGAAAGCAAGCCCCAGCCCTCCTTAATAGTCCACAGCAGATGTCAGCACTTAAGAGATAGAGGTAGATAGTTCTATTCATAAGCAAATACCCTTACCCAAGATCCAACAAAGGTAGGATTAGCCCTCAGCCACAATAGGAATTGCCCAATATTCCTTCATTGCTTCACCCTCCAAATTTCAACCAAACTTAGCTCAGACAAATAACTAGGATTTGTACTTTGCCTATACAGTCAGCTATGACCCCTACATAATCCCTATGTGTCTCCATGGGAGTCTGACAACAGCCAACAGAATACATGTTCTTGCACAGGAACAGGAAGCTCAAATCCAAAGCTCCAAAAGAAGTTATAAAATCCCTCCGTTCTCAACTCCATGCGCACGAGAACTACAAATCTGTGGTTAGGCTTCGTCAATAAATGGATTCTCTTTCCCATCAGTCTCCATTTTGTCTCCTGTTCCTTTCTCCCCTCTTGGAACTGAACCAGTTAGACATTTCTTCCACCAGTACTATTAAATTATTTTCAGATAATATATGTTTGGGGAGTCAGTGGACAATCTGAAATTTCATGAAGAGGTCGAACAGAAGAGATTGGGGATCCCTGATTTAGATCAGTAGTCCTCAATCTTTGCAGCTCGGCTGGGGACTGGTGAGAAGGGGACTGGACTATGTAAGCGGTGGGCTGAGGTGCATGCGTGCTCATGTGTATGCAGCCTTTGCGGAAGTGGTGGGTTGGCATGCACTCAAATGCCTGCCAGCCTGCTGTTTGCACAAGTTGAGTTGCATACATGTGCGCTCCAGACAGACACTGGCTTGCTCCAATTCTGAATAGGCCATGGCTGGGTAGTGGGCTGTAGCCTGGGGGTTGGCTGCTGGGGGTTCACAAGGGTTGGGGAGAACCTTTACTTAAGATTCTGTGCAGTTCTGTGGAGAACCCGCAAATCCCACTCCTGGCTGGCCCGGCCAACCCTAACCCACCCCTCCCAGGAGTCCCCACATGGCCCATTTTGGATGCAGGTAAGTGCAGGGCACACGCGGAGGCTCGGGGGGGGGGGGCGGAAATTTGTTTCCAGCCTCCAGAGGGCCTCCGGAGCCTGGGGAGGCCATTTTCATCCTCCCAGAGGCTCAAGGAAAACCTCCAGAGCCCAGGGCAGGCAAAAAGCCCCCCTCCCTCTGCAGAAGATCAACTAGGCCACACCCACCATGGCCATGTCTACCCAGCAACTGGGCAGAGAACCCCTTGCTAAAATTTTTGAAGCCCACCGCTGTTGGGGACCCCTGACTTAGTGGAGACAATGGAGCCTGAGTTAGCGTAGGGGAGTAATGCCTCCTACAAAGGCAGCATTTAAGATCCAGCTGCTGCAACTACTTGCTAGTTCAATCCCAGGCAGGCTCAAGGTCGACTCAGCCTTCCATCCTTTATAAGGTGGGTAAATTGAGGACCCAGTTTGTGGGGGCAATAAGCTGACTTTGTATAAATATAAATATATAAAAGTATGAAGGCTATTGCTTAGCGCATTGTAAGCCGCCCTGAGTCTCCGGAGAAGGGCGGCATATAAATCAAATTAAAAAAAAAAAAGAGAGCATTTCCAAGTTGGTTATCCCCATCCGCCCTCTCAACTCCCCGAAATTAGGCATAGTCCTGGTTTCCTACAGTTGTTCACCTCTGTGTCTTTCTTCTATTTGTAGAAGAGAACTGTAAGAAGTATCTCCAGAGGAAGCAAGAGGAAGAATCAGAGCGACCGGTTCAAGTCCCGGCGGTGGACAGTAGCTTTCCAAGGGCATCCGAAATGCAGGGCATCACCACTCTGGATGACCCCCTTGGTAAATGGGCCATCATATCTTTAAATTATTTTAATACTGGTAGTCCTCGACTTATAACGTTTCATTTAGTGACTGTTCAAGGTTACAACGGCCCTGGAAAAAAGTGACTTATGTTTTTCACACGATCGTTGCAGCATTTTCAGGGTGACCTGATCAAAATTCAGACTCTTGGCAACCGGCATGTACTTATGATGGTTGCGACCTTCTGACAAGCAAAGTCAATGGGGAAGCCAGATTCACTTAACAACCGTGTTGCTAACTTAACACCTGCGAGTGATTCACTGGCAAGAAAGGTCGTAAAATGGGGCAAAACTCACTTAGCAAATGTCTCACTTAGCAACACAAATTTTGGGCTCAGTTTTGGTCATGAGTCAGGGACTGCCGGTATTGCAAAGTTGCTGTTTTTCAAATAAGTACCGTGTTTCCCCGAAAATAAGACCTCCCTGGATAATAAGCCCAATCGGGCTTTTGAGCGCATGTACTAAAATAAGCCGTCCCCAAAAATATTTAAACACCTGCGCAGCTGATCCCCGCCATTTCCTCTGGTTAGGGTCAGGGAGACACAGCTGGAAATCAGGTAAGATGGCAAGAGGAGCCTGTTCTTGCTTCACGTGCCATAAATAATAAGACCTCTCTGAAAATAAGCTCTCCCTGAAAATACTTAAACGCATGTGCAGCCAGTCTGGTGAGGATTAGGGAGACAGAGCTGGAAATCAGGTAAGATGGCAAGAGGGGCTCATCTTCCTCCACATGCCCCAAAATAATAAGACCTCCCTGAAAATAAGGCCAAGCTCTTATTTCAGGGTTCGAAAAAATATACGATAGGGTCTTATTTTCAGGGAAATACGGTATTGTCTTTTCTCTTTTGTCTGATTTTACAGTAGACGGCCCAGAGTTAAACTGAACTAGGGTAGTTCCCAAATTAAATAAATTAAATGAGATCTTTTATAGCAGGCATCTGGTGGGGATTGGAGAGAGGAGTAGCTTTGGGACCTATTCAGCTGGCCCTAAGAAGGAAAAAAACAAACAATTTTACCATCACCTTCTGTAGGAATGAGGGGTATTTCTAAGAACTATCAACATTTGCAAGCTACGTAGAAATTCAACAGGAAAAGCTTCAACAGGCTAGTTCAGTGATGGCAAACCTTTTTGCTGTCGTGCCAAAAGCGTGGGGAGCGTGGGGGGAGGGTCACACACATGAATACCCACACCCATAATTCAATGCGTCCCACCACACCCTGTGCATGCATGCGCAATGCCCAGTGCTCTCCCCACTTTTGGCACACGACATGATGGGCCTGGTAGGGCCGTTTTTTCGCCCTCCCCAGGCTCCAGAGGCTTTCTTGGAGCCTGGGGAGGGCAAAAACAGCCTTCCCTACCACCACCACTCTGGAGGGCCACCTCCCCATCCCCCAGAGGCCCTCCAGAGGCTGGAAACATCCCATTTCCCAACTTCCGGTCCCACTGGAAGTTGGGAAACGGGCCATTTCCAGCCTCCGGTGCGTACTGGCCAGCTGATTTTCAGCCCTTCCGGGCCCACTGAAAGTCAAGAAATGGGCGATTTCCGGCCTCTGGGGGATGGGGAAGGCTGTTTTATCCTACCCAGGCTCCTAGAAAGGCTCTGGAGCCTGGGGAGGGCGAAAAACTAGCCTTCCTCACCCACCCGTAAGCCGGAAACAGCATGTTTCCTGACTTCCGGTGGGCCCGGAAAGCCTGAAAATCAGCTGGCTGGCATGCACATGCACATCAGAGCTGAACTAGGGCAACACTTGTGTGCCCACCAATATGGCTCCGCGTGCCACCTGTGCCATAGGTTCACCATCACGGGACTAGTTCATACAGGTACTCCTTGATTTACAACCAGAACTGAGACCCGAATTTCCATTGTTAAAGCATCTGTGAAGTGACCTGTGCCTTATTTTACAATTTTTTCCCCCATGGTTTTTAAGCTTAATCATTGCAGCTGTTAAGTAAATGAAGTGGCCTTTAAGTGAATCTTGCTTTCCCCATTGGCTTTGTTTGTCAGAAGCTGGATGGGAAGATCACAAATGGCGATCACGAGCCCTCAAGGATGCTCATTGTAAACACAAGTCAGATGCCAAGCAACCAAAGTTTGGAACCATGACTGCATTGGTTGTAAGTGCGAGGACTGGTTGCAACTTCACATTATTCATTGCTGTTGTAACTTTGAGCAGTCACTAAACGAATGCTTGTTAAGTTTACGACTATTTATACATCATAGTAAACAATAATATGGATCATTTGATGTTGGCTTAGTAGGCACTGTGGTCTGCCAATGATTGTGGTCTATTTGCAAAGTTGGTTGTGATTTTTTTTTTTGGTTCATGGATGGAATCCATCTGTGGTCTATTTATTATTTGGGCTTGGAGGTGTTTATGGTTTATTAGTGATTTTTCCATGAACCAACCGTAGTCTGTTTATAATTTGGATATGGAACCAATTATGGCTTGTCTGTGGAAACCCAAAACTGTGGCTTAGCACGACAAACAAGCCAGTTTATGGCATTTCCCTCCAGAAGACTAGTTCATTTATTTATTTATGTTTCATATTTTTTAGAGAAGGGCTATAGTTGAAACTAGACTGCTATGCACTTCCTTGTAGGACAGAAGTAAAGAGACAAGCATGTTTATCTCTGATTTCAGATGTTATTGTTCATTTCAGAACATGATTACATCTGTTTATTCTGGATTAGCTCTGTTTTAGGTCTCCTTTTTTTTTTAAAATTAGATTTATATGCCGCCTTTCTCCGAAGACTCAGGGCGGCTTACAATGCGTGAAGCAATAGCCTTCATACTTTTGTATATTTTTTATACAAAGTCACCTTTTTGCCCCCACAAACTGAGTCCTCAATTTACCTACCTTAGAAAGGATGGAAGGCTGAGCCAACCTTGAGCCTCGAACTTGCAATAATTGCAGACAGCTGAATTTTAATAACAGGCTATCTAGCCTGTTGAGCTATCTGAGGCCTATCTGAAGCTATCTGAACTCTCTGCCCCCTGCCTCATAGAATTTGAATGACCAAAGTTGCTTACCGTATTTTTCAGAGTATAAGACGCACCAGAGTATAAGATGCACCTTAGTTTTTGGGGAGGAAAATAAGAAAAAAGCTGATTGGCAGGTGGATCGGCCTCTTAGAATACCCCCCCAATCAGCTGTTCCCAGAGGTGAATTTTAGCAAATTTTCCTTGGTTGTGAGCTCTGTGTCTTGCTTTTTTTTTTTTTTTTTGCTTTTTTTTTCTGCCTCTGAAACTTCTGAAACTCTGTTTCAGAAAAAACTTTTTTTTCCTGCTTCTGAAAGCCTCCGAAACAGAGCTTCAGAAAAAAAGCCGCACCTAGATTTTCACTCTTTTTTGTGGGGGGGGGGGGGGGTGCGTTTTATACTCTGAAAAATATGGTACCGTATTTTCCGGCGTATAAGACGACCCTCCTCAGAGCCATTTAAGGCTCGTCAGAGCCTTATGGGCTGGTCTGCCTGGTTACAGGAGAATGAGACCCGGCGTATAAGACGACCCCCGACTTTTGATAAGATTTTTGTGTGTTAGAAAGTAGTCTTATACGCAGGAAAATACAGTATGTATTTTATATCATTTTTAGAGAGCTGAGGGGAGGCACAGGTAAACCATGATTATCCTAATCCTGGTTTCACCAATAAACCATAGTTAGTTCATACAAACTGGATTTGCACAACACTCTTAAGTCTCGAACAAACAGACTACATTTATTGACTTCTTTGTTACCCTTATAGTCTTTGTTAGTCCTGCTCAAGGCTTTGTGACAATTGGCAACGGATTCACATTTCATATTGTCTCAGCATCCTGTGATTATCTTTTGTGACCTTCTAATAAGCAACATTAATGAGGAAACCAGGATTCACTTAACCGTGTTACTAACTTAAGAACTTCACTTAACAATGGTGGCAAGAAAGGCCGAAAAGAGGGGGCAAAACTCAACTTTGCAGCTGTCTTGCTCAGCAGCAGAAATGTTGGGCTCAATTATGGTTGTTAAATTAAGGGGCATCTATACGTGATTGGCAGGATGTCATCACGGAGCACAAATTGGCATCATGGTGGTTTAAACCAGGGGTCTCCAACCTTGGCAACTTTAAGATGGCGGGCTGGCTGGGGAATTCTGGGAGTTGAAGTCTGCCAGGCTTAAAGTTGCCAAGGTTGGAGATCCCTGGTTTAAACCAAAGCTGCCACACACCAACTATCTTTCTTTTCTTTTCTTTTCTTTTCTTTTCTTTTCTTTTCTTTTCTTTTCTTTTCTTTTCTTTTCTTTTCTTTTCTTTTCTTTTTTTCTTTTCTTTTCTTTTTTTCTTTTCTTTTCTTTTCTTTTTTTCTTTTATTTTTTTCTTTTATTATATTTTATTTTATTTTATTATTTTATTTTATTTTATTTTATTATTTTATTTTATTTTATTTTATTTTATTTTATTTTATTATTTTATTTTTATTTTATTATTTTATTTTATTTTATTATTTTTTGCAGGGAAGAACCCTGAGCTCTTTGATGCCTTCATCTGTTACTGCCAGAACGACCTTCCTTTTGTGCAGGAGATGATCCAGGAACTGGAGCAGACAGAACATAAGTTGAAACTCTGTGTGTTCGATCGGGATGTCCTGCCGGGCGCTTGTGTGTGGTCCATCACCAGTGAGCTGATAGAGAGGAGGTGAGTTCAGCAGTGCCTCTGGAGAAAAGGGGGAAAAAAAAACTTGAACTGACCAAAGTCAGGAGACACAGGAGGTGCTGGAATTAAAACACAAATTGTGTTGACTTTAGCACAAAGGAACTGCAGCCCTTTCAGGAGTTCTGAACTTCAATTCCCAGAATTCCTGAGCCAGCCATGCTTTAGTATAGGGGTGTCAAACTCAAAGCCCGAAGGCCAGATCCAACCCACGAGGTGCTTAGATCTGGCCCGCAGGACTGCTCTGGAAACAGGGAAGGATTGTTTCATAGTGCCTCTGCCAGCGAAAACAGAGCTCACGAGGGCCATGGGCAGCCCTCCCGAGCCCTTGTTTTCACTGCAGAGGGTTGCAGGAGGCTGTCGCAGCCAGAAACGAAGTTGGGAGCCCGTTTTTGCTGGCAGAGCGCTCGGACGACCACAGGCGCCCCCGACACGAGTGATGTCGAGCTGGCCACAATGAAATTGAGTTTGACACCCCTGCTTTAATGGGATAGAGGTGGTGGGACAGGCGGCTTAGCGCTTCCCCAATAAGGTCTGGAGGAAGAGATTTCCTATAAGTCCCACCACCACTGAAGAAGCACAGGTAGTCCTCGACTTTCAGCAGTTCATTCAGTGACCATTCGAAGTTACGACGACACTGAAAAAACTGGGCAAAACTCACCTAACAGATTTCTCAGCAACACAGATTTTGGGCTCGATCGTGGTCATAAGTTGAGGACTACTTGTACAAGGTCCTTGGGAATGGGGCTGTTCGGGAAAAAAAAAAGCAACAGGAGACACTTACTGCAGCAACTTACAACCTTCCTTGACATTTCTTGTGGGAAGCACGCAGGGAAGAAAACGGGGGAGAAAGAAGTTGAAGTTACTTGTTCACTGATTTGGTGACCTGCAGTCTTTCTCGGCAAAATTATGTCCTTAAGGTGATTTAGTAATTCAACCGATCAGGTGTAGAACATGTAGCAAGCCGGAGAAAAACTCCTATTGCGCTTGGGAAGCCATGGTTTATTATGTAGACAGAGATAGTCCTCGACTTATACCTACAATTGGGAACAGAATTTCAATTGCTAAACAAGGTGGTTATTAAATGAATCAGTCCCAATTTTACAACTTTTTTGGCATGGTTATTTAGCGAATCACTTAGGTCAGTGATGGCTAACCTTTTTACCATCGTGTACCAAAAGGGGGTTTGCGCCGTGCATGGCTACATCCATAATTCAATAAGCCCTGCCCCCCCCCCACGCATGTGTGTGACCCCCCTCATGCTCCCCCTATTTTTGGCACATGGGCCCTGTAGGCCTGTTTTTTGCCCTCCCCAGGCTCCAGAAGCTTTCTTGGAGCCTGAGGAGGGTGAAAACAGCCTTCCCCACCCTCCCGAGGCCCTCCAGAGGCAGGAAATGGCCCATTTCTCGACTTTCAATGGGCACGGAAGGGCTGAAAATCAGGTGGCCAGTGCGCACATGCGCTCTGGAGCTGAGCTAGGGCAATGCTCATGTGCCCACAGATATGGCTCGCCATAGGTTCGCCATTACAAACTTAAGTGAAAAATCACAGTTGAAGACCTGATCGTAAATCACTTTTTTCAGTACCATTGTAATTTTGAATAGGGACCCTTTGTAGAACAGAACAGAACAGAATGTAGGGTAGGGTAGGGTGGAAATAAAATAGAGTAGGGTAGAATAGAGTAGAGTTGAATAGAATAGAGTAAAATTAGGAATACTAGTAGCAGTAGGAATGCAGAAGCAACAGAAGAGAATTCTTTATTGGCCAAGTGTGATTGGACCCACAAGGAATTAGTCTCCGGTGCATAAGCTCTCGGTGTACATACAAGCAACAAGTGATAAATCATGATCATAATCATAAAATACAATCATCATAAATCATGAGATACAACATTCAAGTGATAGTCCTAAGATACTAAACAAAAATGATCAACGTAAATCATAAAGATACAAACGGCAAAGTGATAGTCATAAGATGCTAAAGGAATAGGTAATAGGAAAGATGGGGAGAATAATAGTAATACAGCCATACTACATGGTTTGATATCCTTGGGCATAGGATAGTGGTGTGGGAATTAGTTGTTTAGCAGACTGATGGTATGGAGGTAGGGGGGCGGGGAGAACTGTCTTCATGTCTAGTTGTTTTGACAGGCAAAAAGTTGAAACAGTTTATATCACTGGTGAAATTCAGCTGGAACTATCCGGCTCGGGCGAATTTATAGCGCCGGTGGCGGGAGGCTCCACCCACCTGTCCATATATCATTACGTCCCCTTTTTGACTCTCTACGTATGCACAGAAAACTCTGTGCATGTATGGAAGAAACACGCATGCATGCTCACATTTGCGAACCGGTAGCAAAAGTAAGTGGATTTTACCCCTGGTTTATGTCCAGAATGTAAGACAGAGGTGAGTTTCAGCAGGTTCTGACCAGTTCTGGAGAACCGGTAGCAGAAATTTTGAGTAGTTCAGAGAACCGGTAGTAAAAATTCTGACTGGCCCCACCCACATCTATTCTCTGCCTCCCAAGTCCCAGCTGATCAGGAAGAAATGGGGATTTTGCAGTAACCTTCCCCTGAATTGGAGAGGGAATGGAGGTTTTACAGTATCCTTCCCCTGCCATGCCCACCAACCTACGCCCACAGCCACGCCCACAGGACCAGTAGTAAAAAAAAAATTGAAAGCCACCACTGATGTGAGGGGTCTGTAGATATTTTCTCAGCCTTCTCCCTGACCCTTGCAGGATACAGGTCCTCAATGGAAGGCAGGCTGGTTTCAATTGTCTTTTCTGCAATTCTAACTATCCGTTGAAGTCCGATACAACCGGTGAAGGTTGTTGAGAGTGTGGTGGCGCGACAGCTCCCTCAATACCTGGATGAAGCTGTCTCTCTGGATCTGTGCCAGTCGGGTTTCAGGGCGGGATACAGCACGGAAACGGCATTGATCGCATTGGTTGATGATTTCTGGAGGGCTCAGGACAGGGGATGCCCCTCAGTCCTGGTCCTCCTCAATCTCTCAGCGGCTTTTGATACCATCGATCATGATATCATGCTGCATCGGTTGGGGGGATTAGGAGTGGGAGGCACGATGATGCGGTGGTTCATGATGCGTTGAAGTCTGTACTTGTCCTGTTCGGTTGCTGTGCCAATCCAGGCATGGAAAGAAACTCATCCCCAATGTGTGCCCCGTTCTGTGTGCAACTACAGGTGTCGGAAGATGGTGGTGGTCATCTCAGATGACTATCTTAACAGTGAGGAGTGTGATTTCCAGACGAAATTTGCTCTCAGCCTTTCCCCAGGTAAGAGACCGATCACTGTGGGATCAACATCCGTGGCAACTTCAGTCAGGCCACGCTGCCTTGCAGATTTTCAAGCAGTCCTCGACTTACGGGCTACAGTTCACCCCCAACATTTCCATTCCTAAGCAAGACAGTTGTTGAGTTTTCCCCACTTTACAACCGTTCTTGCCACAGTCGTTAAATGAGGCTGCTGTCGTTAACTTAGTAACACGGTTGCTCGGTGAATCTGACTGCCCTGTTGACTTTCGCTTGGCAGAAAGTTGCAGAAGGGGATCACGCCACACACACACACACACACACACACACACACACACACACCGGTGGGACGCTGCAACCATCATAAATACCTGTCAGTTGCGAAGCTTCTGAATTTTGATCACGTAATCATGAGGATGCTGCAACAGCCTGAGTAGTGTAGGGGGGTAATGCCTCCTACAAAGGCAGCATTTAAGAACCAGCTGCCTGCAATCACTGCGAGTTCAATCCTAGCCAGGCTCAAGGTCGACTCAGCCTTCCATCCTTTCTAAGGTGGGTAAATTGAGGACCCAGTTTGTGGGGGGCAATAAGCTGACTTTGTAAAATATACAAAAAATATGAAGGCTATTGCTTAACGCACTGTAAGCCGCCCTGAGTCTTTGGAGAAGGGTGGCATATAAATCAAATTAAGAAAAAAAAACAAATGGCCATAATTGTGAAAAACAGTTGTGTCCCTTTTTTTCAGTGCCATTGCAAGTTTGAATAGTCACTATAAACGAATGGCTGTAAGTCGAGGACAACCTGTAAGGGACTGCTGTGGGATGGGCTAGGTGGCTCAGACATCAGTCAGGGAAGTGTGATGGCCCCGTTGCCTCTTCCTTGGGACCACAGTTCATGTCTGGTTAATTCACTCTCCCGTCTCGGCTTCTTTCTGCAGGTGCCCGTCTCAAGCGCCTGATTCCAGTTAAATGCAAAAGCATGAATCAGGATTTCCCGAGCATCTTAAGATTCATCACGGTCTGTGACTACACAAACACAGCTACCAAGAAATGGTTCTGGACACGGCTGGCCAAATCTCTGTCGCTCCCATGATGCTACTGCGAAAGGTTGAAGCTTCATAATCCCGGAATATGGGGTGGGGAGGTGGGGGAGGAATGGCTGCTGGAAGGGTGGGGGTCCCAGTAACTTTTCCTTGACTTTTCACCCTGTAGCCAAAAAAACACCCCCAAGTTTTTAACCCCAGATTCTTGAGAAGCTTGGCTTTAGCCCAACTTTTAAAAATCCTCTGGAATAGCCCCCTGTCCTATGCTGGGGGGTGGGGGGGAGGTTTTACAAAGGACCTACCAGAAGACACCACTGTTCCTGGGATATTAATCCATATCCCGTATCTTTATTTTTTCACTGCTTTCTTTTTCATTTTTGGCAGAACCAAGGGACCAAGAAAAACTTCACACGAACACTTTTAAACCCAGTGGGAGGAGAAGCACCGATTACTTTCGCCTAGGAGCACGCTGCCTGTGGGTTCTTGTGAAGGAAGGACCACACAAACCATCATCCTGTGTTACAGAGCCGGCATAGGACCTGTTCTAGTTTCTTGTTTCCGAAAAGGGTAATCAAAACACACACACACACACACACACACACACACACACACACACACACACACATGCCTTAAAGGCTCCTCATCTACCAGAGTGTACATATTTGCCAACATCTATCAGGTGCCTTGCATATGTGACCTCCCATTTCACCTAGTGCCATAAATCATGGTTTATTTCAACCTTGATTTCTTGACCAAGTCTCAGTGGGATCGTTTACACATAATATCAAGCCATGAAGCCCAGTTGATAGTGTTTATAAGCAATGCTAAACCAATCACGTTTTTTTTATGAAAGCCTAATGCAGGGTGTGAACTTTTAGAACTATTAATCAGTGGAACAACTTGCCTCCAGAAGTTGTGAGGCCAGAAATGACCTCTTTGCCAACTTCCAGTGGCGATGAGGAAGGCCCATTTTTTGCTCTTCTCAGCCACCAGAGCCTTTCTAGGAGCTTGGGGAGGGCAAAAACGGCCTTCCCCACCCACCCAGAGGCCCTCCAGAGGCTAGAAATGATCTCTTTGCCAACTTCCGGTGGGGGTGGGGAAGGCCGTGTTCACCCTCCCCAAGCTCCTAGAAAGGCTCTGGTGGCTGGGAAGAGAGAAAAATGGGCCTACCGGGCCCACCCGGCCATCACGTGCCAGGAGCTCGGGCGGGAGAGAGGGAGGTTACGCTTGCGTGCATGGGGGTGGGGTGCATAGAATTATGGGTGTGGGCACACATGCACGTAACCCCCCATCCCCCCCCCCCCCACACTCCTGGCATGTGATGGCAAAAAGGTTAGCCATCACTGTACTAGGCTGTGAATAATACAGAAGTCCCTGCCATCTTTGGGTGGAGGTGGTAATTACGTTAGAAAGTTGAATGTAAAACATTAATTTTGGTGTGTTTGGCCACTGTTGCCATATGTCTGGAGGGGTGTGCGTGCTATTTCCCAAGTGTCTTTATGACGCAGTTATTTAACAGGACACTAATCAATAATCAGAGTCTTCCCTGTGTACAATTAAATTTTCAATTTTTAATCTGTCTCTCCAGGGATGTGTGCAGGATGGTCAGAATAGTCAAAGTGGCCGGTGTGACGATGTAGTCGAAGATCCAGCCATTTTTTAAGTGCACTTAGCATGTCAGCCATGTTGACTTTTTTTCGACCACAGCTTGCAAACCACTCTATATCTATCTCAGGACTCTCAAGTGTCACGCCAAGCTTCAGCCTTAGGATATATGACATTGAGAAATACTATTTTGTGTGCAATTTGGGGCGGCCTTTAATAGTTTTACTTCAGGGGTTAACGGCGCTTTTGTACGATTATAGTTAATTCAATTTATTCATTTCTGAGCTGGCATGATCCATTTCTCCTGTTCGCTTTCATAGGCTGGTTTTTGGGTTCAGATATTTTAACTGTTTGCCCTCCTGCTCTCCCTTTTAGATTATTGTTTCATAGCACTGGCCGATGTATTTTAATTCTGAACTGCACTTAATTCTATAGTAGAGATAGGGCACCATGGACCCCTTTATGACATGTGGACTTCAACTCCCAGAATTCCTGGGCCAGATTTAGGAATTCTGGGAGTTGAAGTCCACAAGTCATAAAGGGGCCATCATTCCTCACCCCTGTTCTAGATAATCAAAGCCCCCCTTTTTATATGGTGTCTACAAAATAATGAAAAAAAGAAGAAGCTTCTTATTATTGTTTTTTTTTAAATTTGATTTATATGCCGCCCTTCTCCGGAGACTCAGGGCGGCTTACAATGCGTGAAGCAACAGCCTTCATACTTTTGTATATTTATACAAAGTCAGCTTATTGCCCCCACAAACTGGGTCCTCAATTTACCCACCTTAGAAAGGATGGAAGGCTGAGTCGACCTTGAGCCTGGCTAGGATTGAACTCAGAGAAATTACAGGCAGCTGGTGTTAATTGCTGCCTTTAGTAGGAGGCATTAGCCCCCTACGCTACACAGGCGTAGGGGGCTAATGATTGTTCTCCCTCAGTTTGATTTGTAGTTGATTATAGATGTTTAAAGTAATCCAGTTCTCAATTGTTTTGGATTGGGTTTTTTCTCCCTTTTTTGCCAGAGAGAAAGGGGAAGTGGAGATTTCATCTGATTCGAATGAAAGCAGATCTAATCATGCTGTCCGCACTTCCTGAATCGCAGTAAGATTCAAAACAGAGAAAATGTACTTTGAAAT
The DNA here is from genome assembly GCA_038048745.1 of Coluber constrictor foxii. NCBI lineage: Eukaryota > Metazoa > Chordata > Lepidosauria > Squamata > Colubridae > Coluber > Coluber constrictor. The sequence goes on along the minus strand of CM075961.1, from coordinate 165,645,712 downwards.
TAGCACTTTCTGAAAGAAACTGAGCAAAAAACATCCATAGTGTTGGAAATAACAACAACAACAAACAAGACATTAAGAAAAGACTAGTCACTTAAAATGCGTACAATTTTTAATGTCGATTTTAAACAAAAATGCACCGGGATGCTGCAAACGGGAATTTAAAATGAATATAAAACTGGGTAAATGAGAAACTGATGATTTGGAGGGACATTTTTTTCCCTTTACAGATAAATTCAAGGATGGTCACAAACTATGTGCCAATGCAGGGTAATAATTAACCTAGGTTTACTGAGAATCTGGATTTATTTATGTTTGGATTAGCATGTGTTGGAAACAATTTTTTGTATTTTACTGTGTGTTGTTAAAACTTAATATTGCTAAACAGGTAGCCCTTGATTTACAACCACAATTGGGTTCCGAATTTCCATTGCTAACCAAGGCAATGGTTTAAGTGGGTTGCACCTGATTGTAGGAACATTTTGACCATGTTTGTAAAGCGAGTCACAGCACTTATTAAGTAAATCGTCTGGTCTTTAAGCAAATACAGTTTTCCCCATTAATTTTCCTTGTTGGTGGAACGGCTTCCCTCCAGAAGTTGTGGGTGCTCCAACACTGGAAGTTTTCAAGAAGAGATTGGACAACCATTTGCCTGAAATGATATATATAGTTTCCTGCCTGAGCAGGGGGTTGGACTAGAAGACCTCCAAGGTCCCTTCCAACTCTGTTATTCTGTTATTGGAATCTGGCGGGGAAGATCACAATTGGCAATTACATGAGCCCTAGATGTTGCAGCATTCGTAAATACATATTGATTGCCGAGCATCTGAATTGGATCATGTGATGGTGCAGATACTGTCAGAGTTGTAACTGCAAGGACTGGTCGTAAATCACTCTTTTCAGTGCCTTTATGGCTTTAAATGGACACTAAACAAATGGTTGTCAGCTGAGGACTACTTGTAAGGCACATTTGGTTATGTAAATGTAGAAGATTTCAAAATCTTCCCTTCAAATTCAGGACAGGTTGCCTGAAAATGAGAAAGAAAAGCCATTTGCAAAAGAACAGGGAGTGGTGTTTTTTTTTTAAAAAAAGAAAACAACAACAACATTTATAATGAAACAGGTTGGAAATTTGACATCTAAATTCGCCATTTGCATTTCTCCAAAGGATGTTTCATATCTTGCCTCCAAAAGTTTTAAATGTTCCAGCACTGGAAGTTTTTAAGAAGAGATTGGATCAACCATTTGAAATGGTACGGGGTTTCCTGCCTAAGCAGGGGGTTGGCCTAGAAGACCTCTGAGGTCCCCTCCAACTCTGTTTTTCTGTTAATTTCATAGAACTTCAACCAACTTACTTCATGATAATTAATGCTTATCTGTTCGTTTGTTTTTTTAAAAAACCCCATTTGCAGATGGGAAGATCCTGTTTGATCAACTTCCTTATAGATCTGAACCAAGATCAAAATTACATTTGTCAACTGTTCGTTCCGTGTATTTTCCCTGTTTAGTGTTTCAGTTTTCTGGGGTTCTTTTTAAAATGGTGTTTTTAGACTGTTGCACAATGTTCTGAGCACATTTGGAATAAAAAAATCTTTTTAATAATTATATTTAAGCCTTGACTACCCCGACATGTTGTTGAGTCTATTTATTGAGTCAAGCTTGCTCAGGTATAAAAATTCGCACCTGAGTTTTCCGTGAACGGCGAAAAGAACTGCTTGTCTCATGCCCTGCCCTGATAGCTAACAACCCATCATATAAAAGCAATATTTACTTCCTCAATTTCTTCCACACATTGATTAGTCATATATTTTATGCGATTGACCTGGGTCTGCTTTTCTTTTCAGCCAAGCTTAAACTGTTAATTTTATGGAGCTCCCATTTTCTTGCAACAATAGGGAAACACTTTTCTTTTGTCTCTTCCAGGATGTTTCTCAACTTATCCTGTTCCTTTTCTACATCTGATTTCTCCTGTTTTCTCTTTTTATCGGCAATGCTCTTGGGTTTTCTGTCCACATTGCAGCTAGGGCTCGACTTAGAGACCATTTAGTGACCGTTCAGTTACAACGGCACTAAAAAACTGACTTCTGATCATTTTTCACGCTTACTGACCATTGCTCCATGTTTTAGGCTCAGTTGTGGTCATAAGTTGAGAACTACCTGTATTTCCCGCCTATCATCAATTTCCTGGCCTTTTTTTTTTCCTCAGTAAAGTGTCCCTCCTACCTCCCTTTTTTCCTATATAGAAAAACACTCATATTTTTAACAATAGTAGTTGCACCCTTTATAGCAACTTTTTTTTATATGTACTTTTGTGTGTGTGTGTGTGTGTATATGAGTTCCTAGCTGAATGGCACCAGGGAGCACTCCCAAACACCTAAATGAAGAACAAAAACCATCCGTAGGGAATAAAAAACATCCAGCGTCATTTGTAAAACTCCTTGACCCATTTTGACACTTGGCCAGATCTTCAGAAGTATTAAGCCAAACAGTGACAATTTGCAGCCATTTAAAAATGGCAGTTTGGCTGGGAGTGAGGGATGCTGGGAAGTGTAGTTCTGCAATGTTTGGAGTTCCTTTGATTGATTGCTTTGGGGCTTCGGCTTCCTAGCTGAAGGAAGGTGAATGTCTTAATCCATGCTCAGTGCAGGGTCCGCGAGCACAAGTGTTTTTCGAAGTTGGCAACTTTTAAGATGTGCGGACTCAACTCTCCAGAATTCTCTACATACACTGTATCCCGGATTCTGGGAGTTCAAATCCACGTATCTTAAAAGTGGCCAACTTTGAAAAACGTGGCACTAGTGGTCCACTTGTTTATTATCAGCCCCCCCAGCACATGACTTTGGGCGCTAACCATCCATTTAAATAAGAAAAAAAAATATAAGACAATTAAAAATAGCACAATGTGTTTGGAGCAATGAAATAATGGCTTACTAGAAAGACAATTTAAGAAGCAGCCTGGCTTAAGAAGGAGCTCAAATGACCATTAAGACTCTGTCTGAAAACCTCCCAGGACAAAGGATCGTTAGTTTGAAAGAGGGGTAAAAGGGTTAAAATTGAACAACCCTCCCTCAACAGAGGGGGAAGAATAAGACTCGCCTATCTCCTTTATACAATGCAACCCTTTCAAGAAGGTTCCACCCTCATTTGCACTCTGATTCAAGTGATCCTGAAGGCACAGGTAAAGCCCCAAGTGGCCTCAGTGACTCTCAGAGAGAGTACTAATGACCAGATGACTGCAAAGAAATACAATCCTTCCATTTCTTCCATCCCCCCCCCCCCCACCATTCCATCAGAACCCATGAAGCTTCTTGGATGAGAAGCAAAATGTCTTCTTCCTCAAGGAAAAAAACAGTCCAGTTGCCTTTTGAAAAAGCACCTTTGAGACAACTTGATGACTGAGAATCTCCATAGAAACTCCCAGGATGAAGAACTCAAGTAGCAGCCAGTTCCACTGGCCAACAATCTGAACGGTGAAGGCTTTCTTCCTGCCTCCTCTTTCCTTGTAATTTTAGCCGATTAGTGCTGGTCTTATTCTTTGGATTAGCAGAGAATAAGTCCACTTCTTCAGATATTTGGAGATTATTCTTACCTTTCTACCACTTGCCATTTTTCCTGAAGACAAAACCATGCCACCTCTTTTAACCATTCCTTATCAGTCTTAATTTCCAGAATTCATAAAAATGTTAGAGCCGTGTTAATTTAAAGGTAAAGGTTCCCTTTGCAGATATGTGCCAGTTGTTCCTGACTCTAGGGGGGCGGTGCTCATCTCCGTTTCAAAGCTGAACAGCCAGCAATGTCTGAAGACGTCTCCATGATCATGTGGCTGGCATGACTCAACGTCAAAGGCGCAAGGAACGCTGTTACCTTCCCACCAAAGATAGTCCCTATTTTTCTACCTGCATTTTTACTGCTAGGGACAAGTAATGGGAGCTCACCCAGTTATGTAGCACTAGGGATTTGAACCGCTGAATTGCCGACCTTTCGATCGACAAGCTCAGCGTCTTAGCCACTGAGCCACTGGCCACTTAGCCACTCAGCGTCTTAGCCACTGAGCCACATCCCACTTGTGTTAGTTTACAGTAGCCAAAATTCAGAAGACATCTGGAAGCCCTTCTTCTGCCTAATGAAGTTTGTTGAAAAGCAGAAGCTTTTAAAAAAAATGAAATGTGCTGGTCAGAAACAGCCTATAAGAGTCCTTTCAAATTTTCCGCCATCGCCTCTTCCCAATTTATTCTGCAAACCTTGATTCTGTTTGAGAGGGTAGGTTTTGCCAACACACTTACAATGTTTGTTTTTCACAGTTGGTAGCAACCGAGCCAAGCGGAGTCATTTGCCCTTCCTATCTCTTTGTCCAGATCTTTTGCTGACGTCTTCCTTCACTGAGAACACATGAAAAAAAAAAAACTTCGGGATGCAACTTTGCAGAAAAATATTGCTAAAAACAGGCAGTGCTGCTTTGATAGAGATGAGAAAGACCCAGAGTGACAGAGAATGGAAAAACGGTACCCACCAAGAAAACTTGGAAGTCACTATTGGCTCAAAAGGCATTGTATTGCATTGCAAGTGGTCGTTGACTTAACAATCGTAACTGAACGGAAAATTAATGGAAAGTCATTGTGGTTGTAAGTCAAGGCATCACAGGACCTGGCCTAATCGCATATTTTTTTTGCTGCTGTTAAGTGAATGCCACAATCGTTAAGTGAGTCCATTTTCTCCCAACGATTGAGTTGTGCTAGAACCAGGAAGTAAATGCCAGAAACTGGCAAAAAGTAAAACAAAATTCAAATTGAAGTCATGTGACTGCCAGAAGCTGCAAACAGCTGTAAAGAAAAAAGGCAGTTGCCAAGTGCCCAAAATGCAATCACATGACCTGGATTGGGTGTAACTTTAATCCAAAAATAGATCGTTAAGTAACTCTGGAGAGATCTGTTGTAATTTCAAACCGTCACATATACTCAATTTGTATTGAAGCAAGTGTTCTCAAAGTGTTCTTTAAGAAAGAACACTAATACTAAAATATTTTTTTTAAAAAAAGGCAAAAAGAAAGCAAAAAGTGCAAAAAAGGAAAAATGTTGAAGAAAAATAGAATAATATATATAGAATTATATATATATATATATATATATATATATATATATATATATATATATATATATATATATATATATATAAGCACGAAGCCGAGAACACCAGCCTGAAGATGACGAATGAAACTTCGTCGAAACGTCGCCAAGATACTTCCAATTTTACGCGGGAAAAGACCCGAATAACCAAAGACCTACATATATATATATATATATATACATACATATATACATACATACATACATACATATACATGTATGTATGTATGTATGTATGTATATATAAATTTGATTTATATGCCGCCCTTCTCCGAAGACTCAGGGTGGCTTACAATGCGTTAAGCAATAGCCTTCATACTTTTGTATATTTATATTTATACAAAGTCAGCTTATTGCCCCCACAAACTGGGTCCTCAATTTACCTACCTTAGAAAGGATGGAAGGCTGAGTCAACCTTGAGCCTGGGGAGATTCGAACTGGTGTAATTGCAGACAGCTGGATGTTAATTACGGTGCTTTAGTCTGCAGCACTAAACCATGCTCCTATATATATATTAACTCTCTGAAGTTACATAGTAACTCTCTTCCTTCTATAATCTATCCCATCCTTAAAGCCACAAATCACAAAAAAATAATAATAATCCACATTTAATTTTTTTTTAATTTTTTTTAAAAACTTTTTTTATTAGAATAACAGAAAAAAAACAATATAAAAATCAATAAGAAAAAAAGAAAAAAATTTCCCCCCAACGTGCTATACAAATGGAAAGGAAGAAGTTTTAGGAAATTAAAGTCTTCAATTCTTCCAGAAATCTCTTCGATAAGGTACTGGCACAGATTCATCCAATCTCCCAAGTGCAAAGTCCACAAATGGTTGCCAAGTGTTCCAAAAAAACATTTTCTTTGTATAAACCACTTCTAATTTTAATATCACAAGTCAGTTTATCATTTAATGCACATTTCCATGTTTCATTATACCATTCTTCTAGTTTTAGGTCAACATTTAATTTCCAATATCTAGCAATTATCTAATCATAATCCACATTTAAGAAAAAAGTCCCAATGGGTTTCTGCTCACCAATAAATGTAGCCAATTATCTTTAATCAAAGAAGTCAGATGTATCCGTCTCATTAACATTATATGGCTGCAAGAAACAGTTGAGATTTCGTTCTGGCTTCTGTTTTGGAAAGTTTGTGGATTGAAGCCACATCAAGAGGATGAGTCTGAGAAATGTGGGGAAAAAATATATTTCTGCAATACTTAAGGGATAGAAATTAAGACGAGACCTTCAGGAAGATCCTCTTGCGGTGTTAACTGGGTTAATCACAGAATGAGGTAGTCCTTGATTTATGACCATAATGGAGCCCAAAATTTCTGTTCTTCAAGAGATATTTGTTAAGTACTTGCAGGACCGCCTACTACCATCAATAGCCTCCCACCGGCCAGTACGCTCTCATAGAGAGGGGCTCTTCTGGGTGCCGTCAGCCAAACAATGTCGGCTGGCGGCCCCCAGGGGGGGAGCTTTCTCTGTGGGGGCACCTACTATCTGGAACGAGCTCCCCCCGGAGATACGGAGGATCCCGGATCTGCCCACCTTCTGCCGCGCTCTTAAGACTTTTCTATTTTGCCAGGCGGGCCTGGCCTAACCACTCTCCATTTTTAGTGTTAAATTTTAATCTTTTTTAAATTATTTGGGGTGTTTTAATTCTGTCTGGGCCAAATTTATTTAATCTGTTTTAGTTGGTTTTAAATTTTGTACAATAATTTTTATTGTTGGCTGTACACCACCCTGAGACCTTCGGGAGTAGGGCGGTACATAAATCCAATAAAACTAAAACTAAACTAAACTAAACTAAGTGAGTTTTGTCCCATTTTACAACTTTTCTTCTCATATTTGTTAAGTGAATCACTTAACTGATCGTTAAATCAGTAACACCGTTGTTAAATGAATCTGGCTTCCTTATTGGCTTTGCTTGTCAGAAGGCCGCAAAAAGTTGATCACATGACCCCAGGACACTGCAACCGTCATAACTATGAAGCAGTTGCCAAGAGTCTGAATTTTGACCATATGACCATGGGGATGCTACAATGGTTGTATGAAAAAAACGTGTGTAAACACTTTTTTCAGGGCTATTATAACTTCAGATGGTCTCTACAGGTAGTCCTCAATTTACAACAGGTCATTTGATGGCCATTCAAAGTCACACTGTCACTGAAAAAAATGAGTTATGACCATTTTTCACCTTTATGACTATTGCAGCATCCCCGTGGTTGCATGATGTACATTTAGACACTTGGCAACTGACTCACATTTATGACTGTTGCAGTGTCCCAGGGGTCATCTGACCCCCTTTTGCGACCTTCTGACAAGCAGAATCAATGCTAATCTAGACCCCTCTGTGGTAGCCCCCACCCTCTGGAACGATCTTCCTCCAGAACTGAGAACAATTGCCGACCTCCGGACTTTTCGTCAGGCTTTGAAGACTTATCTCTTCCAACTTGCTGGACTTGCCTGATCCCTTCTACTTTTTAAATTTTTTTAGAGTTGATTGATTTATTTTAACATTTATTTTGTTTTAAATTTTCAGCCTAATTTATATTTGTTTTTAGTACGATTTTAACTTTTATGTATTGGTTTTTTAGTCGGCTGTTCACCGCCCTGAGTCCGTCAGGAGAAGGGCGGTATATAAATCTAATAAATAAATAAATAAATAATAAATGGGGGAAGTCAGATTCGCTTAACAACCGTGTTACTAATTTAACAACTGCAGCGACTCACTTAACAAATGTGACAAGAAAAGTTGTAAAATGGGACAAAACTCGATTAATAAATTTCTCACATAGCAACAGAAATTTTGAGCTCCATTGTGTTCGTAAGTTGAGAATTACCTGTAAATGAATAGTTTTAAGTCAAGGATTATCTATATTTAGTCTCCTGGGCAGGTTTGGGATTTTTTTTTTCTTTTTAAAACTTTCCTGGCTTGGCTTTCCACCACGCACACGACGGCTCAGAAACTCCGTGCCAGAAGAAAAGCAAGACAGACAACAATATTTGCTTCTGACCAACAGTAGCTCACCACAGCTTACCTGCTTGTCAGGTAACTCAGCTGGTCTTTCGAGCTACACTTGCCTGGCCAGCGGATCCCTTGAAAGAGAAAAGAAATTCGCCCTTGGGGCTCTTGAGGTCAAGAGAAAGTATTTCCCCTCTTCTGAATAATAGGTGGCCTGTACACTCTCAAACTGGATTCAACTCTTTTACATTTGCACATGCCATTTTTTAGGGCTGATGGTTTCCATCACCTTCCTGCCATTCAAGGGCGAATGTACAGCTCTGTTATAGAATGTAAAGGTAGAAAGGGGAATTTTGAGGTCATCTAGCCCAACCGCCTGCCCTGTACAAGAATCCATTACTGTAGTGTCCATGAGAGATGGCTGCCCATTCAACCATGAGGAGTTGTCGTTGAATTTGCTGATGTCCCAGATCTGCTTCCATATCATTCTAATGCAGGAGTGGGAATGATGCCCCCCCCCCTTTATGACTTGTAGACTTCAATTCCCAGAATTCCTGAGCCAGCCATGGGAGCAATTCTGGAAGTTGAAGTCCACAAGTCACAAAGGGGGCGGGGGGCATCATTCCCAACTCTTGTTTTAATGTACCATGTCTTGTCTTGTCAACTTGGAATAAACCAGCTCTGTCTTTTGCCTTAAGGTTTTTGCAGTTCTTTTGAAAGCAGCAATTCTGTCTTCTTGTGGTTGTCTTTTCTTCAATGCTCAAGGTATTTTGTGCTTTCAGCAGCTTTTTCATACAACGTTGGCTTTTTCTTCCGGGCAATTTCTAGCTTGTTTGATATCCCCTAGTCATTTCTTTACCCACCTTCCTGTTGGGTTGTTCCTCACATCCAGAAAGATTTTTTTTTTTAAAATTAGATTTATATGCCGCCCTTCTCCGGAGACTCAGGGCGGCTTACAAGCGTTAAGCAATAGCCTTCATACTTTTGTATATTTATACAAAGTCAGCTTATTGCCCCCACAAACTGGGTCGTCAATTGACCTACCTTAGAAAGGATGGAAGGCTGAGTCGACCTTGAGCCTCGAACTTGCAATAATTGCAGACAGCTGAATGTTAATAACAGGCTATCTAGCCTGTTGAGCTATCTGAGGCTTAAGCTGTAATCAACTTTTAAAAATCCAAATTCTGCAGAATGGGAAGGCTGTTTCTTCAATTACCCAGAGCAGGGGTCTCCAACCTTGGTAACTTTAAGACTTGTGGACTTGTGGACAAATCTCAACTCTGGGAGTTGAAGTCCACAAATCTTAAAGTTGCTAAGGCTGGAGACCCCTAGCCCAGAGACAGCTCGGTGGGCAGGGAGGGTAAAGGGGAATATTTCCACTCCGAAAGAAGGCATCTGTTCTTTCAATTGTTTCTTTTGAACAACTATCTGGTGTAGGAGAAAGATACTTTGTGCATGTTAGGGGCCCTTGGCTCAAAAATGACGAAGAGGTACAGAATGTAAATTCGAGAGATCAATTAGGACATACTTTGAATTCTTTTCCCCTAGACTCCTCCTTTTTTCCTAGCAGCCTAAGCAGCCTAAAAGAAGCCAAATTACAGCACAAGATATACTTACAACTATTCATTTAATGATCCAAGTTACAATGCAATGGCACTAAAAAAAAAGTGATGTGACGGTTTTTTTCACATTTATGGCGAGTGCAGCTTGCCCATGGTGGTGGGATCAAATTTCAGGTGCATGGCAATTGATATATATTTATGTGGGTTGCAGTGTCCCCCGGGCTCATATGATCCCCTTTTGCAACCTTCTGATAAGTAAAATCAACAGGGAAATCAGGTTCACCTATACAAATGTGTGACTAACTAAACAACTGCAGTGATTCACTTAACAATTGTGGCAAGAATGAAGCAAAATTTATTTTAATTTACTTAACAGAGGGTTTAACAATAGCAATTTTGGGCTTTGTTGTGGCCATAAATCCAGGACTTTCTAGTTAGTACTATAATTTACAGGTCGTCCTCAGGTACGACCCCAAATGAGCCCAAAATTTATGTGGTTAATTGAAAAACTTTTTAAGTGGATTTGTCTCATTTTATGATTTTTCCTGCCACATTTCTTTTGTTTTTTAAAAAGTAATATTTATTAAATTTCCAAAGATTAAAATACACAGTACAAAAAGAAATATAATACACAAAAGAAGCAACAAACACACACACACACACACACACACAAATATAAACAACCAAATACAAACATATCAAAATTTCAATACTAGTTAACTTTTCTGCATCGGTATCTCTAGCCCACTGATGGCTAAACTTTTTGCTGTAGTGTGCCAAAAGCGGGGGAGCACGGGGAGGGAGGCACGCGTGTGCATGCCCACACCCATAATTCAATGCCTCCTGTGCCTCACCTCAGGTGCATGACTTTTGGCATCCAACGGCCAAAATAAAAAGACGTTTTTTTTCCAACAAGCTGGGATGGCCTAAACACGAATTTTAACTGTCGGTTTATTTTTAATACACTGGGCCAAATTATTTAACTTTTTAAATTTTGTATATGGGTATGTTTTATTGTTGGCTGTACACTGCCCTGAGTCCTCTGGGAGAAGGGCGGTATAAAAATTGAAAGAAAGAAAGAAAGAAAGAAAGAAAGAAAGAAAGAAAGAAGGAAGGAAGGAAGGAAGGAAGGAAGGAAGGAAGGAAGGAAGGAAGGAAGGAAGGAAGGAAGGAAGGAAGGAAGGAAAGAGCAAAAAGGTTGTCGGTGGGCCCAGTAGGCCCGCTTTTTGTCCTCCCCAGGCTCCAGAGGCTTTCTTGGAGCCTGGGAAAGGAGAAAACAGCCTCCCCTACACCCCCCTCCCGCCAAGGCCCTTTGGAGTCCGGAAACAGCCCATTTCCCAACAACTGGTGGGCCTGGAAGGCCCGAATATCAGCTGGACAGCACGTGCACGCACACGCATGCTGGAGCTGAACTAGGGCAATGCCCCCTCTTTTTTAAGCTTAAAGTTTTATGGGTTTTAAATTTTAATTGCCTACTGGGTTTTTTAACTTTATTGGGCCAAAATTATTTAATTCTTTTATTAATATTTTAAATTTTGTATTGGAGTGCTTTTTATTCTTGGCTGTACACCGCCCTGAGTCCACTAGGAGAAGGGCAGTATATAAATTTAATAAATAAAATAAAAAAATAAATAAATGCTCATGTGCCCACAGATATGGCTCCGTGTGCCACCTGTGGCACGTGTAACATGGGCTCTAGCCTATTTAACCTCTTTACGCAAATTCTACTTCTAAATATCTCTATCTTAAACGTACGTCTTTATCTATCTTGCCACGTTTCTTAAGTGAATCACGGCAGTTGTTAAACGAGTCGCGCGGTTGTTAAGTGAACTTGGGTTCCCCCCTTGACGTTTGGTGGCGAAAGTCCTAACCACCAGTCAATTATCCAGCATCTGAATGCAAATCACGTGATAAAGTGTGTGTGTGGGGGGGGGGAAACGGTCGTTTCCGAACGAGGCGCCGCAAATGCGAGGACTACTTTCATCCCTCAACCCAAGGCGGGGATTGGAGTATTATTGACAGCGCCCCAGCCAATAACCGAGCCAGCCTCTTTTTTCCCTTCCTCCAATCTCCGCCCACCGTCGGTGACCCCACCCTACCCCCACCCACTCCCCCCACCCCAAGGGGGAGGAGGGGCTTCGGGGCGCACACCACGGCGCAGGCGCCATCTTGTGGGTGGCGTCACTCGGGCCGCTCTCTTTCTTTCCAAGTGGAGGAGGAGGGGCATGAAAGGAAGAGAGAGGAGGGGAAAAAAAAGGTGGGAGGTAGGTGGGTGGGTGGGAGGGGGGAAAGTCTGAGCTTGCGGAGGAGGCGCCGAACCGGCGACCCGCTCAAGATGGCGCCCGCGGGAGCCCCGCCCCGCGCGCCGTGCGCGTGACGTCACCGCCCCTGGGCAAAAAAAAAAGGCAGGTGGGGAAGCCAAACCAACCGGGCGAAGTTTGGGTCCCTTTGCGAGGCGTCGGCGGCGGCGGCGTCTTCTTTCCCAGCTTCGGAGCCATGGCCGCGGAGGATTCAGCCTCGCTGGCCTGGTCCATCGACAGGGATGATTACGAGCTGGAGGAGGTGATCGGTGAGTCTGGCTAGGCCCCGCGGGTGGGCAGAAGGGGGCGTGCGTGCCCGGTGCCCGGGAAGGACGGTTTTGCGCAGGGCGGTTGGAAGAGATGCGGGGGGGTCCCTGGGTTTTTTTTGGGGGGGGGGGGCTTCCTTCTGCCCATCCCCCTGCAGGCACCGGTGCTGGGTGCAAAAGAGGGGCAGCCCCATGCAGCCCCCCCCCTCCCAATAAGGGTGGGTGGGGGGGGTTGTAGAGAAGAGAAGGAAGACCTTTCCCATTGTGCCAGGTCGGGGGTTGCAATTCCTGGGTGGGAGTCAAGGAAGGGGGTTGGGAGTGGGAGTGGGGGTGGGTGGTCTGTGGTTGGCATCCGACCCTTGGTGCAGCCAAGGTGACCTCACTGGTCTCCTGTGCTTGGGGAGTGGGGGGGTGGGGTGGAGATGCCTTTGGGAGGGCAGGGTGTACGGATTGCTAAGGGAGAGAAGATGTTCGTGGTCTTTGGAAAGGGTCAAATAGATTTGGAAAGGACCTTGGAGGTCTTCCTACTCCAGGGTTCTCCAACCTTGGGCGCTTTAAGCCTGGTGGACTTCAACTCCCAGAATTCCCCAGCCAGCTGGCAGTGTTTAAGCTTGGAGTTAAGGTAGTGGGGGTTGGACTAGAAGAAGGGTTCTCCAACCTTGGCCGCTTTAAGCCTGGAGGACTTCAACTCCCACAATTCCCCAGCCAGCTGGCAGTGTTTAAGCTTGGAGTTAAGGTAGTGGGGGTTGAACTAGGACAAGGGTTCTCCAACCTTGGGCGCTTTAAGCCTGGTGGACTTCAACTCCCAGAATTCCCCAGCCAGCTGGCACTGTTTAAGGTTGGAGTTACGGTAGTGGGAGTTGGACTAGAAGAAGGGTTCTCCAACCTTGGCCGCTTTAAGCCTGGTGGACTTCAACTCCCAGAATTCCCCAGCCAGCTGGCTGGCTGGGGAATTCTGGGAGTTGAAGTCCTCCAGGCTTAAAGCGGCCAAGGTTGGAGAACCCTTGTCCTAGTTCAACCCCCACTACCTTAACTCCAAGCTTAAACACTGCCAGCTGGCTGGGGAATTCTGGGAGTTGAAGTCCACCAGGCTTAAAGCGCCCAAGGTTGGAGAACTCTTGTTCTGGTCCAACCCCCACTACCTTAACTCCAAGCTTAAACACTGCCAGCTGGCTGGGGAATTCTGGGAGTTGAAGTCCTCCAGGCTTAAAGCGGCCAAGGTTGGAGAACCCTTGTCCTAGTCCAACTCCCACTACCGTAACTCCAACCTTAAACAGTGCCAGCTGGCTGGGGAATTCTGGGAGTTGAAGTCCTCCAGGCTTAAAGCGGCCAAGGTTGGAGAACCCTTGTCCTAGTTCAACCCCCACTACCTTAACTCCAAGCTTAAACACTGCCAGCTGGCTGGGGAATTGTGGGAGTTGAAGTCCTCCAGGCTTAAAGCGGCCAAGGTTGGAGAACCCTTCTTCTAGTCCAACCCCCACTACCTTAACTCCAAGCTTAAACACTGCCAGCTGGCTGGGGAATTCTGGGAGTTGAAGTCCACCAGGCTTAAAGCGCCCAAGGTTGGAGAACTCTTGTTCTGGTCCAACCCCCACTACCTTAACTCCAAGCTTAAACACTGCCAGCTGGCTGGGGAATTCTGGGAGTTGAAGTCCTCCAGGCTTAAAGCGGCCAAGGTTGGAGAACCCTTCTTCTAGTCCAACCCCCACTACCTTAACTCCAAGCTTAAACACTGCCAGCTGGCTGGGGAATTCTGGGAGTTGAAGTCCACCAGGCTTAAAGCGCCCAAGGTTGGAGAACTCTTGTTCTGGTCCAACCCCCACTACCTTAACTCCAAGCTTAAACACTGCCAGCTGGCTGGGGAATTGTGGGAGTTGAAGTCCTCCAGGCTTAAAGCGGCCAAGGTTGGAGAACCCTTCTTCTAGTCCAACCCCCACTACCTTAACTCCAAGCTTAAACACTGCCAGCTGGCTGGGGAATTCTGGGAGTTGAAGTCCTCCAGACTTAAAGCGCCCAAGGTTGGAGAACTCTTGTTCTGGTCCAACCCCCACTACCTTAACTCCAACCTTAAACACTGCCAGCTGGCTGGGGAATTCTGGGAGTTGAAGTCCTCCAGGCTTAAAGCGGCCAAGGTTGGAGAACCCTTGTTCTGGTCCAACCCCCACTACCTTAACTCCAAGCTTAAACACTGCCAGCTGGCTGGGGAATTGTGGGAGTTGAAGTCCTCCAGGCTTAAAGCGGCCAAGGTTGGAGAACCCTTCTTCTAGTCCAACCCCCACTACCTTAACTCCAAGCTTAAACACTGCCAGCTGGCTGGGGAATTGTGGGAGTTGAAGTCCTCCAGGCTTAAAGCGGCCAAGGTTGGAGAACCCTTGTCCTAGTTCAACCCCCACTACCTTAACTCCAACCTTAAACGCTCAAAAGAACCATTTGGACCCCTTTCCCACAGAAAAGAAAACACCGGGAGCCACAAAACCCTTCCCGTGCCTGACTTATTTCTTGAAGCGGCCACAAAACTAGCTTAAGTAATTAAATGAAACATCCTGTTGTCTTCTGAAACTTTTCTTTTCTTGGAGTTATCCATGGTTGGCCTACCGGGGGTTGAAAAGCTCAATAAATCGCATGCCGGCAGGTATCGCACAATTGGCGGTTGTGACGCATATTTTAAGCGACGGGGAGCTGCAGCAGAGGGGTGAAAAGAGCCACATGCGGCTTCAGAGCTGCAGGTTGCTGACCCCTGCCCTATGCAATTCGAGACCAGTGGCTGTCCAATCTCTTCTTAAAAACCTCCAGCCATGGAGCAGGCAAAGCCTTTCCCACTGGTTAATTGTCCTCTCAGGGTTAGGAACCTTCTCCTTATTCCTAGGTTGCTCCTTTCTCTCCTTGCAGAGGGGTGACCCTGGGTTAAGGGGATAGGGTAGCCTTGATGGCAGGAAGGGCTGAAGACTTTCTTATCTGCTGGAAGACTGGGTGAGCTCCCTTGGGCAGTCGATGGGGCTCCTGGGAGAAGAGACATCGGACTGAATGTCTGTGGAGATTCTCCACCATCTTGGTGGCGCTGGTGTGGGCATGGCCAACTTGACGTCATGACTGTTGGGGGAGCCTATGGCGGCCCAAGTGCTGTGCCAGTGAAAACAGGCTCCCAGGCTCTGTTTTTGGCTGCACCATCCCCCTCTGCAGGCGGCCCTTCCGAGCTCTGTTTTCGTTGGCAGAGGAACTCTGAACCGGTCCTCCATTGTTTTCAGGGCGTCCCCACAGGCCAGATCTAATCACCCCGTGGGCCGGTTCTGGCCTCCGGGCCTTGCGTTGGACACTCCTGGATTAGATGGACCAGCGGCCTAATCCAGCTGTATACCGCTTACATTTTTCCTTTTGGTCCTCTGAAGGCAACCTGCTAGGAGACACCTGAGCTTCCTTTTGTTGGCCACCAGAGGTACAGGCGGCGAGGTTAGATGGGCCAGGGTTCCATCCAGCAACCCACTTATTGCTTTTCTCCTTCTCTTCTTCTCTGTTCTCCAGAGCCCATCTGCTGAGAGACAGGTGGGCTTCCTTAGGAACGCGATTGGTCCCTGGGAGAACAGGTGGCTCGGCTAGATGGGTCACGGGTCCCATCCAGCAGGGCAGAGCTTCTGTTCTAAAGTTCGGTTTCGGGGCAGGGAAAGCCTTGGAAGAAATGCTTTGAAGAGAAGAAACGATCCTCTGTCCTTTCAGACGCTGCCTTTTAATCAGCTTCTTGTCTTTCCCTTGAAAGTGCTATGCAAGAATTAAAAATATTTGCTTCTGGGAAGTTTGGCATTGAAGGATTTGTGCTTGTGTTTTGAGATATGTGTATCTGGTCTTAAACTGAAAGGCATACCAACTCCCGTTTGTTTGTTTTATTCAAGTGCACATAGACTTTAATTCCATTCCCGAGGCAAGCACTGATAGTTATGATGATGAATGTGTTATGTTTCTGTGGGTGCTGGGGTTCCTATAAAATTATGACCATTAGTGTTAGCTTGAGTATTCATTAGTACAAAGAAAGAGCCTTGCATTTTTTGACTAACTCAGCTTGAAGTCTCTCTCTCTCCCCTTCCCCCCACTCCCCACTCCTCCAATTAATGCTTGAGGGATGAAAAAAAAAAACCTGAATACTTGTGGTTTAAAGGCTTTGAGGCTGGGGGTGTGGCTGTGCTCTAATTTTGTTTGCAGTTAAGATTCATTGTCCTCAAACTTTCTCCAGCTGCAATTATAGAAATACTGCATATAAGAAAGGATTTGCACTTTTTAAATTTTTTGGCTAGCATGGAAACTGGGCATTTTTGGTTGTGGGTATATTTCAATTCTCAGGAATGTCTTGAAGATCAAAGAGAAATGACGTGGAAGACATGGCAACCTCACAGAGGTTTGAATCCAACCCTTCAGGGACTGCAGGAAAGTGGGTGCTTGTTCATCCTTCCTAAGAGGAAACTGAGGCTCCTAAAATTACTTCAGATATTTGGGTTGTTCATCACACTAACACTAACTGCTGTATAGCCCATTTCTCTTGGCTTAGTTATGTGCTCAAACTCATCTTATTTGGGTCCATTCAAGAGGAAAGTTGAATAAGCCCAGCTGGACAGACTCTTTTGTCACTAATGTTGGGGAATATTGCGGTTCAAAGATTGGTTTATTGATAGATTATGATCAAATTCACGTTTCCTTAAAATCAGCGTTTCTCAACGCTGGCAACTTGAAGATGTGTGGACTTCAACTCCCAGAATTCCCCAGCCAGGGGAATTCTGGGCGTTGATGTCCACACATTTTCAACTTGCGAAGCTTGAAAAACAGTAGCCTAGATCCACACATTCCTTAATAACCTGAAACCTTAATTTATAATCCATGGTGACCTGAGCTGACTCAGGTCAAACCAACTCATCATGGCATTGTGTACATTGTCAAATTTTGGGCTTTCCCACTGTGGTCCCACAACATAGTGGGAAAGTTGATGCTGCTACAATCAAATCTGAGAAGCTATATCTTATTTGCTAGTTATTTTATTTTATTTTCCACTTTACCCTTCATTATATGGTCTGCTATCCTTGGCATCGCATGTGAACTTGCCCATTGTGGCTCAGTGTGATTTGTGAATCAGACCATTATGACTTGATCTACAGGTCATGGTTTAACCCCTACATGAATTAAGTCTATTACTATTCACAATTCCTCAGTGTTTGCGAAAAGTCTTATTCAATACCGTTACCGAAGGTTTGGTATTGCCACCAAAGTGAATGGATCGGTTATGGGTCGAACTTGGCTGCTTCCAGCGAGGGAGCCATTGCCCTTTCCGAGCCACATCTAGTCTGTTTCTTAATTTGGATTTTGTCTATGCAAAGTCTGTGTTCTTCCTTCCTCACCTTCAGAGAACACAAACACGGTGACTTTTAGAGGGTTCTGAGAGGGGAAAAACCCGTAAGGAAAAATTCAGCTGTCTCTAAGCTTTTCATTCTTGTGCTTCTATGTTTTATCTAGCTGGGCAATCTCCTGATATGACTTGGTTTAACAAGTATACACCCACCGTGATGGTTTGTCCAGCAAGCCTTGGATTACATTAGCCTGATTTGAGAACATAAGCATTTCTTGGTACTATCAACGGGGCTAAGACTGAATTAGATTTCTATATCACTGCACATCAAGGAACCTGTGTGTCTATATAGGACACTGCACAGCAGAACAACCAACACAAGGACAGTTTTTCCCCGAATGCCCTCACTCTGCTAAACAACTAATTCCCATAACTCGGTCAAACTATTTACTAAGACTGTATTACAATTATTCTTCTCATCCTCCCTATTACCTATCTCCTCCTACTTCCGACTATAACTTTGTTGCTTGTATCTCTACGATTTATATTATTTTATTTGTTTCCTAGTATGATTTGATTACTTATTTATTTATTTATTATTTATTTTATTTTATTGAATTTCTATACCACCCTTCTCCCGAAGGACTCAGGGCGGTGCACAGCCACATTAAAATAACCTAGTGTACAAAATTTAAAAGACAATTAAAACAATTTGGCTCCCCAAATTAAAAAATGTGTAGGTTATTTAGTAACCTATGACTATCACTAAGTATTGTATCTTATGATTCTTGACGAGTGTATTTTTTTTTCTTTTATGTACACTGAGAGCATATGCACCAAAGACAAATTCCTTGTGTGTCCAATCACATTTGGCCAATAAAGGATTCCTATTCTATTCTTTCTATTCCACTCCACTCCACTCCACTCCACTCCATTCCACTTCTATTCTATTCTATCCTGTCCTGTCCTGTCCTGTCCTATCCTACCCTACCCTACCCTACCCTACCCTACCCTACCCTACCCTACCCTACCCTACCCTACCCTACCCTACCCTACCCTACCCTACCCTACCCTACCCTACTCTATTCTATTCTATTCTATTCTATTCTATTCTATTCTATTCTATTCTATTCTATTCTATTCTAGGATAGTTGTATAGGAATTTCATTCATATTTCTGCAAATATATAGGTAATCCTCGACTTACAACAGTCGGTCGTTTAGTGACCGTTCAAAATTACAATGCCACTGAAAAATGTGACTTATGATTTTTTTTTCACAGTTACCACTTTTGGAGCATCCTCATGATCGTGTGATCAAAATTCAGAGGCTTGGCAGCTGGCTCACATTTATGACCGCTTGCAGTCTGCCGTCATCATGTGATCCCCTTTTGTGACCTTCTGACCAGCAGAAAGGTCTTCAGTGGGGAAGCCAAATTCACTTAACAACCAAGTTGCTAACTAATCAACGGCAGCGATTCACTTAACGGTTGCGGCAAGAAAGGTCGTAAAATGGGGGCAAACCTCACCTAACAAATGTCAGTGATGATTCCCAAGTGCCGTTGTAGGCAACTCTAAATCAAGATTTTGGGTGGATCTGTCTTTAAAGAGGGACGAGCAAGAATCCCCTCATTTTTTGTGGATAAACTTCCTAAGTTTCATTAGACTTGAATAGAAAAAAACATGCTGTCAATTCTCCTTCTTCTTCATCAGAACTCCTGACTAACCAGACAGTGTAAGTGACGGGTATCAAACTCAAGGCCCGGGGGTCACATCTGACCCATGGGGTGCTTAGATCTGGCCCATGGGGCTGCCTTGGAAACAGCGAAGGATGGCCTACAGTGCCTCTGCCAGTGAAAACAGAGTTTGGATGGGTTACACGCGGCCTCCCAACCTCCGTTTTCACTGGCAGAGGGTTGCAGGTGGCGGTCGCAGCCAAAAATTGAGCCTGGGGGCCCGTTTTCGCTGGTTTGGGCCGCCACAGGCGCCTCTGACACGAGTGACATCGAGCTGGCCACATCCACCCTGCCCCCCCTTCTCCCCAAGGTCAAACACAACCCTGATGCGGCCCGCAATGAAATGGAGTTTGGCACTCCTGGTGTAAGTACTGCCTGAAAACTTTCACTGTCTTCTGTTGGAGGTGGTCTTCCTCCTGGATTTGAACGCTGGACTATACAGGAAGTCCTCAACTTACAACAGTCCATTTAGTGAACGAATGTTTCACTTAGCAACAGAAATGTTGGGCTCCGTTGTGGTCGTAAGCTGAGGACTGCCTGTAATGGTTTCACCCAAGTTTAAGTCAAGTCCTCCCGCTTCTTCCAACAGTAGCGAATCCTTTGGTCCTGCAAACGTGTCTAGTTCGGTTCTTGAAAACGAAGTCCCTTTAAGATGGCGTATGTTTCTGTCTTAGTTACCCTTTCTTCTCTTCCACAGCTAAACTCGAATCTCCTTCCACACAAAATGAACAGTCTGGTTCTAATTTTTCTCCTTTTGGTTCCTTTAAAATTAGAACTAGGTCTGGTCTTAACAGTCCTTTTGGGAACTGGTAAATGGAGTGATGGTTACTGGCAGTCTCACAGAAAACAAAAATCTCACTGACAAGACTGTCGTTCCTTGTTTTCATATGTTTCATGTTTCTTTTCAAAGCGACAGTGAATGAAATGCAAAGATTGGCCTTTTCACCCAGACCCTACCACCTCCGTTTTTTTACCTGCTAGTTTTAGCAGTTTAGCTGATCTGCTTTTTGAAATTTCTCTTCCCCCCCCTCCCCCTCTTCATCCTTCCCCGTCAATTCTTGAATGCTTTTGCATAGCCAGGATGCGGCTAAAATTCCTTGCAATGGAATTTTAATGGTTCTTCTCTCTGTTTCTGCAATCCCGTCTTTTCCCTATCCCTTCAAGAAAGAGGTGCAATTGAAAACGGATTCATTATTTTTCTCTTCCCTCCGTCTTCAATCCTGCAACAGGATACGGAAGTAGGCAGTGAAAGTTATGTATTAATAGTCTCATGCTTTGCCAATAAAACAAAGCGCCGTATTTGTACCAGGAAATTGAGCAGAATATAATGAAAAAAATGAGATCTGCAGTCATAAAAAAGCATATTTGCGGAAAGGCTCCTTACTTTGAATGGACTTAAAATCTCTCAAGACTCGCTTAATCACGTTCAAGAACTAACTGACGGTCTGGTTGAAACCTTGTGTTTCATTTGTGAGACATCCTGGAAAATTGGGAAGATGACTGAAGGGGAACATATGTGCCCATTTTCCAAAAGGGGAGGAGAAAAAACTCTAATGCACTGTTTTTCAACCCATGGAACGCATACCGCTTGTGGTATTTCAGCTCCTGACAGGTGGTTCACGTACGATGGGTTGAAAAGCACTGTAAAAAAAACAAAGTGTAAAAACAAAGTGTAAAAGTGTAGCTCCGCACAGGCCTGAGCTAGAGTGGTGGTATTGCCGGGCCTCCGCTGAGCGGCCAGGATCGGTTCACGCAGCTCCCCTTGATTGGCGCTTGGGGAGCCTTGGGGCAGCCTGAGGTGCACCAAAGAGAAAAGGAGGAGGGGGGGAGAATATAAAAGGAGGAGGTTTGGGGGGGGAAGGGAGAGAAAAAAAGACGGGGAAAATGAAGGGGATGGAGAAAGAGAGACGAAGAAGAGATTTCTTTGAGGCAAGCAGAGAGAGAGAAGGGAATAGAACTGTGCAAAGATTAATGTTAGAGAAACAGGCACAAGTTTCCCATTAAAAGAGTGGTAAGTGGGTGTACAGATAGTCCTCAACCTACAATTGAGCCCAAAATTTATGTTGCTAAGTGAGAAATTAGTTAGATTTTTCTTGGCACATTAGTTAAGTGAATCACTGCAGTTGTTAAATTAAGTGGAATTTAAGTGGAATCTGGTTTGCCCACGGACTTGACTTGTCAAAAGGTTGCAAAAGGGGATTACAGGACCTGAGGACACTGCAACCGTCATAAATATGAATCAGTTGCCAAGCATCCGAATGCAAATCACGTGACCCTGGAGATGCTGCAATGATCATTAAAGGCGAAAAATGATCATGTCAATTTAATGGTAATAGTGGAAAGTTTGGTCTAGTGGTTAAGGCACCAGGCTAGAAAGCAAGAGACCATGAGTTCAAGTCTCATCTTAGGTGTGAAAGCCAGCTGGGTGAGTTTGGGCCAATCACCCGGAGACCATGAGTTCAAGTCCTGCCTTAATCATAAAAACCAGTTGGTTGACTTTGGGCCAGTCAGTCTGTGTCAACCCAACCCACATCATAGAGTGGTTGTTGTGAGGAAGATGGGATGAGGAAGATTGGATATGTTTTAGTGGTGGGTTGCTACCGGTTCGCCCCAAATCAGGTGAAGTGGTGGTGGCGGCATCGGGAGGCTCCGTCCACCGGCCTGGACACTCCTGCGCATGTGCAGGAGTACGAGTGCGCCCACAAACCCTGACAGTCATACTTGTAAAAAAATAATAGATGTAGCCCCGACTTACAGCAGTATATTTAGTGATAACAGCGATGAAAAAAGTGACTTATAACAGTTTTTCACACTTACGACCGTTGCAGCATCCACATGGCCAAAATTCGGATGCTTGATTACTGACTCGTATTTAGGACATTTGCAATATCCTGGGGTCATGTGATCCCCTTTGCTTCCCCTTCTGACAAGCAAAGTCAATGGGGAAGAAGCCGGATTCCCTTAATGAACATGTTACCTATTAACTTAATAACTGCAGTGACTCACTTAACAAATGTGGCAAGGCAGGTTGTAAAATGGGGCAAAGATCACTAAACAAATGTCTCACTTAGCAACATAAATTTTGGGCTCAATTGTGGTCATAGGTCGAGGCCTACATTTACCAGGAAACAGTACTCTTGTAAGTCAAGGATTACCTGTAATGGCAGGATGCAAATAAATAAGACCAGTGGTCTTCCAGGTGTGATTCAAGGTGTTGGTTATGACCTTTAAAGTGCTCCATGGCTTAGGACCTGGGTACCTACGAGACCGCCTTCTGCTACCAATAACCTCCCACTGGCCAGTTCGCTCCCACAGAGAGGGTGCCGTCAACCAAACTTAGCCAGCTGGCGACCCCCAGGGGGAGAGCCTTCTCTGTGGGAGCTCCTGTCCTTTGGAACGAACTGCCCCCGGAAATACGCACGATCTCCGACTTCCGTGTTTTTCGCTGTGCCCTCAAGACCCTGCTCTTCCGACAGACGGGGCTATCTCTGCAATATGAATTTTAAATTCGGGATTTTAACTTGGGTTTTTAATTAATTTCGGCTGAAATTATAATAATTTTAATAATTTTAATTTTTAAATTGGGATGTCTGTATACTTTGTGTTTTTATTTGGCTGTGCACCGCCCCGAGTCCTTCGGGAGAAGGGCGGTATAGAAATATAATAATAATAATAATAATAATAATAATAATAATAATAATAATAATAATAATAATAATAATAATAATAATAATAATAATAACAACAACAACAATAATAACAATAACAAGTAAAAATTTTAAAAACCAGATGGAGAGGTATAGGACGGGTATCTGGCTACATAATACTGTATTTCCCTGAAAATAGACCCTGTCTTAAATTTTTTTGAACCCTGAAATAAGCGCTTGGCATGCACTCAAAAACCCGATTGGGCTTATTATCAGGGATTTCTTATTTTGGGGGAAACAGGGTAGTGACCCAGCAAGATGATCCAGCTATAAAGAAAACAGAAGTATTTTGCTGTCATAGTTAAGGTTGTAGTGGCAGTATTGTGGTGGCATTGACAGGAGTTTACTGTATTCAAATCCTAGAAAATAAAGGTTCCACTTAACAAGTAATCCTGAATTAGGCCCGTAATGACAGTTGTAAAACTGACAGTTATAAAACAGACTCTGATGTGACCCAATTTTACAACCTTTTTGCAGGAGTTGTTAAGTGAATGCTGCAGACATTAAGCAAACCAATTCTACACTATGAGTTCGTGTTCTTGGAAAATGCTGGTGTTTGGTAAAACTGTTTGTAAAATGCAAAAATGGTTGTCAATGCAGGGGAAACCATTGGAACTTCAGAACCGGGTTGTAAGTAATCCTTGGAAGGTCTGTAGTAATTTTAAACGGCACATTATTAAGCGACCGGTCATAAGTCGAGGACTTACGTCAGTGCTGCTTTTGATCAGCCCTGGCTCCATCTATTTCTGGATCCCAGAGTTTGAAAGGGATTAAGATAAATTGGAACAGGTTCAAGGAAGGGCAGAAGGAGAGAACAAGAAGCTCAGCCCTCTGAAGAGAGAGTGAAGGAGGTGAGTAGATCTGGCCTTGAGAAGATGGCCATAAAAGGGGGTTGGGGGCGTGCGGCAAGTAGAATAGTATTTTTTATTTATTTATTTGTTTGTTTGTTTGTTATATTTCTATACCGCCTTTCTCCCGCAGGACTCAAGGAGGTGTACAGTCAAGAAAAAATAAAAGATACATAAACATCATAAAATTGATAATTAAAATTATAGCATAGTTTAGCCCAAATTAAATAAAACCCAGAATTATATAATATTTTAATCATTCCCAGTTAACATGCTTAGCCCCGCCTGATTGAACATCAGGGTCTTGAGGGCACAGCGGAAAGCACAGGGATTAGGGATGTTTCGTATTTCAGGGGGCAGTTCATTCCAAAGGGTTGGAGCCCTCACAGAGGAGGCCCTCTCCCTGGGAGTCGCCAGTCGGCACAATTTTTAAATCAGATGTCATAGAGCAGAGATGGGGAATGATGGCCCCTTTATGACTGATGGACTTCAGCTCCCAGAATTCCTGAGCCAACCATGCAGCCATGATGGTTCAGGAATTCTGGGAGCTGAAGTCCACAAGTCACAAAGGAGCCATAATTCCCCATCCCTGTCATAGAGGATTTTCAGCTCTATGATTTCCAGCTGAATCTTTAGAAAAATAATTCGGCGAAGAGCAGTTTAACAATGGAATCAAGTGACCCCAGGGAGGCCTTTGAGTATTCAAATATACCCTGTTTCCCCGAAAATAAGGCCCAACTGGAAAATAAGTCCTAGCATGATTTTTCATAATATAACCCCTACCCCCAGAATAACCCCCAAAATAAGATTGTCAGCCAGATGGATGCATTTAGTACCATATTTCCCCCAAAAATAAGACCTAACCAGAAAATAATCCCTAATGCGTCCTTTGGAGCAAAATTTAATATAAGGCCCTGGGGAAACAGTTGGTCCTCGACTTACGACTACAACTGAGCCCAAAATTTCTGTTGCTCAGTGAGACATTTCTTAAGTGGGTTTTGTCCCATTTTTACAACCTTCCTTGCCATATTTGTTAAGTGAATCACTGCATTGTTAAATCAGTAACGTGGTGTTTTTTTTTTAATTTAATTTGATTTATATGCCGCCCTTCTCCGGAGACTCGGGGCGGCTTATAATGCGTTAAGCAATAGCCTTCATACTTTTGTATATTTTATACAAAGTCAGCTTATTGCCCCCACAAACTGGGTCCTCAATTTACGCACCTTAGAAAGGATGGAAGGCTGAGTCCACCTTGAGCCTGGTGAGAATTGAACTTGCAGTAATTGCAGGCAGCTGGATGTTAAATGCTGTCTTAGTAGGAGGCATTAGCCTCCTACGCCACTCAGGCTCCTGAGTGGTGGTTAACCTTCACTCAGGTTAAGTGAATCTGGCTTCCCCAAGGACTTTTTGCACATTCGAAGTTGACCAAAGATGATCACATCACCCCAGTAACACTGCAATTGACATAAATGCGAGTCACTTGCCAAGCTGAATTTTGATCACGTGACCGTGGGGATGCCGTAATGGTTGCAAGCGTGAAAACTTCTTTCAGTGATTGGCGTAACTTTGAATGGTCACGAAAGAATAACAACTTACAATTGTTGCAGCATCCCCACTGTCACGTGATCAGAATTCGGATGCTTGAGGACTGGCATGTCCTTATGATGGTTGCAGTGTCATGTGATGAACTTCTAACAAACCAAGTCTATGAAGAAGTCAGAATCACTTTAACAGTTGCAGTGACTCACTTAACAACAGTGGCATAAAGTAGGACTAAAATCATTAGCTCGCTTAGTAATGGAAATGTAGGGCTCCGTTGTGGTCCTCAAGGCTACCTGTACAAGTCAAACAGTAATTGGTTGTCAAGACTTGATTCCAGCGCTCCGGGAAGGGGAGGTGGGACTGGATGGCCTCAAGGGGTCCCTTCCAGCTCTAGGATTCTCTGTTTAATAAAGCTTCCCACTTTGTGAGAACTGCACTTTTTTTTTTTAATTTGATTTATATGCCGCCCTTCTCCGGAGACTCAGGGTGGCTTACAATGCATTAAGCAATAGTCTTTTGTATATTTATTAATACAAAGTCAGCTTATTGCCCCCACAAACTGGGTCCTCAATTTACCCACCTTAGAAAGGATGGAAGGCTGAGTCCACCTTGAGCCTGGGGAGATTCGAACTTACAGTAATTGCAGACAGCTGGAGTTAAATTACAATGCGTTAGTCTGCTGAGCTATCCAGGCACTTGGTGCTACCAGAATAACAAAGAGTTGGAAGGGACCTTGGAGGTCTTCCAGTCCAATCTCCTTCTCAATCATCATCTCAGCCAAATGGCTATCCAATTTCTTCTTAAAAACTTGCAGTGTTGGGAGCATTCACAACTTCTAGAGGCAAGCTGGTTAATCGTTCTCACTGACGGGAAATTTTCTCCTTAGTTGTAGGTTGCTTCTTTCCTTGATGAGTTTCCATCCATAGTTTTGCCTTCTTGTGCTTTGGAGAATGGATACACACACACACACACACACACACACACACACACACACACACACACACATCCTCCCTCTTATCTGTGGCATCTCCCCAAGTATTACAAAACTGCTATCATGTCAAAAGTTTCTGAACATCAAAAAAAAAAGGGGGAGGGAAGGAAATCCCCTTGCGAAATGTCCTTGCATTATCTAGAGCACGATAGAGGTGTGTGTGTGTGTGTGTGTGTGTGTAACTATTATTCAGCACGATATCTGATTAATTCCATTTGCAAAGACGGCGGTTATGTCCGTGTCATGAGCTGGGATTAGCTGAAAGTGACAAATTATGTCTGAGCCTCTGGGGGCTTAAAAGGTGCAGGCCCCCGCCACCCATTCCTAGAGGCAGCTCCTGGTTTAAATGGATTGCGCATTTCGTTCACCCCTATTTTGCTTCCGTGCTTTCAGTCCCGTGGAAAGGATAGTAAGTGCACTGGACTTAATGACTAAAGTTGAGCCTAAAATCTATGTTGCTAAATAGAACATTTATCAACTGAGTTTTCCTCCATTATATGACCTTTCTTGCTATAATTGTTACGTGAATCACTGTAGTTGTTAAGTTAGTAATATGCTTGTTAAGTTAGTACCACGCTTGTTAACAACTGTAGTTGTTAAGTTAGTAAGATGCTAGACTAAGTGAGTCTAGTTTCCCCATTGACTTTGCTTGTCAGAAAGTCGCAAAAAGGGATCACATATTTCAGGGACATTGCAACCGTCATAAACGTGAATCACGTTGCCAAGCAATCAAATTCTGATCATGTGACCAAGGGGATGCTGCAATGGTTGTGAGAAAAATGGACACAGGCCATTTTTTTTTCAGTGCTCTGTGTAATTTTGAATGGTCATTCAAATGACCTTGTTGTAAGTCAAGGAACATCTCTAGTGGTATTGGGTTGGCCCCAATCAAACTGTGGAATTTATGCCTATGGAGATTCTCAGTCATCCAGGTCATGGTTCTCCCAAAGGTGCTTTTTCCAAAAGGTAGCTGGACTTTCTTAGTTTTTGTCTCAGATTGTCTCAGGGGGTTGGTCTAGAAGACCTTCAAGGTCCCACCCAGTTGTGTTCTGACTGATTGATATTTCATGGATGAAGCCTCCCAAGTACTTTGGAATGTGGTTTACTTGTGAATTGAATGTTTGCCGTGAAATTGGAAAAAAAAAAATTGCTACCCACCTGCACAACTCAAACAAGCGGGCTGTGAAAATATCTATAGACCCCTTGCATACTGGATATAAATTGTTTCACCCTTCTACCCTCAAAATGACACTATAGAGCACTGCACACCAAAACAACTAGACACAAGGAGAGTTTTTTCCGCAACGCCATCACTCTGCTAAACAAGTAATTCCCTCAACACTGTCAAACTATTTACTAAGACTGTATTACTATTCTTCTTCATCCTTTCTAGTACCTATCTCTTTCCACTTAGGATTATAACCATGTTGCTTGTATTTTTATGATTTATATTATTTTATTTGTTCCCTAGAATGATTTGATTGTTTATTAGTAATCTATGACTATCACTAAGTGTTGTATCTTACGATTCTTGATGAGTGTGTGTGTGTGTGTGTGTGTGGATGTATGTTTTTGGTTATTCGGGTGTTCTCCCACGTAGGATTGAATGTGTCTTGGCGACGTTTCGACGAAGACACCCCCATCCACTCAGAGCACAACGAACCCCCCATCCAATCAGAGCACAGCCAAGCCCCCAACCAATCAGAACACACCTCCACCCAATCAGAACACAGCCAAGCTCCCACCCAATCAGCTCACACCCCCTCTAGCAGTTAAAAGGAAGAAACAGCAGCGATCTCACATTGCTCCTGGAAGCACGAAGCCGAGAACATCAGCCTGAAGATGACGAATGAGACTTCGTTGAAACGTCGCCAAGACACATCCAATTCTATGCAGGAGAACACCCGAATAACCAAAGACCTACACATAAACACCCGCAAAAACCTCAGAAAACGTGTGTGTGTGTGTGTGTGTGTGTGTGTGTGTGTAGGTCTTTGGTTATTCGGGTCTTCTCCTGCGTAAAATTGGAAGTATCTTGGCGATGTTTCGACAAAGTCTCATTCGTCATCTTCAGGCTGGTGTTCTCGGCTTCGTGCTTCCAGGAGCAATTTGCTCCAGAGACCTACATACAACCTACCTACATACAAACACCCGCGAAAACCTCAGAAATGTATGTATGTACGTACGTACGTACGTATGTATGTATGTATGTATATATTCCTTTATTTACACTGAGAGCAAATGCACCAAAGACAAATTCCTTGTGGGTCCAATCACATTTGGCCAATAAATAAAACAACAACAACAAGAAAAAAAATGAGCCTTGGTGGCTGAGCAGACTAAAGTGCTGTTAAGTAACACCAGCTGCCTGCGATTATTGCGAGTTCGAATGTCACCAGGCTCAAGGTTGACTCAGCCTTCCAACCTTTCGAGGTAGGTAAAATGAGGACCTGGATTGTGGGGGCAATAAGTTGACTTTGTATAAAGAAGAACACTGCTTAGGGGGGGCCGAAAGCCCTACGGAGCAGGTATATACAAAAGTATGAAGGCTATTGCTTAAGGCATTGTAAGCTGCTCTGAGTCTTCGGAAAGGGCGGCATATAAATTGAACTAATAAATAAATAAATAATAAATAAAATGGGAGGCCTCTCATGTCAATAAAAATGAGATTGGATGCCAGTCAAGATATTAAGCCTGCTGGTTTTTCCACATGTTTGAATCTTTTCTCTGGACATTCAGGCTAGCTCACCATAGCCACAAAAATAATATCAGTAAAGCAGTTTAGGTAATAAAAGCCAGCTCCAATAACCACAGCAGCAGTAGCAGTACATCTGTCAACAGCTTTCTAATAAATGTCTATCTTTCAAAACAATATTGTTTAATCTGCTGGGTTGGTCCTTTGGTTGCCTCCGAATAGGTGATTCATCCTTTCAAATCAATTTGTCTACCTGTCTCTTCCCTGCAAGAACAATTTAGGGATTATGTTAATAGAGTCTCTTTTCCCGTGCAAACACATTTTTGGAAGGAGAAGTCAACCTCCGATATAAGGCAATTTGATTCCTTTTTGAAAAGTTCGTTGTCGACCTTTGAATTGTGTAGTTTATGTTGCTGTTGTTTAAGGGCAATAAACTGGGAAGGAATAATATGATTGAGGAATACAGTAGTCCTCGACTTACAACCACAACTGAGCCCAAAATTTCTATTGCTAAGCTGGATATTTGTAAAGTGAATTTTGCCCCATTTTACAGCCTTTCTTGCCATGGTTCTTAAGTGAATCACTGCAGTTAAATTAGTAACTTGGGTTGTTAAGTGAATTTGGCTTCCTCATCGACTTTGCTTGTTTGAAGGTCACAAAAGGGGACCATATGAATCCTGGACTCTGCAACGGTCATAAATATGAGTCAATTGCCAAGCGTCTGGATTTTGATCATGTGACCATTGGGAGGCTGTAACAGTGAAAAATGGCCATAAGTCACTGTTGTAAGTCAAGGACTACCTATATTTGAAAATGTGCTGCAATTTCTTCTTTCCTTTGCTTTTATGCCTATTCTCCATTTGTTCTTTCTGCTCCTGAGCAATTCTGGAACAACATAGTCACTTAAGAAATTATAGCGATGTCTGTATTTACATTTTTCTTCTGCGTCTGCCTGCCTGCCTGCCTGCCTTAAGCTTGGAAGAAGCATAATATATTTCAGAGGAAGGGAATATGTGTGCCAAAGGGCCCCGTTCATTTGTCTGTGACAGTGCAAAGTATTTTTAGTAAAGTATTTATAAGAGAAGCCTGCCTTTTAAAATTTGCTTTCTTTACAAATTTAATTGAAGGGCTGGCCGGGACAAAAATAAGTTGAAGAGGGAAGGGAAGGGAAGGGAGGATGAGGAAAGAAAAGAAAGAGAAGGGAAGGGGAAGGAAGGGAAGGGAAGGGAAGGGAAGGGAAGGGAAAGGAGGGAAGGATGAAGAAAGGGAGGGAGAGAAGGATGATGGAAGAGAAGGGAAGGGGTAAGCAAAAAAGGAAAAAAGAGACAGAGAAGAAAGGAGGTAGGGAGAGTGGTGGAAGGAAAGGAGGGTGGGAAGATTGGACATGCCTAATCTAGGAAGAGTATATACTGCAAATAGAAAACTAATTGTAATGGCAAAAGAACTTCAATAATGTCAACATGTCTTTATTTAAGCAGAGAAATAGAATGACTGTGTAGACAAAAATGCAATGAGAGTGGGACTGACTTTCGATTTCCTGCCGGCTTCACCATTGACTTGGATTATGGGAATATGAATCTTGCATTGGAAATCATGGCCACGTTACTGTGGGATGCCGCAATGCCCACATCTGTACGAATAAAACAGAATTGAACGTTGTGGGAATTCCAATTCCAGAGAAGTCCTAGATTTTTTTATGCGTTCTTTTAAGTTAGTGGCTTTTTAGGGACTTTGCTGCAAAAATTGTTGCAGTTTAGTGCACCATTTCACTAAATAGACAGACAGTTAAAGACAACGAGAGTTTTAATGATGGATGGATGGGTTGGATAGATAGATAGATGGACGGACAGACAGACGCTTTTCCTGCTTTTTAACATTAAAATCCATTTCGAAGTCAGCCAGTTTGACCACTTGGCTGGGAAAAATTGATGTTAAGCCTGATGATGTTTTGTCAAAACGGGAATGGATTTCCCTTTGATCTATTGTGTTGTGCTGATTTGCTTTGTTTGAGGGTGTTCTCTCAGCTAAGTTTTTGCCTCTCTTGACACGGCTTCCCTTTGGCTGTTTCTGTTTCTGTTTTTTTTAAGTTTGTTTATTAGCTTTATATTGTTTTGGTTAGCTGCACCAAGGACAATTTTGTAAACAAAACGGTTCATGTTTAAAATGAAGGGCATTTGAGAGTGTCCCTTTATGGGAACAGATGTTTTGTTTGAAAAATATCCTGGGGAAAGAATCTTTAGTATGTAAAATTAGTACGTAATTGAAATTTGTGCGAGGGGTCGGTGTTTGTAGACGATGCTAAGCTGGCGCATTTTGATTAAGGGCTGTGTTTGAATAACAAATAGGTACAGATAGTCCTTCACTTATGACCAAAATTGGGAGTGGAATTGAATGAGTCATACCAGTTGTTAAGTGAATCTGTGACTGTTAAACAGGTTCTGTGAGCGCAAGTGCAAACCCATTTTTCCAATGAGTAGAGGTTTTTTTGTGCTGGAAATGGGCAAAAAAGGTTCCATATCGGGAACCTTTGAAATTGAGCAGCAGGTGTTCAAATGAAGTCAGAGACACTGACACGAGCTTGTCGTTTTATATAAATAAGTATATTTTACATCAATATTTGCAGCAAACAAGATTGTCAGGCAAACAGGAGCATCGGGAAGTAAATCACAGAGCCCCTCCCCTGAAGAAAAAAGGCAGGAAAAAAGGGAAACTCCCCCCTCCACAGCAACCAATCACAGCGCAGATTGCCTCATGTAGGAGCTAGCCTTCTCCCATCAATCAACTGTAACGGTCTGGCTCATTCGTACAACTCCATTGCTCCAGCTACAAAATTCAAATATCTTAACAATATCACAGTGACGTGACCACAGGAAGCTGCAACCAGCCATAAATGCGAGTTAGTTGCAAAGGGTTCGAATGACGATCACGGGGATGGTGTAATGGTCATATGTGTGAGGACTAGCCATAAGTGCGAGGACCTGGCTTTTTTTCAGCGCTGTCATGTCTTCGAACAGTCACTAAATAAATAGCTGTAAATTGAGGACTAGATGTAATAATTGCTACACTGTTTCCTCCAAATAAAACATCCCCTGATAATCGGGGATTTTGAGCGCATGGCAATAAGGCCAAGCGCTTATGTCAGGGTTCAAAAATATATAAGACAGGGTCTTACTTTCGAGGAAACACCATAGTGTTGTCTAACTCCTCCTTTTGGGGAAAATCTGCCTTCCTAATTTTGTATTTGTGATTCTTTTTCAGGGAGTGGAGCAACAGCTGTGGTCCAAGCGGCCTATTGTACCCCAAAGAAGGAAAAAGTGGCAATTAAGCGGATCAATCTTGAGAAATGCCAGACCAGCATGGACGAGCTCTTGGTACAAAAATTCCACCCATGTTCTTTCACACTTAATTTAGGGTCTGTAAATCACTATGATTTGGGGTTGATGGTAATAATTCTTCTTGAGGCAGGGATTGGTTGGAATTTTAGCAAGTCTTTAGAGGTTTTTTTTAATTAATTAAACATTAGATGAGATAACGGTATTACTGCTGCTTCACTTTTTTATTGCTTTATTGTTTTCTTATCGTTTGCAAACTTCCAGTGGTAGCTTTATATATTTTTTATTCGCTTTCTTGAATATTTTTTGTTGCAAATTGCCCAGAGTTAACTTGGTTGAATACAGCCAGATGAATACTTTAAATAGAGGAACTAACGTTCAATAAATAAAATAGTCTCCTGTTTAGCCTGTATGAAAAACAAAAAGGTGAAAAGTATAAATTCCCTTTTGAAAAGCTTGCTAGAGAGAACAATTAAAAAGGAAAGATATGAGCCTTCTACTTCTTGTGGCAATCAGGGATCCAAGTCAATAGGCTTAGTGGTTTAGTTTAGACCTCCATGTGAATAAAGTTATTCCTGTTTAAGCCACAAGGAGGATTGTGATTCAGTTCATTTCTATTTTGAGACTGCATAAATGGGATTGGTGTTATCATTCAGGAATATCCATATCTGCCAATCCTGTTTTGCTAATACACCCAGGACAATGTTAGGACACCGATGCTAGGCTATCTGGGTAACTGCCACTGCTTCTGTTCCTTTTTTGCTAAAATAGTCAAACAACTTACTGGATTTCAAGATTTGCCAATTTAGGGCTGAAAGACTTATTCAGCAAGCCCACTTGTCGAAAACATAGATGGTTTGTAGAGCAGTGTTTCTTAGCCATAGAAATTTAGGATGTATGGATTTCAACTCCCAGAATTCGGGAAGTTGAAGAGCAACCATTTTTAAAGCTGCTAAATTGAGAAATGCTGGTTTAGTACAGAGATCCAGACAAATGTCTTTGTTGTGACAAACTGGACACCCGCAATTAATTTTACTTTCTGGGATAAGAGGTACCAAGCTTTGCTCAGTCTTGATTTGGCTTGCACAGCACACTCTGCAAACCATTGATTACTGACCATAATGACTGGGTTCCTACAACACAGTAAACCAGTGCTTATCACATTTGGCAATTTTAAGATGTGCTGACTTTAAGTCTGTCTGGGGAATTCTGCGAGTTGAAATCTGCACATCCCAAAGTTGCCAGATTTAAGAAACACTGGTTTAGAACAAGTGGGGGGATAGACAGACTCAAGAAAAAACAAAATCTCTCAGTTTTACAGAGTTGGGCGTCAAAAATTCCAGAGGAATCGAAAAAAAAATCCTCTTTCTCTTCTCAGAAGGAATTGTCCTCAAGAATATTTTTTTTCAGGTCTCTGGAAAGCCTTAAAACTTAATCCTTTGCCAGGCTGAAAACTTTCTTAAGAACCAGTGTGACCTCCCCTGACTCAAAATCTTGGTGCTTCTTGAGTCTTCACAAGGAGGATGTGTTATAGTTAGCAAGTAGAAATCTCAAGATGAATGCTGTGTTCAGACACACTGGCAGTGTTTTACGTTTAAATTTGGAAGGCTATGTTTTTTGTGTGCCAGGATGAACGAATAGAAATATGCTTGTATAACTGGAGAACGTTAATAAAATCAAGGCTGTTCTCTATGCAGACGTATCTCCCCAAATTTGGGGACTAGACGACATCAAGTAATATGGGACGTGGGACATGGGACGTGGCGCTCCCATGTAACACCCCTCCTGCGCGAGCTTCACTGGCTCCCGGTGGTCTTCCAAGTGCGCTTCAAGGTTTTGGTTATCACCTTTAAAGCGCTCCATGGCTTAGGACCTGGTTATTTACGGGACCGCCTACTACCACCAATAGCCTCCCACCGGCCTGTACGCTCCCATAGAGAGGGGCTCCTCCGGGTGCCGCTGGCCAAACAATGCCGACTGGCGGCCCCAGGGGGGGAGCCTTCTCTGTGGGAGCACCTACCATCTGGAACGAACTCCCCCCCGGATATACGGAGGATCCCGGACCTGCGCACCTTCCGTCGCGCGTTCAAGACCTATTTATTCCAACAAGCTGGCCTGACCTAAGTTATTTTCCCCTTTTAACTATGAATTTTAATTTGTTTTAAATTATTGGGGTTTTAATTGTCAGCCAAATTATTTAATTCGTTTTATTCTATTTTAAACTTTTGTATTTATATGTTTTATTTATGGCTGTACGCCGCCCTGAGTCCCCCAGGAGTAGGGCGGTTTATAAATCTAATAAAAATAAATAAAAATAAAATACATAATAATTGGGTGTGAAGTTAGAAAGCACAGGTGATCCTCGACTTACAACAGTTCATTTAGTAACCGTTCAAAGTTACAATGGCACTGAAAAAAAGTATTTATTTATGACCATTGCAGCATCCCCATGGTCACATGACCAAAATTCAGATGCTTGTCAACTAGTTCATATTTATGATAGTTGCAAAGTCCCGGGGTCTTGAGA
Organism: Coluber constrictor foxii; assembly: GCA_038048745.1. Taxonomy (NCBI): domain Eukaryota; kingdom Metazoa; phylum Chordata; class Lepidosauria; order Squamata; family Colubridae; genus Coluber; species Coluber constrictor. The sequence goes on along the minus strand of CM075961.1, from coordinate 165,610,793 downwards.
TCAGTTTTTGTGACCTTCTGACAAGCAAAGTCAATGGGGAAGCCAGGGCATTAACTGCATTAATTCACTTAACAACTGTTGATTCATGAAATGGAGCAAAACTCACTTAAATGTTACACTTAGCAACATAAATTTTGGGCTTAATTGTGGTCATAACTGGAGGACGACCTGTCTAAGAAAAGGGGTGCAAGAAGAGTATTTTTAAAATCATAACCTACACAACCTTGTGCAACAATTTTATTTCAGGTGTAACTTTCTGCAGGGCACTACTTCGTATCTGAAAGGCCTTTTACAAAAACGTTGAAATTTTTAAATTGATATATAAACCAGTGATGGCTACCCTTTTTGCCATCGCGTGCCAAAAGTAGAGGGAGCATGGTGGGGTCACACGCACGTGTGCCCACATCCTTAATTCTATGTGCCCCGCCCTCTGTGCTACCCCCACTTTTGGCAGTGATGACACAGTAGGCCCGGTAGGCCCGTTTTTTGCTCTTCAAAGCCTTTCTAGGAGCCTGGGGAGGGCAAGAACAGCCTTCCCCACACCGCCCAGAGGCCCTCTGGAGGCTGGAAACAGTGTGTTTCCTGACTTCTGGTGGGCCCAGAAGGCCCGAAAATCAGCTGGCTGGCATACGCATGCATGTCGGAGCAGAGCTCGCGTGCCCACTGATATGGCTCTGCGTGCCACCTGTTGTACCCGTGCCATAGATTCGCCATCACAGATATATACTCTTGACAAGCAGAGTGTGCCAATTCTTGAATTTCTACTGAATAGTTCATTTGCTCTAGGCTTCAACCGGTCTCCTTGTTTAGTCATTGGAAACGCCTCATGTACTTTTTCCATGAAATGAGAAAAAAAATAATGAATTAGTGATTTTTAAAGGAAAAGCCAGAAGCTGCTTCTTTGTGATCTTCCTTTCCCTTCTCTTTCTCCTTCCCCTTCCCTTATTTTTCTCTTTCAACATTTCTGTTGTATTCGTTCTTTTCAAAAAAATTCTTTAGTAACAATTATATATGTGTGTGTGTGTGTGTGTCCCTGGATCTATAAGTCTGCTTGTTTGCAGCTTTGAATAAAAACATTCAGTTTTGCAGCTTAGATGATATTTTTTAGGCTGCATAAAATCAATTTTACATTACCTAAAAGGTGTGGTAGGTTACAGAGTTGAGGTATGGTTAAGTTCAGGTTCCAAAAATAGTGCCTAATTCAATTTTTTAGCTTCTTGGCAAACTCCTTTTATTGTAGAGGCACTTGCCAGTTCCTGTTTTTGAGGCAGAGAATGTTTGGCAGCTTGTTAATTTCTGTTTTTCCCTATGTAATCTTTAAGCCTAATGGATTTGTGTCCTATTTAAAGATTACTGTATTAAAAATCCCCTTTTCATTTGTTTGCTCACTTGCGGGAGGTAGCTACCGAGGTTACTGTGTTTTGCGTTGAGGTCTGCTTTCCAGGATTGACGTATATTTTTATAAATACAGATCAAGAGGTTGGGCTTCTTACACGAGTCAAGTCCAATGTGGTTCATTTAGCCAACCATGGTTAAATAAACCGTGATGGTTATATTTCCCACATTTTCCAAGCTCAGGAGAGGGGAGATTCTGTGTAGGTGCTGTGCTAGGGTTGACCGAGTTAGGAATAGCAAAAGCACTTATATTTATGTATCGCTCCATGGTGCTTGACAAAATTCTCTGGAACGTTTATAGTGATAGCATATTCTGGCCAACAATTTGGGTCCTCATTTTACCTATCTTGGAAGGATGGAAGGCTGAGTCAACCTTGAGCTGGTGAGAATCGAACTGCTATCAATCAGCAGAATTAGCCTTGCAATACTACAGTCTAACCACTATGCCACCACAGCTCAGTGGTGTTAACTGAATCCCACTAGGCAACCAAGTCAGTGGGGAAGCCAACAGGAAGTTGCAGGGTAAGTGTGAAAACCAATGACAAGTCATTCTTTTTCAGTGCTGTTGTAACTTTACCCAGTCACTAAATGAAAAAGAGCCTCAGATAGCTCAACGGGCTAGATAGCTTGTTATTAACACCCAGCTGTCTGCAATTATGCGAGTTCGAGGCTCAAGGTTGACTCAGCCTTCCATCCTTTCTAAGGTAGGTAAATTGAGGACCCAGTTTGTGGGGGCAATAAGCTGACTTTGTATTAATAAATATACAAAAGGCTATTGCTTAACGCATTGTAAGCCGCCCTGAGTCTCCGGAGAAGGGCGGCATATAAATCTAATTTTTTAAAAAATGTTGTAAATCAAGCTTGCTGGAAAACAAAGTGGCAACATTTTCCAATTGCCTTTTTCCGGGATATTCTTCAGTTCGGTAGTCCTGCATGCCTATTGCTCTCTCTCTAGATAACCATCAGGACTGACGTTTTGGAGGTCAGCCAGGTAGCGTGGTGCTTGGGAAAAGGGAATCTTTCTTTCAAGTCCAACTCATGTAGCCTCTTCGAACAGCACATCAGCAATTTATTATTATTTCTTTCCAGGGTATTTTTTAACTGCCCAGTCTAGCCTACAGCCCTGAAATCTCTGTATGGTCTCCCAGCTAACCATAAACCAGATTAGACCCTGCTTATTTTCCATGCCCTGGAAAAGTGGGCTAATGCTAACACTTGCTGAGGTAGCATTGTTTAGTGAAAGTAAAGAATAAATAATAAAATAAACTGGAGAGCCAGTTTGGTTTCGTAGTTAAGGTACCAGGCTAGAAAACAGGAGATGGTGAGTTCTAGTCCCACTTTAGGCATGAACGACAGCTGGCTGACTTTGGGCCAATCCCCAGGAGACGGTGAGTTCTAGTTCTGCTTTAGGCATGAAAAGCGACTGGAAGACTTTGGGTCAAGTTTTGGGAGAGGGTGAGTTCTAGTCCAATTTTAGGCATGGATGACTTTGGGTCAATCCCTAGGAGATGGTGAGTTCTAATCCTGCCTTAGGTGTAAAAGCTGACTGGGAGTCTTTGGGCCAATTTCCAGGAGAGGGAGAGTCCCAGTCCTGCCTTAAGGCATGAAAGCATATGGGTGACTTGGGCCCAATCCCTAGGAGAAGTGAGTTCTAATCCTGCTTTAGGCATAAAACCTGGCTGTGTGATTTTGGGCCAATCACCAGGTGACGGTGAGTTGTAGTCCTGCCTTAGGCGTGAAAGCCTGCTGAGTGACTTGAATCAGTCCCTCTCTCTCAGTCCAACCTAACGCAAAAGGTTTTTCTGTTGGGGAAACATAGGAGAAGGAAGGAGTATGCGATACGGTTGCTATCTTGAATTAGTTATATAAACAATAAAGCAGGGATAAATAAAAAAACAACCTAAAAGAAATGCCACTGCTTGGTATGCTGGATGCGGGTGAGTTTTTTGCACATTGCACAATGGAACATCCTGAACCTTCTTGGGGGACCTCAGGCAAGTTTGCAATTTGGAGAGCACGTTTTGGGGAACTTCACCTCGAGTAGCCGCAAGCTCTTACGGCTATCACAAAACACCCGTTGACCGGACACCAACCAAACTTTCAATTGCAGATTTCCAACAGGAACTTCCTTACTTCGCCCAAGTCACTTTCTTAAGAGGATGGAAACAAAATTAGGAGCAGAGAGGAAACTGGGGAGGCCCTGAGGAACAAGGTTCCATCTTGAGAACCCAAATAATAATTTACCTGTAAATTATTTACAAGTAATTTGTTTACAGATTTACTTGTAATTTATTTGCAAGGTAATTTACGAATCTGATTTGAAACAAATCAAATTGATTTGCTGTCCTCCTGCAGTTACAGGTAATTCTTGGCTTAAGGTCACAATTGATACCGGAATCTCTCTCACTAGGCAAGATGATTTGTCAAGTGAGCTATACCCAACATTGCAACCTTCTTTGCCGCAGTTGTTAAAACAATTCACTGCGGTTGTTCAGCGAATCACATGGTCGTTAAGCAAATCTGGTTTCCCCCCCATTGACTTGGCTTGTCAGAAGGTTCCTGGGAAGGCCACAAATGGGGATCTCGTGATATTGCAACCGTCATAAATACATACCAGTCACCAAGCACCTAAAATTTGATCATGTGACCCTGCGGATGTTGTGGCATTTTAAGTACGAGGATAGGTCCTTGTTTCAGTGCAGTTCTATAACTTCAAACTAAATGAGTGGTCATAAGCCGAGGACTACTGTATATCGATTGGAATGCAGACCCATATTTTCCAACACCCACTAGCAAAGGCTGCATCCCTCAGGTTTATGGGAGTTGTAGTTCAATCTGTCTGGGATATCTTCGCAAAGGCTGGGCCTGGAATCCATTCCCAAATCCCACCTTTTAGCCAGGATTCGATTCAGCTTTTGTTCCTTATATATTAGCATTTCCCAACTTGGGTTGAATCCAATTGAGTAGGTTTCAGCTCCCAGAATTCTCAGCGGTGACCATGCTGGCTGGTGGGATTCTGGGAATTAAAGTCCACACATTGGAAACTCTGTAAATGAAGGTTTTTGTGTTGGTATCCTGTTGCTTCGGCTTAGGATGGTTAAGTGTGTTAAAAGAGAATAGTAACTGCAAGTTGATTTCCCTTCCTTTTTCCTCCTCTCTTTCAGAAAGAAATTCAAGCAATGAGTCAGTGCCACCATCCAAATATTGTCTCCTACTATACTTCTTTCGTGGTGAAAGATGAACTTTGGTTAGTGATGAAGCTCTTAAGTGGAGGTAAGATTTCTGTGAATTCTGCTGCTGTTCGATTTGGTTTGTCACTATAAAAAGGGGATTTTTAAAATGCAGATCTGTTTTTTACTTAAGTCAATAAAAAAAACAACACCTTTTCTGAAAGACACCTAAGTAGAATATGTTTTCAGGCTGATTAATTTTAAAGGTTTTAATGACATGCAATTTATAGATCAAACCAGGGATAAGAAAAATATCCAGCCTCTTAGGGCAAATGCAAAAAGCATTCTCTCATGCAGGTGTTTGATTCAAAGGAATATTAATTGGCTAAATGAAAACACAGACACACCTACCATAGTCCTCAATTTACAACCAATCAAAGTTATGACAGACCTCCCTTAGGGCCCAGTTCTGAAGATCCGACAGCTGCCTCATGTGATCACATGTTGGACACCCAGCAACAAATAGATTTATGTCCACTTATAGTGTCCGACAATTATATGACTGAATTTCATGATGAGTTTGCTAAAAACCAATGTTTACCTCTGTTTTTCAGCAAATCTGGCCTGTAGGAAACAGTTGGTTCATTTAATGGCTGCGGAATTCAATTGTGGCAATTGCTTTAAATAGTCTCATTCTTTTAGGGGTAGCTGCAGCAAAGGCGACGAAAATAAATAAATGACCAACTCCATCAGATTATAAATAGAGGACTGCCTGTAAAATTAATCTGGATTGCTGGAACTCAGGCTAAATTTAGGAGATAGGTGGCAATTTATTTGCAGAAGTCTCTCTTTGAACTAGCAAAATGAACTCATTTTTTATTTTCATGATGGCTGTTTAAAATAGAGTTAAAATGGATTCTGAATTTCAGACTTTCGATAATAACGTTATGATTTATTCATGCGCTGTCCGGGCATTGTTCTTTTATAATTGCTGTTCATCCTAAGCGTAGGCCTCAGAAATCCTTTGAGAGTGCGGCAGAATTCAAATATAATAAGTAAATGGATAAATAATAGGGTCTGTATGTAGTTGTTACAATTGCTTCTAATCTATGTGGAGCACTGTGCTTTGAGAGTGGGATGAGATAATCTTTTCCTGAGAATTGAACGGCGGGGGAAAACATTGAAACATTAATGCTTTAAACAGGACAGCTTTAAAACTATCCACAGGCTTAGGGACCACTAGACTAGAAATATACTTTGCAGTTAATATACCAAATTGAATAGGAAAATATACAGGTAGCCCTCGACTTACAACAGTTCTTTTACTGACCATTTGAAGTCACAGCGGCACTGAAAAAGTGACTTGTGACCATTTTCCACACTTACAACCATTGCAGCATCCCTGTGGTCACGTCATCAAAATTCAGATGCTTTGCCAACCGACTGATTAATGATGGTTGCAGTTTCCCGGGGTCACATGATCCCCTTTTGTGACCTTCTGGCAAGCAAACTCAATGGAGACACTTGATTCACTTAACAGCCATGTAGTGATTAACAACTTAACATCTGCAGTGATTCACTTAACAAGAATTGGGATTGGGATTGGGATTGGGATTGGGAACGGAACGGAACAGAACAGAACAGAACAGAACAGAACAGAACAGAACAGAATAGAATAGAATAGAATAGAATACTTTATTGGCCAAGTGTGATTGGACACATAAGGAATTTGTCTTTGGTGCATAAGCTCTCACTGTACATAAAAAAGAAGATACGTTCATCAAGAATCATTAAGGTACAACACTTAATGATAGTCATAGGGAACAAATAAGCAATCAGGAAACAATATCAACATCAATATAAATTGTAAGGATTCAAGCAACGAAGTTACAGTCATGCAGTCATAGGTGGGTGATAGGCACGATGAGAAGACTAACAATAATAGTAATGCAGACTTAGTAAATAGTTTGACAGTTTGAGGGAATTGAGGAATGGCGTTCGGGGAAAAACTGGCAAGAAAAAGTAAAACGGGGCAAAACTGACTTAATAAATTTCTCACTTAGCAACATAAATGTTGGGCTCAATTGTGATCATACGTTGAGGACTACCTGAATTCATTTTGTCATGACTGTGTCTTTAGCTAAGACTATTTTCCCTACATACAGGTATCTTTGCCTTTTGATTTATCAGGCACCCTGAAGCTGTTTTGGAACCGCCGTCCCAGAGATGCGTTTTTTTTTTCCAAGAGGCAACTGGACTTTGTTTTTCAGTCAGTCAGAACTGAAGAAGCTTCTTGGATGAGAAGCGAAACCTCTTCAAGGAAAAACAAAGTTCAGTTGCCTTTTAAAAAAACACCACTGGGACAACCATGACTTGCATGACTGAGAATCTCTACAGACAAGTCTTGAAATGGAATAACTTCCTCTCTCTCTCTGTTACTTACCTTGTAATCATAGGTTGATTCTCTAGGTTATCTGCTTAATCGCTGTCTAAAATATTGGTAGACTTTGGTAAAGAAGAGGAAAGTATAATCCAAACTAGATGAGAAATTATATGTATTACTAAAGTTATATTATATAAACATAGTGAGGTCGAACGGATTTGACTGTTGTATAAAGATATGTAAGGTGTTCTGTCTTCTCCAGATTATAATATAAACACATAGTACAGGATATTAAGTTATTAGTATCTTACTAATCTTATTAATCGCAGTACTATCTTACTGCGTAGAGATACATTTGTTTTATGTTTTGTGTGGGTGGTTTATGGGTTTTTTCTCTTTATGTTATTTGTATGAAGTTTTGTTTTTTTCTTTTGTTTTTAACGGAAAATGTAAATAAAGATTATTTAAAAAAAAAAATATTGGTAGACTTTGCAACATAGTTTTGAGTTACAGGTAGTCCACAATTTATAGCTTTTCATTTAGTGACTTTAGTTCAAAGTTACAACAGCACTGAAAAAAAGCAAATTATGACTAATTTTTTACACTTACAGCCACTGCAGCCTCCCTGTGATCATGTGATCAAAATTTGGCGACGTGGCAACTGGCATGTATTTATAGCGGTTGCAGCGTCCTGGGGTCACGCAATCCCCTTTTGGGATCTTCTGGCGAGCAAAGTCAGTGGGGAAGCCAGATTTCACTTAACAACCATGTTACTGACTTAATAACTGCTGTGATTCACTTGTGGCAAGAAAAGTGGTGAAACGGGGCAAAACTCGCTAAGCAAATGTGTCGCTTAGCTAAAAAATGCTTTTTGAAAAGGCAATTGGACTGGTTTGGGGTTTTTGTTTTTTTGTTTTTTGCTTAGCAATAGAAATGTTGGGCTCAACTGTGGTTGTAAGTCAAGGACTCCCTGCATTGTTGAAAAAAAGGAATCAAAGCCCCACTTTTAACATGGGAAATTCTGCAGCACTAATCCCTGCATTGTTTTTCTTTAAAAAAAGAAAAAAAAGCTGAAACAACTGTGTAATCCCAGATTAAATACAAGCATTGCAACAGATACATCTCCTGATAAGGGAACTTTGTAGAAACAGGTTCTCTGCAGAAACTGGAATCTTCGTAGAAAGAATCTGCTCATAATCTTGTTCAGCAGGAAACATTTGACATACATGAATTGCCACGTGGAAAAGTAACAGAAGGACTTTAGATTAAAAATGACAACTATTGTTCAAAATAAGTGCAAGGAAGACAGCTTGGGAAGAAATCCTAACAGAGGGATATAGGTAATCCTCAAGTTACGACTGTAATGGAGAGTGCTCAGTGCAGCCCTAAGTTGTGACAGTCATAAAGTGAGTTGGACCAGATTTTACCATCTTTTCTGCCTCAGTCGTTAAGCAAACCCATGGTTCATGATAAGCTGATTTGGCCAAAAATTGAATGTGAAGTTTCCAAAAGATGGCCTAATTAATTCATGAGCCTCGAGCCAAAGACATTGAATGTAAATGCCATTTTTTTCCACAAAACTACCGTATTTTCCGGCGTATAAGACGACTGGGTGTATAAGACGACCCTCCTCAGAGCCATTTAAGGCTCATCGGAGCCTTATGAGCTGGTCTGCCTGGTTACAGGAGAATGAGACCTGGCGTATAAGACGACCCCCGACTTTTGAGAAGATTTTTGTGTGTTAGAAAGTAGTCTTATAGGCAGGAAAATACAGTATCTTAAAATGTGGGCTGGTGAAACAGCCATAACTGTCAAGCACCCGAAGTACAATTATGTGACTCTTGAGGGGGGAATAGCCAATGGAATAGCTGACAGGTTGCAAGTACCCACTAGTACCCACCGTAATTTTGAACAATCATTAGCCAATTGATCCTAACTCGAGGATTACCTATAGAAAGCAGGTGGAAAAATCGGTATCAGACCTAAGGAGAAGCAACTGTAGATGTGAATGGCTGCATTCACACATGGGTTTAGGAATGCTGGCTAGGGAATTCTGGGGGTTGAAGTCCACACATCTTAAAATTTAGCAAGTTCGAGAAACTCTGCTGTAGGCCACAAAACACTTTCCCTGATTTTGTGGTTAAGAGTGCCAGCAGAGCGCCGGCCATTGTGAACTAAAATCTTATCATTTGTGGCTTCGCTGATTTGGTAAATTGCGAAGTAAGTCACAATTAAAGAACCGATCACTCACGGCAAGGCAGGAACAAAGCCGAATTAGATTAATGGTTGTGCAGAAGAAGCAGACGAAAGAATATACATAAAAACTATTCGAGGCACTACGAAGCTAACTCAAGGGTGCCAAACTGTACGAGAGTGTTAATGTTTCGAGAATTTTTTCCTTCATTGAAATGGTTTTTTTTTAAAAAAGGAAAATAAATGTCTACTGTCAAAGAGGAGGAGGAGGGGGGCAAAAATTGGCTTCTGGCTTACAAACCATCTCCATTAGAAACAAAACTGGTGTTTGCTGTAGGACTCTCCCTAAATTCCTACAATGAAAAAAAAAATCCAGCAAACATTGGCTGTTCTCTCATTTCTGAGTCTCAAAAATCCAGCTCTTAAGTCAATCCCTACTACCGCAAACTGAATTTCCTTTCCGTCTCCAGAAGCAGCCTGGCTAACAATGCTTTGTACATTTCCAAAAAAAAACCCCAGATATATTCATCTTTAATTTCATTTAGGCCACATTTTCCTTTCCTTGAGCCAAAGGATTTCACCTTTCCTGCCCCACGAAAGACTATTTGAAGCAGCATTCTTGACTGAGCCAAGGAAGAGACACACCTTGAACACCCTGTGGGAAAAATCTAATAGTAGTTTAACCAGATAAGATAAAAATGCAATTCGGAGACTGCAGGGCTGAGAGATTAGCTTGGTTTAGAATTCCAGCAATTTGCCCCTTGTTACAAATTCATTCACTGGCTTGCAATCTCAGTGTTTCTGTTTTGAAAACCTGCTTCACTGAAGATGCTCAGTTACAGAGAAGATGTCTAAAAGGACGTGGGAGACCACAGAAATAACTTTCTTCCAGATAAATAAGTGCCTGAAGAATGTGCTTTAATACATTTGCTTTTCAAAACAATCTTGTTCTCCTATGCTATTTCTTTGTTTACTGTCTTAATGGTTAGACTCAGGGCGGCTTACAATGCGTTAAGCAATAGCCTTCATACTTTTGTATATACCTGCTTAGTAGGGCTTTCCCCCGCCCCCCCAAGCGGTGTTCTTTTTTTATACAAAGTCAGCTTATTGCCCCCACAATCCAGGTCCTCATTTCACCTACCTCGAAAGGATGGAAGGCTGAGTCAACCTTGAGCCTGGTGAAATTTGAACTCGCAGTAATTTCAGGCAGCTGGCAACTAAGTACTACTTTAACAGCACTTAGTCCACTGCGCCATCAGGCTCTTACTTGATTTATATGCCATTTTAAAAAAAAAACCTCAAAAGACAGCATATATAATACAGGTAGTCCTCAATTTACGACCATGATTGAGCACAGAATTATGGTGGTAAGTTGTGGCAGTTGTTAAGCAGATCACCAAGTGACAGCGTTTGGTGTTACAATCTTTTTGTGGCAGTCATTCTGAATTCAGCCACAGTTAAGCAATTTGGTTTTATTTTAATTCGGGTGTTTCAGAGGTAAACACCAGAAACAAGCAAAAAAAAAAAAAACCCACCTCTCCCCATGCCAAAATTTGCCACCATATGACTGTAGGGCACTGCAAATGGCCATAAACATGAGCTGGTTGTCACACGTCCAAAATATGATTCCATGACCATGAGGTATGTGTGCGTATGGTTGTGGAATTTCCAAAAGAGGTTGTATGAGCTCTGGAAAGGTCTGTCATAACTTCGAAGTGTCACTAAGCGAGGACGACCTGTACTTCCCTTCTCCTGTTTTTCCCAAAACCACCCTGTTAATGAGTTGGGCTGAAACAGGTAGCGGTCCAAAATCACCTAATTGGTGTCCGTGCCGAAGAAGGCACTAAAATTCATGGTCTTCTATATATTATGAATTCATTGTAGAGATATAGATATGAATACATGAGTTCACCACCCCACATAGTCTCCCCCATGAAAACTCTACCTCCCCGCCCCTCCGTTAAAACACTGCAATGTTTCTAAAAGGCTCTAATAGTAAGATAAGTGCTAATTGCAAAACTACACACCGCTCATCTCCAAGCTGGTATGTTTTGGTTGTGTTGGACATCAACTCCCATAACCTTTAGCAGCTGGTGAGGGATTATGGGAATTGAAATCCAACCCATGCGTAAAACTGCTCTTGCGTAAAGCTGGGTCTTACCCCACTGAAACTGAATTTACCTCATAGACCGTACGGATTTTAAAGAGATCTTCAGTTAGCAGTTCTACTCCAGTGAGTAAATCCAGCATGGGCAGGAATGTTTGTTTGTTTGTTCGTTTATTTATAATTTATTGGCCTCCCATCTTACCATAAGGTCACTCTGGGTGGCTTGCAGTTATAAAAATATGTCTATACATATATAATTAAAACATAAATAAATTAAAACCAAAGATTAAAATCTAAGGACCACATGGGGAGGGATGGAGTAGTGGGGAGAGGTGGGAATCTGTTGTTACTCAATCAGCCACCTCCACTGTGCTGTTCCCCCATTGGAGCCCCAGGCCAAATGCCAGAGCCAGGTCCTGAGTCCCTTCCAGAAGGATAGGAAGGTTGGGGTCAGCTTCACATTGGGGTGAGGGGCCGGTGGGTGGGCAAAATGTCCCAGAGGGCAGGAGCCACAGCAGGAAAGGGCCTCCTCCTGGGCCCCACCAGCCAAAATAATCAGGCTAACAGGACCCACATCATCGCCTCCCCTGCTGGCACAAGTGGAGCGAGACCGTCATAAGAATGAACCAGTGGCCAAGCATCTGGATTTTGATCAGGTGACCACGAGGAGGCTGCAATGACCATTCAGTCTGAAAAACGGCCATAAGTCTCTTTTTTTCCCCAGCGCCGTTGTAACTTTGAGCAGTTAAACTTTGTTTAACTTTGGTAAACAAAAGGTTGAAAGTTGAGGACAGCCCATACTGGTTTCTAAAATAAGATATTTTAGAATAAGATATAAGATGGGGCTTTATCAGCACAGATGAGAAATTACGTCGTTCTTAAAGTGCAAACGCATGCAAATAGATAAATAGGTGACACTTTGTTGGGAGGGTAACAGCGTTTCGGTGTATAGCCAATGTTAGGTTGTAGCTTGTAGCTTGATCGTAACTTGTTGGTCAGGCAATATATCTGTTCCTTTAAGAACAACTGAGCCATGTAATCAGGGTTTGCTGAACCCTGTAATTAGGCTATAGTGTTTAAATAGCAGCACAGAGAAGCGTTCCTTCTTCCTGCTGATTCTCGCTGTTTTCTCTGTTGTGCTATGTACTCCTTTGATTGTTAGATAATCCGTGGAGGCGTTGGACTGGGCTGTTATTGGACTCCACGTTATTTGGTACTGTATACCAAAAGCTTACTGAAGTCTGTTTACTTTAGTAAGAGAAGATAGTATTGCTGGACTGATATTACTGGTTATGACCCTGGACTGATTTAACTAAACCGAGACTGTTTATCACTTTGTATATAAACTATTTTTTACCCGAGCTGCACGTTACTCTCCTTCCCTCTGTGTTTTTGCTCTGCTCGTTGCAAAAGCAATACACACTTGCACACACACCCTAACAGCCATGCTGGCCAAATGACCACGGAACCATCTTTAGACAATGCTCCTTAGCTCCTTCGGCTAAGAGACGGAGATGAGCTCTGCTTCCCTAGAGACTGGACCGGAGAAACCTTTTATCTTTATCGGTTTTTAAAGCCTTGAGCCATCAAGATCAGATCTTCATGGAAGCTAATGAATAAATAATAATTTCAGTTAAAAATAAACTCTGGATCGTGGGCTTTATGAAGTTGGATCAGGGGGTTTTGGAGAGAAAAGGCCGATGAAAGACCAACAGTGTATGCCGTGTGTCGCAACTACGGAATTTATTTTCGCATAACACACTAAGCTGATAAGCTCGATGAACGGAAGGTAAAGTAAAACTGCAACTTGGGATTTAGAAGTTGAATCATGATGGGATTTTGGCTCTTGAAGCCCGTCACAAAGCTATCCTTTACAATTGGCAAGCAGGCTTCAGGGTTGAAAATACATATCTTACAATTGCATTTGAGGCAGTTGTTGGTGTTTTGGGCCTTCTGACCCAATAGTTCCTGTTGTAAATACTGCCCTTGCTTTGCTTTCTTTCTAAAGCAGGGGTCCCCAAACTTGGCAGCTTTAAGACTTGTGGAGTTCAAGTCCACAAATCTTAAAGCTGCCAAGTTTTGAAGACCTCTGTGCTAAAGTGATGCACAATTAGCTCTCCTTCCCTCCCTTTCAGAACTGAAGCCTAACTAGCAATTTTATTAATGCATAAGGTGAACAAATGGGCCTTTTAAGGGATTTTTACAGGAGTCAGCGGTGTAAACGTTTCTCTCTTTGACAATGCTGTTTAATCACACAGCATGTGTGTGAGAGAAAGACAGATTGATAGATAGGCAGGCAGGCAGACAGAAAAAGGAAGGGAGGAAGGAAGGAATTTTAACTGTCCTCTTTGTGGCAGCTTCAGAATATCTTCGATGCTTTGGAACCAGTAATACCTTTTATATATATATATAGTATATATATATACTATACTATACTATACTATACTATACTATACTATACTATACTATACTATACTATACTATACTATACTATACTATACTATACTATACTATACTATACTATACTATACAATACTATACTATACTATACTATACTATACTATACTTTTATATATATATAGTATCTTGGCGACGTTTCGACAAAGTCTCATTCGTCATCTTCAGGCTGCTGTTCTCGGCTTCGTGCTTCCAGCCTGAAGATGACGAATGAGACTTCGTCGAAACGTCGCCAAGATACTTCAAATTCTATGCGGGAGAAGACCCGAATAACCAAAGACCTACATACAAACACCCGCGAAAACCTCAGAAAATATATATATATATATATATATATATATATATATATATATATATATATATATATATATATATATATATATATATATATATTTATATTTATATTTATATATTTATATTATATTATATTATATTATATTATATTATATTATATTATATTATATTATATTATATTATATTATATTATATTATATTATATTATATTATATTATATTATATTATATTATATTATGTATGTATGTGTGTCTGTCTTTGTATTTATACTAAAACGCCTTCTAAATAGCACACATGCCACAACTTCTGTTAATCCTCCAGCATCCTAAACTGGATGATTAAAAATATCTGGGGAGTAAAAATCTAGATTTAGTATTAACATATTACTGATCCTGTTGGCAATTTCTGTGAAGACATTTCATTTATTGTTCTTTTAATACAGTACATAAATGGTTCTTGACAATGGTTCTCTCCTCTTTCAGATAAACTTCTTTCTTTACTAGGGTTTGTATGCCACTCTCATCCAGAGAAACTCGGGTCAGCTTGCATTCCCTCCTTAAGAAACTTAAAATAGCAAAACTGAATTACCAAGAGCACCCATCAGCAGTAAAGAAAATTCTAAAGAAAACCAGGCACAATAAATACCCACACAGAGATAATGGCTGGGTTAAAAAAATGTCTTCATTCAATGACTTCAACCCCCAGAATTCCCAGCAGCAAAGATTCTGGCAGGGGGATTCTGGGAGTTAAGGTGTACACATCTTGAAGTGCCCAAATTGGGAAACACTGGATGGGTAATCATCTCCTTGCACAATAGAAGTGATGTGACTCTTTTAGTGCTGATGCAAACCAGTATCTCAGCCATGGCAATTTTAACATGTATGGACTTCTAAGTCCCAGAATTTCTCAGCCAGAAACTTGTTGAGGAATTCCAGAAGATGAATGCCATGCATCTTAAAATTGCCACAGTTGGGAAGAATTGTCATAATGCCATTTTTGTTTAACTGTTTTTTCCAGCTCTACTCAATTATTTTGAACTTATTCAACAACTTCTAACAACTAGAAGCATGCATCAGATTCTAAGTTTGGTCTAACTGATACTATATATTATATAAGGGAACCGACTTTGCTGGCATTGTTATTTTCATCTCCCAAATAACCCTAAGGAGGAAATCAGTTACTTTTTATAGTAGCCACAAAGTACTATTCACAAAATCCTCGTCTTAACGACCAAAATGGAGCAATCACAGTCATGATGGTCTTAAAGCAGACCGTCCCATGACTGAACTGATTTTTTTTACCACCTTTTTTTGCTGCTATTTTTAAGCAAACCCTGTGGTCATTACATAAACCCATTGATCCCTATACTTCAGTTTTTGCTGAAAACTGGAAATAAATCCCCGTTTCTGATAAAAAAAAAACATTGTAAATTTCAGTCATGGGACTCAGCTGTAAATGTGAGCCAGTTGCAGAATACCCAAAATACAGTCAGGTCACCACAGAAGGGGCAGTTATTGGAATTTTGGGGACAATCTAGCATAACTTCATTCATTATGTGACTGGTCATAAGTCAAGGACTACCTGCATTCTCAAGTCACTTTCATACCCACGTTCGTTCCATTAATACAGGTAGTCCTCATGTTGCAACCACAGTTGTGCCCAAAATTTGTGTTGTTAAGTGAAACATTTGTTAAGTGAACTTATCCCATTTTATGACTTTTCTTGCCACTGTTGTTAAGTGAATCGCTGCGATTGTTAAGTTAATAACATCGTTGTTAGGTGAGTCTGGCTCCCCCGTTGGCTTTGCTTGTCAGAAGGTCGCAAAAGGGGAATATCATAACGCTTAGGCACGGCAACCGTCATAAATATGAACCGGATGCCGAGTGTCTGAATTTTGATCATGTGACCATGGTCGTAAGTGTGAAAAAATGGTCAGAAGTCACTTTTTTCAGTGCCTTTGTTACTTTGAACGGTCACTAAATGGATCGTTAAGTCGAGAACTACCTGTACACGTGCGGTTTTTAGAGCTAATATACATCTGTTTGTTTTGAGGGAGAAGTGGGTTAATTAACCTGGTCAGTGTTTTTAGGAGCAAATTAATCTGTAATGGAAAAGGTCTTGAAAGTAGTGTTTCTGGAATGTAAGGCAGAAAACAATTTTAAAACCACGCAAAAATATCCCTTGTAAATAGGTCTATTTTAAGTTGGCTATTCTTAGGCTGTCACTTGGGCTTAAGCAGCCATCAGGATAAATACTTTTAAATCTTAATTTTCAATAAGGCGTAGTTGAATGGATTTTAGCTGTCAGGTCACCTATAACAAGCCTGAACATGCTTCTTTCTGCACCCTGTGACTTTAATTGACTATCTCAATTCAGCCGTGGTTGCAAGTTTTTTGAGGTTTTTTTGTTTAGGGCTTTAATATAAATTAAAAATAATAATAAATAAAATCAATTTTGAAGGTGATGATTCAGCTTCCAAAATCTTTCAGCAAACCTTTTTACTGTTACCAAAGTTCGATTTAGGAGCAGTAATGGTAGACTTATTATGTCAAAATACACAGATTAGAGCAGCGGGATGTCTAAACAGTGCAAGCTCCGTTACCTTGAATGTTAGAAAAAGGTGAAAGGTTTTAGTAACTTAGTGAATGTTGCCTAATCTCTCTGCACGAGAAATGTTTAAATTTCAGATTGAAAAGTTTGGAAAGATTGAGAAGGATGTTTTTCTTTTTTCAACCTGGCATTCCTCTAAAGCAGGGGTGTCAAACTCAAGGCCCAGGGGCCGGATCTGGCCCATGGGGTGCTTAGATCTGGCCTGTGGGGCCACCCTGGAAATATCAAAGGATCAGCCAGCAAAGGTGCCCCTGCCAGCAAACACGGAGCTTGGGAGTGCCGCGGACAGCTCTCCCGAGCTCCATTTTCGCTGGCAGAGTGCTCGGTCCACCACGGGTGCCCCCCAACACAAGTGAGGTCAAGCTGGCCACGCCCACCCTGCTGAAGTCAAACACAACCCTGATGCAGCCCTCAATGAAATCAAGTTTGACACCCCTGCTCTAAAAGGTTCCCTCCTCTTGTGCTATCCGGCTGCTTGACAGTAAATGCTGTGTGAAGCCTTAACAACGCTGGGTTTTATATAGGGAGCAAATGTAGATTAGTGGTGCTTGCAACCCGAGATCCATGTTACCCATATCTTTACTAAGCTATCACATGGCTTGTTCGATTCTGGTTTAGGGAAAACCATGAATCCAGCTGTTGTACCTGTTGTACATACCCAGGAATTGGGTATGTCTAGCTTAATGAAAAAAAAGGACTAGGGGTGGCATGATTAGAAAGGGTGCAGAGAGGAGCAACAAAGAGAGTTAGGAGACTGGAGGCTAAAACATACGAAGAACAGTTGTGGGAATTGGATATTTAGTGAAAAGGATCATTAGGGATGACATAATGGCAGTGTTCCAATATCTCAGGGGCTGCCCCAAAGAAGAGGGAGTCAAGCTATTCTCCAAAGTACCTGAAGGCAGGACAAGAAGCAACAGATGGAAACTCATCAGGGAGAGAAGCAACCTAGAACTAAGGAGAAATTTCCTGACAGTGAGAACAATGAATCAGTAGAACGACTGGCCTCCAGCAGTTATGGATGCTCCATTAGTGGAGGATTTTAAGAAGAGATTGGAGAGCCATTTGTCTGGAATGGTATGGGGTTTCCTGCTTGAGCAGGGGGTTGGACTAGAAGACCTCCAAGGCCCCTTCCAACTCTATTATTCAACTGAATCATAGGGTTATTAAGGGAATCCCGCTTCTTCCATCGACGTTGCTCATCAGAAGCTGGCTGAGAAGGTTGCAAAGGACAACACACGACTGCAGGACGTCATAACTAATAAATAGCAATAGCGCTTGGACTTAACATACCGCTTCACAGTGCTTTTACAGCCCTCTCTAAGCAGTTTACAGAGTCAGCCTATGGCCCCCAACAATCTGGGTCCTCATTTTACCCACCTCGGAAGGATGGATCAACCTTGAGCCTGATTTATTATATTTTATTATTAGGGGGATTGATTTTGGTATATAATTAGTAATGCTAATATTAAGGGATTAGAGAAAGGTATGATTTTTTAAAATTGGATTTAAATATAAGTATGGTACTGATTGATAAATGAATATTAATATTGATTAATGAGGTTAATCTTATTATTAGTTTTTTTATTATAATATAGTTAATTCTAGGAAAATTTTATTACTTATAGGTTTATTTGTTATATTATTTTGTTATATGTACTTGTTTTTTTTTTGTTTTTTTAACTTGTAGCAGAAGTCAAGGGGGGGATGGGGGAAAGGGGGTGGGGGGGAGGTGGGGTTTTGGGGGGGAGAAAAAATGGAAAAATTTTGTATGTAAAACTTTTTCAATTAAAAAAACAAACCTTGAGCCTGGTGAGATTCGATCTGCCAAATTGCCGTCAGGCAGCAGGCAGCAGAAGCCCAAATTTTACCCACTGAATGCCGAAGTACGGCATTCTAACCACTGTGCCATTCGGTTCCATGCATGTGAATTCCAAACAAGCAAATTTTGATCATGCGACTGGGGTGTGATGTGTGATGTGAAGGTAATGAAAGGTCTGGTTCTGAGTCATTTTTCAGTGCTGTTGTAACTTCTAATGGTCGCTAAACAAGTTGAGGAGTACCTGTAATTTATAAACCACAGTTTGATTTTAGGGCTGTGTGCAAGCCAAGCACCTGCTTCAACAAAAGTGATTAAAATCAAGACAACGCACAAACCTGTCGGCCTAGCAGCAGCGGTATCAAATTTGGTGTCAGTGGAGAAAAATGATCAGAAGAATCTTTCTTTCTTTCACTTAATAAAACTTTTTCTCCTTATCGATACAGGTTCTGTTCTGGATGTGATCAAGCACATTGTAGCCAAAGGGGAACATAAGAATGGAGTCCTGGATGAGCCTGTAATAGCCACAATCCTCAAGGAAGTTTTGGAAGGACTGGAGTACCTGCATAAAAACGGGCAAATCCACAGGTGAGTCTCAGATGCTTCTCGCTGATGCTTCTGTGTTTTTCCTATCCATAAAGAACCAGAGCTCTGAATTCCCAGCTGCAATCTCCCCCACTTGTTTGTCTGTTTGTCTGGTGTTAATTCCTCTTTACCTGGGCATTGGCTGCTGGAAACAATGTGTTCTAGTCTTTTCGTTTCCTTCCTGGGTTTTTATTGCCTTTTTTGAATGGTGTGTAAATGTGGTTTATCTCTTTGTGCTTATTGATGACTGAAGACATAGAATGACTTCTGCCAGTAAGGAATCGGGCAAGATTGACAGCTGCAATATGCAAAGCCATGTGAGTCTCTGGTTTCAAAAATGTCAGGAAGGATTTGGTGGCAACCTTTTCCCACTAGCATTAGTTGTATGAAAAGGGCAGCCAATTTGTTGAGGTTGCAGCATCCTCCATCAGGTGCATCACTTTCTGATTGGCTGCCAATTGTGGGATTCATGATTGACTTGTCAGGAAACAAGGGATCCCTTTTCATCAGATGCCAGTCTCTTTATGATTAGCTCCTGCATGGCTGAACCTTAATTCTGGGAAGCTTAAGAATGAACAATGTTTAAAACTGCCTTGCAGTAGCCTCTCTCAATCTGAAAATGCTACGTCAGGCCTGTCAAATTGGCGGCCCGTGAGCCGGATACAGCCCGTGCAAGCCATACACAACCCAGCTCCACAAAGGCAAAAAACCATTGTGATACATCATGATCCAACTCACAATATGATTGAGTTTGAAACCCCTGCTCCTACATGGTTAGGGTTGCCAGGAAGGCTGGGAAAATCTTGGAGCTTTGAGCTTCCTTCATTGGAAGAAAGGAAAGTGATGGTTTAAACCAGGGGTCTCCAATCTTGGCAACTTTAAGACTTGTGGACTTCAACTCCCAGAGACTTGAATTCCACAAGTCTTACAGTTGCCAAGACCTGTGGTTTAAAACAATATTTCTCAAACTCGGCAGCTTTAAAATGCTTGGACTCCAACTCTGTTCTCTTTTTTCTCTCTCTCTCTCTCTCTCTCTCTTTCTCTCTCTCTCTCTCTCTCTCTCTCTCTCTCTCTCTCTCTCTCTCTCTCTCTCTCTCTCTCTCTCTCTCTCTCTCTTTTTTAAAAAAATAAATATTTATTGAATTTTCAAACATTAAAATACACAGCAGAAAAAATAGAAAAGAGCAAAAAATAGAACATACCACAACAAAAACAAACACATCAAAACTTAAACACTAGTAACAGCTTTTCTACATCGGTATCTCTATCCTAATTAACTATCATACACAAATCCTACTTCTATCTATCACTATCTTTTTTTTAAATAAAGTTTTTTTTATTTTTATTTCTCATAAACAACATTTACATGTAGTCATTTCCATCATTTTTCATTCATCTTTTAATTTTCATTTTTCATTTGTACTTTTTCAGGGCTGCTCTTTTACCCTTTACTTTTATTCCAACCTTTTTTCCTCCCCTTCTCTCCCTTCCTCTCTCTCCTCCTACTTCCTTCATTCTTCCTCTCCTTCTCTTTCCTACTTCCCCTTCTCTTCCCCCACTCCTCTCTTCTTCCCCTCTTCTAACCTTCTCCTCTACTCCTCTTTTCCCTCCCTTTTCTTCCTCTCCTTTTCCCTATCTATCATTATCTTAACTTACATCTTTATCTAAGTTATAATAACTTTTATTCACAATTCGGTTTCATGACAAAATATCACTTACATTTTAAATTTACTCTCAGGCCAGGAATACCATCTATTCCAAATTAAATAGTACTTGGTATCTTCCTTTTCCTTAATGTCCATAGATAATCTGTCCATTTCTGTGCATTCATATATTTTTTTAATTATAATTTGATCTGGGGGGGATATCCGGTTGTTTTGTGCTGTGACAATTCTACTCACAGTTAGGATATGTAATATAATGTATTGTAATTTTTTTTTCCATTTTCCCTTCCAAAATACCCAGGAGCAATAGTTCCGATTTTCTTTCTATCTTTCACCCAGTTATCTCTTCCAGCCACTTTTTTATCTTCCACCAAAATTTCCTAATTTTAGGGCAGATCCACCACATGTGGTAGAACGTTCCTTGCTTATGGCCGCACCTCCAACATTCCAGGGACCTGTTTGAGCTGTTCTCCTCCTTTCAAACAAGAGACCCTGTACCATTTCAAACAAATAGTTGCCCAATCTCTTCTTAAGAACTTGCGGTAGCTCTCTGAGCTTGCTTGTTCTCTTGCAGACATTTCATTACCCAAACTAGATAACATCATCAGTGCTATAGTAAGGAGTGTGGTTTGCTGTCAGTGTATATTCTATCTAGTGGCTTGCCTGTCAATGTTGGTGGGGGACGGTCTCAGAGGTTTTTTGGCTGGGCTGTTGGATCTTTGGCAGTTTCTGGATTGGGGTATTGTTTACTTGATCGTTGGTCTAATGTTAATTTTGGAGTTAATTTATGCTGATCTGTGTGCTGATGGATGGTGGAGAGCCTCTTTTGGTTTATTACCTACTTACCTACTTGCTTTTGGGATCATAAAAGGAGAAATCCAGGATGAATAAAATGTGCCAAGAGAAGATTAAGACACCAGAACACAGAGCTTCGCTTGTGCTCTCTTGATGTTGATTCAAGACCACAACATGCTGGAACTGAATTGAAACCTGGTGTTGATTGACAGCTCTGCTGCTGCCAATTAAATGAAATCTAAATTGGCACACTTAAATCGCTTAATGTGATTATGAGGTTTAGAGGGACAAGGAATCACTTCTTTGCAAGCTTGTGACCCTACAGCAGCAGGTTTTCCTGTTAAGTGAGGACCGCAGTCTTCATCTCAGCTCTGAATTCCTTCTTCTCTGATTTTTGGAGTTGAACATTGAGCCCCTGTAACAGAATAACAGACTAACAAAGTTGGAAGGGACCTTGGAGGTCTTCTAGTCCAACCCCCTGCTCAGGCAGGAAACCCTACACCTTCACACAAATGGTTGTTCTATTTCTTCATAAAACTTCCAGGGTTGAAGCACTCACAACTTCTGGAAACAACTCATTCCACTGATTAATTGTTCTCACTGTCAGGAAATTTAGCTTTAGTTCCAGGTTGTTTCTCTCTTTGATTAGTTTCCATCCGTTGCTCCTTGTTCTGCCTTCTGGTGCTTTGGAAAATAGATTTGATGCCCTCTTCTTTGTGCCCCTTAGATATGGGAAAACTGCTATCATGTCACCCCCTACTCCTCCTCTTCACCAAATTTGGCATGCCCAAATCCTGCAACTGTTCTTCATATGTTTTAGCCTCCAGTTCCTTAATTATCTTTGTTGCTCTTCTCTGCACAATTTCCAGAATCTCAACATTTTTTATATATCAATGGCAACTAAAACTGAATGCAGCATTCCAAGTGTCATGTTACCCAGACATTATAAAGTGGTATTAACATTTTACGTGGTCTTGATTCTATCCCTCTGTTAATGCAGCCTAGGACTGTGTTGGCTTTTTTGGCAGCTGCTGCACACGGCTGGCTCATATTTAAATGGTTGTCCACTAGGACTCCAAGATCCCTCTCACAGTTACTACTATTGAGCCAAGTATCACCTGTACTATACCAGTGTATTTGGGTTTTCTTGCCTAAACACACCATTGTGTTTACTTTTTTCACCATTGAATTTCATTTTGTTAAACAGGGCCCAGTGTTCAAGTCTGTCAAGATCCTTTTGGATCCTGAGCTTGTCTTATGGAGTGTTGGCTATTCCTGCCAAAAAAAAAAAGGAACCAGCACTGTATTCCTTAAAAAAGCTTCAAAGATACATCACAAGCAATGCCTCTTTAAAACATCACAGAAGATGAGAAAGTCTGCCTTGAAAATGTCCAATTAGCCAGGAGACCATTTTTACCAACAGTCCTAAGCCAACAACAGATTCTAACCCTGCTTTGTTGAACAAGCCATAATGCCTTGATTTGCGTGTTGCACCAATTTCTAAAGAAGCCACGTCTTTAGCTGGAACGTAGTTTGAATTGATGTGGTGCACCATTTTGTGGCCTTTGGAGGTAGTGGTCTTTTAAACAGCTTTGGATGTCCTTTGGATAATGGGAATCTTGACTTGTTGACATGGACATTATCTTGTCCTTGAAGCATGGGGAGTATAAAGGACTTCACCTTCAGGAATGGAATCTCTCCGTGCTCTGAAGACGATTGTCTTCAATCCATCAACACCACCCTTGTCATTTGCAATTTGAGATGGTGCAGAACAAGGTCATAAGCAAATTCGTTCCGCTTCTTTGTCGTTGTCAAACATAATCCGGCACAATCTACCATGGCACCTTTACGGTAGTGTTTTTACATGTTGTTGTTGTTGTTGTTTTTCTTCATGGTAAAAAGCAAGTATAAGGAAGAACAAAAGTAGACCTGGAACACTAGTTGGTGGGCATTTTTTCACACTTTCCATTAGCTGGTTGCGAGGGACATTGGCCAAGACAAAGTATAGCAGTGGATTGTGGCACATAAAAGTTGCCAAGAATTGAAAGTTTAAAACCGGTGATGGGAAGTGGCACTATGAAGACTCCTATTCAGATCTTTGGGCTTTTTTCTTCTTCTTCAATTCACATTAATCTTCCACTTATTGTCAGATAACAGTAAAATGACCAGGAATGACATGATAGCAGTGTTCCAATATTTGAGGGGCTGCCACATAGATGAGGAAGTCCATCTATTCTCCAAAGCACCGGAAGGCAAGACAAGAAACAATGGATGGAAACTCATCAAGGAGACAAACAACCTGGAATGAAGGAGAAACTTCTTATAGTGAGAACAATTAACTAATGGAACAGCTTCCCTCCAGAAGTTGTGGGTAGTCCAACACTGGAGGCTTTCAAGAAGACTGAAGAGCCATTTGTCTGAAATGGTACAGAGTCTCCTGCTCGAGGAGAGAGTTGGACTAGATGACCTTTTTTATATATATTATATATTTTAATTTTTTTTTTATACCGCCCTTCCCCCAAGGGACTCAGGGTGGTGCACAGCCAACAATAAAACACACCTATATACAAAATTTAAAAACAATTTTAAAAACATATTAAATAATTTGGCCCCAAATATCATTAAAATAAGCTAACCACAAAAATTCATGTTTAGGCCAGCCAGGCTTGTTGGAACAATAGCGTCTTGAGGGTACGGCGAAAGGTGCGTAGGTCATGGATCATCCGTATCTCCGGGGGCAATTCATTCCAGAGGACAGGTGCCTTCACAGAGAAGGCTCTCCCCCTGGAGGTTGCCAGTCGACATTGTTTGACCGACGGTACCCTGAGGAGTCCCTTTCTGTGGGAGCATATTGACCGGTGGGAGGCTATCGGTAGCAGAAGGCTATCTCGTAAGTACCCAGGTCCTAAGCCATGGAGTGCTTTAAAGATGGTCACCAACACCTTGAATCGCACCCGGAAGACCACCGGGAGCCAGTGCAGCTCGCGTAGGAAAGGTGTTACATGGGTGTGCCATGTCGCTCCCATGATCACCCGCGCGGCCGCATTAGAGCCTCCAAGTGCTCTTCAGGGAGAGCCCCATGTAGAGAGCATTACAGTAGTCCAGACGGGGAGTGACGAGGGCATGAGTGACCATACGCAAGGAGTCCCGGTCCAGAAAGGGGCGCAACTGGTGAATCAGGCAAACCTGATAAAAAGCCCCCCTGGCCTCAGCTGTCACATGATCTTCTAGAGACAACCGTGCGTCCAGGAGGACACTGAAGTTGCGAGCCCTCTCTGTGGGAGCCAAGGTCTCACCCCAATAGTCAGTGATGGAACCAGCTGGCTATACTGGGACGCCAGAAACCATAGCCACTCGGTCTTGGAGGCGTTGAGTCTGAGCCTGTTTCTCCCCATCCAGATCCGCACAGCCTCCAGGCACCAGAACATCACGTCAAGTGCATCATTGGGGTGGTCCGGGTGGAGATGTACAGCTGAGTATCATCAGTGTACTGATGGAATTTCGGATGATCTCACCCAGCGGTTTCACATAAATGTTGAACAGAAGGGGTGAGAGGACCGATCCTTGCGGCACCCTACAAACAAGGTGCCTCAAGATCAGCCTCTGACCCCCTGCCAACACAGACTGCGTACAGTCAGAGAGGAAGGAGGAGAACCACCGTGACACGGTGCCCCCTACTCCTAACCCCTCCAACAGGTGCAGCATGATACCATGGTTGATGGTGTCAAAAGCCACTGAGAGGTCTAATAGGACCAAAACAGAAGAACAACCCCTGTCCTGAGCCCTCCAAAGATCATCAGTCAATGCGACCAATGCCGTTTCCGTGCTGTACCCCGATCTGAAGCCTGACTGGAACGGATCCAGATAGACAGCTTCATCCAGGTACTGGGGAAGTTGTTGCGCCACCACACTCTCAACAACCTTTGCCACAAAGCAAAGGTTGGAGACTGGACGATAGTTCGCTAATATAGCCAGGTCCAGGGAAGGCTTCTTAAGGAGGGGCCTCACCACTGTCTCTTTCAAGGTGGAGGAGAAGAAACCCTCACTCAAAGAAGCGTTAATAATCCCCTGGAGCCAGCCTCGTGTAACCTCCCGGGAGGCCAGCACCAACCAGGAGAGACATGGGTCCAATAAATATGTGGCAGTGCTAAGTCTACCCAGAATCCTGTCGACATCCTCAGGAGCCACAGGGTCAAACTCCTCCCAAATAACACGCAAGACCCACCTCCATCACCCCATCTGAACCTACCCAGTCAGAGTCCAGTCCTTCTCTAATCTGAGTGATTTTGTCATGCAGATATTGCACAAAATCCTCAGCCCTACCCTGCAAGAGGTCCTCCCGCGCTCCCAAATGAAGTAGGGAGCAGGTCACCCTAAACAGGGTGGCTGGGCGGTTATCTGCAGATGCAACAGGAGCGGAAAAATAATTAGATTTTGCCACTCTTATCGCCACTAGGTAGATCTTGATATGAGACCTCAGCAGTGTTCGGTCAGATTCGGAACGACTGGCCCTCCAATCGCTCTCCAGGAGTCTTTTCCGGCACTTCATTGCCTTCATCTCCTCAGAAAACCGGGGAGCCAATTGGGATCGGCACCGGGTCGGAGGCCGCAAAAGCACAAAGCAATGTAAAGCTCCAGTGGCCGCCCTATCCCAGGCAGCCACTAGTTCTTCAGTTGAGTCATGAGCCAGAGCCTCAGGGAATGGCCCAAGCTCCATCAGGAACCTATCCGGATACATCAGGTGCCTAGGACGGAACCACCTAATCGGTTCTGTCTCCCTGAGGCTGAGGGTAGCGGCTCGAAAGTCTAGTCGAAGGAGTGGATGATCTGACCATGACAAGGGCTTGATGACTATATCCCCTATTTCTAGATCATTCAGCCACTGACCAGAGACAAAAATCAGGTCCAGAGTGCATCCCCCCATGTGAATAGGGCCTTGAACTAACTGGGTCAGATCCATGGCCGTCATGGAAGCCATGAATTCCTGGGCTGCCTCTGATGTTTCACCGACAGATGGCAGGTTGAAATCCTCCATGACCATAAGTCTATCACCCCGGCTATTACGTTGAGCCGCTGCCACATGGCAGGGAGCCAGGTACGCAGTCAGCAGGCCCATCTGCACCCCATGACCCCACTTCACAAGGAGGGACTCACATCCGGCTATCTGAGGTACCGTGGCCTCCCTCGGACAAAGATCTTCCTTTATAATAGCCGCCACCCCCCCGCCCCTACCCTGAGCCCTCAGCTGATGGAATGCGCGGAAGCCTGGTGGGCACATTTCAACAAGGGGAACCCCCCCCGCCCCTTGCAGGCCAACCAGGTTTCTGTAATACCCACCAGGTCAACTCCCCCCTCTTGAACAAAGTCGAAAAGGTCCCTTTCAGCTGTATTCTGATTGGTTCCTGGTCTTTTATCCAAGTATTAACTAGGTTTAATCCTGCTTAATTAAAAATTATCCAAGGTCAGTTAGGTCCTGCCACTTTTTGAGGTCCAAGGAAGCCAGGTGCTGAGGCTAGCAATTTTCTTTGAAATCTCTGTTCTAGTAACATTGGGAAACACCAAGTGCATCATTAAATTCACAGACAAAAATCCAGAATTTTTGTGGTTTTTTTTATAGTTTAAAACAGTGATAGCTAACCTTTCTGCCATTGCGTGCCAGGTGGGGGCTGGGGGGGGTTGCTCCCGTATGTGTCCACACCCATAATTCTATGCGCTTCGCCCCCATGCATGTGCGTCTGACTCTCCCCGTTTCTGGAACACGATGGCCTGTTTTTCTTTCTCACCTGGCTCCAGGGCCTCTCTAGGAGTCTGGGGAGGGCGAAAACAGCCTCCCCCACCCCACCCCCCAGAGGTCCTCTGGAGGCTGAAAACGGCCTGTTTAACAACTTCAGGTGGGACCGGAAGGCCCGTTTTT
Source organism: Coluber constrictor foxii (assembly GCA_038048745.1). NCBI lineage: Eukaryota > Metazoa > Chordata > Lepidosauria > Squamata > Colubridae > Coluber > Coluber constrictor. The sequence goes on along the minus strand of CM075961.1, from coordinate 165,583,407 downwards.
TGCTGTCCCCAGCCTCCAGGGCCTCTCTTGGGTCTGAGGAGAGCAAAAACAGCCTCACCCCCACAAGAGGTTCTCCGGAGGGCAAAACCGGCCCATTTGACAACTTCCGGTTAGACCAGGAGTTGTCAAACGGCCATTTTCGGCCTCCGGAGGACCTCTGGGGTGGCGGATGGGGAAGGCCATTTTCGCCCTCCCCAGACTCCAAGAGAGGCCCTGGAGCCAGGTGAGAAAGAAAAATGGGCTTTTCTCCCCCCCCACCCCAGGCCCTCCGGTAGAGGAAACAGCCCATTTCCCTATTTCTGGTGGGTCCAGAAGACCCGAAAACTAGCTGGCGTGCCGGAGCTGAACTTGCGTGCCCACTGATATGGCTACACGTGCCATAGGTTCATCATAATGGGCTTAAAACTTCCTCTAGTACAGGTAGTCCTCAACTTATGTCAGTTTAGTTTTAGGTTTCCATTGCTAAGCGAGACAGTTGTTGAGCAAACTTTGCCCCCTTTTTACAACCTTTTTTGCCACAGTTGTTAAGTGAATCACCGCAGTTGTGTAGTTAGTAACTCAGTTGTTAAGTGAATCTGGCTTCCCCATTGACTTTGCTTGTCCAAAGGTCACAAAAGGGGAATCACATGACCCCCTGGGACACTGCAACCATATGAGTCTATTGCGAAGTGTCTGAAATTTAGTCATGTGACCCTGGGGATGCGGCCACGGTTGTGAGTGTGAAAAACAGCCTTTTTTCACTTCAAATGGTCACTAAACGAACTGTTGTAAGTTAAGGACTACTTGTACTGTACATTGTTTCTCAACAACTCCCAGGATTCAACTCCCAGCATGCTGACTAGGGAATTCTGGGAGCTGAAGTCCACACTTCTGTTTCCCATAGGCAAACACTGATCCAGTGCAGGGGTCTCCAACCTTGGCAATTTTAAGAGTTGTGGACTTCAAGTCCCAGAATTCCTCAGCCAGCTTTACCATTTTTCACACTTATGATCGTTGCAGCGCACACACACTGTCACTACGTTTTTATATTTACCAGCAGAGCTATTATTTCTGGACTGTCAGACTTACCGTAGTTTGCCAAGTTTCTTATCAGCACCTACTACGTATGTCCGCATTCCTTTGCACTTCTTCTAGAAACTTTCCTTTGTTCTCCAGCCAGCTAAAGTCAGGCTGGGAATTCTTTGCCAACATGTAATCTAATTTAGATAGTGAGATGTCTTTATTTTCTTACAATAAATATAAGTTTAATTAGAAGATATATTCCGGTTTTATTGATCAAAGTATACAGAAGGATAAAAGCCACGATCCAACTCAAAATGAGGGCAATTACCCCACGCAATGGTAACGGGGCTGATTGCCGCTCTGATACGCGCGCGCGTACACACACACACACACACACACACACAGAGCCGCATGACTTAGATTTAGATGCTTGACAAGTGATTCGTATTGATGACGGTTGCGGTGTCCCAGGATCAGGTGATTCCCCTTTTGCGGCCTTCTGAGTGGGGACTTAACGACCGTGTTACTCATTTAACAACTGAAGTGATTCACTTGACAACTGTAGCCAAAAAAAAAAAAGTCTTAAAAATGGGAGCAAAACTCACAAATTTCTCACGTAGCGACAGAAATTTGGGGCTCAATTGTGGTCGTAAGTCGAGGGCGACCTGTTGCTTGTTTTAAAGATTGACACCTCCAGCTTGCAGTTGCAAACGTATTAGCAAACGTAGTTGTTAAGACAACTGACCCCATTCATCCATTGAACTCTGGACCTTGGCCCGACTTGAGTTTTCAAGCATAGCCTTTCCCAGGACAGCTTTCTGCCAAAGGCAGGAAGTTGCTTAATGCCTGGCGAACATTTATGCTGAGATAATTGTTTTGGTAGCAGCTGGAGAAGTCATGGAGATTTTCCAAAGTGTGGAAACCTCCATTTGCCTGCTTCATCTTCAGCGTCACAACCGATTTGCCCCAAATCTCCATTCTTTTTTGTTGGCTTGGAGGGTACAGCTAGCCCTCGACCACCATGGAACCCAAAATTTCCGTTGCTAAGCGAGACAGTTGTTAAGTGACTTTAGCCCCATTGTACAACTTTTCTGGCCGCAATTGTGACGTGAATCAATGCAGTCTTTAAGTTAGTAACCTGGTTGTTAAGTGAACCTTGTTAAGTGTTTGAATATTAGAGATGGAGACCCTTTGAGAGCTGTATGCAATGAAATTTCATTTTAACGTATGCCAATTAGAGTACATTCAAAGTGACAATAAAGTTATTCTAAGTCTAAGTCTAAATCTGGCTTCCCCATTGACACTTCTTGTCAGAAGGTTGCAGAAGGGGATCACATGGCCCAGAGATATGCAACCGTCATAAATATGACTTTTTTCCAGTGCCGGTGTAACTTCAGATGGTCACTAAACGAATGGCTGTAAGTTGAGGACTGCCTGTACATTGCTGATTACCAAACACCCAAATTTTGATGCTGCAACGGTCATAAATGCATACCCAAGTCATAAGTCCTTTTTTGAGGTGCTGACTTTGCCTTAGGAATGCATTGGTTTTGACTGCCGCAATGGGAAGGAAACACAGAATCTGCATCCGTATTCATGGCTATATTTTCTTTCTCTTTTTCTTTCCCTCTCCCTCCCTCCCTTCCTATTTCCTTCCTTCCTTCCTTCCTTCCTTCCTTCCTTCCTTCCTTCCTTCCTTCCTTCCTTCCTTCCTTCCTTCATCTCTCCCTCCCTCTGCCCTTCCTTCCTTCCTTTTTCCTAGGGATGTGAAAGCTGGCAATATCCTATTGGGAGAAGATGGGTCAGTCCAGATTGCCGGTGAGTATCTATCAAACCTTTGGAGAGAGCCCAAAGAAATGCAGAGCTGCAGATTTATTTATTTATTTGTTTGTTTGTTTGTTTCAATTTATAAACCGCCCTTCTCCTTGCGGACTCAGGGCGGTGAACAGCCAGAATAAAACATGATATACAAAAATTAAAACAATTAAAAAAATATTAAATATTTTCGGCCGACAATTAAAACAGTCCAATTTAAAATCAATTCCAATTTAAAACAGAGGATGAGATCAAGCCAGCCCAGCTATATGAAACAAATGGGTTTTAAGGGCCCGATGAAAAGTCCGGAGGTCTGATATCCTGCATATCTCGCGGGGTAGGTCATTCCAGAGGGCGGGTGCCGCCACAGAGAAGGCTCTCCCCCTGGGGGTCGCCAACCGACATTGTCTGGCCGACGGCACCCAGAGGAGGCCCTCTCTGTGCGAGCATACTGGCCGGTGGGAGGCTATTGGTGGCAGAAGGCAGTCTCGCAAATACCCAGGCCCTAAGCCATGGAGCGCTTTAAAGATGGTCACCAACACCTTGAAGCGCACCCGGAAGTCCACCGGGAGCCAGTGCAGCTCCCGGTGGTCAGATTGTCTGACTAAGTAGATTCAACTGAACAGTGTCTCCTTTCCCAATTCAGAGAGGAAAACTTATTGAGTGTTGGACGGCGTTTCTCTGTGTAAATATTCCCAACTTGCTCAATCTGGATTGAGCGGTAGTTATTTTGAGACTGTGCTCTGCTACCAGGACATCACTTAGATGCAAGGGTGGGGGAACTATATACCCTTTGTGTCCCGTGGACTTCAACTCCCAGAATTCCTGAGCCAGCCATTCTCAGAACTCTCAGGAATTCTGGGAATGAAGTTCACAGGCCGTAAAGGGGCCGTATTTCCCCCATCACTGATCCGAGAGAAACACATTTGCTGCAGCTTTTTTTGTCTTTCCTCCTTTTTCTACAGTCCATTTCCACCTCAGTTTCCGTTTGGTGAATTTGGAACAGGTTGAGGGATTTTGTGCAGCCGTGTTTTCTTTATCTGGCGTGGAGGACTGCACTGCACCTCTTAGCTTCTGTTATAGTAATTTCCAGGCCACCCACAACTCTCTATTTCTAACAGAGCCTCATAGTTTCTAGACCTTCCTCTCTCTCACTCTCTGTCATTTAAACAATGTTTGTTAGAGGAGGGAGCCCTGCTGATGTTTGGCTGTGTGGAAGCAGGATGCTTGAGCAAAATCACAGCTCAGCTGGAAAATGTTTTAATGGAGGGCAGAGGTTCAGATTTGTTTATCTCTCTCAAGAGGGGGGACGGTAAGCTATGGGGGAAAGGAAAAAATGGGATCTGGCGTTGGAATCCTGGATTCGAATCTTGCCTTTGCTAATGGCTCCAAGTGCTGGTGAACTGATACTGTTCCATGATCTAGGGTTTACTGTAATGTTTGTGCCACACCCATTGTGATTTGTTCAGCAAGCAATATTAAACATCCAGGGATTTAATTGGATATGTGAATAGTGCTTTAGTGCTTCTGACTTGAGGACTAACTTTCCCCAGTCAGAATTTTCTTGTTGGGTGGTGCCTTCCTTCCTTGCCTCTTTGCCTCCTCCTTCTTTACTTTTCCTTTTCCCTTTCTTTTCCTATTTTCCTCTTCTTCCTTCCCTCCCTCCTCTTTCTTTCCCTCCCTCCCTCCCTTCTTTTCCTCTCTCTCCTTCCCTCCCTCCCTCCCCATCAAAACCAGCTTTGTACATTTCAGGTTTATAACAGAGTTTCTCTACAGATTCTTCCTAATCAAGAGCGTTTTTTTAAAAAAATTGCCTTTCTTTCATTTTTAAACACCACAGTTCATCAACTTAACAGCCACAGGCCTAGTCTGCAGTATAAATTAAGACAACTTGTCCCTTCAATTTCGTCTATTTCTAAACTCACTTAACTTTGTGAGCTCATCACGATAGGTATCCAAAGCCTTCCGGTTTTGTCTTTTTAAGCTGACTCCTGAATGCTTAATGATGTCTTTGCTGGACATTCATCGTCCCCAGCCTGGAGGGAGCCGTGTTGTGTCCGGAATTAGCAACTTTGTCTGCATCTTTTCCTCCTTTGATATCGTTTCTAAAACGGTTGGGCATCCCCTGCGTGTTGCATTCAGATAAAGCAGGGGCCTGTTCATGTTGGATTAATCAGTTGCATGAAAACCACTACAGATGTCAAAGGAGGTCTTTAGCCCGCCTTGTGAGTTTTATAGATGTTTTTAATTCATGATTTTAAAGATGGTCTTGGTAAGTGTTGAAGTCTTTCAGCATTGCGTGGTTGGCACATCGCTTGCAGTGCTCTTTCCTTTTGTCCATGCGGGGAAAAAAGGAAAAAATCCCTCTAGATACAGGTAGTCCTCGACTTGCAACAGTTCATTTGGTGATTGTTCAAAGTTACAACGTCGCTGAAAAAAGCGACATGGCCATTTTTCGTACTTGTGACCCTTGCAGCATCCCCATGGTCACATGATCAAAATTTAGATGCTTGGCAACAGGCAGGTATTGATGACGGTTGCAGTGTCTTGAGTTCATGTGATCAACTTTTGTGACCTAGTAACAAGCAAAGTCAGCGAGGAAGCCAGATTCGCTTAACAACCGTGTTACTAATTTTACAACTACAATGGTTCACTTCACGCTTAACAAATGTGGCAAGAAAAGTCATAAAATGGGGGCAAAACTCACTTAAAAAATTTCTCATTTAGCAACATAAATTCTGGGCTCAGTGGTGAGTATAAGTTGAAAACTACCTGTACTGAATTAAAAAGACCTTGCAAATGTGTTTTAACTTGCCCCAGATATTCAGATTTTGCTTTTGACTTGGCAGATCAGTGTTATTTTAATAGACTTACGGAATATGGCAAAATGCCCAGATGAAGACTTGGGGAGTTGTGTTTAATATAAAATAAAGATCCTGTAGTTGAAATGCACTTATTCATGATTTTTATTTTATTACTTCTGGAGGCAGGAAGATAGAGGAATGTGCTTCCAAATACGGGTAGTCTTCAACGTATGATCATAATGGAGTCTGCCCATTACAGTCATATATTGTGACTGTCATAAAATGGGTCAGTCATATGATGACCCAATTTTACAACCTTGTTTGTGGCAGTCAGTAGGTGAATTTACCAATTGTTGTTAAGCAAATACAGCAAGTAAAACCAACAACTCACTATGGTCACAATTCTGCTGAAAACCAGAAACGTTGAGGATTTTCCCCCCAACAAAGTCATTGTAAAGCACAATCGTGTGATTGTGGGTATTCTGCAAACGGTGATAATTGTGGTTGTGAAATTTGTTCCTGTGACTGCGGAGGGGCTTGTGTGTCCAAACTTCAGAACCAGATTGTAAATAATCCCAAAGAAGATGAGTAAGAACTTCGAATGGTCACTAAGAGGCCGGGTGTAAGTCGAAGACTACCTGGAGGAAAAACATAATTGCATGTTGGACTTCTTCCTCTCCTCTGAACAAATGATCATATGTCATGCTCAAGCAGAAATGCAAAATCACATGCTGCCTTAGAGCTGTGCTATGTCCAAACCCAATCATTGGGACGTGCAAATCATTGCTTGCAGTGTTCTGTTATATGCGAGCTGGACCCCTAGCCTGAACAATGTTAAGATGTGTGGGCTTCAATTCCCAGAATTCAACTCCCAGCAAACTCACTGCAGAATTCTGGGAATTGAAATCCACACATCTTGTGGCTGGCTGAGGTTGAGCAACTTGGACTTAGAGCAGGGGTGTCAAACTGGTGGTCTGCAGGCTGGATGGACATGCACAGGCCTTGGTGAATAGTGTATTATCTGGGTCAATATATTTTGCATACAATTCTGATAATAATATTACCATTTAAGTATACATAATTGTAATTTTTTAACTTCTAACATTTGTGTATATATGGTAATTATAATATATTCTATTTCAGTATACATAATACTATTTTTCCAATTTCTATTTTCTACTTCTTTTTTCTAACACTTAATAAAATAACTGTCATGTTAAAAAAAATGTTCTATATCTATCCATCATCTCTTGCACTTTTTAGAACAAACCATGGTTAAAACAGATCAAGCGCTCTGTTGCATGTCTGAATATTCCGTGGTAGGCCTATGAAAATTAGAAGACGATAGGGTAAAACCCTGGTCTCCCTCAGGACATTCTGATCTCTGTTTCACTATCATTGTTTGCTTCTACCTACTTGCCAGCTCCTATTTCAGATGGAACTGCATTTTTTTCCCAAATAAAAACCGTGAGGAATTTGTAAGATGACCAGTCTGTGTCACTCTCTGAATTTCCTGGAAATCCATCTAGGACAGCATATTGGCAGATGTAAAAACAAGCTTGGGAAGAGAAATACAATACTCACATTCCCTTCATATCTTGTGGTTTAGATTTCTGTCTTCCCATCAACAGGTGGAGCAGATTCAACAACAGCTACAGTAACACAAAAGTGAGGGGTCCAGAACAGTGAAAATATTATTTTATTTATTATTTTATTTTTCTATCCAGCCTTAATTATTTTTTACAAATAACTGAAGGTGGTGAACATAGTTAATCCTTCTTCCTCTTGCTATTTTCCCTTCAACAATCCCGTATGATGGTTGGCTGAGAGAGAAACACTGCACAAAGTCACCCAGCCAGCTTTTATGCCTAGGTAGGACTAGAACTCACCATCTCCTGGCGATTGGCCTAAAGTCATCCAGCCAGCTTTCATGCCTAAGGTGTGACTTAAATTCATGTTTATTTCAACTAACTGATGGAGATTGCTGTCAGTAACACGCTACTCCAACTTTTATATCAGAATCAATTCCAATCATGGCCAAATGCCAGCCGAATTTTTAAAACTAGTATGAACAAATTATCTTTCATCCTGGCTTTTATGACTTACAAATCAAATATATTTATTATCACTATATGTTTAGAACACTGCCTCGGCCAAGGCAATTCTAAGCAGTAGACTAAATAGAAAAAAACCCACACCGTTTGTAACTGCAATTAAAACACTGCGATTAAGTTCTCGATTTAACAGCCAGTTGCTAAATGCTGTCTACTGTGTCCTACGGTCAGATGGCTGCAATTTACAATTGTTGTTGTTGTTGTTATTATTATTATTTTGCTGTAAACTAACATTTACTTCTGGTTTCTGAAAAAAATTTCCATTATCTAAAATGGGTCTGCTTAATGACTGACAGAAAGAAAAATTGGGTAACCTGCCTAACATTGGCACAATTTATAACCCGTAAATCCAGACTCAAATATGGTCGTAAATCGAGGACCATGAATGTTTTCTTGACCTTGGCAGCTTGGAAGATTGAAGAGATAGATAAATGGATGGATGGATGGATGGATGGATGGATGGATGGATGGATGGATGGATGGATGGATAGACAGACAGACAGACAGACAGACAGACCGATGAACAGATGGTCGGCCAGTGGGTTGACCTTCAGTCAAAGAAAATGATTCTGGTTTGTGACCTTTATCGATTGAATAGCATAAGTGGTGAAATGCACCTATTGGTAAACCTGTTAGGGACCCATGGTTTTATTTTAAAATGCAATTTAGTTATGTTCCAAGTCTTTAAATGATGGGTAAGCTTGTTAAAGTTCCCTGGTTTTATTAAAAACGTGATTTAGCTGTACTCCAGCCCTCCAAAATACCCGGAGGCTTTCTTCTAAAGAAGATTAAGCGTCCTTTGCAATCACAAACTCTCTTTGAGTTGTGGAGAAAGAGCAAAGGTTGACAGGAAGGTATTTGATCAATTTAGTGGTATTTTCTTGCTTAAGGTGAAGAAAAAGAAAAGAAAACCCCAGAGGATTAATTGATGAAATTCAGAGGTCACAAATGCCCAGCATGCCTTTAACTGTTTTCAAGCATCCAGAATATGTTCTCTGCATAATGGCTCAAATGGCTAAACCCAGTTCCTCTCATTCCATGTTTGACCTTGCAAGAATTCAAAAAGCTGAAATCCCCACATCTGATCTCATCCCCAAAGATCGGGGAGGGTATGCTAAACTGCCCACCCTCCTTGTGCCACCCTGTGCCCACCGTGGCACAAGGAAGCTTAGCACTCTGTATGAAACTTTGCCACGTTTCTCCTTCAAAATCACCCTGTTGTTTTGTTATGAAAGGAAAATGGAAACACTAATCTGGTTCTCTAGGAGCAAGGATGAGATTTGTAAACAAAGAAACAAAAAAGATGAGTCCTTCACTTACAACCATTTGTTTACCGGCCATGTGAAGTTACAAGAACACTGAAGAAAGACTTACAAACAGTCCTGCTTACGATCATCACAACATTCCCGGGGTCATGTGGCTCTAATTCGGGCACTTGGTAATTGGCATGTAACCGGCACGGTTATAGCATGCTGGGTTCATATGAGCATGATTTGCAGCTTTCCCAGCTGGTGTCCAACAAGAAAAGTCAACATGGGAAGTCAGATTCGCTTAACAACCACATGATTCATTTAACTAGCTCTGATTTGTTTAAGAGCTATGGTGTAAAAGGTCATAAAATGAGTAAAAGGTCATAAAATTCCGAATAGCAATGGAAATTTGTAGCTTACTTTTTTCAGTGCCATTGTGACTTTAAATGGTCTTGAAAAGAATGGTTGTAAGTCAAGGATTCTCTGTATAGGTAGTTCTTGATTTATGACCACAATTGAGCCCAAAATTTCTGCTGTTAAGGTTGAGGCACTGGGGACAGATACAGGTAGTCCTCGACTTATGACCACAACTCACTTAACAGATGTGGCAAGAAAGGTTGTAAAATGGGGCAAAGCTCACTTAACAAACGTCTCACTTAACAGAAATTTTGGGCTTAATTGTGGTTGTAAGTCGAGGACTACCTAAGCCATTGCCCCAGGCTCCTGATTGAAGAGGCAGGATATAAATCTAGCCTATAAATACATATGTAAATGGAGAAATAAATCTGGCTTTAAGGCAGAGAATCCATCCTAATCTCTTTACACCGATGGCCTGAAAGTGATAGTTGTGCTACAAAACATGGAAAGTGATGGGAGTTGTAGTTAAAAAACTGGGAAATGTTGGGAACAAATCTGGTAAGTAGCAGACCCAAACTGGAGGGGTAATTTTCAGTTCAGGCCATCTGAAATAAATCTCTGAGATTTCTCTAAATTCCTGGGGGTTTTTTCCCTCAAAATGTCTCTCTGCAAACGCTTATGCAATTTTTTTTTCACAAGCTTGTTCTTCCTGTCAGCTACGATTTTATGCTTGCGTGTATTTTGCTGATGATAGACTGAACTGTGAGGAGGGGGAAGGAATATTTTGGGAAAGGAAAGTAAGCACTGTATCTCCTTCAGATGCTGCTTCAAGGCCGCATACCAACCTGTGCTTGAATTAACCTTTAGGAAAACATCTTGCCTGAACCTGGTTGGACCATGAGAGACAGTTAAGGGAGGGAAAAGTATGGATTTTGACGCACAACTTTCAGTTCGTTGTACTACTGCAATATATTCGATCTCTAATAAACTATACTTTTCTCAACAAATGCTGCCAAGGATCGTTTTTTAAGTTTAAGTTGTGGCATTTCCGACACTTCTTTTATTTCCTGAAAATCCCGGAAGGGAAAATTGAATTTCAGTGTAATTACGTTGTGCTGCAGTTATTTCACATGATTGCTTAAAATGTACGCCTTGCATGCATGGCAGATAAGAGAGTTGTTTTTATCCTTTTGTTTTTAATCCTCCTTTCAACAATAGTGTCTTCATAATTTTGTACGCGATCTGAGAAAATGTGGCAGCCTAGAAACCTTGTGATTCAACCCTTGGAGGACACGCGTGATTCTGAACTAATTTCTCTTTCGATCAGGGTGGAAATGGAAGATGTGTAAAGACTTGCACCAATTCTGCAAATGTTAATGAAAGCTTTCAGAAATTTTGTAGTTCAACTTACAACCACAATTGAGCCCAGAATTTCCGTGGCTAGGCGAGATAGTTGTTAACTGAGTTTTGGCACATTTTACATTTGATCTTTCTTGCCACAGTGGTCCAGCTGTTAAGTTATTAACACAGACTTGCAAACTTAAGTAAATCTGGCTTCCCCGTTGACTTTACTTGTCAGAAGGTTGCAAAAGGGGATCACATGGCCCAGAGATATGCAACCGTCATAAATATGACTTTTTTCCAGTGCCGGTGTAACTTCAAATTGTCACTAAATGAATGGTTATAAGTTGAAGACTGCCTGTACATTGCCGGTTACCAAACAGCCAAATTTTGATGCTGCAACGGTCATAAATGCATACCCAAGTCATAAGTCCAAAAAAGGTAATCACATGAGCCCAGCGCACACGGCAACCGACACAAATACTTGCCAGTTGCCAAGTGTTTGGATTTTGATCACTTCCCCATAGAGATGTTGCAACAGTTGTAAGTGTCAAAAAGGGTCATAAGTCACTCCCCCCCCCCTCCTCCCAGTTGTTGATTTCAAATGTTCATTAAATGAACAGTTTTAAGTTGAGGACTTTCTTTACTGAAATACCTTTCAAATACAACTTATGACCAGTCGCTCAGTGACCTTTCGAAGTTATTACTTACCTGAAAAAGGAAACTTACAAACCGGAACTGAAGTTCTAACACTCACCTCCCCCTTCTCCTCTCTCCTCTTCCTCTCCCCCCTCCCCCACACCCCCACATTGAGCCTTCGTTATAGTTGTAACTCAAGGATTACAGTACCTGTTGTTGGTTAAGCCTAGATAGGAACATGAAACCTTACCCAGTGCAAAAGTCTTACGTTTGGCCACTGGATGCCTTCCAGCAGGCATTTAATCTTTGCAGTCACTAGGACTTCGTCTCTACATGTGGTATACGATATCAGCCTCGGCCTCGGTGACTTGTACTATTTACTGTTTATTTTCTTAATTTTCATTTTTAGTTCCATGATTCTAAGTCACAGGTGGATTTCAGCTCCCAGAATCCTTGAGTCAGCATGGCATGGCATGGCCTGGCAGGCTCAGGAATTCTGGGTGTTGAAGTCCACAAGTGATAAAGAGGCCCTATCCTTGTTTCTTACCTCTGTTTTAAGTCATAGCTTTTGCTTAAAAAAAAATAAAAATAAAAACATGCACAAGAGAGAATGCTTCTTTTTTTTAAAAAAAAAAACCCTTCTTTTCCCCTTTTTGTGTTTTGGCGTTCAGATTTCGGCGTAAGTGCTTTTTTGGCTACCGGTGGGGACATTACACGAAACAAAGTGAGGAAAACGTTTGTGGGCACCCCTTGCTGGATGGCTCCCGAAGTGATGGAGCAGGTAAGAATAAACTGGAACAGGCTTTCATTGAGCATTGAAATTTCAAATACTAGTAGTCCTCAACGTATAAACTCAATTGGGACTGGAACCTTTGTTGCTAGGCAAGGTGGTTGCTAAATGAGCTCCTGATTTTTACAACCTCCCCACCCCCCACCCCATTGTTAAATGAATCACAGCAATTCACACAGTTTTTAAGTGACTTCTCCTGTTGACTTTGCTTGTCAGAAGGTTGCAAAAGGTAATCAATGACCCTGGGACACTGCAACTGTCACAAGTACATGTCAGTTGCCAAGCATTCTAATTTTGATCATATGGCCACAGAGACGCTGCAGCGTTTGTAAGTGAAAATGATCATAAGTCACTTTTTTCCCATGCCGTTGTAACATCAAAACAGTCACTAAATGAACTGTTACAATTCGAGGACTACCTGTAAAACTCTCCAAGACATTTATCTGTCTAAGAAACAACTTTTACTTTATGGAGAATGAGTTTCCTTTGAAAGTATTCGTTTACATTGTTCCAGATATATTTCTTCCCAGCCTTCCAGTGATGGCTGAAACAATAATCTATTGACTATTGTGAAGGCCAGGGCAGGAGTGGGATTAGTTGTGAAACTGCTGGAGAAGGAGGAAGCTATTGTTTAGCCATTAACTTGGTGACCCGAGTGCATGTCACATCTTACTCAGTTAACAAAGTATTGCTTCAGTCCATGTCAATGGCTGTGGATGCAAGAGGGGGCAGAGACAGCTGGAATGCGAAGAGAGAGAGGCCAGTTTAGAATGGAGACTGAAAAGCCTCCACTCAAATGAGAAGGGATCAGTGGGACAGAAGTTGCCTTCAGAGGTTTATTTTTATTTATTTGTCAGATTTATATGCCGCTCTTCTCCTGTAGGACTCTGGGCGGCTCACAGCAATAAAACAACCCGACAATAGACAAAATTAAATAATATTAAAAGCCGATTTAAAATCCCCCAAATCCCCAAATTAAAATCCACAACAGATCAGGGAAGTTCCTAAAAGAGCCATGTCTTTAAGTCGGCGCGGAAGGTGCGGAGGTCGGGGGCCGCCGGAGCCGGGTGGGCAACCCATTCCAGAGAGTCGGTGCGCCCACAGAGAATGCTCTCATCCTGAGGACCGCCAGCTGACATTGCCTGGCCGAGGGGACCCAGAGGAGGGCAGCCCTATGTGAGCGCACTGGGCGGTGGGAGGCCGGTAGGAGGTTGTGGGAGCTTCATCACTGGAAACTTTCAAGAAGGGACTGGACTTCCATCGGCCAGAAATGGTGTAGGGTCTCCTGTTTGAGAGGTGGGTGGGTGGGGTTGGACTCGGTGACATACAAGGATCCTTCCAATTCTGATATTCTAACCGTCTAAGAATACTGTACAGTAGTCCATTTATGACCGCGATTGAGCCCAATGTTTCTGTTGCTAAACAAGATAGTTGCTAAGTGAATTTTACCTGATTTGACCGCCTTTCTTGCCAGAGTTGTTAAGTGAATCGCTGCAGCTGTTGAGTTAGTTACACGGTTGTTAAGTGAATCTGGCTTCCCCCTTGACTTTGCTTGACAGAAGGTCGCAAAAGGGGATCATGTGACTCCCGGGGGACACTGCAACTGTCATAAATACGAGTCAGTTGCCAAGCGTCTGAATTTTGATCACGTGACCACGGGGAGGCTGCAAAATGAAAAACGGCCCCACACACAGGTCACCTTTTTCAGTGCCACAGTCACTAAACGAACTGTCATAAGTCCAGGACTACCTGTAGTCGAAAGAAACGGAGGATTTCGAATGGCAAAGGATACCGCTTGGGCTGAACAAAATGGCTCCTTTCCAGACCTCTTTACATTCAGAAGAGCACAGCCTTGCTAAACACCAAACTGTTGGATAACTGTTGGATAGAGAGAAACGTTGGATAGATTCTGATTACAAAAATGAGCATCTTCTCTCATTTCTTCTAGGAGGAGATTGGGGCCTATACTGTCATGGCAGTGCAGGTAGTCCTCAACTTATGACTGGTTGCTTAGTAACCATTGAAAGTTACCATGGACCTGCCCACACTTGAAAGATACTTATGACCTGATTCAGATGAACATCTCTCTCTCTCTCTCTCTCACACACACACACACACACACACACACACACACACACACACACACACACACACACACACAGACGGTCTTGTGACTGCATTTCTGGTGCTCAACAACCAGCCCACATTTATGCCGTTTACAGCATTCTGCTCTCATGGGATCATGATTTATGGCATTTTTGTCAAAAACTGGCATTTCCAATTTTCGGCGAAAACACCCCAAAGCAAAAAAATAAGTTTGCTTAACAATCACAGATTTATGTCTACGGAGATTCTCAGCCATCCAGTCTTTGGTTGCCCCAAAGTTGCTTTTTCTGAAAGTCCAGTTGCCTCTTGGAAAAAAGCACCTTTGGGACAATCACAGATTCACTTAACGACCATGGTGATTTGCTTAGTGGCCACAACAAAACAGGTTGTACAGTCGACCCATTTGACCATGATCATGGTCTTAAGTTGAGGACTACCTGTAGAAGGTTTGTGGTCCAACTCTCTCGGATGCTTTATGCATGTACAGATACTCATCCATTTAACAACGGTTCATTTAATAACCGTTCAAATTTACGACGGCATTGAAAAATGGCACTGACAGTGTTTTTACCCTTATGACCATTATAGCATCCCCATGGTCATGTGATCAAAATTCAGATGCTTGGCAGCTGACTCTTTTTCCTGTGTCTGGGGATCATGTGATCACCTTTTGTGATCTTCTGGCAAGCAAAGTCAATGGGGAAGCCAGATTCACTTAACAGCCGTGTGACTAAGTTAACAACGTGCAGTGAGTCACTTAACAACTGTGGCAAGAAAGGTCGTAACATGGGGCAAAAGTTACTTAATAAAAATCTCACTTAGCAACAGAAATTTTGGGCTCAATTGTGGTCGTAAGTCGAGAACTACCTTTAATGGACCATAATTCTCATTGGGCTCAGCCACAGAGGTGCTGAATGTCATACTCATTATAGGAGGTTAGAAGGCTTTGGAGACCCAATCATGGACTGTAATGAATCAGCCCAGGCCAAGAGAGAATCATATTTCAGACAACCATTCATGGTATCTTGCAATAAAATTGGATTTGGAATAAGATGCTTGCACTAAATGGGTGGTTGAATAGCTGTGTGAATTTCCAACCAACATTGTCATTCATTCACTATATATCTTAACTACAGTATTTCTGTGGGAATCAGTCCTGGAATTTGTTTAGGGAATGTAGCAGTCTAACTTTATAATAAAGCTTGTGTATAATCATAATAAGTTAGTTTTATAGTAAAGATAATTCTCTGATTCTTGGTTCCTCTCTGTTCAAAATGGAAATTGTGTGTGTGTGTGTGTGTGTGTGTGTGTGTGTGTGTGTGTGTGTTTTCTGAGGTTTTCGCGGGTGTTTGTATGTAGGGTCTTTGGTTATTCGGGTTTTCTCCCGTGTAAAATTGGAAGTGTCTTGGCGACGTTTCAACGAAGTCTCATTTGTCATCTTCAGGCTGGTGTTTTTGGCTTCGTGCTTGTAGGAGCAATGTGTGATCGCAGCTGTTTCTTCCTTTTAACTGCTAGTGGGGGTGTGAACTGATATCCCAGAAGCACGAGCTCCCAGAAGCACAAAGCCGAAAACACCAGCCTGAAGATGACGAATGAGACTTCGTCGAAATGTTGCCAAGACACTTCCAATTTTACGCGGGAGAAAACCCGAATAACCAAAGACCTACACACACACACACACACACACACACACACAATTTATAAATAGTATTTATAATAAAGGTAATCTTGACTTTTGTGGTTGCCAACTAATATGGTCCTGTGACATCTCACTTTGCAACTGCTTCACTTAACGACTGAAACTATTTTATTTATTTATTTAATTGTGACATTTGAGGACTACTTGTATTCTGGGAAGCTAACATCTCTTTGCTTTGGAAGAGTTGCTTCAATTTCAAAGGCAATTCTGTTAACAAGTCAGCAGAATTCAGCGATATTTGCATAGAACATGCTTTTCCAATATATCCAAAGATTAGTTTATTCCTCTCATTTGGCTAAAGTCTTTGTAATATTCTTACGCTTGTGAAGAAGAATACAAATTGTGCTATTTTCAGGAGGCGGTTTGAGAAATTAGAAGTCTGTTTTAGGTGCCGTATCATAAATGAATGCCAAGAGGTGAAGGAAGGTTAGCTCCCAAGTATGACTCATGGCAAGATACGTATGGAATTGAACAGTTACTGTAATAGAAAAACCAGTTTTGAATTAAACTTCTCTTACAATGCAGGTTCGGGGGTATGATTTCAAAGCAGATATTTGGAGTTTTGGAATTACGGCAATAGAGTTGGCTACTGGAGCTGCTCCTTATCACAAATATCCACCCATGAAGGTAAGTTACAGATTTACCAGTTTAAATAACAGTTTGACATTAAGAGTGCACACACAGTCTGAAAAATTGGACTGACCCTCTTAGAAAACGGTTATATCTGAAAAGTTGGCATATCCTCCTTCTAAAAACATACAAGAAAGTCCGGGGACTGTTTGGACGTTTAAGCATATAACAGAAGACAAAATCAATTGCGGTCATAAGTCGAAGAGTACCGGTGTGGCATTTTGTCCTTTACTGTGGACTTTCTGAAATAGGAACACCACAATTCTTGGGGTGAAGGGAAGCTATTTTGCCTCTTAGAGTCCTTCCCCAGTGATGGTGGAAAGAAGGCAGGTGAGATGTGATCTCTTCACAAGCAACAGTTGTTGCTTATAAAGAACTAGTAGTTATCCATCAGATGCTGTAGGACTTTAGGCCAAAGAACAGCTAGATCTCAAAAGTAGTTTTCAATACTTTCATGTCTTCACCATGATTTTTTTTGTTAGCCAATTCATAATGTTCCTCAGTGTCTCTAATGGAAGCCATTTTTTCAGGTCTTAATGTTGACACTACAAAATGATCCCCCCTCCTTGGAGACAGGGGTTCAAGACAAGGATATGCTTAAAAAATACGGGAAGTCGTTCAGGAAAATGATTTCATTGTGCCTGCAGAAAGACCCAGAGAAAAGGTAATAAGCGGGACCATCTTAACTTCCTCCTTCTCTCTCTTTCTTTCTTTTAAATTTATTTCTATGACTTGCATCTCCCTTTTCTGACCATGGTCACATATAAACGCACACAAGTTGCCACACTTGAACACACGTGCACAAGTTTAAAATCTAGTACAGGTAGTCTCGACTTCATTTAGTGACCATTTGAAGTTAAAACACCACTGAAAAATGTGACTTACGATGATTTTTCACACTTAACGACCACTGCAGCATCCCCATGATCACATGATTTACATTTGTATACTTGAAAACTGATCACATTTATGACAGGAGCAGTGTGGTAGCGTGATCACCTTTTGCAGCCTGACAAGCAAAGTCAATGGGGAAATCAGATTTTTTAGCCTGGAGGCTAAAACATACGAAGAACGGTTGCAGGAATTTGGTCTCTCTAGTTTAATAAAAGGAAAGACTAGGAGGTAACATGAGAGCGATTTTCCAGTATTTGAGGGGCTGCCACAAGGAAGAGTGGGGTTCAGCCTATTCTCCAAAGCACCTGAAGGCCGGACAAGAAGCAATGGACAGAAACTAATCAAGGAGAGAACCCATCTAGGACTAAGGAGAATCTAGAACAACAGTGAGAACAATTAATCCGTGGAAAAACCTGCCTCCAGAATTTGTGGGTGCTTCAATCCTTAGAGTTTTTTTTAGAAGGGATTGGACAACCATTTGTCTGAAACAGGATGGGTTGGACTAAAAGACCCCCAGGGTTCCTTCCACTCTCTTATTCATTAGGTTGTGCTGTATGAAGTTGAAAGGATAATGTCATCTTATAATGCACACCAGGTTTAAGAGCTATTGCAGAATTTCTGTGGCTTTGTGGGATGGGATTTTCTGTGTGCGTTTTTGTAATCAGTTCAACCCCTTTTTTTACTGCATACAGTTCCATGGTATACTGATTGTGGGTAAAAAGTTCAGGAAGATTTCCTTTTCAAATAACTGTAGCATTGTATTAGCCTTTCAGAGTAAGCTAGGTCAGGAAGCAAAGGCCACAAGACATACTGGAATTCTAGGTTAATGATCTAAGCTAGTGTTTTTTACTCTTGGCTACTTGAAGCTTTGGTGGACTTCAACTCCCAGAATTCCCCAGCCAATATGAATTTGTATATTTGAAATTCACACAGCTTCCAATGGCCAAGATTGAGAAACAGATACAGGCTATAATAGCAGATATATTGACATCAATAGAAGGTAATATTTGTAGCTCAGAATTAAACTCAGGTTGAACCGCAGACTACAGTTGCAAGAAAAAGTATGTGAACCCCTTGGGATTACATGGAGTTTTGCATGAATTGGTCATAAAATGCGCTCTGAACTTCATCTAAGTCACAACAATAGAAAAACACAGTCTGCTTAAAATAATACTACACAAACATTAGATGTTGCCATGGTTTCATTGAACATAACATGTACACATTCACAGTGCAGGGAGGAAAAAGTATGCGAACCTTTGGATTTAATAAGTGGTTGACCCTCCTTTGGCAGCAATAACCTCAACCAAATGTTTCCTGTAGTTGCAGATCAGACCTGCACAACGATCTGGAGTAATTTTGGACCACTCCTCTTCACAAAATTTTTTCAGTGTAGCAATATTCTTGGGATGTCTGGCGTGAATCGCTCTTTTTATATATATTGAAAATTTTATAAAAATACAAATATAAAAGAAATATAAACCCCTCCCCCCTTCAACCCCCCCTCCCCCCCTTCAACCCCCCCCTCCTCCCCCAGACTTCCCAGAGTGAAATACAGGGTTTTTCTTTTTTGACAAAAAAGATAAACCAATCATTAACCTATCCAATTTCTAGTTTACAAACACCATAAAAATCTTAACTCCAATATAATAAAAAGTTACAACTCTATAGTTCTTCTTCATTCATACGCAATTTGATGTCTTCTTATATGGTATTTATTCCGAAGGTAATCAATCCATTTCCTCCACTCCAAAATGTATTTTTCTTGCGTATGATCTTTCAAATATGCTGAGATTTTACAATCCATTCTTCTACAGTGGGCAAAGAGTCTTTCTTCCAGTATTGTGCAACTAGCAATCTAGCTGCTGTTATTAAGTTTAAAATCAACTTGGTCTCCAATAATGTACATTCATTTATAATACCCAATAAAAACAATTGTGGTGTGAATTCCAACCTTTTTTTCAAAATATTTTGCATTACCCACCAAATCTTTATCCAAAATGCCTTAACCTTCTTACAGGTCCACCAGATATGAAAATAGGTTGCATCTTCACAATCACACCTCCAACATTTAGCTTGTACATTAGAATACATACATGACAACTTTTTTGTGTCTAAATGCCATCTATAAAACATCTTATAAAAATTTTCTCTAAGATTTTGTGCCTGAGTAAATTTAACATTTCTGACCCAAATCTTTTCCCATGTTTCCATCATTATTGGTTCTTGAAAGTTTCTAGCCCATTTAATCATACAATCTTTAACCAATTCTGTTTCAGAATCTATCTCTAATAATACATTATATAATCTTGTAATATGCACAGTACCCTGATCCCTAATTTGCTTTACCAGGTTTTCTTCATTTTCCATAAGGCCTATTTTTTGATCCTCCCTCCATCTTGCTTGAAGCTGACCATATTGAAACCAGGTATAAGTTATCCCTTCCTTCTTCAAAACCTCTAAAGGTTTAAGTTGTACTTTACCCCTTTCACTAAATAAAAGTTCTTTATAGGTAACCACCTCCATCTTTTGTTCTATACTTATATTTTCTATTGCATGTCTAGGATTTGCCCAAATAGGTATTTTATAATCCAACTTATATTGATATTTCTTCCACACTCGCAACAAGGCATTTCTAAGTATATGGCTCTTAAAAGTTTTATCTATTTTCTTTTCATACAATAAATAAGCATGCCATCCATAAAGTAAATCATATCCTTCTAGATTCAAAATTCTATCCTCCGTTAGGTAAAACAATCACTAATCTGAACTAATACTGAAGCTTCATAATATAATCTTAAATTTGGCGTTTTTAAACCACCTCTCTCCCGAGCATCTTGTATAATCTTTAATTTAACTCTAGGTTTTTTACCTGACCATATAAAAGTATAAAGACCTTTTTGCCATTCCCTCAGTTGTTCATCCTTCTTCAACACCGGTATCATTTGGAACAAAAATAAAAACTTAGGTAATACATTCATTTTAATTGCTGCTATTCTACCTAGTAAGGATAATTGTAGCTTTTTCCAATTCTCCATTTCTTTCTGCATTTTTCGCCATAAAACTTCATAATTATTTTTAAATAGCTTTGCATTTGATCCTGCAATAAACACACCCAAATAATTAACCTTTTTAACTATTTCAAATCCCAATATTTGTTGAAGCTCTTCTCTTTGATCAAAAGACATATTTTTAGTCACTATCTTAGTCTTGTGTTGGTTTATTTTAAATCCCGAAACTTTACCATATTGTTCTATCAATTCCAACATATATAAAACTGTATCTATAGATTGCGTTAATGTAACAGCTAAATCATCTGCAAAGGCTCTCAATCTATAGTCTTGCTGTCGAATCACTATTCCTTTTAATTCTTTAGATTCACGTATCTTTTTCAACAAGATTTCCAAAGATAAAACAAACAGTAAGGGAGATAATGGGCAGCCCTGCTGTGTTCCCTTTTCTATCTTAAAACTATCCGTTAAACTTTCATTAATAATTATTTGTGCAGTTTGTTCCCTATATATTGCTTTAATTGCGCTCATAAATTGCTCCCCAAATTGCATTTTATCTATTACTTTGAACAAAAATCGACAATTCAATCTGTCAAAAGCTTTTTCTGCATCCAAAAAGAAAAAAGCTGCAGAAATCTGATTATTATTCTCCAAATATTCTACCAAATTTATTATTTGTCTCAAATTATATTTCATATATCTCCCTTTTATAAACCCTGATTGATCATTGTGAATTATTTGTTGCATAATTGGCATTAATCTATTTGCCAATACCTTGGTAAAAATCTTATAATCAGTATTTAAGAGTGAAATAGGTCTAAAATTTTCAGGTTTAACACAGTTTTGATCTTCTTTAGGAATCAATGATATAAAAGCTGTTCTCCATGAGGGTGGGGTTTCTCCCCCAGATTGAATCTTATTAAAAAGCATCCTAAGCGGTTCTACCATTTCCATCTGCAGATTCTTATAGTAAATAGCTGTCAGTCCATCCGTTCCCGGTGTTTTACCTACTTTTAACTGTTTTAATTGCTAAAGTAATCTCTTCAGAATTTATTGGTTGATTCAAACCTTCTCTTTGATCTAAAGTTAATTCCTGGATATCAACCCCTCTAAGATATCTATCAATATCTTTACCTTGTATCAAATCTCCTGCATATAATTTCATATAATATTCTAAAAAGGCTTTTTAAATCAAATTTTGTTGATAAACTTCTTTACCTTTATATTCCATCTTACTAATAACACGTGATCTTTGCTTTTTTCTTAACATATAAGCTAACCATCTGCCTGGTTTGTTAGCATTACAAAATGTATTATGTTTGGCATATTGCAAAGTAGTTGCAACTTGATCAGCCATTAACATATTAAATTGCTGTCTTAATATACCTATTGCTTCTTTTACTCTTTTATCTCCTGGATTATCAATTAACAATTGTTCTTTCTTCTTTATTTCTTCCTCAATATCTTTCTGTTTCTTTGTCTGCTTTTGTCTATATTTATTATTCATATGTATCAATACTCCCCTCATATAAGCCTTACTTACATCCCAAACCATTTCCATAGAAGTACCTTTATACATATTATTAACAAAAAACTCCTTCATATGTTTCTTAAGTTCTTTCACATTTTCTTCATATCTAAATACATTTTCATTTAATCTCCAAGACCTCCTTTCTCTTCTCTCCTGTTCTAATTCCAACCAAACTGGACTATGATCAGCTAAAATCCTTGGAAATATCTTGACTTTCTTCACCCTGGAAAGGAAATCAGTTGTTAGCAATATAAAATCAATCCTAGAAAAGGATTGATGTCTATCAGAAAAAAAGGTAAAATCTTTTTCATCTGGATTCCGTTCTCTCCAAACATCCCTTAATTCTAGATCATCCATAATTTCAAAAAAAGATTTGGGTAATTTAGCGCGCGAAGCAACTTTAGATGTAGTCTTTTTATCCTTGGAGATATCAATTACTCCATTCCAATCACCCATCAAAATAATTGATTTACAATCCCATTGCGATATTTTGGTATGTAAAAATTTATACAAATTTTCTTGTTGCTGGTTCGGTGCATAAATTCCAATCAAAAGCATTATTCCATTTTGAGTCCTCAATTCAATTGCTATATATCTTCCTTGGTCATCTGCCTCTATCAAATTTGTTGTTAAATTCTTTTTTATATATACCACTATTCCATTTTTCTTTTCCAAAGATGATGCTACAAAATGAGTCCCTAGTTTTGAATTAATTAAATATTTCTGATCTGTTGATCTAATATGTGTCTCTTGTAGGCATACAATATCATTATTAAATTGTTTCAAATAATGGATATATTTTCTTTCTCTTTTGTGGTGAATTCAAACCATTGACATTCCAAGACAAAAATTTAACTGGCATCTTTGCGAGACTGAAGCGTATAGAGCATATTTTGAAGATCTTCTTTCACCTTGATCTTCGGTCTTGCCACCCCCCACAGCTTCTGATTTTGTATCCTGTTGTTGTTGTTGTTTAGTGATTGATCTTGTCACACGTTGTGCTCTCGATTCCTCCAATTTTGCAAATTCAAGTGGCACTCCTTCTAGTTGGCTTAAAGGAAAAGGAAGTGATGCTGATTCCAATTGATTCTGGTCATCTTGATTCTTAGGTTCTCCAGCCACTGCCTCAGCATATGTTAAAGACTGTTGCTTTCCTTTTTCTGCTTTTTTGTCATCTTTAGGGGGGTGCCCAACTTTCAGTACACTACGATAAAATTCTCTTGCTTTCTCAACCGTATTCAATCGATACCTCTCTCCAGCATAATCCACTATTATGCCTGTTGCTACATCCCATCTGTACACTATTTGTTGTCTTCTCAACTCATCCACTAAAAAAACAAAATTCTTTCTGCCTCTCAGCATTTTAGGAGGAATCTCTTTCAGCACTTTAATTTCCTGTCCAAACACCTGTACTTTATTGTTATAAGAAGCTTGCAATACATCATTTCTAATTCTTCTGTCAGTAAAATAGATCACAACATCTCTTGGCAAATTTTTGTTCCTTGCAATCCATGAATTGACCCTATAGACTTTATCCAATTGGCCAATTATTTCATCCTTCTTCACTCCAACCACTGAGGCAATCACTTCACCACATTTCTCTCTTAGATTCTCCCTTCCATTCTCTTTCAGCCCTCTCAGGCTCAAGGCAAACTCCATTGACCTGTATTGCATCATAGTAATATCACCTTCCAACCTCTCAGATTTGGTCTGGAGTTCTCCCATCTTACCCTCCAAATCTTGGGTAACCTCACTGATTTCTTCCACTCTTTCATCAAGCTGCACAAGATGTTTAGACAAACCAGAAACAGCCAACAAAATATCTTCTCTTATTTCATCATGTTTCTCTTCAACAGTCTTTTTAATTTCATTTCTAATTTCTTTTACATCTTTCAAATCCTTCTCAAATTTCCCCATTCTCTCTTCTATTTTCTCTTCTATTTTAGCTGTTTGGGCAATCGCAATTTGCGTTATAAACTCCTTAAGTTCACTCATAAAATCCTCTTTACTTGATACCTCCCCCGGAAGATAAGTCTTTTGTGTCACAGTAGAAACTGAGGGAGAAGCTCCTCCTGTTTTGGCTGATGCTGGCTTGGTCTGTTTAGAAGCCATTTTTTCTCCTCTTCACCCCACTTTGCAATTACTTAGTCTCAAATATCCCCAAATCCAGTCCAAATTATTTTAAATTGCTGCTCTCAATGTCTTTCCCAAATTATTCTCTTCTGGCAGCTTATTTGCTCTTTAAAAGTAGAGAAAAAAAATCCTTTTCAGTACTCACTTTCTCTTCTCAGCACAGTCCAAGTACTCTTAATTGATCACTTCCTCTTTCAATTAGGCTCATTCAACCCCAAGTACACAGGAGTTAAGCTCTGTAACTTTGTTGCAAGCTCTCCTGTTTCCACTCGTCTGCTGCAGGAATCATTAAAGCTGTCAGTTTGCTAGCAGAGCTGGTCGCGACATCTAATGCTGCTTTTGCAGCAGCACTTTGAGTCAGGAGATCGTTTCCCTGGGGAGCCCGCCTTTCAAGCCCCTGAACTTGGTCCCAGGGGCTTTTTTGGCGGCTCTACCTGTCGGAAACTTCTCTGCCCACCTTCTTTTCCCGAAGAGGGGTCTGCAAAACCGCCGGACAGCTGTTTTTCACTGTCGGGGGCGGTTTAACGGAGATCGAAGCCGGTGACCTAAGAAGAGGTCATCAGCGATGTCCGCGGCGCCAACCGGAAGTCGTGAAGTCATGCCACAGCATTTCAATCGGGTTGAGGTCAGGACTCTGACTGGGCCACTCCAGAAGGCGCATTCTGTGCTGTTGAAGCCATTTTTTTGTTGAATTACTTGCATGCTTTGCGTCACCTATCCTCTGCGGAGCTTCACTTGGCAGACAGATGGTCGTATGTTTTCCTGCAAAATGTCTTGATAAACTCTGGGATTCATTTTCCCATCAATGATAACAATCCGTCCAGGCCCTGAGGCAGCAAAGCAGCCCCAAACCATGATGCTCCCTCCGCCATGTTTTACAGTGGGGATGAGGTTTTGATGTTGGTGTGCTGTGCCTTTTTTTCTCCACACATAGTGTTGTGTGTTCTTCAATTTTGGTTTCATCTGTCCACAGTATATTTTGCCAGTAGTGTTGTGGAACATTCAGGTGCTCTTTTGCAAACTTCAAACATGCTGCAATGTTTTTTTTGGACAGCAATGGCTTCCTCCGTGTACTCCATTCTTGTTTAATGTTTTCCTTATTGTAGATGTGTCAACAAAAATGTTAGCATGTGCCAGAGATTTCTATAGGTCTTTAGCTGACACTCTAGGATTCTTCTTTATCTCATGAAGCATTCTGCACTGTACTTTTGCAATCATTTTTACAGGACGACCACACCTAGGGAGAGTAGCAACAGTGCTAAACTTTCTCCATTTGTAGACAGTCTGTCTTACCGTGGACACATGAACATCAAGGCTTTTGGAGATACTTTTGTAACCTTTTCTAGCTTCATGCAAGCCAACAATTCTTGATCGTAGGTCTTCTGAGAGCTCTTTTTTCTGCGAAGCATGGTTCACATCAGACAATGCTTCTTGAAAACAGGTGTGTGTTTTTAAAGGGCAGGACAGCTGTCAGCAACACATCCAATATCATCACACTGATTGGAGTCAAGTTTGGCTCACTCCTGGCTCCAATTAGCTCTTGGAGAAGTCATTAGGCTAGGAGCTCACATACTTTTTCCTCCCTGCACTGTGAATGTTATGTTCAATTAAACCACAGCAACATCTAATGTTTGTGTAGTATTATTTTAAGCAGACTGTGTTTTTCTATTGTTGTGACTTAGATGAAGTTCAGAGCACATTTTATGGCCAATTCATGCAAAACTCCACGTAATCCCAAGGGGTTCACATACTTTTTCTTGCAACTGTAGCATTGATGATGTTACCTGATTGGGTAATGAAACATCTGCAACAAATTATCCAAGCTGACATATCAAAAGATTGAAACTTGATAGCATTTCTCTGCTATGCTAACACGTCTCTTATCCCAAAAAGATTCAGAAGGGAGAAGTTTTGAGTTTTTTTTTCTTTCTCCTTCCAGTTTTTCTGGAGTAAGATCCTGTTTTGCTAATAACTAACCTTCTCCAAATCATCATATCTATTACAAAACACATTTAAGCACAATCTTCAAGATACATTTAGTCCTCGACTTACAACAGTTCATTTAGTAACTGTTCAAAGATACAGTGGCACTGAATAATGTGACTTGTGACTGTTTTTCACAATTACAACTATTGCAGCATCCCCATGGTCACATGATCAAAATTCAGACGCTTGGCAACTGACTCATGACAGCTGCACTATCCGAGAGTCATGTGACCATCTTCTGAAACCTTCTGACGAGCAAAGTCAATAGGGAAGTCAGATTCACTTAACAAAAGTGTTATTAACCATTGCAGTGATTGACTTAACAGGTGTGACAAGAAAGGTCATAAAACGGGGCAAAACTCAGTTAACAAATTTGTGACTCAGCATCAGAAACTAGGGGCTCAATTGTGGTTGTAAGTTGAGCACTATGGATACAGAAGTTCAAGAAGGGAAAGTAGATGCCACAAGCAAAGAACTCCAGAATGGAGAATTGAATGGGAAAGCACTAAGACAGTACAATTGGCCTTTGCAACTTCCTGCCATAGGATATTGCATCATGTCCACGGATAACTGCCCTATTGATGTTTTAACAAATGTTAGTTTTCAATGTTTTTTTGTCTCTGGTTCAGACTTTCTAAGAACTGATGTTAAGAAGTAAAGTAAGATACTTTTATGAAATCAGTCTGGGCCATGTGGTTAGCCAGATTAAAACAAACTAAAGCATTGTTCCCATCATATATTTAGTACTCTTAAATATTTGCATCTGCTTCAGGTAAAATTCTGTGCAAATACATAAAATAAAAGTGTGAATATTATGCAGGAAATGTTTATCTTACTATTGTTGAGAGATCACACAGGTTTGCGTATGGCCTCACTTTGCCAAAAACCACAATTTTTATCCAGCATTAATTAACATCTTTGTTTCTTTTTCTCTAATGTATGAATTGAAATGTTCAACCTGTGAAAAGCAACATCTGTTCTGATCTGTGTTCTTATTGTGGGTGATTCTCCTATATGAAATAGAAAAAAAACTCTTTAAAAAATCCTGCAATATACCATAGGCTTAAGAAACTCCTTTTTTTCTGTCCATAGACCTACAGCAGCTGAACTACTAAGACACAAATTTTTCCAGAAAGCAAAGGTAGGATCAAGTGTTTTTTATCAGGGCAACCTGGTCTACCCAATTATGGGATGGAGCATACTGCTCCACTTTTGAATCCCAGAAGGGTATGGCTAGCTGATGAGAGCTAAATAGCTTGAAATAGATCTATACTAGTCTCCCTTTATTTCTTTGTCAGTAAAACATAAATTCAACACTAATATAGGATCCTTGATTGATGCAGTCATCTACCATGTTGGAGAAATATATTTATAGACAAGGAATAGTCTTAGTATTTTTTTTTTACATTGTTGTAAGCTGCCCACAGTCACTTGATAGTTAGATGGTCGACATATAAATGTAATGATTTATCAGAGATTTTCCCCAACTTCCATCCACCCAGTGACATGTTTGCTTCTCATTTAAAATCTATTCTGTTTTTGCCACCCACAATACTGGTAATCCTTTAAATGTGAAACTGTTTGTGTGGCTTAATACCCTTGAGTTCGCCCTGATTCTTTTTGAGCCAGATTGACTGTTTTATTACTCCGAATACAACTGTGTTATGTTTCAGTTTTGTGCAACTTTAGTTTTTATTATGGTACCTAGTGGAGAAAGAAAATAGTTGAATATCTTCGCATCTGTCCAGTGACAGAGCATGTTACTACTCGCCTGGAGATTGTTCCTCTTTAATACATTGCTTTCTTAGCTCTTGTGTCAAAGGCAATTTTTGTTCAATGTCATATAACTAAAACTTTTTCTCTCTCTCTTTCCCTCCTTCGCTAAAAGCTTTAGGGGAATATGCAGTTTGAGTGCCCTGGAGTTGGGTGACTGAACAATTCGCTAAATAACGATAAACTGTAGCTTTTGAAGAGCAGATTGCAAGAACTGATGGTTTCATTCCTTTTGCAGAATAAAGAATTTTTACAAGAAAAAATACTGCAGAGAGCCCCAACTATCACCGAAAGAGCCAGGAAGGTACAAATTAAAGTGGAAATCTGCATGAAAATGGTTCTGTAAAATTTCTCGCATCTTGTCTTAATGTGTAGCTTGCCTGCAGCCTGAGAAATGGGGAAAATAATTCTGGCTGATTTCACACATCTTAAAGAAATTTAGCTCCTCCTGCTTTAAAAGTAGCTAGCCAGCATCCTTGGTAGGTATACAGTTTTATCTAAGCTGACATGGCAGGTTTGTGTTTCTGGTAACAAACCAGACAGTTGAGCTAACCAAAACATTGGCTTCTGTTGCTAACTTGTTAGGTGAATTGCAAACTTTCAGTATTCTTCCAAAGGGAAGAGGGGATGGTTCAGTTTGAGTGACAGGTAAACATGCATGTACAGTTCCATTTGCATGAGTGGCGGGCACAGGTGTGTATTGCTGACAAAAGTTGAACACGCACACACGCTCATCAACTGCTCGTGGAAGTGGGGATGTGCTGGTGCACACTCGCCCACCACTTTTTCAGTACAGAACAGCTCAAAGCCCGGTAGTGGGTCAGGGCCTGGGGATTGGAAACCCCTGCTGTACGGCAAATAATGAAACAGTTTCATAAATAAATCAATGTTCCTTTGCTTGTTTTGTTGCGTGGCTTAATTTGCTGGCAAATGGGATGACAGATACATAAGTACATCTTTTATTGCAAAGACTAAAATATTCCAGCTGTATATAAATTAGTTTTAAACGTAGACTGTGTTGATGGATTTTTTCAATGTCGTTTTGTTTCCTCCTCTTCCTGCTTGGGTGGATGGAAAGCATATATATATATATATAGCAATGCTTTTATAGCCACATTGATTTCTGGATGGATAGTTGCGCCAAGCACAGCCTTTCTATTTTTGTTTTTGCACAAGACAGCAAAAATTGTAACAAGTGCATCTTTTAGGTTTATCAAAGCCTTACAGGAGATGCAATGAGGCTGTATAGGTAGTCTTTGATTTATGACCGTCCTTGCAATTGTTATAATGTCTCCACAGTCACCTGATCAAAATTTGGGCGTTCGGCAACCAGCAAATATAGGTAGTCCTCAGTTTACAAACACAATTGAGCCCAAAATTTGTGTTGCTAAGTGAGACATTTATTGTGAGTTACGTCCCATTTTACGACATTTCTTTCGGCAGTTGTTAAGTGAATCACTGCAGTTGTGAAGTCAGTAACCCAATTGTTAAATGAATCTGGCTTCCCCATTGACTTTGCTTGTCAGAAGGTCGCAAAACTAATCACATGACTTTGGGACACAGCAAAAGTTATGAATTTGAACCAGTTGCCAAGTATCTGAATTTTGACCCCATTACCATGGGAATGCTGCAGTGGTCCTAAGTGTGAAAAATGGTTATAACTTATAAGTCAGTGCCGTAACTTTTCAGTGCTGTTGTAACTTAGAACAGTCACTAAACGAACTGTTGTAAGTTCGAGGACTACAATGATTACAGTATCTCGGGGTCATGTGACCATCAATCTTTCCATGGTGCTTCCAACAAGCAAAGTCAATGGAGGAAGCTGGAATCACTCAATGACCTCGTGATTTGCTTAACAACCACGACAAAAAAAAGAGCATAAAATCAGGTATGACTCAGTTAACGACCACAGTGCCTGTCAACAATTGTTCCCAATTGTGGTCATAACTCAAGGGCTATCTGTACGACTACCTGAGCAGAACTGCATTGTTATACACCTATTCTTGCTCTCTTGTTGGCGTGCAGGTCAGGAGAGTCCCTGGTTCCAGCGGACGACTTCATAAGACTGAAGATGGTGGCTGGGAATGGAGCGATGATGAACTAGATGAAGAAAGCGAAGAGGGCAAAGCGGCAATTTCACAGCACAGGGTTGGAGTCAATTTCACTTTTTAAAATATTCGAAGTACAGTTCCTCACTGAATTCACGCTTTGTGAAGAACTATGCTCCTCGTGAGCTTGGCTGTTTTCTAGCAGACATTTCATGACCCAACTAGGTAACATCATCAGTATTAAAAGGGCAAACCCCATTCCTTACTAGCACTGATGACGTTATCTAATTGTGTCATGAAACACTGCAAGAAAACAAGCTCAGAGAGCATCAAGGACAGGGGTGAAATCCAGCAGGTTCTGACAGGTTCTGGAGAACCGGTAGTGGAAATTTTGAGTGTTTCGGAGGACCGGCAAATGCCACATCTGGCTGGCCTCAGAGTGGGGTGGGAATGGAGATTTTGCAGTATCCTTCCCCTGGAATGGGGTGGGAATGGAGATGTTGCAGTATCCTTCCCCTGCCACGCTCACCAAGCCACAGCTACAAAACCAGTAGTAAAAAAAGTAGGATTTCACCATTGTTCAAGGACTCCATAGTTCTTGTTGTTGTTCTTCTCCACCTCTTTCTCCCACTCCTTTCCCCCACCCCCCATTTTTGCTCCTGCTCCTGCTCCTGCTCCTCCTCCTCCCCTCCACAAACTCCACTCTCTTGTAGCACCGATGATACTCCTAGTTGGGTCATGAAAGTCTGCAAGCTCAGAGAGCACCCCCTCATTTCAACCCTGAACTACAAATATTTTCCTTTATTGTTGCTTTGTATTAGTCTCCTCCTGGTCTACCTTTCTGGCAATAGGAACAGTTAGAAACTGTAAGCAGGAATTATGCCAGTTACACATTTTACAGACTCATCTTCTGAGTTATCTGTTCCTTTCAATGATTGAGTCTAATTGCTGCAATATCTTAATATTACATTTAATATTATTTTAATATTTAATATTTTATCTCATTTATTGTAATGTCTTTATATTATATGTTTATATTTGTGGCTTGTATGCATAATGCGTTTTATTAGTGTTGTATATCAGTGATTGCATGACCTCTGTAGATGCCATAGTAGGCTAAATAAGCATACATTTGGGTCTAATACTTTTGCCAGTATAAAATACTGGCCGTCTTTCATTTTTTATGGAGATGCATGAAAAAAAAACCTACGCCTCTAAAGTTTCTTTGTAAATCCACTGTGCCAACTTTCCCTATCTGATGCAATCTAGGACCAAAATGAAAGTTATTTAGAGAAATCAAAGGGTTGCAGAGAATTGCAATGTCCAATCTTTGCTGTGGGTTAGCTATCAGTATGTTGTACATATTACATACACAAAAAATTTCATCACACAATATACTCTGGGATTTCTTTTTCTTCAGCAGAGGTGCTTCTGACCGCAATGTTATTCTCTAATCTGTTAAAACAAACCCTGAAATCTTCTAAAGGCAGCTGCTTTTTTAAAACCAGACTGATTTCTGTTTAGTATTCATAGACACGGCATGCTTATCTTGCAAACTCTCATAATTAACTATTAAAATTATTAATTATTGAAAGCAATTAGTAAGCCAGTTTATCTCTTTCTGCCCAGCTCCCCCTTTATTTCCTGTATCTAAAGCTGTCAGAACTCAACACTTTGAATCTCTTGTTGCCTCAGGAAGAAATAATGGATTTTAAATGCTTTTGCTCGCTTGAGGATATTCCTTTGTAAGGGTGTCTGGTGACTTTCTGTGCTCTACTCAGGACTTCACCATATTTTAGTAAAAGTGATTGAGATATTGAATTATACCCAAGTAGACTCCATGTGTTGGCATCCACAGGATGAGATCCAAAAAGGCAAAATGATGACCCCATTAGTGCCATGGAGGTCCATTGTTCATTAACATAACAGCAATATTGTGGCTGCCATCTTGAATTTTTTGCCCATGCTAATTCTATATCGCTGAGTCCACTTGACATCTTGCTTCCCTTATGAACTTGATTGTGAACTTCACACAAACATCACAATTCTTGCTTCTTTTATTTTATTTTAAGATATAATGATAACTGTGTATAATACAGGTAATCCTTGACGTGACTGGTCACTTAGTGACTTTCAAAGTTAGGATGGACCCCTCGAAAACTAGTTACGATCCAGATTTAAAGTTATGATGGTTCCCCCCCTCTCTTTTCCATGGACTCATGACACACTTTGAGAACGCAACAACCAACCCACAACCGACCGTATTTATGACGGTATACGAGTGAACTATGGGTTTGCTTTAAAGAGTGCAGTGTTCACTTAATGACTGCTGCAAATAAGGTTGCAAGATTGGATTGTCACATGGGTCATGTGATTTACGATAAGCATGATTTATAGCCCTAATGTGCAAGCTTAATTGTGGTCGTAACTCGAGGACTACCTCTATTGCAAGACTTTTGAAAGCATGGCAAGGACCCCAAAGGTGCTTTTTCAGGAGGCAACTGGACTTCCTTTTCTTTTTTCTTTCTTTCTTTTTCTTTTTTCAGGAGGCCAGTTGCCTCCTGAAAATGCACCTTTGGGACAACCATGACCTGAATGACTGAGAATCTCTGCAGACTTTCATGGCAAGGAACTCCCTTTTGTTCACAGCTCTAAAGCTTTGTAAGAAAGACTGAGATGATGGAAGCCTGGAGATGCTGTAAACTTCCCCCTTCCCAAATAACAGTTTCAAGTCCCCCTTTTGGAAAATATCCGAAATAAAATAGAATATTTCCTTGGTCAAAATCTTCTACTCGATGCTACTTGTGACTATGGAGATTCTCAGCCATCCAGATCATGATGGTTTCAAAAGGGCTTTTTTCAAGAGGCAACTGGAATTTCCAGCTTTTCTTTGAAGACGTTTCGCTTCTCCTCCAAGAAGCTTCTCCAGCTCTGACTGGATGGTGGGGAATGGAAGGGTTTATAACCAGCTGTCTGCAAAGAATATATATCCTTTCATTCCCCACCATCCAGGCAGAGCTGGAGAAGCTTCTTGGATGAGAAGCGAAACATTTTCAAAAGGAAAAAACCAGAAAGTCCGGTTGCCTCTTGAAAAAAGCACCGTTGGGACAATATTGTCCAATATTTGCTTTTCAGATGATCTAAAAAAAAGAAAAAAGAAGCAAAGAGCATATTGCAGTTGCATGTTATCGTATTTGTCAGGGAATGGCGCAGCAGGTGTCCAAATGAAGTCAGCAATGCCGACATGAACTTCTTGTTTTAGATAAATAAGAATATTTTACATCAAATATTTGCCGCAAATAAGATAGTCAGGCAAACAGGAGCATCATGAGGTAAATCGCAGATCCCACAGAAGAAAAAAAGGCGGGAAAAGGGGGAAACTCCCCCTCCGCACCCACGGCAACCAATCACAGTGCAGATTGCCTCATGCAAGAGCCAGCCCTCTCCCGTCAATCATCCACAACCGTGAGTTCAGGCTCATTGCGCAACCCCTTTGCTCCAGCTACTAAATTTAAATCTCTCAACATATTGCCTGCACCTTTCCAACTTTCAGTTAAAAAAATAAAAATAAATTTATATTTATTATCAATCTTGTCTATCTTCAGATAACCAGAGTCCCTTGGGAATTGGGCGGCGTAGAAATATGATTGATTAAATTAAAATTACATGATTTACCAGAATAAAGTATATTAACCCCCATGCAGCTCAGTTGACATGTTGACATACATTGATTTCCAAGGCAGGTGAATAACTTAGGGTGTTTCTGTCCCCTCCAAAATAATAGAGCTTGTTGATCAGAAAGGTTGGCAGTTTTGCAGTTCGAATCCCTTAGTATAGGTCTCCCTGAGCAGTGGGTTGGATTAAATGACCTCCAGGGTCCCTTCCAACTCTGTTACTGTCATTATTATTAATAATTAAGCTTGTCATAAAAACTGGATTGTAATATGCTACCCTAAACAGCTATGGCCATTGTATGCTAATCACGGGTCTCTTTTTCTCTCTTTTAGTCTCCCAGAGTGAAAGAATCCTTACAGAACTCTGAGGTAAATTGTGAATCATGTACATTATATTAGAAATCTCCATTAAATCAGGGGTTCCTCATCTTGGCAGCTTGAAGATGCATGGATTTCTTGTCTGACTGGGGAATCATGGGAGTTGAAGTCCATGCGTGGTAAAACTGTATTGTTTGTATAACAAGAGCTGAATTGTTTTCCAAATTGATTGATTGTGTGCAATTAAGTTGGTATCAAAGTGTAAGCAACCTCATAAGGAGAACTTCTCCAGCATGATCTGTCCCTTAACTTGGTTCATATTTGTTTGTTTGTTCAACTTGTATGCCGCCTATCTCCGAAGACTCAAGATCATCTGATCTTTCCAGAGCACCCCCATTGCTGATGAGTCCATCTACTTTGCTGTTGTTTTCCTTCCTTCCTTCCTTCCTTCCTTCCTTCCTTCCTTCCTTCCTTCCTTCCTTCCTTCCTTCCTTCCTTCCTTCCTTCCTTCCTTCCTTCCTTCCTTCCTTCCTTCCTTCCTTCCTTCCCAGCATTATAGACCTCTCCAGAAAGAGGCAGCTTTGCATTCGTTGATGGATCATGTGTTAGCAAATCAGGCTTAACTCTTAGTGACCACATAGGTAGATGTTTTGTTCCCGGTCTGGTGTTTCAGATCTTCCAGTGATGCACCGTGGCTGCTTTATTGACTTTGTCTACCTTACTGTTGATCTTCTTTCCTCTTCTTTTCATTCCTGTCCACCCCCTCCCCAGTATGGTGGATTTTTCAAAAGAGATGGGTCTTTGGTGCATAGCCACATCTTAAGGATACTTCACTGGTTTTCTAGCACGTTGCAGAGGGCTGCAAATGTGGTCCCTTTGAATTCCGTAATGATGTGGTTCTGTGATAACGCCCACACTTTTGCTAGTTGTACAAAGCCCATTTGGACTTCAGATTCGCTGATATATTTTTTCAGGTAGTTGGTGAAGATCCACAATTTGTACCCCTTACAACTAATCCTTGACGTAACAACAGTTCATTTAGTGGCGATTCAAAGTTACAACGGCCCTGAAAAAAACTGACTTATGACTGTTCTTCACACTTCACAAACGTTGCAGCCTTTCCACAGTCATGTGATCAAAATTCAGACTCTTGGCAACCGATTCGTATTTATGACAGTTGCAGTGCCCTGGGGTTAGGTGATCCCCTTTTGCAACTTTCTTACAACCAAGTCAGTGGGGAAGCCAGATTCACTTAATGACCGGGTGACTAACAGCTGCAGTGATTGACTTGGTAACTGTGGCAAGAAAAGTTGTAAAAAGGGGCAAAACTCACTTAATAAATGTTTCGCTTACAACAGAAATGTGGGGCTCAATTGTGATTGTAAGTCGAGGACTACCTGTACTAGCCTGTAGTATTTCGTTCGTTCGTTCATTCATTCATTCATTCATTTTATTACAGCTGTTTTCATCAGCTGAGCCAACCGGCCCTTTGCTCAACCTCCAAGACCAGCCTGCTGCTCAACTACCTCAGCCTGCAGGTCAAGTTCCTGCACAACCTCCTGCTGCTGCCTCAGGTCCAGCTTCTCAGACTCCAGCAGCAGCTCCTTCAGCAGCACAGGTAAGGCCCAGTGGAGGAGCTTAAAAGACAAAGGTAAAAAATTTCCCCTGTTCAGTCGTATCCGACTCTAGAGGACAGTGCTCATCTCCATTTCTTAGCTGAGGGAGCCAGCATTGTCTGAAGACGCTTCTGTGGTCATGTGGCCAGCATGGATTGTCCAGTCCACTGAACAATCTTCCCATTGAAATGGTACCTATTTATCTACTTGCATTTGCATGCTTCAGGCTGCTAGGTGGGCAGAAGCTAGGACAAGTAGTTGGAGCTCATCCTGTCATGTGACGCTTTTTTCAGTGTTGTAACTTTAAACAGTCAGTAAATGAACAGTTATAAATTGAGGACTACCTGAAATTTGTCCGCAGTACAAAACTTGCAATATGTCAAACCAACCTTCCAAATAACAATATCAGTCGCAAAAATATTTTTTTATAAAGATTGGAAAGTTCTGATTACATGATATACATGCTACTCTTCCCCTCGTCTCCTGACCTCCTTTTTAGCATCACACCATTAGCTATTCTAGCAGGTTCCATTGATATTAAGGTTCTAATTTCTATCATTCCCAGCAATCATTCTATCATGCTCTGCAAAATAATAGTGGATTCTGTGCTACTTTCTGTTCACTTTGAGTGGCCTTTTGAAGGATCTGTTAAAAACCAAAATTAATAAAAAGAACATATCAAAGTTCTTTCACACACTGCAGCCAAAGGACAGAATAAATAAATCCCATGTGCTGACAGGGCATCAGGGTCAAAATCCAGGCAAGTTGAGAATGACGCAACAAGAAAATCCCTTCCTGAATATTCTTCCAAATTTTATGGATTGACCATATGCTGGGCAAAACATATTAAATGGATAAAAAACATTAAAACCCAAGGAAGTTTTAATTTGAATCCAATTGAAAAACACCTCAATTTATTTATTTCTCAGCCTGCCTTTGAAATGATCAGCTTAGTCTCTTTAGTTTTTTGAGAAGGTAAATATATCATTATAGGTAATCCTTGACTATTTGTTTAGTGACTGTTCAAAATTACAATGGCACTGAAAAAAAATGATTTCCGAACAGTTTTTCACACTTACACACCTTGCTAGGAGCCAATTCTGGAGCAGCCTCAGGGTCACATGATCAAAATTCAGGGGTTTGGAAAATAGCATGTACTTAATGACAGTTATACTGTCCCAAGGTCATGTGATCAACATTCTCAACCTTCCCAGCCGGCTTCCAGCTAGCAAAGTCAATGAGGAAAGCCAGATTTATTGAATGATCACATGATTCAATTAACTGCAATATTCACTTAACAACTGTGGCAAAAACGGTCCTAAAATTGGGCACAAATCACTTAACAATTGTTTTGCTTAGCAATGGAAATTTTGGGTTCAGTTGTAATCATAAGTTGAGGTAGTAACTCTTTGTTTTCATGGATTTTTTTTTTAAAAAAATCTCTTTTTCTCTTTTGATAAGGCACCTCCTGCACCTACAGCACAAGAAGAGCCCAAAGTTCCAATAAGTCTCGTTCTACGATTAAGGTAAGCAGGCTGGGAATGAGAGAAAGCTAAACTGGTCTAGGGGCGGGGATGCTGGGCTTAGGAGTGAGAAGATCCAGGTTCTTCTGATGATATTATCCATTCATTCGTGTCTGACTCTCGGCAGTTCAATGGGCCACAGTGCTTCTTTGAGTTGTTCTGCGCTCTGGATGGTGTCAGTTTTGATGGTGTCCAGCCACCATGTTCTTGGGAGGCCTGGTTTCCTTTTACCACTAACTCTTCCAAACATAATTGCTTTCTCCAGTGAATTCCCCTGAATGATGTGGCCAAAGCAAATGAGACACAGTTTTGTGATTTTTGCGTCCAGTGACATGCCTGGTGTTATCTGCTCCAGGATTTGCTTGTTAGTCACTTTTGCTATCCAAGGAATCCGCAGGAGCCTTCTCCAGTGCCGCAGCTCAAACGAGTCAATTTTCTTCCTGTCTTGATTTTTTAAGGTCCAACTTTCACGGCCACAGGAAGCTTAAGGTTCTTATCCTATCTGAACCATACAAGCTCACCGAGTGGCTCAGGACCAGTTTAATTTCCCAAAACTGGGAAATTAAAAAAAACAACAACAACATCAACCCTGTCTACTAGTTTGTGCAGGACCAATGACCACTCTGCAGCCAGATGATTTGGATTAATATGTTCTATTGATATTTTATTTTATTCACGTGCTATAGATTTACAGCTCTCTGATTCTGGGTAAGACGCCTAGCACCCAAAATGTCTGCTGTGTGAATTCTGAGCCCAAAATAAGATTCCTTGCATTGTGTGGTTTCATTACAAGCCCAGGATAAAATTAAATGTTTTGTTCCATGTGCCTCTGAATTCCTTGCTGGAGAAACTATTAGCCCTCCCACTGCCTTCATTCATCCTGGATCACAAAGTGTTGGTAGTCCTTGACTTAAAACCACAATTCAACCCAAAATTTCTACTTCTAAATGAAGTAGAAATTTAAGTGAATTTCCCCCCACTTTTGAGCACTACCTGTAGGGTAGAGTAGGAGAGTTTAGGCTGGATAAAATTAATTGTAGACTGTTCTTCGGATACTGATTCAATAGGCCTGCCTCAGAAATAAGCATGGTTTTGTACTCCTTGCAGAATGTGATTTAACGTTTGTCTGTAACACAGATGTTGATAATATCTAACTGCGTCTCTCCACCCTGACAGGAATTCAAAAAAGGAGCTGAATGACATCCGATTTGAATTCACACCTGGAAGAGGTGAGGGGGATGAGAAAACATCTCTTTTGTAGCCCTTTGGTGACAGTATTTTGTTTGGTGATCCTGTGCTGATTGGGTGGGTGAGGGTAAAGTAAATGCCAAATGTCGCAGTTGAAAAGAGCTTCCCTAAATATGGAGCAAAGATCGTATCCCGTGTTAGAGCAGATAAAGAAATGTCCCAGATTTTCTGAAAAATGAATCCATAGGCTTGATGGATCTTTTCTGGATACAGGCTCCCAAAATATTTGAAAGATGGACTGTTGGCTAGAAAGTAAGAATAAATCAGCTTGTACATACATTTCATAACAAAGACAGGCACTAAAATCTTCATGATGTGCCTTTGATTTGGGATTTAATCTGAATGTGCAACTTCTCAGAGGCCACATGTCTTCCAGATGCCTTACTTGCATGATCATTCCCTGATCATTCCCTGGCTGAGGATTATGGGAATTATAGAGGGGGAACTGTTTATCTCAATCCTGCAAATATTACCTGGTGCTCTGAGGCATCCTTTGCCTTTCCAACTTATCAAACACAGCTCAGTCTCTCATGAAATATTGCAAACCTTTACAGTGACTCTGTAAAAAAAAAGGAATATGTTCTTGCTTCCTGCCACAAAATGTGCGAAGCAGATTGTAATAATAATAAAATAAAGGCAAGGTAATATACAATATATAGGCAGTCCTCGTTCAGTGTCATTCTAGCCGCTGAATGAGTGATCATTAAGACCATTTGTTCAGCCAACTGTTCAAGCCTACAATGGGGCTGAATAAAGGGACTTACAACCGGTCTTCAAAATTGCTACCATTGCGGGGTCCTTGTAGTCACATGATTTTGATTTGGGCACTTGGCAACTGTTGTGCAACTTAGACAGTCACAACGCCCCATAGTCACTTGATCGCCAGATTGTGACCTTTGCTGCCATCCTCATGTCTCACTTAATGACAGCCACTAGAAATACGGTCAGCAAGGTCATGTGAGTTCCATTCTGCCGCCACACTGCTCAGCAATAGAATTAACCAGTCCCAATTACCATCATTAAACAAGGACCTTGACAACCATAATTAAACTGAAAATTTCTGTTGCTAAGCAAGGCAATTGTTAAGTGAGTTTTGCCCCATTTTATCACCTTTTTTGCTACAGTTGTTAAGCAAATCACCTCAGTTGTTAAGTGAATCATGCAATCGTTAACCTAATCTGGCTCCCCCCATTGACTTTGCTTGTTGGAAGCCAGCTGGGAAGGTCACAAAAGTTGATCACATGACCCTGGGACAGTGCAGCCGTCATAAATACATGTCAGTTGCCAAGCATCTGAATTTTGATCACATGACCATGGGGATGCTGCGTTGGTCATACGTGTGACGACTGGTTAGATGTCCCTTTTTTCAGTGCCATTATAATTTCGAACAGTCACTAAATGAATGGTTGTAAATCGAGGACTACCTGCAAAACAAAAAAAAAATTAGATAGAATCAGATACCTCCGGTGTATAAAATCAAAGATAGCATCTAGATGATTTATCTGTGTATAAAACTAAGACTATTTCTTAATTATGGTCTTTCCAGACACTGCAGATGGAGTATCGCAAGAGCTCATCTCGGCTGGACTTGTGGATGGCAGAGATTTAGTCATAGGTAATGCAAACCTTACTGAAAAAAATTCAAGTATATTTTCAGCCCTGTGTCAGTTTCTGTTGCTTTATTTTGCTTGCATACACAGCAGGAAAGCTGACCTTCCTTTTGCCTGTATATTCTTGTCTAGTGCTGGAGGGAAATTTGTTCATAAAGCTTAGATGCCCAATACTGTATCTTCCCTATTGTTTCAGTTGCTGCGAACTTGCAAAAAATTGTGGAAGAGCCTCAGACGAACCGATCGGTCACTTTCAAGCTGGTATTTATATTTTTTCCCCTTACTATTCAAATCTTTCTAAAAAGTTGCTTGCGCTCTCAGCCTCTTTTGGGCAAGGGCTACGTTTATTCAGCTCAACAAAAAAATGTTTGTCCTCTGCAAATATTAAGCACTGGATTAAAGCTGGTTTATTTCCGGATATCAAATGTGCTTGATTTAGTTGAATGCCAGACATGTTTTTATATCTTTTTGTTGAGCTGGTTATTGTTTCTAGCTTTGTAAATGTAGATCAGCTTTCCTTTATTGGATGCATTTCAGATTTGCGGACTTCATGCCCTAGGATATTTCAACCACCATTGTTACTGCTGGGGATTTAGTTTGCTGAAGTCCACAGATCTGGATAGTGGCCAAGATGGAGAAGAAGTATAACAGAGTTGGAAGGGACTTTGGAGGTCTTATAGTCCAGTCTCCTGCTCAAAACAGGAGACCCTGCATCATTATGGACAGGTGGCTGTCCAATCTCTCCTTGAAAACTTCCAGTGATGGAATATTCCACTGAATAATTATTCTCACTGTCAGGAAGTTTCTCCTTAGTTCTGGGTTACTTCTCTCTTTGGTTTCCTTCCATTACTTCTTGTCCTGCCTTCAAGGGTTTTGGAGAATAGGTTGCTTCCCTTTTCTTTGTGGCAGCCCCTCAACTCCACTCTCATGTCTCCCCTAGTCCTTCTTTTCATTAAGCTAGGCAATCATACCCAATTCCTGCAATCGCTGTTTGTATGTTTTAGCCTCCAGTCCCCTAATCATCTTTGTTGCTCTTCTCTGCACTCTTTCTAGAGTCTCAACATCTGTTTCATATCGTGGTGACCAAAACTGGATTCAATATTCCAAGTGTGGTCTTACCAAGGCATTATAAAGTGGTGCTAATACTTCACGTGATCTTGATTCTATCCCTCTGTTAATGCAGCCTAGGACTGCCTTGGCTTTTTTTGGCAGATGCAGCACACTGCTGGCTCCTATTTAAGTAGTTGTCTGCTTAAGACCCCTGTAGACCTTTTAAAAAAAAGCAGAGTTAATAAATATTAGCCCCTCTAATATTGCTGTGCTAAGTCTTTTCTAGCTAACCACCACTGACTGACTAAAGGAAATTGCTGGCTTCTTTTGAAGTGTGCTATAAGTAGTCCTCACTTAACGCTCACACTTGGGACCAGAAGCTCCATCACTAAGTGATGATGTCATTAAGTGCCTGCGCTACTTAATGATGACAGTTTAAATAATCCCACTTGTCATTAAGTGAGGGTCTCATGTGACCATGACTTGGGACTTCCCCATTGATTTTGCTTAACGGAAGCTGGCAGGAAAGGTTACAAATTTCAGTCATGTGACTACTGTGGTCACGTTCAGGCACTCAGCAACCACTGTGGCAGCCACATCTACAAGGCTACGACTACAAGAGACATCCTGGAAGGATGGGTGTGTGAGGAATGAAAAAGGAATGAGGATTGGTCAGAAGCATTTGAACTGGGTTTAATTAGGAAAACAGACTTAATGCACTAAAGCAGCTGTGCAAAATCCACAGCACCCCGAAATCGATATCCTCATTTAAGAACCCGCTGGTCAACAAAGATTTTAGTTTTAAGGAGAAGAGCAAGCAGAGACAAAGGTAGAGTTCAGCACATCATAAGTTCAGAGTCGTTACTGTAGGAGATGACCAGGCTGAGCCCGAGGGAGGAGTCAAATATCCTCAGTCCTGAGTCCCTTTGTGCCCAGTCAAGCCCATCTTGAATTCTGTTAACTCTTATCTACTGCCAATTTACTTTGACTGTTAATAGTTCAGTTTCTTGAAGACTGCATTAGCATACAATGAAACTGTATTCATTTGAACTGCCTGGACTTCCTGATTTTCCTGTGCTTGACAGTTCCATCACCACAAATGCTATCCTTCTTTGTTGACCTTAGCTGTCACCTATTTAATACTGATCTTTAGTTGACTAGATTCCTGAGTGTTAAATCTTTGGACTGCAATTTACTATATGGTCATGGTCCTTTGCATCTGACTTTAATTTAGTCCTTGGTGCTCTCTCAGCTTGGTTGTTTTCTTGCAGATGTGATTTCTTGCAGCATCACTAGTGCTATGTCAGTGCTAACCTCCCTAGCGCTGATGATGTTACTTAATTTGGGTAAGGAAACATCTGCAAGAAAACAGCCAAGCACAGGGAGCACCAAGGACCCCTCATGTCAACCCTGAGTTACAAATATTCTCCTTTATTAATCTACTCAAATACTTCAAGATGAATGTCAAGCACAAAGGATCGGGACCATACATTTAGTTGCAGTTCAGAAAGAATGTATTCATCAAGCTTATACACAAGAATCTGATCAACTGAAGTTCAGTACTAAACTGGCGCAGAGAAGGGTGAACTAAATTCAAGTTGGACTTAGACTGTATGTGGCAACGTAAACAATTCTAAGCGGATGACTTGCTTAACTCCTCCCACCAACTCTGCCTGCTCTTCTAGATTCATTGTTCAGGGTTGAAAGAGTACGTTTGAGCTGCTTGGGAAGATGTTCTGAAGACTAGAAAATGTTAAGACTGAGTCTTAGGAGAGTGGACATATTTCCACCTAAAAAAAAAAAATATCAGAATTTCACCAGGA
The DNA here is from genome assembly GCA_038048745.1 of Coluber constrictor foxii. NCBI lineage: Eukaryota > Metazoa > Chordata > Lepidosauria > Squamata > Colubridae > Coluber > Coluber constrictor. The sequence goes on along the minus strand of CM075961.1, from coordinate 165,540,622 downwards.
TCTTTGAAGCAAAGACTCGCGAAGGAAGTAGTTCCCCAACTCACAAGACAATTCATTCTTTTGAAGGTTACCCAGAATATTCACTTTAATCACAAACATCACAGCCCGATTGCAATTTTTCACTTACTACAAAACCTGGGGATTCTTTATTTGTACTTCCATTATCCCACCATGTCAGCCCTGTCAGGATTGCAAAATCACGTGAATCTGTGCTACTTTTACCTTAAAGCAAGTCCTGGACTTACAACAGTTAGTTTAGTGACAGTTTGAAGTTACAATTGTATTTTTAAAAAGTGACTCATGGCTGTTTTTCACACTTAACAACCGTTGCGGTCATGTGATCAAAATTTGGCCGCTTGGCAACTGACATATATCTATGACAGTTGCAGTGTCCCAGGGTCATGTGATCCCCTTTTGAGACCTTACAAGCAAAGTCAATGGGGAAACCAGGTTCACTTAACAATTGTGTTACTAACTTAACTACTGCAGTGATTCACTTAACAACTATGGCAAGAAAGGTCGACTTAACAACTGTCTCACTTAGCCACAGAAATTTTGGGCTCAAATTGTGATCATAAGTTGAGGAATACCTGTAGTTATGCAGTCTTGCAAACTTCAGTGTGTGTCATCCCTCCCTCCCTTTATCTTTGTGAGAACTAGGCAAGATCTTGTCAGAGATTTTCTTAGTTTACATTCCTGATCTGGACTCATTTTCTCTTTTTTACCTGAGTCTGGTCTTGATCGTAGCTTTCTCTCCTGTCCCTCAAGGCCACTCTCTCTGTCCTTTAAATGTCCTGGTAAAATAATGGATTCCATCTCCTTGCCTTTCAGGCATCAGGCGTGGAAGCATCCGAAATCCCCGATGATGGCAAACTTATTGGATTTGCTCAGCTCAGCATCAACTAAAACAACACTCCCTGCTTATGGTCGCAACCCATAGGTGCAACGTACGAAATACTTCTGTTGGCCAAAAAAGCAAAACCACTCCTGCCAAAGAACCAAAACTACAGGCCCTTGTTCTTAGAAACTTTAACTTCATTTGTTCCCAAGTAGCATCAAGGAGGTTTACAACACTACTGCCTTGGAGGCATTTGGCTTCTGTTCCACCCACCCACTGTTTTTGCATTTCCTGCCTCTCAGTTTTACCCCTCCCTCCCTCCCTCCCATCCTCCCTCTTTTCCCTCCCTCCCTTCCTTTTCTTCTTTCCTTCTTTCTTTCCTTCCTTCCTTCCCTCCCTTTTTTCCTTCCCTTCCTCCTTCCCTCTCTCGCTCCTCTCCTTCCTCCCTCCCTCCCTTTTCTTCTTTCCTTCTTTCTGTCCTTCCTTCCTTCCTTTCCTCCCTCCCTTCTTTCCTTCCCTTCCTCCTTCCCTCTCTCGCTCCTTCTACCCTCCCTCCCTCCCTTTTCTTCTTTCCTTCTTTCTGTCCTTCCTTCCTTCCCTTCCTCCTTCCCTCTCTTACTCCTTTCCTTCCTTCTTCCCTCCCTCCCTTTTCTTCTTTCCTTCTTTCTGTCCTTCCTTCCTTTCTCCCCTTCCCTTCTCCCCTTCCCTTCCTCCCTCTCGCTCCTCTCCTTCCTTCCTCCCTCCCTCCCTTTTCTTCTTTCCTTCTTTCTGTCCTTCCTTCCTTTCTCCCCTTCCCTTCTCCCCTTCCCTTCTTCCCTCTCTCGCTCCTCTCCTTCTTTCCTCCCTCCCTCCCTTTTCTTCTCTCCTTTTTTCTGTCCTTCCTTCCCTTCTTCCCTTCCTCCCTCTCTCGCTTCTCTCCCTCCCTCCCTTCCCCTGCATGCTTGTACTTATTATTGCCTTAACTCAGCCTTCCCCAACTGAGTGCCCACCAATTAGGCTGTGCCTACAACTCTTGGCTTTATAGCCAAGAGGGCTGAAAATTCCAGGGGTTGTTGGGATATATACCAGAGGACATCTGGTTGGGAATGTCTGCCTTAACTATTTAAAAACTAAACAGAAATAGAAACATTACTACTGAGTACGAAAGAAGGGTTTCACTGCTCTTAATAATTGTCCTGATGTGATGGGTTGGATCATTTTTGCCTGACTGGTTAAACAGTAAAGACATTTTGATTTGTGGTCTGTCTAACTGGACAGGTATTTTTAAAAAACAAAACAAAACAAAAAATAACGGAATCTGTTGTGGAGTGTCAGAATATAGCTTGAATTTATTGTGGAAAACTGAGTGAAGTCTTGAATAAGTGAAATCCCTTGGTTTAAGCAACCTTTTCTATATTCAGGGCACAGAAGGAATTGCTTGGCCTGAGATAAAACTAGCCTTAATTTTTCCCCTTCTATTTGCAAACACGTTATCGGTGAAGAAACATCATGTTTCTGTGTAGTTGTGTTTCCTCCATCCTCAATTGGCTGTCTCACTCACCCTATGCTTGTAGACTTCCAATATACAGACACAATGGTTGAAACATCTGATGCCAAAAATATTCTGTTCATCATAATCTAAACAGCTTTGACAATTGCAGGATGGATAGACAGGAGCAATTCTGGTGCAAGTGGCAGAGACCATACATAGAAACTGGCCACCCATCAGGCCGAAGAGAGGATTTTGCAGCATAGGAACTAGAAGATGTCCCATTCCAAGTATCTATATTGTGTACGTTTCATCATCACTCTCTTAATTTCATTCTGGAAGTTGCTTATGCTCAGTTGCTTATCAGGATAAAAATGGAGAGTGGCACAGCCAGCACAAATACTCCTGAACACGGAACTTTTCTCAGAAAATGAAATTTCAGTCTTTCAGTTTTATCATTTGGTTGTTGGGCTTCCACTCTCCCGCAAATATCCCTCAAAAATCCCTTGGTGGAAAACAATTTTCTCTTGTTTTCCACCAAGAGAAATCCCACCTGTAACCCTGAAGTAATTTCCGGCTTCCTTAAAACTGTTGCAATCTGATGATGAATCCTCAGAAAATCTGAGGCTCTGACATCCTCAGAGGTTCTGCAGAAGATTTAGGGTGCAGCTGACCTTATACCAACATCTTGTGGAAGTATCTCTGTCAATCTACATCAGATGTCTTCAAATTTGGCAACCTTAAGACTTGTGAACTTCAATTCCCAGAATTTTCCAGCCAGCTATGCTGGGAGTTGAAGTCCACAAGTCTTAAAGTTGCCAAGTTTGGGGACCCCTGGTCTACATAATTTTCTCGTCCTTGCGGTTGTCTCTGCAATTGGTTTTTGGTGAAGGGATTCCTGTGTAAGTAGGCTATTGAGATTGTATCACAAGTTGCTAGGAGTAGTTAAAGCCCACCAGGTGTGGTTCGCTGTGAGACCATTCATAAAACCAGATGTCCTTTGCATGTGGACGGAGTGGAAATCAATCGTATGGACTGGCCATTAGAAGGTCTGTAAACATGAGTCTTTCTATCACTGAGCTACTGCAGGTGGTTTCCCGATTCCCATTTTAATCTCCAAAAAACCCACACCCATTTCATTAAAAATCCTTTTACCTTTCTTATGTCCTTCTTCCTTCATAGACTGGTACATATGAAACTGTCCCTGTTCAGTTTTTACAGCAATAAATGAAATTGCCAGTTAAAGACATACCTGGCAAATCAATGCTTGGAGCAATTTTGTCTCTGCTGCACTCCTTGGAATCTGCCAATAGTAAGGTGTTGTTTTTTTTTAATACTCTTCTCACATATCAAAAGCTTGGTCAACATTAGGGTAACTGAAGCCACTATAAATCTTATTTAGTGTTTGTTTTTTAAGACATTATTAGTATCTGGGGGTGTTTTTTTTCTTTCCATTGTTTTGGATTTTTAACCTATAAATTATATATTTAGTGTGGGGAAAAACGAAACATTTATAATGCACTATGTGAACAATAAAACGCTAATGGATTTTTCCTATAGCAGCCATTCACCCCCTCCAGCTTTTGTGTATCACTGCTTAGCTTTGAAGTGTTTTGTACATCCACATTGTTTTTTGCCTTAATATTAATTTGCGTAGCATACCAATGGAATTAAGTCTCATCCCTGGGTGTAGCGTTTCAGGAGGTAGGGTGTGGGCCCCAGTGAAGTGATTATGAACTGTTTTTTATAGCCACTCCTCCTCGTTTCATTTTCCATGATTGAACCACCATGACACATAAGCTTCCAAACCTGGTTTTTAACTCAGGTTAAGGGCAGTAATAAATGTCCTCACAACATGTTGTGGAAAAGTGGGAAGGAGCTGTTATACTCATTTGTGTCCACATTGAATCCCCTGAGAGGGTTGAAGTTAGCGCCCTACATTTGCTCTCTCAGGGTGAGTGGAAAACATGGAAGTTGGGATTCTCAAGCCTTCTGATGCAATAAATATTCCTCTCCAAGCAGCAATGAAAGCTCGATTTCCTTTATGGCTTAATGTATTTATTGTTCACCTCTAATTTTTGTTTTGGCTAGATCTGCTCGTAGGTCATTAGCAGAACTGCTCCAGATGTGGACATCTATTGAAGAAAAAGATTTGAAAATGAGAAATGTTTTAGACAGCAGTCATAGGGTGGGAAGGGGTGGAGGTTGAAAAAAAAAAAAGACTGCTTGGGCTGTGTTACTGTGTCTCTCTGTGTGTGTGTCTATGTGTGACCTCCCAAAACTTCCAAATTTTCCCACCTTTGTGCTTGGTGGCTTATGAGCAAGCAAGCTACGGTATATTCTTGAATGAACCCTGGAGGTCATTTTCTCGATTTAAAAGCCTTCAGGAGGGGCAGAAGTCAATCATTCTTGGTCAACTGTTTGGGATAGACCTCACTTGGATGAGGGAAGCGGCTCTCGGAGGCTCCACGAGACGATAGTCTCCCCAAACTTCTGCTTCTGGTTGGCCAGAAATTCTTTGGAGCCAGTGATGTTATTGTCACTACATTGCACAGCCCTAGTCCCAATATCCATGCCCAGTTATGATCATGTGGAAAGAGGATCTCTTGCTGAAATGGGGGGTGGCCCCGAATTGGGGTACCCCAAGATGGCAGATGAGCAGCGTGAGGAAAAAATGTAGCCATCCATTTTATTTCATCCCATCTTCAGCTACAGAGACCAAATAATTCTGGTACAGTATTAAATCATTTGGCCTGCATGCTGTGTGTACCTTTGAATCCGCTATATCTTGATGCAGTATCTATCTATTTATTTATTCATTCCTTCATTCCTGCCTCTGTCTAATCCAGGTCTAGCGGACAAGAACATCCCTAATGACTGTTCCCGTATATTATTATAATAATGATTCTTTTAGTGATCCAGAACTACTTTGCTACTAGATTTCTAGGCCAATTCTCTCTTAATAATTAATAGTATTTCCCTTTTTTTTTTCTTCCCTCCCCCGTTTGGATACTAGAAATGCTAGACAACTATTTTATTCTTGAGGTTCAAAAGTGCCAATGATTTTTTGTTGTTGTTGTTTGGTAGTTTAGAAATTATTTCTAACCTTTATACCCTCATGGATCAGAGGGTTTTTATTTTGGGTAAATTCTGAACTTGAACCTAGAAATCGGTTTGTATTTTTTTAAACTTAGTTAATAGCCTTGAGGAAGGTGGTGTATTAATATAAAAGGAACCTCTACACAATTTGGTGTACTGTAGATTTTAACGAAAGATGTAAAATATTCGGCCTTTTTTTCTCTTTGACTTTGTATTTTATTGCATGTCATTTCTCTAATTTTTAACCAATAAAAAACCTTGTCCATTATTTTTGAGAGTTGGTTTGTGTTAAAGTTCTGTTGTCCTTTTTCTGCAGATATCGCAAGTAATTTACCACATAGCATACTCTCATATGGGAAGTAGACAACATGGCATCTTATTATAAATAGCTACCGTAAATTGTAATTCTTTGCCCAAAAGTGCTGTGGTTCTGGTAAATACGGCATTGGTTAAAATCAGAATATTTAAAACTTTTTAATTGCTTGTTTCTGCCAAGCAGGAACCATTCAAATGTAGCCCCCCACTCACAACCATTCTTTTAGAGTCTGTTCGAGGTTACAGTGACACTGAAAAAAGTGACATACAGTCATTTTTCATACTTACAACCGTTGCAGCATCCCCATTGTCACACAACCAGACTTTGGATGCTTGGCAACTGACATGTACTTGTGGTGGTTGCGTTGACCCAGGGTCACATGATCCCCTTTTGAGACCTTTGACAAGTAAAGTCAATGGAGAAAACATATTCACTGAACAACTGTGTTACTTACTTAACAACTTCAGTGATCCACTTAACAACTGTGGGAGGGAAAAGGTTATAAAATGGGGTAAAACTCACTTAACAACGTTCTTGCTTAATAAATGTTGGGCTTAATTGTGGTCGTAAATCAAGGACTACTATACATATATACTCTATTTTCCACAAAAATAACACTTTGAATTGTACACATTCAATTTACCTGACCTCAGTAACTCAATTGCATTGATCCAAAATAATTACCTCACAGCATATCATCCCTGCAACCAAAGAGGCTGACCTACCAGGAATGTAGGTTGGGGGAATGGCACCAATCATACTAACCTTCTCCAGATTTCCCAATTCAATAGATGTTTCTCAATCTTGGCCGCTCGAAGGTGTGTGGACTTCAGGTATTGAAGTCCACACATTATTAACCGGCCATGGTTGATGGATACTTACAATATCTAGGACTGGGGAGAGACTATTTTGTAAGTCTTTCTAGAGGATTTGCAACTCATTAACTTCAGCTAACTGTCCTAAATCTCAACACCCAAGTTTTTCTTGTCTAAGGTAAATAAGCTGAAAACAGCAATCAAGCGAGGGCCAGAATATGGCATGGAAATTTGTTCTTAGATCTTGCTGAAAATTAGCAAATCATGGTTCAGACAGGATTGATGGATTAAGTCGTGTGAAATGCTCCTGGTTCAGGCCGGATCGGGCGATCCGGTACCGATTGTGGCAGGCGGTTTGGAGAACCGGTAGTGATGGCGGTGCGAGGCTCTGCCCACCGACCCGAGTGTCGTTACTTCCTGCTTTTAAAAGGTTAAAAAAAGGCTTTGATGATCGCACGCCACAACTGTGATCGTCAGAGCCTTTTTTATCTTTTAAAAGCATTTTTTACAACCTATTCACCCGAAAAAGTTGTTAAAAATGCCTTTAAAAAGTTCTTCTTAAGTTGGCGACGCCCACCCAGTCACATTACCCCCCAAGCCACGCCCACAGAACTGGTAGTAACAAGTTTTACATTTCACCACTGGATTGAGTGATCAATGTGTCTTCTCCAATCTGTCTCCTTAACCTTTAAGATTGAAGTCTTCCAACAATGCAGCCATCACATACATAACTGAATCCCTCCACTTTGCTGCAGATTGTCCCTTTCTTTCTTTCTTCCTTCCTTCTACCTATCCCAGTATCACAGACTCCACCAGGTGTTTGCATTGATTGGTTGGTTTATTGATTATGTGCCATCAAGTTGGTGTTAACTCTTCTAAGAGTCACATTTTCCCCATAATGAAATTCCCCTGGTCCTTCAGTTCTTCAATGGGCACACCCATTGACACTGTAACATAAGTCGCATCCGTTTTCTTTCCCAGTACTATAGACTTCTCCAGAAAGCAGGATCGTCACATCAGTAGATTGATTGACTGATTGACCATCATCAAGTTAGTGTTCACTCCAGCAACATATTATTATTATTGTTTATTGGTTCGATTTATATGCCACCCTTCTCCGGAGACTCAGGGCAGCTTACAATGCGTTAAGCAATAGCCTTCATACTTTTGTATATACCTGCTTAGTAGGGTTTTCGGCCTCCTCTAAGCAGTGTTCTTTTTTATACAAAGTCAGCTTATTGCCTCCACAATCCGGGTACTCATTTTGCCTACCTCCGAAGGATGGAAGGCTGAGTCAACCTTGAGCCTGGTGAGAATTGAACTCGCAGTAATTGCAGGCAGCTGGTAGCTAAGTGCTACTTAACAGCACTTTAGTCTGCTGCACCACCAAGGCTCTTATCCATGTCTTAGTCTAGTGAACTTTAAAGGTGTTAGTTATCACCTTTAAAGTGCTCCATGGCTTAGGACCTGGGTACTTACGAGACCGTCTTTTGCCACCAATAGCCTCCCACCGACCAGTTCGTTCTCACAGGGAGGGACTACTCAGGGTACCGTCAGTCAAATTGTGCCGACTGGCGACTCCCAGGGGAAGGGCCTTCTCTGTAAGGGCTCCAATCCTTTAGAATGAACTGCCCCCTGATATATGAAACACCCCTAATCTCCGTGCTTTCCGCTGTGCCCTCAAGACCCTGATGTTCAATCAGGCGGGGCTAAACATGTTGACTGGGAATGATTAAAATATTATATAATTCTGGGTTTTATTTAATTTGGACTATACTATGTTATAATTTTAATTATCAATTTTATGATGTTTATGTATCTTTTATTTTTTCTTGACTGTACACCGCCTTGAGTCCTGCAGGAGAAAGGCGGTATAGAAATATAATAAAAAAAAATAAAAAAAAATAAAAAAATGACTAGGGGTAACATAATAGCAGTATTCCAATATCTAAGAGGCTGTCTTAAAGAAGAGGGAGTCAAGCTATTCTCCAAAGCACCTGAAGGCAGGAGAAGAAGCAAGGGATAGAAACTAATCAAGGAGAGAAGCTATCTAGAACTAAAATTTCCTGACAGTGAGAACAATTAACCAGTGGAATGACTGGTCTCCAGAAGTTGTGGGTGCTCCATCACTGAAGATTTTTAAGAAGAGATTGGACAGCCATGTATCCAAAATGGTACAGGATCTCCTGCTTGTTCAGAAGGTTGGACGAGCAGGCCTCCAATCCTGTTATTTTGGGTTTGTTTTTTTTAAAAAAATTATACTTATAACTTCTCCAGTACGCTCTGTTGCCAATCTGATTCTTCAGGTATTTCAATGGTGCACCAATTGCTTTTGTAATTGACCCACCACTCTTGATCCTGGCTGTCCTCTTCTACTTATCCAGAGAGCTAGCATGTTTTTGCAGATAGCCTTTAAGATTCCTATCACATGATTTATAATTGATGTGTGAACCCTGTGACCATATAAATTGTCCCAGATTAGTATGCCATCAATTATATTGCATCATCAATTATATTATTCCCCCCCCCCCAAATTTCTGAAAGTGAGACTTGACACCTCTGAGGCTGTCAATGTTTTCCAGTTCACTTCATTTTTGATGGGTCCTTATGAGCTTTGCTCTCTTTGGCTGTCCAAGCTGCAAAGTTGGCAATTAATCTTTTACACTTTAATCTTTGGGGTTGTAAAAGTGTAACAAGTCATGTATTAAGACTATTAGCAAAGAGCTCAATGAAGATCGTTCCTGAACCTCACTGAGTGCCATGTCAAAGTTTATTCTGAGTTTAACCATTAATTCCAGAGGGCTATTTGGCTAGCCAGATTAGCCTAGAGGGTAGCTAATAGCAGAGAGAAAGGCAGAACGAAAACAGCCATGACCGATATTGGGGAAATTATCAAAGCTCTTAATGATTTTGGCCGATTCCAGCATTGGCTGGTTCTGATGATCACGATAGTCTCACCTTTTGCTGGTTTTCATATGTTCAGCCAATTATTCATGGTCATTCCAGTGTCTCATCACTGCAACACTACTTGGCTGGACACATTCCACTTGAACTTAACCGAAGAGGAGAAGCTGAATTTAACCATTCCCCGAAATCCCGACGGGACCTTAGAACCATGTCTCATGTATACTCCTGTGGAAACCAACTTAGAGACTATCCTGCACTCTGGATTGAATTCAACAGAGAAGTGCCAAGATGGATGGGTTTATCCTTCCAAGCCAAAACCTTCTCTGGTTACCCAGGTTTGGGAATCTCATTTTCTTCCTGAATTAAATGTTTTGGGTTTTGTATAAAACTGGGAGAGTATGCCAGGAGTTAAAAGGCAAAAAAATTAAAAAAAATAAAGCATGATATTTGCAAATAGAACTTGTCCCTGGGAGCTGCCTGCAATGAATAAAGAAACTAAAATTCTTCCCACTTACAACTAGTCCTTTAAAGACGAGACATGTCTTTAAAGGGCTACTTGTGATACGTTCATCGGACTTTTCAAAATAACTGACAATTGGTGCAACTGATCAATACAACATGATCTGTGGATCTCTTCTACAAAAACCATGCAGCAATCTGGCTTTTGTTAGAAGAGATACACAGATCACGTTGTATTGATCAGTTGCACCAATTGTCAGTTATTTTGAAAGTCCGATGAACATATTCCTGTTAAGAACCTGAAGTTTTACAGAACCTGATCTCAGAGTGACTTCCATCCGATAAAGGAGCATATTTGTAGCTAAGGGTTGAAATGAAGGGCCCTCTGAACTTGATTGTTTTCTTGCAGATGTTTCATTATCCAAAGCACTGATGATGTTAGCTAGTTTGGTAATGAAACATCTGCAAGAAAAAAAACAATCTAAGAGAGCACCAAGAAACCTTAACTTCCATTCATATACCATTCATATAGGTGGTTCAGTGGCTAAGACGCTGAGCTTGTCAATCAGAAAGGTCGGCAGTTCGGCGGTTCAAATCCCTAGGACAGATCTTCTGCGGGAGCAGGGGGTTGGACTAGATGACCTCCAAGGTCCCTTGCAACTCTGTTACTGTTAACTTCATCAGGTTTCATTAGATACATCAATACTGTATTTCTTCTGTCCGGGTTCCTTCCTAACGACCTGTCGAGAAGCCTGAAAAACGTGATCTGGCCTGGGTCTTTTAATGTTTTCACATTTTCCTCCTGCAGAGTTGTATTATATTAAGTCTTGGCCATTTTAAATGTGTCTGGATTTCCAGTCTTGGAACTCCCCAACCAGCATGCAACCAGAGATTTTAAAGTGGTCAAAGTTGAGAACCACTGCATTATATTTTGGTTTGGTGAAACCCTTCAGAGCAATTAATATTAGGGGATATATCAGTTTCCTAAAGAGATAAAAAGATTAGACTATAAGAAAAAAGATTCCACACAGGTGCAACAGCAATGCATTTGTTTGGCCAACTCAAGGTCACAAAATGGATGAGAAAGCTTTTAAACTGCCAAGAATTGTTAATCAGACACATTTAAAAAACAAACAAACTGTTTGTTGGTAGGTTTGAAAGTTTGCCAGTTAGAGACTTGATAGCAAGTGAGAAGGGAAGCCCAGGAAGAGCCTGGTAGCTCAGCAGATTAAAAGCATTGTAATTAACACCAGCTGTCTGCAATTACTGTAAATTCGAATCTCCCCAGGCTCAAGGTTGACTCAGCCTTCCATCCTTTCTAAGGTAGGTCAATTGAGGACCCAGTTTGTGGGGGCAAGAAGCTGACTTTGTATAAATAGACAAAAGTATGAAGGCTATTGCTTAATGCATTGTAAGCCGCCCTAAGTCTTCGGAGAAGGACGGCATATAAATCATCATCATCATCATCATCATCATCATCAAGATTCATTCTAGGATAATCAGCTACAAGTACGCTATACAGTTTGACTGCCTACAAAAGATGCCAGATTTTAGAACTACTCCATCTCGGCTACTAAAATTCAGATGACCTGTAGATGGCAGGAAAGAGATGCAGAAAAATCTACATCTGCTGCTATCTGGGGGGGACCTAGTAGGGGGTCTGTCTGAATATTTGCCATCTACATTGGGTAGCTTCTATGAAGAAACAAATCATGAAACCCAGCATTTAACTGCAAGCTGACTGCAAGCTGACTCACAGCTTCCTAGAATGGTAGAAAACAGGAAATTCAACCTAAAGTCACATTGGCCCCTGGATAGCTACCTACACAGACTAGGGAGTTTCCAAATTTGACAACTTTAAAGTTTGTGGATCAGCCTGGCCTGCTGAGGAATTCTGGGAGTTGAAGTCCCCAAGTCTTAAAGTTGTTAAGTTTGGAGACCCTCTTACTTAAATGTTGACTTCATGGTTGAAGAATCCGAAGCAGCAAAAAGCATCTCTGATTTTGCTACTTGCCACCACAGTAAAAAGTCCTATGCTTGCTGGATTATTGCTTCTCAGGATATCAACAGAGCCAGTCTGATGCAGTGATGAAGGTGCTGGACAAGAAACCAGGCGATTGTGAGTTCTAGTCCTCCCTTAGAGGCAGAATGTCCATAGACAGTTCTCCCTTAGGCATACAAGCCAGCCAGGAGACCAGGCGTGGGATTCAGCCAATTCGGATCAATTCGAGCAAACCGGATGCTAATTTTACACCTGGATCGCCGAACTGGTAATTGCAAGGACTGGCTGCCCACCCTGCTCCCCCCCTCCCAGGAGTTTCCATGAGGCCCATTTTGGATGCCAGGTAACTGCAGGGCCCACGCAGTGGCTCTGGGAGAGTGAAAATTGGGCCTCCCGGAAGTTTCAGAAGTCCGGAAACGGGCCTCCGGAGCCCAGAGGAGGCCATTTTTGCCCACGTGGAGGCTCAAAAAAAGCCTCTGGATCTTGTGAAAATGTGTTTCCCCCGCACCTCCACCATGGTGCAGGAGCCTGAGTAGGCCATGCCCACCATGGCCACATGCACCCAGCCACTGGGCAGACAACCAGTTACTAAAATTTTTGAATCCTACCCCTGCAGGATTTTTGAATCCCACCCCTGCAGGAGACTTTGGGGCAGCCCCTCTCTCCACCTTCACCTAGACTTTTCAGTGGGAAAACTCTAGTCCTCCTCAAATTCAGAAGCACCCCGAGACAGGGATCCCCAATCTCTGGGCTGAGGCCCATCATCAGGCCTCGAGCTTTTGGGAACGGGGCTGCAGAAGTGGCAGGCGGCCATGTGAGTGTGCATCTGCAATCATGTGAGCAGTGGGTGACCCCCACCTGCACGTGCTCCATTTCCATGAGCAAATGGTTGGAGACCCCAGCGACTTAGGAAACCTGAAGATGGGCTTCAGCATGAGTCCGAAAGCTCGGAAGACCAAACTTCTGGTCCTATCGACTGACCCAGATTGGATCCTGCAAGAAGATAGAAGCTTGCTGCTTAGTTATCTATCAGAAATGGTGTAGGGTCTCCTGCTTGGCCGGGGGGTTGGAGTAGATGATCACCAAGGTCTGTTAATCTGTTTAAATCTGTTAGTGTTGGATGACTCCTGCCCTGCTCCCTTTCCACCAGTAGGTGGCACTGCAACATAGCTGCCTATTCAAAAATGCAACTATCCTCTTGCAATTTGAAATGGCGGACCTAATGATTTAATATGGGTTTTTTTTTGACCCTTTCCTTCCTTCCATGGAGTTCTGACTAAAGTCCAACCTAAACTTCCCTATGTCTTAACAGCATCCTCACAACAACCCTGTGAGGGAAGTCAACTGGGTTCCTTCTGTACATGATATATGATTTGAGAACTGGGTCAGTAGAATATTTCTGGACCTTGACTCTGTGCCAGAGGTGGGTTTCAGCAGGTTCTGGAGAACTGGTAGCGGAAATTTTGAGTAGTTTGGAGAACTGGTAGCAAAAATCCTGACTGGCCCCGCCCCCATCTACTCTCTGCCTCCCAAGTCCCAGCTGATTGGGAGGAAATGGGGATTTTGTAGTAACCTTCCCCTGCCATGCCCACCAAGCCATGCCACGCCCACCAAGCCATACCCACAGAACCAATAGTAAAAAAATTTTGAAACCCACCACTGCTCTGTGCCATCTTAAGCATCAGGGCCAGGGGTGAAATCTACTTACCTTCTCTACCGATTCGAAAGTGCATGCACCATCCGCACACATCACATGTGTGCACAGACTCTCTGTGCATGCACAGGGGGTAAAAAACAGGTTTAAACCAGGAAGTAACGACAATTGGGCGGGTGGGCAGGGCCTCGCACTGCCATCGCTACCAGTTCTCCGAACCACCCGCCGCCATCACTACCGGTTCTGCCCTACCGGTCCGAACCGGTAACATTTCACCCCTGATCAGGGCTATTATTTTGGGAGAACTATACCTGAACTGCTCACCAGGATAAGAAGGTTTGCTAACTTACTTTCTCGCCTCGTTACCATCTCAGAATAGAATCTGTCTTATAGATCTAACAAAAATACAAATGAAGGAATCTAAGAAGAGATTGGACAGTCATTTGCCCAGAATTTTATATATAGTCTCTTGCTCAAGCAGTAGAAGAACAAACATGATTAGGCTTCAAAAATTTTAGCAAAGGGTTCTCTGCCCGGTTGCTGGGTCGGTGTGGCCAAGGTGGGTGTGACCTAGTCGGCCTCCTGCACCATGGTGGGAATGGAGGTGTTTTTGCCCTCCCCAGCCTTCGGAGGCTTTTCTTGAGCCTCAGGGAGGGCGAAAATGGCCTCCCCAGGCTCCAGAGGCCCTCTGGAGGCTGGAAATGGGCCCATTTCCCAAGCTTCCGGTAGCCTGTTTTTCGCCTTCCCCGAGCCACCACGTGTGCCCTGCACTTACCTGCATGCAAAACGGGCTGCATGGGGACTCCCGGGAGGGGACGGTGGGCAAGACCAGCCAGGAGTGGGATTTGGGTAACTGCACAGAATCTTAGCTAGCGGTTCTCCCAAATCCCTGCAAACCCCCATCACCCCACCTCTGGGCTAAAACATATAAAAGAACGGTTGCTGGAATTGGGTATGTCTCGTTTAATGAAAAGAAGGACTAGGGGTGACATGATAGCAGTGTTCGAATATCTCAGGGGCTGCCCCAAAGAAGAGGGAGTCAAGCTATTCTCCAAAGCACCTGAAGACAAGACAAGGAATAACGGATGGAAACTCATCAAGCAGAGAAGCAATTTAGAATTAAGGAAAAATTTCCTGACAGTTAAAACAATTAACCAGTGGAACAACTTGCCTCCAGAAGTTGTGAATGCTCCAACACTGGAAGTTTTTAAGAAGAGATTGGATAAGCATTTGTCTGAAGTGGTGTACGGTTTCCTGCCTGGGCAGGGGGTTGGACTAGAAGACCTCCAAGGTCCCTTCCAACTCTGTTATTCTGTTAAAGCAGAAAAATACCTAGTAGTTCATTTTTGAGGCTTTAAAAACATTTTTTTAAAAATATTTGTCACATAATGGATATGTGTTTATCCCAAGCATGTTTAAATTCAGTTAGTGATGATTGACTCATTGCTGGAAGTTGTTTCCAAGCTTCCACTATTTCTGGGAAGTAAGACTTTCTACCCTTACTTTTGACTTTCTATTCGTTACTCAAACCTCCCGTTTGAGTTTATACTCTCGTGTTCCAGATTTTTGCTTAACATTGAAAATACCTGTTAGAACCTTATCCACATCCTTCATAAACAGGTGGTCCTTGAGTTAGGACCACAATTGAGCCCATGTTGCTAAGTGAAACATTTGTTAAGTGAGTTTTGCACCATTTTACGACTTTTCTTGCCGTAATGGTTAAATGAATTCGTTGCATTTGTTAAATTAGTAACCTGGTTGTTAAGTGCATCTGGTTTTCCCATTGACTTTGCTTGTCAGAAGGTCGCAAAAGGGGATCCTGTGACCCCCCCCCCCTCCCAGCACACTGCAACCGTCATAAATATGAGTCAATTGCCAAGCATATGAATTTCGATCATGTGACCATGGGGATGCTGCAATGGTCATAAGTGTGAAAATCGGTCGTAAGCCACCTTTTTAGTGCTGTTGTAACTTGAAACGGTCACTAAATGAACAGTTGTAAGTTGAGGACTGCCTGTATTTAAAGGTTTCAATTGTGTCCCCTCTTTTCCTCAAGTCCTCCAGGATGTTTATATTCAGTTCCTCTATTTTCTCCTGATCTTGAACCGTTTTCCTTGCTCATCTCTGGACTCGCTCAACCTTATCAATGCCTTTTTTTAAGTGAGGTCTCCAGACAGAACGAACAAAAATTTGTTTAGTGACTTATGACCATTTTTCACACATTTTTTTTATGACCACGGTAGCATCCCTACAGTCACGTGATCAAAATTATGACTCTCGACAACTGACTCGTATTTAAGATGGTCACAGTGTCCCGCTTTGCGACCTCCTGACAAGCAAAGTCAATGGGGGAGCTGGATTCACTTAACAACCGTGTTACTAATTGAACAACTGCAATGATTCACTTAACAACTGCGGCAAGAAAGGTTGTAAACTCAACAAATTTCTCACTTAACATAAATTTTGGGCTCAGTTGTGGTCGTAAATCGAGGACTACCTGTATTCCAAATGGGGTCTGCCTAAAGTCCTATGTAGCAGGGTTAGGCCCTCCTGTTTCCTGCTGGTGTTTCTTCTAATGATGCGCCATCACTAAAATATCTACCGTGATCATGGAATGAGTTATGGTTTCTTTTCATTAACGTATTTTTCCTTTCCTCCTTTAAGTTTTCCCTGGTCTGTGATAGAAAGGATTTAATTGACATCTCCCAGTCCATCTTCATGTCGGGCCTCCTCGTTGGAGCAATGGTGTTAGGACCATTGAGTGACTGGTAAGACAACCGAAACAATTCCAACATGCAGAATGGAAGATAGCAACTTACGGGTGGAAGGAAATTTACTATCTGGAATGAGCTCCCCCCGGAGATACGGAGGATCCTGGATCTGCGCACCTTCCGCCGCGCTCTTAAGACCTTTTTATTTCACCAGGCGGGCCTGGCCTAACTTTTCTTCCTCTTTTAATGTTTAAATTTTAATCTGTTTTAAATTGATCAGGGTGTTTTAATCTGTTTGGGCCAAATCTATTTAATTCGATTTTATCTGGGTTTTTAAATTTTGTTACTGTTGGCTGTTCACCGCCCCGAATCTTTCAGGAGTAGGGTAGTATATAAATCAAATAAAAAATAAAAATAAAAAAGGTTAGCAGACAAGGCTGGTTCGAAAGACAGTAGTTCAACTCCTGTCCAGTGGTGGGTTGCTACTAGTTCACCCCGGATCGAGCAAACTGGTGGCAGTGGTGGCGGGAGGCTCCTCCCACCCACCCGGACATCATCAAATGTGATCTCGCGCATTTGTGAGTGAAGCGGTAGCAAAGGTAAGTGAAACGCACTCCTCCTCCTGTCGGATCATAGGGGGAAGTTTCCGTAAACTAGGCAGTCTTTATGACCAGAGGCTTCACGCATCCATTTCATTTCATTTCATCTTATTAGATTTATATACCGCCCTACTCCCGAAGGACTCAGAGCAGTGAACAGCCACAGAATAAAACACATAAATACAAAAATTTAAAATGGAATAAAAACGAATTAAATAATTTGGCTGAGCGAATTGCTGTGTTTTGTGACGCTGCACAGATGCGCGGATGGCACACACTCTAATTTCTGGTGCTGGGAGAACCAGTTGCTACAGTATGTTACTCCCACCTCTCTCCTCGATTTATAACTATAGCTGGGACCAGAATTTCTGTAGTTAAGCAAAGTGGTTGTTAAGAGATTTGGACCTGATTTTATGACCTTTTTGTTTTTGCCATGGTTGTTAAACAAATCACTGCGATTAGATACACCGCCTGGCTGTTAACCAAATCCAGCTTTCTCCCTTGACTTTGCTTGTTGGAGGCTGGCCAGGAAGATTGCAAAAGGTAACCAAGTGACCCCACCACGCCGCAACCTTGGTAAATACAGGTAGTCCTCAACTTACAACAGTTCGTTTAGTGACGGTTCAAAGTTACAACGGCACTGGAAAAAGTGACTGATGACTATTTTTCACACTCATGACCGTTGCAACATTCCCATGATCACATGACTTACATTCGGATGCTTGGCAATTGACTGATATTTATGAAGGTTGCAGTGTGTTGGGGTCACGGGATCTCCTTTTGCGACCTCCTGACAAGCAAAGTCAATGGGGAAGCCAGATTCACTTAACAACCATGTTACTAACTTAACAACTGCAGGGATTCACTTAACAAATGTGGCAAGAAAAGTTATAAATCGGGGCAAGACTCACTTAACTCACATTTCTCACTTAACAACCTAAACATTGGGCTCCGTTGTGATTGTAAGTCGAGGACTATCTGTACACGCTGGTTGCCAAGTATCTGAATTTTGATCATGTGACTGTGGGGATGGTGTGATGGTTGTGCAAAAAGTGTTGCAAGTCACTTTTTTCAGCGCTATTGTGACTTCAAACAGTTGCTGAACGGATGGTTGTAAGTGGAGGACCTCCTGAAATGGCGAACATAACACCACCTTCAAACCACTGTCAAGCTGTTCTTCAAAGCACCTGAGGGTAGAACAAGAAGCAACGGGTGGAAACTAATCAAGGAGAGAAGCAACTTAGAACTAAGGAGGAATTTCCTGAAAGTTAGAACAATTAATCAGTGGAACAACTTTGCCTCCAGAAGTTGTGAATGCTCCAACACTGGAAGTTTTTAAGAAGATGTTGGCTAACCATTTGTCTGAAGTGGTGTAGGGTTTCCTGCCTAAGCAGGGGGTTGGACTAGAAGACCTCCAACGTCCCTTCCAACTCTGTTATTCTATTCTATTCTATTCCTTCAGGTGTGGCAGACGACCCATTGCCTTGTTATCTCTGTTCTTCGAAGGTGTGTCCGGAGTTGCGGTAGCCTTTGCCCCCAATTTTTGCCTCTATTGTGCACTACGGTTTCTCCTGGGAGCAGCTCTGTCTGGAATCACTATAAGCAGCACAGCTCTGTGTAAGACCTTGATTTAATCCTGGGATATGCATTTACGTACAGCGATTGTAAGAGCCCTGGTGGTATTGCAGGCTCATTGCCAGGAGTTCGATCCTGACCAAGTTTGATTCAGCTTTTCATCCTTCCGCGAATGGATATGGAATCAACCAACTGGCTGATTTGACTGTACTGTTGCTACCAAGGGGGACAGGGGTGGAATCAGAAGTGGGTTTCAGCAGGTTCTGACCAGTTCTGGAGAACCAGTGGTGGAAATTTTGAGTAGTTTGGAGAACTGGTAGTAAAAATTCTGACTGGCCCCGCCCACATCTATTCTCTGCCTCTCGAGTCTAAGCTGATGAGAAGGAAATGGGGATTTTGCAGTAACCTTCCCCTGGATTGGGGAGGGAATGGAGATTTTACAGTATCCTTCCTCTGCCACGCCCACCAAGCCACACCCACAGAACCAATAGTAAAAAATTTTGAAACCCACCACTGGGTGGAATTCATGTTTTTTAATATATATTATATGGTGGATTTTTTAAAAATGCTGTAAGGTGCCCGGAATCATTTAAGTATGAGTTGGGTGGCTATATAAATTTGCTTAATAAATAATAAATCAACAATATACATTTGACCATCTGCTCACTCGCTGTTCACCAGAAGTATATTAAAGTTATTGGCACATTATGGTAAGCAGTGTTTTATTTTAAAAAGCCACACCTACAGTAGCTTTTGCAGAGCCCCGATGGCGCAGTGGTTAGAATGCAGCATTGCAGGCTGACTCTGCCAATTACCAGCAGTTCGATCGTGACCGGCTCAAGGTTGACTCAGCCTTCTGTCCCTCCGAAGTCGGTAAAATGAAGAATGTTTGGGGCAATAGGCTGACTCTGTAAACCACTTAAGAGTGCTGTAAAGCACTATGAAGCAATATATAAATCCGCTATTGTCTTTGATGATAATGCTGATGTTGATGATTTGGTTATACCAGTGATGCAATGTAAAATTTGTTACTACTGGTTCTGTGGGTGTGGTTTGGTGAGGGGTAATGTGATTGGGTGGGTGTGGCCAACTTTTTTTTTTTTTACTTTTAAAAGCATTTTTTCTACAACCGAGGTTGTAAAAAAAATGCTTTTAAAAGCCTCTGACGATCAGGCAACTCTGCTGGGATCGTCAGAGGCTTTTAAAAGCATTTTTTTCTACAACCTCTTCCGTCAAAGAGGTTGTAGGAGAAATGCTTTTAAAAGGCTCCCATGATCCCAGCTGAGCTACGGCAATCATCAGAGTCTTTTTTTAAAAAACTTTTAAAAGCATTTTTTCATCCGAAGAGGTTGTAGAAAAAAATGCTTTTAAAAGTAAAAAAAAAAACCTCTGATGATCGTACGGCTCAGCTGGGCATTCAGGGATTTTTGCTATTGGTTCTCCGAACCACCATCGCTACCGAATCGGACGAAGAGACAAAAGGGGACAACTCATTTAATTTGCAGACCACACCAAGCTGGGGGGAATAGCAAACTGACCTCTGCTTTTTTACCCCCACTCCCACCCCCCGATTCAACCTTTCCTTCCAGGCACTGAGTGGGTCGGTATTGCCTATCGTCCACACACCATCATCACCGGTCATGTGACTTTTGCATTAGGACAGATGATCCTGGCGGGCCTAGCTTATGGTCTTCGGGACTGGCGGCATCTTCAGATTGCTGGTTCTGCCCCAATTTTTGTTTTCTTTTTCTACATATGGTGAGTTCTGGTTTCAAAAAGCACCCCATGTGTCAAATCCTTCTAAGATTTGATTGGATGTATAAATGGATTTTTACTGTGATACTAAATATCTTCCAAGCGGTGTTAACTAAGAAGCATTGTGTAAATATTATATACAGGTAGTCCTTATGACTGCAATGGAGCCCCAAATTTCTGTCGCTAAGTGAGACATTTGCTGAGTTTTACCCCATTTTACGACCTTTCTTGCCACAGTTGTTAAGTGAATCACTGCAGTTGTTAATTAGTAACACTGTTGTTAAGCGAATCCAGCTACCCCCATTGACTTTGCTTGTCAGAAGGTGGCAAAAATGATCAAGGGACACTGCAACCGTCATAAATATGAGTCAGTTGCCAAGCAACTGAATTTTGATCACATGACCATGGGGATGCTGCAAGGGTCATGTGAAATAAAGCGATAGTCCCTTTTTTCAGTGCTGTTGTAACTCTGAACAGCCACTAAACAATCCATTGTAAGTTGACATACAGATACTCCTTGCTTAATGACCAGTCACTTAACAACTGTTCGAAGCTATGACAGATTCAAAAATGTTACTTGCAATCCAGGGGTGGATTCTACTTACCTCTGCTACCAGTTTGCAACGGGAGTGTGAGTGTGCATGCAGAATCTTCTTGGCATGCGCAGATTGTCCGTGATGACGTCTGGCCGGATGGGCGGAGCCTCCCGCCGCCGTTACTATCGGTTCGCAAGAAACGGGACCGAACTGGGAGCAACGCACCACTGTTGCAACCCATATTCAAAGTTACAATTGTTGCACACCACTCCTTCACTCTCATGATTACATATCAGGCACCTGGTTCAGATTTACAGCTGTTAGTTGCAAAGTTTTTTGCCCTTTTCCAGCAGAAAACAATAAAAAAACCCCGACCATTGGATATGCTGGATTTGCTTAAAGACCACTTGGTTTATTTATTTATTTATTTATTATTCAAATTTATATACTGCTGTACTCCCGAAGGACTCAGGGCAGTGAACAGCCAAAATAAAATACAGACAATACAAACATTAAAAACCTATTTAAAATTATTAAATTTTTAAAATTATTAAATTAAATTATTTTGGCCCAGAAACAAATTTAAAACACCCGATTTATAAGACAAATTAAAAGCAAGTTAAAAAGTTTAAAAGGGAGAGTTAGGCCAGTTTGCTTAATGACTGCGTGATTTGCCTAATGACCATGGTAACTCACTTTACAATCACTGTAAAAATGGTTGTGGAATTGAGTCAGAAAACGTGATGACCTGCATAATGACCACAGCAACTTAGAATCAAAATCCCAGGTCTAATTGTGTTTGTTGAGCGTGAGTTTCCAGGAAAGAAAGAGAGAGGAAAAAAAAAAAAGAAGAAAAGCAAACTCAGGAGACAAACAACTGTTAATTAAAATTAATTTCATGTAAAACAACAGCGATTTATTATTTTTGTGCTAGCCCTCTTGGATAGGTCAAGAAAAAGCCCTCTTGTTTAGAAAACTTATTATGTTATATATATTTACTATATCACTACTTAGAAAAATTATAATGTTAAAAATAAGTTTATATATATTTGTTATACTGCTGTCTAGAAAAATTTTAAGAATATCTGTTAAGTTTTTATATGACTTATGGTTAGTATATATTTGATTTAGGGGAAAAAATATAATGTTAGAAGTACCTGATAAGTATGTATATATGATTTATGTTTAGCATATATTTGATAGATTAACTTTACCTTATTCAATGTTAAAATTTATGATACGTTATCTGGATTTCACCTATATATTTTTTGTTTAATATTGATTGATATATAAGATTAATCTTTTATTAGTAAAGGAAGCCCAGGGAGGGAAGGGAGGGGAGGGAGGGGAAGGGAAGGGAAGGCAGGGTGGACGGGAGGGGGGAAAAGGAGGGGGAATGGGAAATGGAGAAAAAAACTGTATTGTAAAACTTTTTCAATAAAAAGAAAGAAAGAAAAAGCCCTCTTGGATAGGCCCTGAGTCCGCAAGGAGAAGGGCGGTATACAAATATATATATATATATATATATATATATATATATATATATATGTATGTATGTATGTATGTATGTATGTATGTATGTATGTATGTATGTATGTATATGTGTATATGTGTATGTGTATGTGTATGTGTATGTGTATGTGTATGTGTATGTGTATGTGTATGTGTATATATATATATATATATATATATATATATATATATATATGTATATGTGTGTATATATATATATATATATATATATAAATAAATAAATAAATGGCAGGATGTCAACCCAAAAACTCAAGATGGCACCAAGCCCTGCTTTTTTTTTTACATGCATTACATGTGGGCACGTAAGAAAAAGGAGAGTTGGCCTCTTGGTGTTGACCCCATAATGAGCCTTTTGAACCCCTCTCCAAAGTTAGCTCCGAAGAATGAAATTAGGTCTATTGGTGGTTCTTGAGTGGCTGGTTTGAGAGATATTTTGTGCCATTTGATAGGGATGCCACCTCTCCAAATTTGAAATTGTTTGCTTGCTCGCCGTCCCAATATTTTCCAGGGTTCTTCCTGAGTCCGCTCGGTGGCTTGTGATGAAAGGCAAAATAGGGGAAGCTAAAAAGCTACTCCAGAAAGCAGCTTCTGTGAACAAGCGAACCATCCCTCCGAAACTGTTAGAGCAGGTAAGTTTTCATTTTCTGCTCCTGTTATTGCAGAGATCGCTTCCTGCTCCTGTAAAGTTGTTATTGCAGAGATCGCTTCATCCCCAAGTTGGGAACAACTCGGGGATGAAGAAATTGTTAGATGAGGAGAAGGTTTTAAGAAAAGACCATATAAATGCTGTAAATTCTTTATGGCTATGGAGGTAGGAGAGGAAGGTGTGAAGATTTCTATTCATGCCTGGGAGAAGAATCTAGGTATATATTCTTCTCCCAGAAGAATAGATAGCCTGAGAGGTGGAGTGAAATCTGGACTAAGAATCTGAAATTAACCCAGTCAATAGGATATAAAGAAAATATATATAAAATGGCATATCGATGGCATTTGCCGCTGGCCAGACTTGCCAAAATGTTCCCTGGAACTTCCTGTTGTGGCCCCGTCCTCTGAGCCTATCCCATTGGAGGAAGGAAGCTCTGAGCATGAGGAAGAGGAGCCAGCCAGATCTCCCAGCCCCCCCCCCCTCTGGCACCGTCTCAGGTGCCAGCTGAAAGAGAGCCAAGTAGTGGGGAAACAGGTGTCTCAGATGAGAGTGAGGGAGAGACGTCATTCCTGGACACACGTCAACGAAGGCGAGATAAGTGCTTGCAGCAGCTGAGGAGGCGTGCGAGGGAATAGACCTGAGTCACTGGACTTGAGTCACAGGACCAATGAGTCACTGGACCACACCCCAGAGACTATATAAGAGAGGGTGGTGGTCAATGATCCCTGTGATGAACAAAACTCAATCTGGTAGTCATTGTAGCCTGAAGCTGCTAAAAGAACGGATTTTGGCAAAGCTACGTATGTGATTTTCTTTCTGTGAACAATTAAAGCACTTGGCAGACGGTGTGAATATCGCTGCCAAGTTGGAGATAAGGACTGTGGTGTGTGCCAAGTGCTTCTTTAACCCTCTACTGGCTGTGTTTTTGTGGGTGTGTGTAGAGGGGGACAGATCATTTCCTTAACCTGTTGGAAATGTGGCGTTAAAGAAGGCACATATTTTCACCAATGGTGGACCTGTCGAGAGGCAATGAAATTTTGGAAGATTATTCAGAAGTGGCTTAATGAGATGTTGGGGCAACATATACAATTATGTCCTGAAGTATTGTTATTAGGGATAAGACCCATAAACATTAATAGAACGGCATAGTACCTGTTGCTACACATAACAATAGCTGCAAGACTGGCATGGGCCCAATACTGGAAGATGGATGTTAGCCCACCTGAACAAGTAATAACTCAGAAAATAATGAATTGTGCGGAATCGGATCGGCTTACTATGATGCTGAAAGGACGAGGGGACACAGACTATTATATATCCTGGAGTCAATGGTATAATTGGATTTCAAATAGAGCTGTAAATAGAGATATTAGATAAATATGTTATTTGGTATATGTAATAGACTTTTGCAGGTTATCCTATATATGTAATGGGACAAGTTTATTTCCTTCTCGCGTTGTGATGTAGACTGTTATAGAGTTAACGTTTGTTAGATGTATAAGACAAAATTAAAAAAAAGAAAGAAAGAAAAGAAAAGTCCATTTGTCCATCAACCCTAGGATTCTATTTCTATTTATTAAGCCACTCAGACATGCATTGCATAAGTACCCTCTGCATTATATCTTATATATTTATTGATTGATTAAGAAGTTTTATATGGCCAGCCAACTCACTCATGGCGACTCCAGGCGGCTTACAGAAATAAAAGCCCTGAACAAAACTCACCTCTCTGGTGACAACAATCAGATCAACAGAGCTGGAGAAGCTTCTGGAATGAGAAGCGAAATGTCTTCCAAACCCCCCCCCCCCAGAAAATCCAGTTGCTGCTTGAAAAAAATGCCCCTTCGGGACAACCATGATGTGGATGACTGAGGATCTCCATAGACAACAACTTGATGAGTTCAATAACTTGATGAGCTTGATATCGTCCTGAGGTCCTTAGGCCTGCCGGTCAAACCAAGTCTTCGGGAGACTTTCAGAATAAGGTTAAAGTGGAGACCCACCACAGAGAAGGCCCTTCTTCTTGGTCCCACTAAATCAGAGGTCTTCAAACTTGGCAGCTTGAAGACTTGTGGACTTCACCACCCAGAATTCTCCAGCCAGCTGGCTGGAGAATTCTGGGAGGTGAAATCTACAAGTCTTCAAGCTGCCAAGTTTGGGGACCCCTGCACTAGATGGACCTCCTTAAGGGTAGGAACTCATAACATTCCCTGTTTCCCTGGTCTGGTGGTGGCCCTTCAATAATTTTTGGCTACAGTTCCTTCTTTTTTCTATGAAGATTCTAAGTTAGGCAGGTATTGGTTGCCTCAAAGATGCTTTTTTAAAAGGCAGTCGGACTATATTTTTTTCCCTTGAGAAAAAAGAAGACATTTTGCTTCTCACTTATTTTATTTATTTAAATAATTTATATAGCTGCCTACTCGCTCAACAGTAATTCTAGGCGGCATACAGCCAATCAAAACACAATGCAGGCAAAATATAAATAATAAATAATAATAATAAAATAATAATAAACCCCGGCCCTCGGCAATCACACACACTCAAATCTGCCGTTTAATGGGCACCATCTCACTCTGGGTTCTCCAGGTGTATATGTAGTGAATTTTGCCCCATTTTACGATCTTTCTTGACCTAATTGTTAAGTGAATCACTGCAGTTGTTAAGTTAGTAAAATGGTTGTTAAGTGAATCTGGCTTCCCCACGGACTTTGCTTGTGAGAAGGTCCGCAAAAGGGGACCACATGACCCTGGGACACTGCAACCATCATAAGTATAAGTCAGTTGCCAGGCATCCAAATTTTGATCACGTGACCGTGGGTATGCTGCAATGGTCATAAGTGTGAAAAACGGTCATTAATTGCTCTTTTCAGTGCTGTTGTATCTTTGAATGGTTACTAAATGATAAATCGAGGATTATCCTTTAGGCAAGAAAAACAAATGCACAGGTACAGTATAAGTGATACTTGGCTCAATACTAGTAACTGTGAGAGGGATCTTGGAGTCCTAGTGGACAACCATTTAAATATGAGCCAGCCGTGTGCAGCAGCTGCCAAAAAAGCCAACACAGTTCTAAGTTGCATAAACAAAGGGATAGAATCAAGGAGCCTGGATAGCTCAGCAGACTAACTAAAAGCATTGTGATTAACTCCAGCTGTCTGCAATGACTGTAAGTTCGAATCTCCCCAGGCTCAAGGTCGACTCAGCCTTCCATCCTTTCTAAGGTAGGTAAATTGCGGACCCAGTTTGTGGGGGCAATAAGCTGACTTTGTATAAATATACAAAAGTATGAAGGCTATTGCTTAGCGCATTGTAAGCCGGCCTGAGTCTCCAGAGAAGGGCGGCATATAAATCAATTTTTTTAAAAAAGATCACATGAAGTATTAATACCACTTTAAAAGGCCTTGGTAAGGCCACACTTGGAATCCTGTATCCAGTTTTGGTCACCACAATGTGAAAAAGATGTGGAGACTCTGGAAAGAGGGCAGAGAAGAGCAACAAAGATGATTAGGGGACTGGAGGCTAAAACAGATGGAGAACAGTTGCAGGAACTGGATATGTCTAGTTTAATGAAGAGAAGGACTAGGGGTGACATGATAGCAGTCTTCCAATATCTCAGGGGCTGCCCCAAAGAAGAGGGAGTCAAGCTATTCTCCAAAGCACCTGAGGGCAGAACAAGAAGCAATGGGTGGAAACTAATCAAGGAGAGAAGCAACTTGGAACTAAGGAGAAATTTCCTAAATTAGAACAATTAATCAGTGGAACAACTTGCCTGCAGAAGTTGTGAATGCTTCAACACTGGAAGTTTTTAAGAAGATGTTGGAGAACCATTTGTCTGAAGTGGTGTAGGGTTTCCTGCCTAAGCAGGGGGTTGGACTAGAAGACCTCCAAGGTCCCTTCCCACTCTGTTATTCTATTCTATTCTTAGTTGTGGTTCAACAAGAGGGAAGCTAAGTCCCTGATTGGTAAAAATGAAATGAGACATTCTCCTTCTCACTTTTATTCTTTCAAAACAGGCTTTGACTCAACCCCTCCAAGACCGAGTGGCTGTGGCTGCCAGTGTCCCGATATAGCCAGCTGACACCATCGCTGGTCATTGGGGGCAAATCACTGGCCCCCACGGAAAGGGTGCACAACTTGGGCGTCCTCCTGGACCCACGGCTGTCCTTAGAGGATCACACGACAGCTGTGGCCAGGGGGGCTTTCTATCAGGTTCGCCTGATACGCCAGTTGCGGCCCTTTCTAGATCGGGACTCCCTACGCACAGTCACTCAGGCACTCGTCACCTCTCGCCTGGACTACTGCAATGCTCTCTACATGGGGCTTCCCTTGGGGTGCACCCAGAGGCTCCAACTGGTACAGAATGCGGCCGCGCGGGGGATTATGGGAGCGTCGGGGCGCTCCCACATTACACCTCTCCTGCGCGAGCTACATTGGTTGCCGGTGGAGTTCCGGGTACGTTTCAAGGTGTTGGTAATGACCTTTAAAGCGCTCCATGGCTTAGGACCAGGGTACTTACGGGACCGCCTTCTGCCGCCAATTGCCTCCCACCGGCCGGTTCGCTCCCACAGAGTGGGCCTCCTCAGGGTGCCGTCAGCCAGACAATGCCGGCTGGCGACCCCCAGGGGGAGAGCCTTCTCTGTGGCAGCCCCTACCCTCTGGAATGATCTTCCTCCAGAATTGAGAATTATCTCCGACCTCCGGACGTTTCGTCGGGCCCTGAAAACGCATCTTTTTCAACTTGCCGGCTTAGCCTGATCCCTGCTGAATTTTTAGAATTTTTAAAATTTTTAATGTTTGTAGAGTTGCTGCATTTTAATATTTATTTTGTTTTTAATTCTCAGCCAAACGTATATGTGTTTTAAATTTTTAACTTTTATGTATTGAATTTTTATTCGGCTGTTCACCGCCCTGAGTCCGTAAGGAGAAGGGCGGTATATAAATCTAATAAATAAATAAATAAATTTCTCATCTTTTATTAAAGCTAAAACCTGAACAGAAACCCAATTCTTCCACTGTTTTGGATCTCGTTAGAAACTCCCAATTAGCAAAGATGACCCTGGTCATTTCCTTAATCTGGTAAGTATGTCGTGTCTTTTCTAGACGGAGTCAAATGCTTTGATGAAAGTAACAATTTTCAACTCAAAAGGGGATTCAGAAGATTCACCTTCCTGGGAGGGAAAAATTGTTAATCTAAAGGGGCTCATCATGCCCAATTCACCACTCAATAAAAGAATTTAAAAGTGACCTTGGAGAAGATATCAAACGGTTGTTAACCCTTTGATACAACACCAGTCAGAAACAGGAAGGCAGTGTGAAAAACGAACCCAAAATAATCCCACGATTTTTTTTAATGTAAAATGAGGAAGAGACAATCTCAGAGAGATTGATATCGTCCCTTTGATGTTGGCCAAACCAAGAAACGGACATGGCAAGAATTCCAGAAATGCTACATTATTGTTTTAGGGTGAAATAATTGAAAACTGAAAATCATCCTAGGGTTTAGAGATGCTCCTCTCTAAAACCCTCATTAATGCCCCTCTTACTTTCCCCAAAGTCAGCTCTCTCTTATTTAATTTAGGTAATAAAATGTCTACAAGAAAACAAGCTCAGAGACCACCAAGGACCCCACAGTCCTGTTCCTTCTCCCCTCATACCCCTGTTTCTACTTTGCAAACCCTCCTAACACTGATGATGCTACCTAGTTGGGTTATGAGACATTGGCAAGAAAACAGCCAATGTTGTCAGAGAGCACCAAGGACCCCCTCATTTCAACCCTGAGCTACAAATATTCTCTTTTCTTTAAATAAATTTAAGGTGAAGGTAATTAGAGAGAAAGAGTAAGGGAGATTTGCTTATCAAGCCTCCTATTTGTATCAATTGTCCTTAGCTTATGCCCACAATTGAAACTGGAACATCTGTCCCTAAGTGAGGTGGTTGTGAAATGAATGATACCTGATTTTACAAACTTTTTGCCTCAGTTGTTAAATTAATCACTGCAATCCAGTTTTTTTTATTGAAATTTTTTTAAAAAAATTTACATATATTTCCCCTTCCCCCACCCGTTCCCCCTGTATCCTCCCTAGCCCAACCCCCACTTCCCAAAGCAAAATACAGAGTATCGCATTTAACAATCATAAACTAATTTAAGCTAATAATCTATAATCTCTTATCATCCTCTTGAACTTTTAACTCCCTTTAACTAAACTAACCTTAAGTACTTTAAGTACTTAAGTACTCTCTTAACCCATTCCTTATTCAAAAACTAATTGTACTTTTCTAGTCTTATATTTGCCTTGCATACATTCTATCCATCTTTTCCATTCCAACCTAAACTTTTCATTTGAATGGTCTTTTAGATATGCTGTAATTTTTGCCATTTCTGCTAAATTCATTACCTTTAATGTCCGTTCTTCAATAGATGGTAGGTCTTCCTTCTTCCAATACTGCACCACCAGAAGTCTTGCTGCAGTTATTAAATTCAACATCAACTTAGTTTCTATTACCGTGCAGTTTTGTACAATACCTAACAAAAACAGCTGTGGAGTAAATTTTATCCGTTTTTTCAGAATGTTCTATATAATCCACCATATTTTTATCCAAAATGCTTTAACTTTTTTACATATCCACCAGATATTAAAACTGCAATCCTGTTTTTACTACCGGTTCTGTGGGTGTGGCTTGGTGGGTGTGGCATGGCTTGGTGGGCGTGGCAGGGGAAAGTTACTGCAAAATCCCCATTTCCTCCTGATCAGCTGGGACTCGGGAGGCAGAGAATAGATGGGGGCAGGGCCAGTAAGAGGTAGTATTTACTGGTTCTCTGAACTACTCAAAATTTCCGCTACTGGTTCTCCAGAATTGGTCAGAACCTGCTGAAACCCACCTCTGCTGCAATTGTTAAGTGAATCGCATGTCATTAAGTGAATCTGGCTTCCTCCTACTGACTTTTCTTGTTGGAAGCTGGCTGGGATGGTTACAGACCGCATTCACATAACTCAAGGACATTGTAATTGCGATAAATACACGCCAGTTGCCAAGTGCTTGAACTGCCATCGAAAGACCACAGAAATGCTACAATAGCCATAAGCGCGAGGAGAAGTCATGTCTCCTTGTTTCAGCGTGGTCATAACTTCAAACAGTTGCTAAATGAATAGTCGTAAGTGTAGGACTATGTTTTTAACTATTTAAATGCCTCTCCCGCAAGTTTTTCATATATCCCTGTAAAAATAGCATTGATTTGTGGAATAGGAAAAGAAAATGTAGCATTTGTCAACTTTATGTGGTGCATTCTCCTTTTAATAGTAACAATTTCTCCTTCCTTCCTCCCTTCCTTCCTTCCTTCCTTCCTTCTTTCCTTCCTCCCCTTCATTTCTTCCATTCCTTTCATTCTTCTCTCTCTTCCCTCCCTCCATCCATTACTCCTCTCTTCCTTTTCTTTCTCATTCCTTTTTCTCCTTCTTTCCCTTTCTTTCACCTCTCATTTCTTCCACCCTTCCTTTCTTTTGTTCCCGTCTCTTTCTTCCCTCTCCCCCCTTCTTTCATTCCTTCCTTCTCTTAGGTTTGTCAATAGTTTGGCCTACTATGGATTAAGCCTGAATGTTGGCAGCTTTGGCCTGGATATTTACCTGACGCAGGTCATCTTCGGGGCGGTTGAAATCCCTGCCCGGATCCTTTCCGTCTTCCTGATGCAGCGTTTGGGAAGGAAGAAGTGCCAATCACTTTGCCTCCTCCTAGGGGGGACCTTTTCCCTTCTGATCATTGCTGTTCCCAAAGGTGTGTTTTGAATTAAGAACATTCAGGGATTCCCACATTCCCAGTTCGACTGATTTCCATATCTGAGCCCAAAGGACTAGGGGAGACAGGATAGCAGTTTTCCAATATTTGAGGGGCTGCCACAGAGAGGAGGGGGGTTAAGCTGTTTTCCAAAGCATCTGGAGGCCAGACAAGGAATAATGGATGGAAACTGAACAAGGGGAGATTCAACCTGGAAATACGGAGAAATTTTCTGACAGTGAGAACAGTCAACCCATGGAAGAGAAGTTGCCTTCAGAATTTGTGGGAGCTTCATCACTGGAAGCTTTCAAGAAGAGACTGGATGGCCACTTGTCAGAAATGGCCTAGGATCTCCTGCTTGGATGGTGGGATGGGGTTGGACTAGATGACCTCCAAGGACCCTTCCAACTCTGCTAACCTGTAAATCTGAAATATTGTTAAATAGAGATATAAGTAGTCCTCTATTTATGACCAAAACTGAGCCCAAAGTTTCTGTTGTGAAATGAGACATATGTATATGTATATGTATATGTATATGTATATGTATATGTGTGTGTGTGTGTGTGTGTGTGTGTGTATATATATATATATATATATATATATATATATATATATATATATATATATATATATATATATATATATATATATAAAATTTTATTTTCGTAGGTCTTTATGTGTATATTTCTTTATGCCAGGGATTTTCCTACGTATATCAAGATGTTTCATAGCCTAATTTTCAGTGAAATCTCAATTCATCAGCTTTTAGGCCTTCCCAAACACCACAGCAGCCATTTAATGACCATGAGCCAGTCTCCCTCATAAATTCAAACAGATAGCAGAATGGCTGCTGTGGTGTTTGGGAAGGCCTAAAAGCTGGTGAATTGAGATTTCACTGAAAATTAGGCTATGAAACATCTTGATATATGTAGGAAAATCCCTGGCATAAAGAAATATACATATACATACATACATATATACATACATGCATCATTCTTTATGCCAGGCCTTTCCTACGTAAATCAAGATGTTTCACAGCCATAGTACAGTGAAATTTCATTCACCAGTTTCTAGGCTTTCTCAAACCTTAAAGCAGCATTTTGCTGTCTGTTTGGAGACATATATATATGTGTTTTCTGAAGTTTTCACAGGTGTTTATATGTAGGTCTTTGGCTATTCGGGTTTTCTCCTGCGTAAAATTGAAAGTGTCTTGCCGATGTTTCGACGAAGTCTCATTCGTCATCTTCAGGCTGGTGTTTTCGGCTTTGTGCTTCTAGGAGCAATGTCTACATTTTATATATATATAAAATCTATATATATATTTGCCACAGCTGTTAAGTGAATCAGTGTAGTTGTTAAGTGAGCTTTATGGTCATTAAGTAAATCTGACTTTCCCCCATTGACTTTGCTTGTCAAAAGATGACTGGGAGAGTTACAAAAGATAATCATGTGACCGGGACAGGGAGACCGTCATAAATACGCGCCAGTTGCCAAGCCTCTGAATTTTGATTACATGATCATGGAGATCCTGCAATGGTCATAAGTCTGAAAAACAGTCATAGGTCACTTTTTTCAGTGCTCTTTGTAACTTCAAACGATCCCTTTAAAAATGGTTGTAAGTCAAGGACTACCTGTAATCATATCTACTAGTAAGTATAGAATGAAAAAGGGGCCTCTTAAATTCAGAATATTTTGTTGTTATCTCCTCTTCTATGTCGGATTTTCTGTCTCTTCATCTCCGGTTTTTCTCTCCAGATTTACCTGTGGTAATCACAATGCTGGCTGTCCTTGGAAAGTTCACCATGGCAGGATCATTTTCAACATCCTATGTATACTCTGCGGAGCTGTTCCCAACTATTATCCGGTGAGGCTATGTAAACAACCACAAGCAAAATTTAAAAGTGCTTTTAAGTTTAAAAGAATAACAGAGTGAGAAGGGCCTTGGAGGTCTTCTAATCCAACCTCTTTGCTTGAGTAGGAGACCTTACACCATTTCAGATGAATGTCTGTCCAAACTCTTCTTTAAAACTTCTAATGTTGTAGCACCTACAATTTTTGGAGGCAAATTGCTCCACTGATTCATTCTTTTGTTGGGGAATTTCTCCTTAATTCCAGGTTGCTTCTCTCCTTGATTAGTTTGTATCCATTGCTTCTTCTCCTGCCTTCAGGTGCTTTGGAGAATAGCTTGACTCCCTCTTCTTTATGGCAGCCCCTGAGATATTGGAAGGCTGCTATCATGTCACCCCCTTAAGCCTTTTATTTGTTAGAGACAAAAGACTTATTGCTCAAACTTATATACGGTCAACTAAAGTTCAATACTAATTGGCATCAAATAAGAGTCAAACAAAATTCAGGAAGAGTTGGATTGTTTGTGGCAATGTAATGACTCTAAGCTGATGACATACTTAACTCCGTCACTTGTTCTTCACAGGATGCTTCTTGCATCCTCCATTTGTAGGAATAGGGTCACGTTGGTCTACAGTGGCAAAAATCAGGAGGCGGCTAATAGCAACCAAGGTTGACTCAGCCTTCCATCCTTCCGAGGTCGGTAAAATGAGGACCCAGATGGGGGCAATAGGCTGACTCTTTAAACTGCTTAGAGAAGGCTATAAAAGCACTGTGAAGCGGTATATAAGTTTAAGTGCTATTTATTTATTTATTTATTTATTGGTCGCATTTTTATGCCGCCCAGCTCCCGAGGGACTAGCACTTTTTCCGTATCTATTTTATTAAAGAAGGCAGAAGTTTTTGTGAGCTGCGGCTCCTTTTAATGAAATGAGTGGAAAATGTGCTACCAGATTCGTGAACTTAAGACTTTCAAGAAGAGACTGGACTGTCATTTGGCAGAGGTGGTGTAGGGTCTCTTTGTTGAGTGGGTGGGGGGTCAGACTACATGACCTACAAGGTCCCTTCCAACTCTGTGAATCTGTACTCTGTAACTCTGGGAAATGGCCATCTTCAAGGTTGACTCAGCCTTCCATCCTTTTTAAGGTAGGTAAATTGAGGACCCAGTTTGTGGGGGCAATAAGCTGACTTTATATAAATATACAAAAGTATGAAGGCTATTGCTTACTGCATTGTAAGCCGCCCTGAGTCTCCAGAGAAGGGCGGCATATAAATCTAATTAAAAAAAGAAAAAGGAAGGAAGGAAGGAAGGAAGGAAGGAAGGAAGGAAGGAAGGAAGGAAGGAAGGAAGGAAGGAAGGAAGAAGGAAGGAAAGGAAGGAAGGAAGGAAGGAAGGAAGAAAGGAAGGAAGAAAAGAAAGGAAGGAAGGAAGGAAGGAAGGAAGGAAGGAAGAAAGAAAGAAAGAAAGAAAGAAAGAAAGAAAGAAAGAAAGAAAGAAAGAAAGAAAGAAAGAAAGAAAAGAGCATTCAGCTGTCTGCAATTACTGTAAATTCGAATCTCACCAGGCTCAAGGTTGACTCAGCCTTCCATCCTTTCTAAGGTAGGTCAAATGAGGACCCAGTTTGTGGGGGCAATAAGCTGACTTTGTATAAATATACAAAAGTATGAAGGCTATTGCTTAACGCATTGTAAGCCACCCTGAGTCTCCGGAGAAGGGCGGCATATAAATCAAATTTTTTTAAAGAAAGGAAACCCAGCAAAATAACGTTCAGCCTGTTGGATGAAACCACTTCCACTTTCCTTGATTTCACCTGTCCTCTCTTTTGCTTCCATACCAGGCAGTCTGGACTCGGAGTATGTCAGATGACAGCCAGAGTAGCTGGAATCATCTCTCCATTGGTTGGTCTCCTGGGGAAATATAACACCTCGCTGCCCGTGGCGGTCTTCGGAAGTGCAGCTGTCCTTGGTGGGGTCTTTTCTCTCCTTCTTCCGGAGACACTTGGCAAGGAACTGCCCGATTGTGTAGATGACGTGACCCACAAACGAAGGCAAGGTCCATGGGAAAGTCTGGTGTTGGCTTGATGATCCAGGAGAAAGAAACCTGGGTTGAGATTGTGGGACTCTTTGATGCTAATTGGACTTGATTGTTTTCTTGCAGGCATTCCATTGCTCAAACTAGGTAATATCGTCACCATTCCTTATTAGCACTGATGATGTTATCAGTTTGGGTAATAAAACGTCTGCAAGGAAATAGCTAAGCTCAGAGAGCATTAAGGAGCCCAAATGAGTGGAGGTTTTGACTTGAAGGAGATCCTCACAGCTTCTCCTTCGTGGAAGTATGGGTAGTCCTTGACTAATGACCATAATTGAGTTCAAAATTTCTGTTGCCAAGTGAGACATTTATTAAGTGATTTTTGCCCCGTTTCATGACTTTTCTTGCCATAGTTGTTAAGTGAATCACTGCAGTTGTTGTTAACAAAACAATTGTTAAATGAATCCGGCTCCCCGATTGACTTTGCTTGAGGGGATCATGGGATCCCAGAATACTGCAACCGTCATAAATGTGAGTCAGTGGCCATGCTTCTGAATTTTGAACACGTGGCCATGGGGATGCCACAATGGTTGTGTGGAAAATAGTCAAAAGTCACTTTTTTCAGTGCCATTTTTAACTTTGAACGTCACTAAATGAACGGTTGCAAATCGAGGACTTACCTATATTATGTATAATGAAATCTAACTGTGTTTAACTTTTCTCATTTTTAGGAAGAGCAAGGAAACCAATGACAGCATGGAAAATGGATGTACAAAACCAAATAAAGACGGTTGTATTAGTGAAAGGATTACAACCACACATTTCTAACTCAATGATGGATTGACTCAGCAAGGCTCACTCAGAGCCTTGGTGGCGCAGCAGACTAAAATGCTGTTAAGTTACACCAGCTGCCTGCAATTACTGCAAGTTCGAATCTCACCAGGCTCAAGGTTGACTCAGCCTTCCATCCTTCCGAGGTAGGTAAAATGAGGACCCGGATTGTGGGGGCAATAAGCTGACTTTGTATAAAAAAGAACACTGCTTAGGGGGGGCCAAAAGCCCTACTAAGCAGGTATATATAAAAGTATGAAGGCTATTGCTTAACGCATTGTAAGCCACCCTGAGTCTCCAGAGAAGGGCGGCATATAAATCAAACCAATAAATAAATAAGTAAGTAAGTAAATAAGTAAGTAAATGTCAAGGATACAGATTGGAGGAAAAATGGTAGATTTCTCTGTATTGTGAGCAGAACAGGTAAAGGTTGGTAGGCTTGGTTAGAGAGTAAATTTTCACACATTAGGCTACAACATAACACAGTTCATGGCTTAGTGTGATCCAGGCCATAAAGTG
Source organism: Coluber constrictor foxii (assembly GCA_038048745.1). Lineage (NCBI taxonomy): Eukaryota > Metazoa > Chordata > Lepidosauria > Squamata > Colubridae > Coluber > Coluber constrictor. Next base: position 165,504,713 of record CM075961.1, on the reverse strand, counting down.
ATGGATAAAGTCAGCTGGTTTAAACAAACTATGGTTTATCATAATAAGTACATTGAGTACTTTCAATGGAACTTCTTACTTACTTTCAATGGGACTTCTTTTGTTAATGATGATTAATCTACTCTTACTGTAATGGCCAACTCAGTGATTTTATTTAAAGTACTTTTTTTAGTTAGAATTATTAGCTTTTTTAAAAAAAATCAGTTTAAACAGTAGTTTATCATTCATGGGTTAATTCTGTAACCACATGCAGAGCAGAAGAAAAAGAAATAAAACAAAGCAGGTGTAAATCTATTACAAGACATCAAGCAATTATCTCGAATTCAGAAACCCCTTTTCTATTTTGGAGATTAAACCTGGTTCTTTGGCAAGGGGCCTTTCTACTTCACCCTTAAAATCTGCACTTCATGGAACCAAATAGGCAATTAGCAATTGCAGAGGTCTCCTTCTCCTTCTCCTTCTCCTTCTCCTTCTCCTGGAAATTGCAGGTCAGGACCTCCCATTCTGAAATGAGATTAGGAGTTTTCATGTGGCTCATTCTTCCCAGATGTTCCCAATCCAAATTATCCCACCCTTTCAGATCCGCATTTTGCTTTCTCTGTCCCTGTCTTTGGCTCTGGTTTTTTTTTAAAGGATAAGACTATTCCTATTCTTCAGTTGTTGTTCTTCAGGCTTGTCACATCCAAATCTCTGGGATTCTTTGATTTTCTTTTCTCTGAATGTCACCCATAACAAAAAAACATCAAAACTTTTTACTACTACATAAAGCTTCCTTTAGGGGAAAAAATGGTTTCTTTAAAAAAAAAAGGATGGTGAATGCCAACAAAAATGAAGCTAAGAAATGCTGGTTTGGTGGTGGTGGAGGAGGAGGAGGACAATCATCTTAGGACAGAAATATCAAAACAATACAGAAAAATTGGTTGTCCTAAGCTAATGGTGCAACCTGCATAAAACACCCCATGGGAAGTTTAACATGATCAGTAGCTCATGAATGAAGGCAAATGAAGTCACTGACCATTGGGGGCGAGTCATTGGCCCCCACGGATAGGGCTCGCAACTTGGGCGTCCTCCTGGATGCACGGCTGTCTTTGGAGGAGCATGTGACAGCCGTGGCCAGGGGGGCTTTTTACCAGGCTCGCCTGATACGCCAGTTGAGTCCCTATCTAGATCAGGACTCCTTACGCACAGTCACTCAGGCACTTGTCATTTCCCGCCTGGACTACTGCAATGCTCTCTACATGGGGCTCCCCTTGAGGTGCACCTGGAGGCTCCAACTGGTGCAGAATGCGGCCACGCGGGGGATTATGGGAGCAAGGGGGCACTCCCATGTGACACCTCTCCTGCGTGAGCTGCATTGGCTTCCGGTGGTCTTCCGGGTGCGCTTCAAGGTGTTGGTGATCACCTTTAAAGCGCTCCATAGCATAGGGCCTGGGTACTTGCGGGACTGCCTTCTGCCACCAATAGCCTCCCTACCGGCCAGTTCGCTCCCACAGAGAGGGACTCCTCAGGGTGCCGTCAGCCAGACAATGTCGGCTGGTGACACCCAGGGGGAGAGCCTTCTCTGTGGCAGCACCAGCCCTCTGGAACGATTTGCCCCCAGAGATCCGTACGATACCTGATCTCCGGGCTTTCCGCCGTGCCCTAAAAACTTTTTTATTTTGTCAAGCTGGGCTGGCGTAACCCCCCCCCTCTTTTTTAAGTTTAAAGTTTTACGGGTTTTAAATTTTAATTGCCTATTGGGTTTTTTAAATTTATTGGGCCAAAATTACTTAATTCTTTTATTAATATTTTAAATTTTGTATTGGAGTGCTTTTTATTCTTGGCTGTACACCACCCTAAGTCCACTAGGAGAAGGGCGGTATATACATTTAATTAATAATAATAATAATAATAAAATATACCTGTCCTAGGATAATGTTGCAGGATCTAACCTGGGTTGGTCACTGAGTCCAGAAGTTTTGTCTCCTGAGCTTTTGGACTCTTGCTGAAGCCCATCTTCAGGGAACTTCTCTGTAGCAATCAGTAAAGGATCAATAGCTGTCATTTAAATGATGAGTAGCTATCGTTTAGGACAGCAGGTGGACAAGAATGAGTTGGGGAATGGTCTTGAATGGGACAATTGTAGTGGAATGTAGGTCCATAAAACAGCAAAGTGCAGATAGTTCAGTTGTGAGGTCAAGTTCTCAGAGCATATCTTTAATGATACAAGCACAATTGCTTTAGTGTACCAAGAGTTCTGTCTATGGATGAGGATCAATAAAGGAAATTGCTCAGAAGTTGTGTGTCTTTCTTGGTTTTTTTGTGGGGAGGGCTGACAATAATAAAAATATAAACTGTGTTGATGGTCATCTATGAATCACTAGCCAGTAGGACATCTATAATGTATCCTGAAGGACACCATTGGCAATATAAGGACAGCTCATAACCTGAGGACCACAGAGTTCTTACAAGCTTCCTGCTTGGTCTGGATATTGAGTTTTATCAAGTTGTCCCCGTGAACATATTATTGCCATAGCTTTCACAACTATGACTGTGCATCCACCATAGTGAAGTTTCCAAGAACTTCTCAACTAGCTACTGGATCAGGGTTACATGGTGGTGAATTAGATTCAACTGAGATCTACATCTGGGCTGGAGTCCTTTTGAGCCATTGTCCATCCTTCCATAAGTGGTATTATATAAGTACATTTTGAATTGATCCCTAAGAATAGCACCGGTTGCATGATGGAAAGTGCTTCTGAATTACATCCAAGACTGTTTAGAAGAACATCAAAAGCTTTTGAGATGTAGAATCACTAAGGTCTAGTTTGGTTCAGTGGTTAAAGCCCAAAGTCACCCAGGCATCTTTTATGCCTATGGGTAGAACTAGAACTCACAATCTCTCCTGGTTTTTAGGCCAGCACTTTAACCACAGCACCAAACTCGCTCTCATTTCATGTCACATCGTCAGCATGTCACGTGGAGGTGAAGCCCTACAGGTCTTGCCAAGAATTTCCTTGCACCTTTAAGTTGTACAAATGGAACAATATTCAGTGTATCTGGCAAGACGTTCTCCAAGTTACATCAGTCGGACTTAGAACCAGTTATGATATCCATATTGGCATGAGTGTGATACAAGCAATTCCATCTACAAAACATCATCCCTATTGATCACAATAAATGATTTCAATGGTCTCTCTTTTTCTTCACATAGACCATGATGTGAAAAAGCTCATCCAGATGACTCTATAATGGTGTTGCAACTTTCAGAACCATTGTTCCCACACTCGAATGGACCCTGAATTGTATCCCAAATATTTGCCCAGCTAATTATGGTGACTAGTTGACAAATGGAGAGGGTTTTTTTAGTGATAATGCAGTCATCTGATTGTTTATCCTGGTCTAGAAGGCAGAATTGTGAAGGCACCCTCCCAAGATGCCTTCAAAAACACAACATTGACTATTTTGACCAAAATGGCCTGCTATTCCCTCTTTCTCAAATGCATGAGCTAATAGTTGCATTCCCAAGATAGTTTCCATTACTATCCTACTACTAGCTGTAGATATAAAGGTAGTCTTCCATTTGCAACAGTTCATTTAGTCTTCCATTCAATGTTACAATGGCACTGAAAAAAAGTGACTTGGCCATTTTTCACACAACGATTGCAGTATCCCCGTGGTCATGTGATCAATATTCAGATGTTTTGACAACCGGCTCATATTTATGATGGTCATGTGATCCCCTTTTGCAACTTTCTGACAAGCAATGGGGAAGCCAGATTCACTTAACCAGGTTACTAACTCAACAACTACAGTAATAACTATGGCAAGAGAAGTTGTAAAATGGAGCAAAACTCGCTTAACCAACATCTCACTGAGCCACAGAAACTCTGAACTCAGTTGTGGTCAAGGACTACCTATATTAGACCATTTCTATAGAAGTTTATTTTAGGAGTCAGGAAAAAAACCCCAAAATCATGATTTTGAAAAGCATCTTCCTTCAGAAGTTATGGGTTTCTCCATTGGGAAATACAGACGCAAAGGTGTCTGTATTTCTCTGAAGTAATTAGCACCAAAGTGTTATGGAAGAAAGGATATAAGAGACATCCCAAAGAGCAGCTAGAGTCAGGTTTATTTTGCAAAATAGATTCAGAATCAGAGTTGTATCTGAAAGTTCTGAATGAAGAGTCCATCTTTACACAGCGCCTTTTTATACAGTTTGGAACAAAGGATTCTTGCCATCACAGTAACTTTCTATACAGTGACAAGTCTTAATTATTACAGTTCTACATCATCCCCGCCAAACAATCATAATTCTTCTGTAAATTACTGGAGCATAAGTTCAAATTATCTTCTTGTTGAAGGACGAGTTTTAGCCCATATGGGTATCCATGACCTAACCACCTCTAGCTATATGTCTTTTAGGTTTGTTCCTTTCTTCTGACAAGTTAGGGGGCCTCTTTAGAGTGTTAAAGGAAATTACATGTTGGCTTTGTATTCTCTGCAGCTGCACGTATTTCTTGTCTTCAGAATATGGTTGCTTTTTAGAATAGCTTTTATAATATAATGAATATATAAAGTTAGAATATAATGAATATATAAAGTTATCCAAAGGTCATATATCCGGTTCTACCTTAAAAGCATTTGGTACAACCAATACCTTGTTCTAATTAGCAGTGGAAAATCTTAATTTCTCAAGGACCGGCTTAATTCAGGGTGTGTTGCCTTCTTATTCACTCCATTTCAATTAAAACTGTTTTGGCAAAACTTTAACTTAGCTACTTCTCAAAAGTATTCTGTTGTATAGCTTTTTTTCCGCCTGTTATTTTTATTATGGCATCAGGAGAGAACGAACTAACAGTGATACGACATCCAGGTTAGAAAAAGTTCACCTCTAGGCTAATGCAACTTGTGTGTGCGCGCGCGCATGGGAGCGGGGGCGGGTCTGCGCACACAGGTGTTTGTATGCAGCTGTGAATCAGAGGCAGCTACTTAATTGCTGGAGCTTATAAAAGTGCTGGGAGAGGCGGTTTTTTTCTCTTCACTTTTGGGTGCTTTATGAAACTCTTCCAGCAGCGAGCAGGTAATACCTTTGCAATGATAGAAAATTGTTATGGTTTGTAGTGCTGCAATTTTTCTTAGGGAGTTATGCTGGCTTCTTCGTGATATTTCTTTGAGAAAATAGTTTCAAGGTGATTTCATAACTTGACTTCCATGTTGTTGTTTTTTTGCCTTTATCAAGTTTAGTTCTCATTTTTACATACGTTCCATGTTTTCTTCGCTTCTCAGTTTTGCAGATGGGGGGGAGGGGGAATTAATTTTTTTAAAAAGCATTTTAAAACAATATTTGTATTCCTCTTGCTCTTTATGTCTTCAAACATATTTTAAAATGCTGTCTAATAAACAGTCTTTGCAACCATCTTCTGTGATAAATTTTACATGTTACTTTTAAGAATATTTGTATTTTTGCACAGACTTTTCTCTTATCTTGCTTTGTCAACTGAAATGCAAATTTTGGGTTATTGCACATTCCGAGGAATGTTTTTATTCACTCATTTGTACAAGTAAAACGGATTCATTTCTCCTGTGTAAATGGCTGGAGTCCGGTTTTTTTTTAGTGACGTTTTCTGGTAATTTAAGTATATACGGGGCTTTCTTAAATTATTTAAATTAAATTAATCTTAATTTCCCAACCAGGTCAATCTCCTTTTGCGTAGATATTTTATCAAACATGCAATTTACATGTTTAATATGAAGCCCAATTGTTGTATCACTTGCTCTTCGCTACAGGTTCACTGTTTTGATTTGAAGCTCTTTAAATTACAAGCCGCTCTTAGCTAAAAGGGTATTTCTCAAGTTCCGCGACTTTAAGACACGTGGACTTCAATTCCCCGGAGTTGCGTCTAATTTGAAGAGTTTAGTGAAACAAGCTAAAGTCACGTTCGGCGACTTTAAAACGAGCGAAATTCGGCGCTCGGAATTTCACAGCGGAGGAATTTAAATCCGCTCGTTTCAAAGTTGCTGGGCTTATGGGGGGGAAATGCTGCTTTAGTTCTGAGTTAGGTGTTGCGCGCGTAATTTAAAAGTGCTTATTCAGGCAACAAGCTAAAGCAGAGTTTTTCCACCCTGGCAACTTTGAGTGGACTTCGGTGCCCACAATTCTACAGCCGTAGAATTGAAGTCCACTCGCTTTAAATTTTTGCGGTTGAGGTTGAGAAACGCTGCTTTTGCGGCTATGCTAAAAAAAACTGCGCGTAATTTAAAGTGCTTGGTTCAAACAACCAAGCGGCCTTTCTTCTCAATTTTGGCAACTGTAAAATGAGCGGACTTGGAATTTCATAGCTATGGAATTGAATTCAACCCATTTTACTGTCTTGCTTCCTTGCTCTCTCTTTCTGTTCCTTATTGCTTTATTATTATTGCTGATTTTATTTAAATCTTATTTTCAGGCTCTCAGTTTAACAATTCTACAATGAAACTCACAATGACGGAATTTGGAGACGCTTTGAAGAAGATCGGCGAGTTTGGAGCGTTTCAGAAATATTGGGTGTTACGTCTTTGCATCCCCAGTTTTCTAACCCCTTTTCACATGTTTGGCCAAATCCGTATTAGTATTGATGTGTCTCATTACTGCAATACTAGTTGGATCGGGGCAATTAGCCCCAACCTAAATTTTCAACAGGAGCTGAGTCTGACTATTCCCAAGAGATCTGATGTTTCTTTGGATGAATGTTCTAGATTCACTCCAGTAGTTCTGGACATGGATTCAATCAGAAAATATGGGCTCAATTCCACCCATTGCTGTGAACAGGGATGGATGTATCCAAAAAGGAACGTGCGGACACTGGTGACCGAGGTATGTGCTTCACTGCGTTCTCTTTAAGTGCAAAATGATTCTTGTTATGTATATAGTTTTGGCGGGAAAGTTTGAACTTAATAGCCCTCAGCTGATTGGATGACCGCCACAGCTGCAAGGTATATAAGGAGAGCTGTTTCCCCAGGTTAGTTGCTGGATTCTCACTCTAATAAAAAGAGCTGTTGTCACTCACTGCCTGGCTTGCTGCATCCTCATTCACCCAACTTAACACTCAGTGTCTTAGCCACAAGCCACCAGCCACCAGCAAGAGCCTGGTGGTGCAGTGGACTAAGTGCTGTTAAAGTAGCACTTAGTTTTTTATTATTATTATTATATGCCGCCCTTCTCTGAAGACTCAGGGCGGTTTACAATGCGTTAAGCAATAGCTGTCATACTTTTGTATATTTTATACAAAGTCTGCTTATTGCCCCCACAAACTGGGTCCTCAATTTACCTACCTTAGAAAGGATGGAAGGCTGAGTCGACCTTAAGCCTGGGGAGATTCGAATTTACAGTAATTGAAGACAGCTGGATGTTAATAAAAGGTTTTAGTCTGCTTTTAGCCTGTTGAGCTACCCAGGCTCTGTTGCCAGCTGCCTGCAATTACTATGAGTTCAAATCTCACCAGGCTCAAGATTGACTCAGCCTTCCATCCTTCCGAGGTAGGTAAAATGAGGACCCGGATTGTGGGGCCAATAAGCTGACTTTGTATAAAAAAAGAACATTGCTTAGGGGAGGCCGAAAGCCCTACTAAACAGTTATATACAAAAGTATGAAGGCTATTGCTTAAGGCATTGTAAGCCACCCTGGAAAAGGGGGGCATATACATCTAACAAATAAATAAATAAACTTTAAGATGGGGATTGTTCCAAAGATTTAGTGAAGTCTGTCTATTGCTCTGTTTCTCAATCTTTGCCCCTTTTAGATGGGTGGACTTCAACTTCCTGTTCTTTTGGTTTTTTTTTAAATTTTTTAGAATTGCAGCAATTTACCTTGAATGTGAACTGGAAACTGGAAAAGAAGTCCTGGATGAAGAAAAAATCAAGAAAAACTGTGTGTAAAACCAAGACATTTACCAAGAAGTTTACCAAGTTTTGTACTTAGCCAGTCATAACTTGGTTTGCTGATTGTAAATGTAAACGATTTTCCATCTTATCCAGAATTATTCTAATCATAATTATAACTTTGGCATGTTTTCACATTGGGGTATCATTTTAGATTTGGGGCGCACATAACCTTGGACTAATGGGCTACAACTGCCCTCCATGGTTCAGTAGAATTAAATGGTAACTTTAATTTCTTTGTATCTGCATATCAATAAAAACTGCATATAAAAATTGCTGCTGCCTAATGTTTTTCTTTTAAATTTTCTATTTATTAAAATATTGCATTCATTTTTTGATGGTTGCTTGATATTGGAAACTCAGTGGGCCAGAATAATTTTATATTTGGTTTTGAGAAATCTTGAAACAATCAGAATATTCTGGAACATGGTTGGCTGACAGGATTTTACTGACACTGCCAAATCTTTGTGTGGATGTTGTTGAAAGGGCCTGATAGCTCAGGAGACTAAAAGCATTGTGATTAACACTAGCTGTCTGCAATTACTGTAAGTTCGAATCTCACCAGGCTCAAGGTTGATTCAGCCTTCCATCCTTTCTAAGGTGGGTAAATTGAGGACCCAGTTTGTGGGGGCAATAAGCTGACTTTGTATAAATATACAAAAGTATGAAGGCTATTGCTTAACACATTGTAAGCCGCCCTGAGTCTTCGGAGAAGGGCGGCATATAAATCAAATTTTTTTAAAAAAGGCACACATGGACACATACAGGTAGTCCTGAATTTTGGACATTCCTTTAGTGATTGTTCCAAGTTAGAAAGGTGCTGGAAAAAGTGACTTATTGGCACTTAGGGTGTCTATGAAGATTCTCAATTATCAAGGTCATACAACAATAGAATAAGAGAGTTTATTTTATTTATTTTTATTTATTTAATTTTTATACCGCCCTTCTCCCAGAGGACTCAGGGTGGTGTACAGCCAACAGTAAAACAAACCCGAATACAAAATTTAAAAGTTTAAAAACATATTAAACAATTTGGCCCTAATCATTAAAAGTAAACCCCAATTAAAATTCCTGTTTAGGCCAGCCCAGCTTGTTGGAACAATAGCTTGAGGGCACGGCAAAAGGTGCATAGCTCAGGGATCATCTGTATTTCCAGGGGCAATTTGTTCCAGAGGGCCGGGGCCCCCACAGAGAAGGCTCTCCCCCAGGGGGCCGCCAGTCAATATTGTTTGACCAATGGCTCTCTGAGGAGTCCCCCTCTGTGGGAGCGTACTGGCCTGTGGGAGGCAATCAGCAGCAGAAGGTGATCTCGTAAGTACCTGGGTCCTAAGCTATGGAGCGCTTTAAAGATGGTCACCACCACCTTGAATCGCACCTGGAAGATCCCCGGAAGCCAGTGTAGCTGGTGCAGGAAGGGTGTTACATGGGTGCACTGATCCCATAATCGCCTGCGTGGCCGCATTCTGGACCAGATGGAGCCTCCAAGTGCTCTTCAAGGGGAGCCCCATGTAGAGAGCATTACAGTAGTGCAGATGGGAAGTGATGAGGGCATGAATGACTGTGCGCAAGGAGTCCCAGTCCAGAAAGGGGCGCAATTGGTGAATCAGGCAGACCTGATAAGTCCCTCTGGCCACAGCCCTCACATGCTCTTCTAGCGACAGCCGCGCATCCAAGAGGACATTGAAGTTGCGGGCCCTCTCTGTGGGGGCCAAGGTCTCACTCCCAATAGTCAGCGATGGGATCAGCTGGCTATACCGGGACGCCGGAAACCACAGCCATTCAGTCTTGGAGGGGTTGAGTCTGAGCCTGTTTCTCCCCATCCAGATCCGCACAGCCTCCAGACAGCAGGACATCACATCAAGCACATCATTGGGGTGGTCCAGGGTGGAGATGTACAGCTGAGTATCATCAGTGCACTGATGGAACTTCACCCCGAAACCACGGATGATCACACCCAGCGGCTTCACATAAATGTTGAACACAAGGGGTGAGAGGCGCCTTGTTTGCGGTACCCCACAAACAAGGTGCCTCAAGGTCAACATCTGACCTCCTGCCAACACAGACTGAATACGGTCAGAGAGAAAGGAGGAGAACCACCGCAACACTGTGCTCCCTTTACCTAACCCCTCCAACCGACGCAGCATGATACCATGGTTGATGGTATCAAAAGCCGCTGAAATGTCTAATAAGACCAAGACAGAGGAACAACCCCTGTCCCGGGCCTCCAAAGATCATCAACCAATGCGACCAATGCTGTTTCCGTGCTGTACCCCAGTCTGAAGCCCAACTGGAATGGATCCAGATAGACAGCTTCATCCAGGTACTGGGGAAGTTGTCGCAGCACCACACTCTCAACAACCTTCGCCACAAAGCGAAGTTTGGAGACTGGACAATAGTTTGCTAATACAGCTGGGTCCAAGGAAGGTTTCTTAAGGAGGGGCCTCACCACCGTCTCTTTCAAGGTGGAGGAGAAGAAACCCTCACTCAAAGAAGCGTTAATAATCTCCTGGAGCCAGCCTCGTGTAACCTCCCGGGAGGCCAGCACCAACCAGGAGGGACATGGGTCCAATAAATATGTGGCAGCGCTAAGTCTACCCAGAATCCTGTCCACGTCCTCGGGAACCACAGGGTCAAACTCCTCCCAAAACCCACCTCCATCACCCCATCTGAACCTACCCAGTTGGAGTCCAATCCTTCCCTAATCAGAGTGATTTTGTCATGCAGATATTGCACAAAATCCTCAGCCCTACCCTGCAAGGGGTCCTCCCATGCTCCCAAATGAAGTAGGGAGCAGGTTACCCTAAACAGAGCGGCAGTTATCTGCAGATGCAACAGGAGTGGAAAAATAATTAGATTTTGCTGCTCTTTATCGTCACTAGGTAGATCTTGATATGAGACCTCACCAGTGTCCAGTCAGATTCGGAATGGCTTGCCCTCCAATTGCTCTCTAGGTGTCTTTTCCGGCGTTTCATCTCCCTTAGCTCCACGGAAAACCAGGGAGCCAATTAAGTTCGGCACCGGGTCAGACGTGGCACGACGCGGTCTAAAGCTCCAGCGGCTGCCCTATCCAAGGTGGCCATTTGTTCTTCAGTCGAGTCGTGAGTCAGAGCCTCAGGGAATGGCCCAAGCTCTGTCAGGAACCTATCAGGATCCATCAGGCACCTAGGACGGAACCACCTGATAGATTCCGTCTCCCTGCGGTGGAGAGTAGCGGCTCGAAAGTCTAGTCGAAGGAGTGAGTGATTTGACCATGACAAGGGCTTGATGACTATATCCCCTAATTCTAGAACATTCAGCCACTGATCAGAGACAAAAATCAACTAGGCCTTGAACTAACTGAGTCAGGTCCGTGGCCGTCATGGAAGCCATGAACTCCTGGGCTGCCTCTGACATTTCGCTGACTGTTGGAACGGGCCTCAAAGGTTTTGTAGTCCAACCCCCTGCTTAAGCACAAGGCCCTATACCCTTTCAGACAAATAGTTGTCCAATCTCTTTTTGAAAGCTTCCAGTGATGGAAGTACCCACAGCTGCTGAAGTTATTCCAACGGTGCTTTGCAAACTTCATGGTTTTCAAACATCAAACCATATTTCCAAATTTCACGGTTGTCCTAAAGTTGCTTTTCAAAAGGCAACTGGACTTTTGCGTTTTCCTTAAACATTTCGCTTCTTATCCAAGAAGCTTCAGAGAGAATAACATAATAACAGAGTTGGGAAGGAACCAACTCTTCTCTCTTGGAGGTCTTCTAGTCCATCTCCCTGCTCAGGCAGGAAGCCTTATACCATTTCAGAAAAATGGCTACCCAATCTCTTCTTAAAAACCTCCAGTGTTGAAGCACCCACAAGCTGCTTCAGCCTGAGTTTTCAAGGTAAAAAACAAAAAACAAAACAAAACAAAACAAAAAACAAAACAACAAGGAAGTCCAGTTGCCTTTTGAAAAGTCCCTTTGGCATGGAGGACCCTTGCAGTCACATTATTGTGGTTTGGATGCTTGAGAATTGGCATTTACGCCATATTTAGCATGTGGGGAGAGGGTGTTATGAAATGAAGGGACCAAACAATATTCCTAGGTCAGCCAGAGACAGTTTTATTTCCGGAGGTTCAAAGCCAAATTTGTACCTGAAACTTTGAACAAAGAAAAGAGCTCTGATATACAGTTTATATATGTTTCCAAGACAAAGGATTCGGTGAGATCATGCATTTTCCATATATGGTTAACATAAGATCATGCATTTTCCATATATGGTTAACATGAGATCATACATTTTCCATATATGGTTAACATACACTTGTTATATGATAATTGACACATTTCCTAATTACTAAACCATTATTTTTAGTTTATAAGATTCTCTTTAGCTAGACAACCTTCCTTAGTTCTGTAATTACTAATACGGGAGAGTTACTGCTGTCCTTAGGTAATAAGTGACTCTTTGTAACATACATGTCTTTGTGTCTTTGACAGTGATGCCCCTCAAATGTTTCCCATATGGCTTGTCCTTCCTTGACAGCTAGGCCTCATCAGAAGATATATTTACCAATAATGGGCTTTAACTGACTCTTAAAATAATTTCCAACCAATCACATCCCTCCCTTATAATAATGTGAATAAAGAGGGTCATTTAGGGTTCATGTAACTGATTCTGTATGATTCTCACTTTCTTCACTTTTATTCCCATTTACCTTATTCCCATTATTATTTTGTTCACTTTTATTCACTTTAAGGGGGTATTGTGATTGCCATTGTAACCTTCCCAGGAGACTCCTGACATGCAATATCAATACAAGAATTTATTTATTTAACCAGGGTAAATAAAAAAGAGTTTTAAATCAGGTACAATCAGAAGGTGATTCACGTAATGCCTGCATCATTTGGTGACAGAGGTTCTGGTCCCAATTATAGTCATATGCTGAGGAATATATGTCTATGGAGATTCTCAGTCATCCAGGTCATGGTTGTCCCGAATATGCTTTTTTAAGATGCAACTGGACTTTTTGGTTTTTCTTTGAAGACGTTTTGCTTCTCACTTAAGAAGCTCAGAACTGAAGACACTGAAGAAGCTTCTTGGATGAGAAGCAAAATGCCTGTAAAGAAAAATCAGACAGTCCAGTTGCATCTTGAAAAAGCACCTTTGGGACGGAGGATTATTTCTACATGTACATAAAATTATCCGCCACAATGTCCTTCCTGTCCATGACTACTTCAGCTTCAACCACAACAATACACGAGCAAATAATAGATACAAACTCAAGATAAACTGCTCCAAACTCGATTGCAGAAAATATGACTTCAGCAACAGAGTGGTCAATGCCTGGAATGCACTATCTGTCTCTGTGGTTTCTTCCCCAAATCCCCAAAACTTTAACCTTAAACTGTCTACTGTTGACCTCACCCCATTCCTAAGAGGTCTGTAAGGGGTGTGCATAAGCACACCAGCATCCTACTGTCCCTGTCCTAATATTCCTTTTTATTACTCTTTTCATGTATTCAAACTATGTTTATACTTTTACCTGTTATCTTATATATGCTTGACAAAATAAAACTTATTATTATGATTGGGGGGAGAGAACTTTAAGCCAATCTTGCTGACAACTTTCAGGTGAAGGGAAGACATGGATGCAATGTTCTGTCAGTGAACTAGACAGTCTTGCGCAGGTAGTCCTCGACTTATGACCACAATTGAGCCCAACATTTCTAATGCTAAGTGAGACATTCGTTTTGCCCCCATTTTACGACCTTTCTTGACACATTGGTTAAGTGAATCACTACAGTTGTTAATTTAGTAACACGGTTGTTAAGTGAATCTGGTTTCCCCCAATGACTTCGCTTGTGAGAAGGTTGCAAAAGGGGATCACGTGACCTCCCCAGGACACTACGACCGTCGTAAATATGAAACAGTTGCCAAACACCTGAATTTTGATCCCATGACCATGAGGATGCGACAGTGGTCCTAAGTGTGAAAAATGGTCATAAGTCTCTTTTTTTCCAGTGCTGCTGTAACTTCAAATGGTCCTTAAATGAATTGTTGTAAATCGAGGATTACCTTTATCTCCCTCACTTTTTTAACTCAGTCATTCAGTCGTTTTCAAAGATTGCGGCTACATTTTTCAGGGTGACAGAGGTGCACTCCTGATTTGGGGGAAGAGGGAAAGAGAGCAACTGTGTAACTTAAAAATGGCTGCACATCCTGCTTTATAAACCTCGGTCTTTGCCTCTGCGATTGTTGCAGAATACCTCTCCACGGGAAAGCTTTTAAAAAAATGTAAAGCTTAAAAAGAAGAAGGGAAAGCCAATAATTTGTTTTGGAGAGTCAACAGAAGGTGAGTGATACACTTTCTCTAGGGCAGGGGTAGTAAAATAGAATAATGAAATTGGATTTTTTTAAAAAATGATATAAAACGGGGTCAGTCTAGATGATCTCTGAAAGGTCCCTTTCTTTAGTATTGGGTTCAAAAGGTAAAACCACAGAAATAACTAACCTTTCTCAGCTGTCAAGCTCAGGAAATGTTATCAGGAGTAAAATATCACACTTAGCCAAGCAGAGGCAACCACAGACCTAACGGCAGAAACTTAGATAACGTTTGCAAGAACACCTGTGTTCCTCTTAAAGAGGGAATACACGTTAGTACACTTGTAGGAATTAGTAACAAGGAAATAGGGGGTGTGGGTTTGTTGCGATGGGCTGTCAGAAATGTAACCAATCATAAGATGTTAAAAGTATGTATTTAAGTTACTGCATCATAATCTTTCGGGATTCAGTATTTTTGCTTCTTTTGTTGCACTGAATCTGCGCAATAAACCTCTCTGATCACCCACGGAAATCTTGTGAGTCTTAATTTCTATAACAGTAGGCTTCAAAAATTTTAGCAAGGGGTTCTCTGGGTGGGCGTGGCCATGATGGGCGTGGCCTAGTCGGCCTCCTGTACCATGGCAGAGGGGAATGAAAAAAAGCACAGAAGTGAAGACACAGGAAGATTTTAATCTTCTTTAAAATCAATACCAGGAGGAGGGTGTTTTTTAAAAAATTTTATTTATCCTTTATTAAAGCATTGAAATAAAGAGAACAAACACATATAAATGAAGAAGACGAAAGGAACACTGTGGATAAAAGATTACACATCACTAAATGACCAAAGCCTTTGCAAGTATGATAACATTTGAAGTTTTACCCTTTCCTGATTTGTATTTGTTAAATTTACAAAACTCTGTTCATCCATTCATCATAAGAAATCACCAGCAATCTCAATTAAACGCTAACTATAATATTTTGATATACAGTTATTTTGTGATTGCTAAGAAGCAAAAGCGGTAGAAAAGGAAGAAAAGGGGAGGAAGGAGAAAAATTCAGAAAAAAAGGGAAAAAGGAAAGGATCAATTAAAAAAGCAATAAAATCAATATTAAAATTCCTTAGTGGGAACTTCTTCCATCTAGCCATGCATTGTTTGCAGGCTAGTAATAGCACAGATGCGACATATGCCAGCACTTTTTAACTGATCGACTCATTGATGGACAATCTTGACTGTCTTCCAGGATTCAAATTCGACTTACAACCACAATTAAGCCCAACATTTCTGTTGCTAACTGAGACAGTTGTTAAATGAATTTTGGCCCATTTCTTGCCACAGTTGTTAAGTGAATCCAGGGGTGGGCTGCTGGGGGTTTGCAGGGGTTTGGGTGAACCTCTAGCTAAGATTCTGTGCACTTTGGAGAACTCCCAAATCCCACTCTTGGCTGGCCCCTGCCACCCCTCCCCTTTCAGACCTCAGGGACCACTAAATTCATAATTTTAAATCCTCTGGCCCACTAATATGATCTGCTTAATAGCCATCTGGGTGGGCATGGCTAGGTGGGCATGTGACTGGGTGGGCATGGCCAACTCAATGTCACTCATGTTGAAGGGCGCCTCGCCGGCCTCTACTCACCCCTCCCCTCCCAGCCACTCCTTGCCTGCCTGCCTGGGCTCCTTAGGGCCCCAACAGGAAGCAGTTGTTGGAGATAAGCAGCCACCATGAGAAAGAGTTGGCAAAACAGCTGGCTCATCTCAAATTGGATCTGACCGAGAAGGAGGCTCAGCAGAAGCACCTCACCGAGGACTAGGAGCATAGGCTTTCCAAGCAGAGGAAGACCTGCAAGAGTGCAAGGCCAGGTACCAGCACCTGGAGGCTCAATGGGCTGAGATGGTCAGCCAGTTTCAGGCCATAATGCAGTCCCACTGGAATGAGGCCCTCCGGCTCTTTGCCACCAGCAGTGCTTCCCTTCAGCCTTCACCCAAAGACCTACACCAGGAGACTTTCACCAAGTTGGAATTTCTGTCCCCCTCCGACCCTCACAAAAGGACCCCAAAGGGGGAAACTCTGCAGCAACAAAAATGTTCATTGCACGTATCCAACCCAGGAACTGTCGTTTGAGGACTCCTGATTTAATGCAATATATAAAATGCAAATAATTTTTCTGTGGACCACCAAAATTTTCTCACGGACCACCAGTTGGTGACCGCTGGACTAGGCCACACCCACCATGGCCAAGCCCACCCAGCAACCGGGCAGAGAAACCCTTGCTAAAATTTTTGAAGTCCACCTCCTGAGTGAATCACTGCGGTTGTTCAGTTAGTAACATGGTTGTGAAGTGAATCTGGCTCCCACATCAACTTTGCTGGTCAGAAAGTTGCAAATGATCCCGGGGGACACTGCAACCGTCATAAATATGAGTCAACTGCCAAGTGACTGAATTTTGATCATGGGACCCTGAGGATGCTGCAAATGTCGTGACTGTGAAAAGGGGTCATGTCACTTTTTTTCAGTGCGGTCATAACTTTGGACAGTCACTAAATGAACTGATGTAAATGGAGGACTAGCTGTAAAGGAAAAATAACTGTATACACCCCCAACAGCATCTTCCCAAAGGATACTGGAGAGAGAGAAAATATTATCCCAAAGGATACTGGAGAGATAGAAAATATTATCTCTGCATCCTTTATGTATATGGAATTACGTCCCACACATTATCTTTTTTTCCTATGTCTATTAAGGCAGGATGGGAGAACATGTTGTTCCTAGTTTCTCAGGATATAATCATGTCTTTGTTTTAATTGACCCCCATTTTCATTTTTATTTTATGCCCAGGAGGAAATTGAACGGTGGTGTGATTTCCTGGGGTTATTAAAAACAATTTCCTTTTTGCAGAATAGGGGCAGTTCAGGGTTTTTTTCCTACTCAGAAGTCTAAATAAAAGTGGATGCTATTTTCAGTCTTTTTCAGGTTTTTTTACGGGCTAAGAAGGAACGAGGATAACACAAGTGAGGTTTTAAGAGACAGGTAGTTAAGACTGGTTCTTGTTTAATGTCACCACCTCTCATGCCACTGGGCCCAAGTACGGACTGGAGGATTAAAATATATAGGTTGTCCTGGATATATGGCCTCTTGTTCAATGGCGGTTCAAAATTATGTCAGTACAGGTAGTCCTTGACTTACAACAGTTCGTTTAATGACTATTCGAAGTTACAATAGCACTGAATGGCTGTTTTCCCCACTTACGACCACTGCCACATCACAGGATCAAAATTCAGATGTTTGGCCACGGATTCATGTTTGTGACGGTTGCAGTGTCCCAGGGGATTATGGGGATCCCCTTTTGCGATCTTCTGACAAGCAAAGTCAATTTAACAGATTTAACCGAGTGGGAAGGGGCCTTGGAGGTCATCTAGTCCAACCCAAGCAGGAGACCTTATACCATTTCTGACAGATGGCAGTCCAGTCTCTTCATGAAAGCCACCAGTGATGAAACTCCCATGGCGTCTGAAGGCAATTTTCTGTTCTGTTGGTTGATTGCTCTCACTGTCAGAAAATTTCCCAGGTTGAATTTCTCCTTGTTCATTTTACATCCATTATTCCTTGTCTGGCTTTCAGGTGCCTTGGAAAATAGGTTGACCCCTTCCTCTCTGTGGCAGCCCCTCAAATATTGGAAGACAGCTATCCTGTCCCCTCTGGTCCTTCTCTTCACTAGATTAGCCATGCCCAATTCTTGCAATCATTCTTGTTATGTTTTAGCCTCCAGTCCCCTAATCATCCTGGTTGCTCTCCTCTGCACTCAGTGGAGAAGCCAGAAATACTTAACAACCATGTGACTTACTTAACAACTGCACTGATTCGCTTAACGCCTATAGCAAGAAAGGAAGTAAAATGGGGCAAAACTCACTTAACACCAGAGGTGAGTTTCAGCAGGTTCTGATCAGTTCTGTAGAACCCGTAGCGGAAATTTTGAGTAGTTCAGAGAACTGGTAGTAAAAATTCTGACTGACCCCACCCCCATCTATTCTCTGCCTCCTGTGTCCCAGCTGATCGGGAGGAAATGGGGATTTTGCAGTATCCTTCCCCTGCCACGCCCACCAAGACACACCCACCAAGCTGTGCCACACCCACCAAGACACACCCACAGAACCGGTAGTAAAAAAAATTGAAAGCCACCACTGCTTAACACATGTCTCACTCAGCAACAGAAATTTTGGGCTCAAAAGTCAAGGGGAAAGCTGGCAGGAAAAATTGCCAATCACAATTACACGATGTCTTGCAAAAGTCTCAAATTGTGATTGTGATGACTCACTATGACCACGGCTAAAAAGTTTCCATGCTTCGCTTAAGAACCATTTTGCTTAATGATGAATTTTCTGGTCCCAACTGTGGTCATAAATTGAGGACTAGCTGAAGTCTGATCCACATCTCCTAGCTAAGGAAAGTGGGTCTCTCTTTGAGTTTTTTCCCCCCTACTTATTACAACTGGAATACCTCATTTAATTCAATGGATCTTATCTCGGACTGCACGTTTATGACTCATGACTATTGTACCGTCCCCATGGTCATGTGATCAAAATTCGGACACTTGCCAACCGGTTCATATTTATGACGGTTGCAGTGTCCCAGGGTCATGTGATCCCCTTTTGTGGCCTTCTGACAAGCAAAGTTAATAGGGAAGCCAGATTCACTTAACAACCGAATTACTAACTCTACAACTGCAGTGATTCACTTAACAGCTGTGACAAGAA
This sequence comes from Coluber constrictor foxii, assembly GCA_038048745.1. Taxonomy (NCBI): domain Eukaryota; kingdom Metazoa; phylum Chordata; class Lepidosauria; order Squamata; family Colubridae; genus Coluber; species Coluber constrictor. The sequence goes on along the minus strand of CM075961.1, from coordinate 165,485,776 downwards.
AGGTTGTAACATGTGGCAAAACTCATTAAAAACTATCTTTTTTTTTAGAATAACACAATTGGAAGGGGCCTTGGAGGTCCCCTGCTTAGTGCCTACACCACTTCAGACAAATGGTTATCCAACATCTTCTTAAAAACTTCCGGTGTTGGAGCATTCACAACTTCTGGAGGCAAGTTGTTCCACTGATGAATTGCTCTAACTCTCAGGAAATTTCTCCTTAGTTCCAGGTTGCTTCTCTCCTTGATTAGTTTCCACCCATTGCTTCTTGTTCTACTCTCAGGTGCTTTGGAGAATAGATGGACTCCTGCTTCTTTGTGGCAGCCCCTGAGATATTGGAACACTGCTATCATGTCACCCCTGGTTCTTCTTTTCATTAAACTAGACATATCCAATTCCTGCAACCCTTCTTCATATATTTTATCCTCCAATCTCCTAATCATCTTCTCTGCATTTTTTCTAAAGTCTCCACATCTTTTTTACATCGTGGCGACCTTGCTTAGCATAGACTCAATTGTGGGCTATCTATATTTCTTCAGTGTTTGATTTCTCTTGGGTTCAGAATTGAGCCATAAACCACCAAGGGAGACAACTGCAATAGAAATAAATGCACCAAATCTATGGTGCTCTCCTATGATTGCAGGAAGGAAGTTCTGATAAAAATTTATGGCTCCATGCGCCTTTGGCGTTTAATCATACAGGCCACATGACCATGGAGACATCTTCGGACAACGCTGGCTCTTCAGCTTAGAAACGGAGATGAGCACCGCCCCCTAGAGTTAGGAACAACTAGCACGTATGTGCGAGGGGAAACTTTACCTTATTTGCAACTACAATTGTGACCAAGTTTCTCCCCCCCCCCCCCCAAGAACATCCAGCTGTCTGCAATTACACCAGTTCGAATCTCCCCAGGCTCAAGGTTGACTCAGCCTTCCATCCTTTCTAAGGTAGGTCAATTGAGGACCCAGTTTTTGGGGGCAATAAGCTGACTTTGTATAAAATATATACAAAAGTATGAAGGCTATTGCTTAACGCATTGTAAGCCGCCCTGAGTCTCCGGAGAAGGGCGGCATATAAATCTATTTTTTTTTTTTTAAAAAAAGAAGGGGTTATTAAGCTAGTTGTGCTCGATTTTTCAATTTTTTTTACCACGGTTGTTAAGCAGATTACTGCAGTTGTTAAGTGAACCATATGGTTATTAAACAAATCTTGCCTGGTCCGTTGACTTGGCTTGTTGGAAACTGGATCAGAAGATCACCAATGGGAATCACATAACTCTGGCACACTGCAATCATCGGAAACACAAGGCAGTTGTCCAGTTCCAACTTTTGATCATGTGACCAGTCATCTTTTTTTAGTGCTGTTGTAACTTTGGATGGCACTAATTGAATAGTAGTAAGTTATATACCTGTGTTTGGGTGTCTACAGGAGCATTAAGAAGGGTGGTGCTCCATCAATTTGGTTTAGATTTAATGGCAGCTGTTTTTAAACCCAGTAAGCCTCAGTTGAAACTCTATAGACACCGGATTTCAAAGGTTATAGCAATTGTTCCTCTGGATATCGACTGTCCGACACTTGTATTTGGTCCTCTGACAGACTTTTAACTTCAGCTGATCTTCCTGTAGCTTTGCTCTGGAGAGTGTCTCGAAGAAGCTCGGGCATGGATTGAGATGGAATAAGCACTGGGTGGAAGTTAATGGAGCAATTCTCATTAGTGGCTTGTTCAACATGCAGAGTTAGTTCAAAAGGGTGATCTGAATTAGATTCCAGTGCCTGGAAATTTCCACTTTCTGGAGGCTGACTGTTTTCCTTGATCGTCATGTTTGGTTCCAACTCTGCAAATTGCGGACAGCTGAGCCCCAGAAAGTTTCCTGAAGACCCTGAGCAAAAATGATCTATCATGTGTACAAATTCTGTATCTGATCCAGATGAGGATTCTACATCCTCTTCTTCTGTTCTTGCTGATTCTTCCATCCCCTTAAAGGATGAAAGCATATCAGGGACCCAGTTCTCCTCATCTAACGCTTGGGTTCCACCTTTTGCCAAAGGGTCTAATAATGAAACATTTCTTGCCTTTAGCTCTAAATCTTGACTGTCCGCCTTGCCCAATTCCTGCTCAGAAAGAGTATTTCTGCAAGAAACACTTGTCTCCACCAAAGTATTTGCAGAATATTGTGACATGTTCTCTGTAGACATCTCACAACTCTGAAAACTAGTTAGTAGCAATGATTTTCCAGGCTCCTCGGCTGTAGGTTCTACATTTATATTTGATTCCCTGGGAATGTCAAGGGACTTGGATCTAGACTGTATTCTTGTGGGACTTGAAATCTCTCTTTCAAGCTCCAAAGAAACTGTTATACTGTCCAAGGTTGGAGAATTCCTGCTTTGATTTCCTTTTGAACCAATTCCATGGGTCTCCTCTGAAACTTGTGGGCCTGCCGGTGAATTCCTTGTCTGGAGAACCACTCCGGAGTTCTCATCTTTCTTGGAAAAATCAGGTGTTGGTAGGCTTGAGAAATGCGTTGATTGTAAATTTACTTTTCCTGAAAGGTCTCCTAAAACTTCTCTTGGCCATTTCTTTTGACTCTCGTCTTTATTCACTGAATGTCCAAAGAGTGTGAGCAAAGCGGACTGAGTCTTAGGTGTTTTCTTGGTTCCTGAAATTGGCTTTTGGCTGGGAATACTTCTTTGTGTTTTGGATGCAAAAAACTGAGTAAAAGGGTTGCTGTAATTTTTTAACGGTTGTTTTCCGGAAGACTTTGCTATAATATCTCGACGTGTCTTTATAACTGGGACACTTTCATGTTCAGCTTTGATTTCCATAGTTACGTGTCCTGTCTCCTGTTTCTCTATCAAATGTGGGACTTCACAGGAGGGAAGTATTTCTGGATCTTTGGCAGAAGACAGAAGACTGATATCTCTAGTAGAGGTATCTTCTTGGAATGCAAGTTCTAGGTTAGGTCCACTGTTGGCTTTTGCTCGTAGCTGTTCGTTTGTGTTTTTTATTATTTCAGAAGTAGGTTCTGGGTTGCAGATCCAAGTGTCATGTTCTTGTAGGCTATTTTTTGGTAGAACTTCCCCGTTTTCAACATCATCTGCTTGTGAGCTGGATAATGAACTGCCATCTTCCATGTTCCCATCAGTGGCTGAAGAACTGGTTCTACCTTTCGCTTCAGTGTCCAGAGAAACTGAAAAGCATGTTAGAGTCTGAAATTTGTCTGAAATTCCTCTTGGGCTCATCTCATTCTTTTTATCTTCTTCATTTAAAGGGAGGGTTTCAGGAGAGGGTTGATTGTCCATACTTGGTCGCTTTTCAGGTTGCAATATTTCAGTCACTTCTCCAAAGAACTCATTCCTGCTCATCGAAGACGGCTTTGGTTTCTGATTAGTTTTCAGGCAGGACTTCACGGGATCCACATTGAAAACCAATGTCTTCTCGTGATGTTCTGTTTGATCATTTTTCTTTTCTTCGTGCCCAGGAGAAGATACAAAACCTTCAGGCTTAGATTGGGAGGTTTTCACATTTTTCATTGGGGCCATCATGGTGTTATAATTCGGTTCTTCTACATTTTCAGTTTCTAGCATGTCCAGTGTATTTTTCTGGCTGGCATTTTGGAGTTTCTTCTTTGATCTCTGCTCCAGTGGTGGCACCAAAGCTGGTAACATTGTCCTGACTTTAGGAAGAGGTTCAGCCATTTGCCTTGGATTCTTTCCATCAGATGTGATCTTCCAGGAGGAATCTCCACTAGGTTTCTTTCCCTGGAAGTGATCTTTTGCAAGTTGAGGAGCACCCAATGTTGTAGCTGCAGGTGTTACTGTGGTTTGTCTAAGTTTTCCTTCAGAAGATAGAAATGGACCACTGAGTGAAGATCTTGGAAGGTTCAGCGATAAAGGCATGACCTTGGACATGCTTCTTTCAACATCAGATGTGTTCGATTGGAATCTCTTGGCTTTTTCTAATATGCTGGGCCCTATTTTTTTCCCTACTTGAACGCCTACAATTCCTTCATCCACAAACAACTGTCTGTTTTCCAACATTCCCTGTTCTTGACTTCCATGTACTTTTTTAATCCAATGCAAAACTCGGTCTCCACATTTTGGGCCAATGACTCTGGGAAGTTGGCTCTTCTTCAGTGCCCCAAAACTTTCTGAGATTGAATTATCCCCCCAGGTCTTGTAATAACTATTATCTGACTTTTGGGGACCATGCAGAACCATAGGTGAATCTTGTGGCTGTGTTTCCTTTGTTCCATATCGCTCATGTTTTCTGCAAATGGAATTTTTAGCATCTTTCTTTAAAGGCGAGCAGATGGTTTTTAACTTGTCTTGTGAGGTCACATCGCTCTGGTTACCCTGGAGGTGTAAATTGGAAGGTCTCTGTGGCATTTTTTCTCGGGCCAAAATCCTTCCAGTAGGTCCACTCTTAGATTCTTGTCTTGGGTTTGGCTGGGTGTCTTTCAGTGGGAGTTGCTGATGGTTTGGGCTGAGGGAGATGTTGGGAGCTCTTTTTCCTATAACTTCAGCAAGCAGGTTAGAACAAACTTTGCAGAAGAAAGCTCCTTCGAAGACTGCATAGTTGAACAAGCTGGAAAACACACATGGAGATACATGATTATTTCTATTACTTTGACAGCTTAAATGCCATCATTTGAAGCAAGAATACCATAGCAAGAAGAAGAATATGGAGGTCACTAGATGAGGATGAAAGGGGCGTGATGGCTCAGTGGCTAAGATGCTGAGCTTGTCGATCGAAAGATCGGCAGTTCAGCGGTTCGAATCCCTAGTGCCACATAACGGGGTGAGCTCCCATTACTTGTCCCAGCTTCTGCCAACCTAGCAGTTTGAAAGCATGTAAAAAATGCAAGTAGAAAAATAGGGACCACCTTTGGTGGGAAGGGAACAGTGTTCCGTGCGCCTTTAGTGTTTAGTCATGCCGGCCACATGACCATGGAGACGTCTTCGGACAGCGCTGGCTCTTCGGCTTTGAAACGGAGATGAGCACTGCCCCCTAGAGTCGGAAACGACTAACACATATGTGCGAGGGGAACCTTTACTTGTACCTTTAGGTGAGGCTGACCAGAAAAGGATTAAATACTTTATCTATATCAAAGGCTGCTTTTATTTTTGGAAAGGCAACCAATGTGATTTTTTTTTAAGGAAGGAAAAAAACCCACCCAATACAGTTGCCCTTTCAAAAATAAAAACCCACTTTTGATATCACTATGTCCTGTCCTGGATGACTGCGAATTTACATAGACATTTACTTTATCAATAACCTCCTGTGTTTCTTGGAGACAAAACTAATAATCTAAATACTTGCAGATAAATGTCTATGGAGATTCTCAGTCACCCAGGTCATGGTTGCCCCAACGGTGCTTTTTCAAGAGGCAACTGGACTTTCTGGTTTTTTTCCTTTGAAGATGTTTCACTTCTTATCCAAGAAGCGTCTTCAGCTCTGACTGGATGGTTGAGAATGGACAGAGAGGACCGTTGATTTGAAAGAGGGGTCAAAGAGGCTATCTATGTCAAAACTGAACAGCCCTCTCTCAATAGAGGGGAAGGGATACAACGCCATCTATCTCCAATCGACAACAGAGTCCTCTCAGCAGTTCCAAGAAGGCTTCACACCCATTTGCACTACTCAGGTGACTCTGAGGACACAGGTAAATCTCCAGATAGCCTCAATGACTCGCTAAAAAGGATGCAAATGACCAGCTGTCTGCAAGGCATATAAATCCTTCCATTCCCCACCATCCAGTCAGAGCTGAAGAAGCATCTTGGATGAAGAAGTGAATGTTGTGGCCCCGTCCTCTGAGCCTATCCCATTGGAGGAAGGAAGCTCTGAGCATGAGGAAGAGGAGCCAGCCAGATCTCCCAGCCCCCCCCTCTGGCACCGTCTCAGGTGCCAGCTGAAAGAGACCAAAGTAGTGGGGAAACAGGTGTCTCAGATGAGAGTGAGGGAGAGACGTCATTCCTGGACGCATGTCAATGAAGGCGAGATAAGCGCTTGCAGCAGCTGAGGAGGCGTGCGAGGGAATAGACCTGAGTCACTGGACTTGAGTCACAGGATCAATGAGTCACTGGATCACAACCCAGAGACTATATAAGAGAGGGTGGTGGTCAGTGATCCCTGTGACGAACAAAACTCAATCTGGTAGTCATTGTAGCCTGAAGCTGCTAAAAGAACGGATTTTGGCAAAGCTACGTATGTGATTTTCTTTCTGTGAACAATTAAAGCACTTGGCAGACGGTGTGAATATCGCTGCCAAGTTGGAGATAAGGACTGTGGTGTGTGCCAAGTGCTTCTTTAACCTTCGACTGGCTGTGTTTTTGTGGGTGTGTGTAGAGGGGGACAGATCAGTGAACCATCTTCAAAGAAAAACCAGAAAGTCTAGCTGACTCTTTAAAAAGCACCTTTGGGATCACCTGCAGATGAAAAAAAAAACCCACATAACCTCCCTGAAGGATTTACTAGCCTTGAATGTTAACCAGTTGCCATCTCCTGATTCTATAGTTGGTTTTGCAAGCCCAACTTTACTATTGACACTGACTATGATCTTTCTATTTGAAAAAGTTGACACCATCACATGACTCTCCACCTCTTTGGAGGAAGCTGAGGAAATTCTTCCAAATTTTCCAAAAATGGAACAAACAACATCATGGTCAGTTCCCCCTCCAGTCATATGAGTGAGGTCAGCAATCATTTTATTTATTTATTCATACCCCAGCTTTATTATTGTTATTTTTTGTAAATAATTTAAGGTGGTAAACATATCTCATACTTTTCCTCTCATTCTTCCCATGTTCCTTTCTATCCTTGTGAATTGGGCTGAGAGAGAGGGACTGGCCCAAAGTCACCCAGCTGACTTTCATATCTAAGATAGGAATAAAACTCAAGAGTCTCCTGGTAATTGGCCCAACATCATCCAGCTGGCTTTTGTGGCGGGATTAAAACTTGCAATCTGCTGGTGATTGGTCCAAAATCCCCCAGTCAGCTTACATGGCTAAGGCGGGACTGGAACTCACAGTCGGCTAGTGATTGGATCAAAATCACCATGCTGGTTTTCATAGTTAAGGTGGGGTTAGAATTCAGATCTCCTGGTGATTGGCCCGAAGTCCCTCAGTCAGTTTACATGACTAAGGCAGGACTAGAACTCACAGTCTCCTACCTTCTAGCTAGTAGTCCTCATGTTGTGACTGTACATTCAGCCACTATGTAAAATTACAGTGATGATGAATGAGGAAACTTACTGGTGGTCCCATCAAGTGCAGAATCCTCATGTTCGCATTGCAAATGAGGAGTTTGGCGCCTGGCTTGCAATTATAATGTCACAGTGAATCATGGTCACATAATCACAATTTCTGATGCAGGCTTCCGGCAAGCAAAGTCAATGGGGAAGCCAGCAGGAAATTTGAGTTCATGCCACTTTTTTTTTTTTTTTTTTGCCCAAATGCCTGCATTCAATGGCACCTGCCCACAGTTTTCAATCACACACATTTGCTTGCCTGGGATTTCTACCTCTTTCCATGTTGCGATCATGTGAGGTCCTCATTTAATGACTTGCACAATCCTGGCGTTATATCAACAACCAGGATGGCTGGAATTGACCTCGAATTCTATAATTGCATCTCTTAGCAGTGGAAATTCCAGTCCCAACTGCCGTTGTAACTTGAGGACTACTCTACTTATATCATTTCTCCCTTCCCCCTCCCAAAGTTGGCTATGAGACTAACGATGATGTCAACTTTAAAATGTCATGACTCACCTTAGATTCCTTCTACAACGCTGGCAGCTGAAACACGTCTGGTGCATAGGAATATTTTGGATAACCAGGCGCTGTGTTGAATAGATCGGCATGCAACATAATGCACATATTTCCTGTGGTTCTACCTGAAACAAGAAGGCAGTAGCAAATCCAGATGTTCAATAAACGATTGGAATTTTTATTGGGCTGATCCATTAAGAATAGGACAGAAATTGATAAATTGCCCCACCACCAAAACTGGTGGGGCAAACTACTGTATATAAACAGGAAGCAAACTCCACACGTATTGGTACTGGTGATATTATTTAGATGGGTAATGAAATGTCTTCCAGAACAACCAAGCTCAGAATCACTGACTCATCCGTTGTAGTGACTCAATCTGTAGATTTACAGAATGCAAAGGGAACAAGGACAGGAATTATAGCTGCTATCAAGGCAATGTTCAGATAAGAGGGGTTTCACCCCTGAACCAGGGGTGAAATCCAGAAGGCTCTGACAAGTTCTGGAGAACCAGTAGCGGAAATTTTGAGTAGTTCAGAGAACTGGCACATACCACGTCTGGCTGGCCCCAGAGCGGGGAGGGAATGGAGATTTTGCAATATCCTTCCCCCAGGAGTGGGTAGGGAATGGGGATTTTGCAGGATCCTTCTACTGCCATGCCCACCAAGCCACGACACACCCACCAAGCCACACCACACCCACCAAGCCACGCCCACAGAACCAGTAGTAAAAAAAATGGATTTTACCACTGGCTTGAACCCCAGTCACTAAAGCAACTCAGACCCCTCCTGGTTCACCAAAGATAAAGGGAGGGAGGGAAAAAACACATTCAGATTTGCAAAATTCTGTTTCTCCAACTCTTACAATAAAAGAGACCTGTACAGGAAATCCTCAACTCAACTCATCTTATTTAAGACCACAGTTTTGGCCATGTTGTGATCGTCGTATAATGAGCCATCACATGAACAGACCCAATTTTACAATTGGTTTGCAGCAGTTGTTAAGTGAATGCAGTGGTCATAAAATGATCGTGGCAGTCGTTAAGTTAATCCATTATTATTGGCTATGGGGTGTTCCCCCACCCCTCCACCCCCCAGAAACTGGAAGTAAATGCCAGTTTCCAGAAAAAAAAATAATTAGTGATATAATGTCAGTGGGGAATCTAGATTCACTTAATATCCTTGTTCTTGTCTTAACAGCTGCAGTGATTCACTTAACAATTCTGGCAAGAAAGGGAGCAAAATTCACTTAACAAACATCTCACTTAACAAAGGAAATTTGGGGTTCAGTTGGGATGGTACTACTGGTAAGTCGAGAACTTCCTGTATAAACGAGGGCTGGTTACAGACAGAGTGCCCAAATGTGATCATACAATCACGGGCAGGAGGCGAGGGATATGAATGTTGGAACTTTGAATCCGAATTGTAAGCCTCCTTTTCCAAGGTCTGTAACTTCAAAAAACCGCTAAGAAACAGCTTGTAAGACAAGGGCTATTTGTGTGGCATTTAGTCTTGTTTACCATGCAGTGAAAATCACATTTCATTTATTTTGGCCATATCATGCAGGGGAATCCATGGGAGAAAGCAATTGTGCTTAGAAGAATTAACGGCACGGTTAGTCCTTGACTTACAACAGTTTTTTTTTTAGTGACCTTTCAAAGTTGCAACAGCACTGAAAAAAATGACTTATGCCCGTTTCTCACGTTTATAATCATTGCAGCATCCCCAGAGTCACAGGATCAAAATTGATAGCTGGCTCACATTTATGATGGTTGCCGGGTCCTAGGGTTAGGTAATCTCCTTTTGTGACCTTTTGATAGGCAAAATCAATGGGGAAATCAGACTCACTTAACAACCATGTTACTGCAGCGACTCACTTAGAAACTGTGGCAGGAAAGGGTCTAAAATGGTGCAAAATTCACTTAACAACTGTCTCACTTAGCAATAGAAATTTTGAGCTCAATTATGGTCATATGTAGAGGTCTATCTAGTAAAAGGAAAACAGGCCGCCAAAAGAACACACAGTGGCTGGACACTATCAAAGCTGACACCAGCCAGATCATAGAACAACTCAAAGAAGTATTGTAAGATTGGAAGTTGTGGAGAAACTGGCCCCATCTAATCGCCAAAGAACTGGACACACAACTTTGAATGGATAATGTCATCATCATCACTTTGTAGGGCTGACATCAAGAGGTGTTCCCAGGTACGGACATAAAAGTGAGGAGAATGGCTGAAACGGTGCAATTGAAGTTCATTAGCATTAGCACCCTGAAATTGGGACCTCCCACAAAGGCAGACGGCCAAATTTCCATGACTTTGGACAATTCAAGAGTGAATAATGGATTGCCAATTGTGTTAGCTGGGAAAGTAGATGCACGCATCATGATGTTTTAGGGGAGGAATTGGACTGGTCTAAGCCACCTGAGGTCCTTGGGCCAATCACCAGGAAACTGTGAGTTCTAGTCCCATCTTTGGCATAAATGATTTTGGGGCAATCAATAGGAGACAGTAAGTTCTAGTCCTGCCTTAGGCATGAAAGCTGGCTGCGTGACTTTGAGCAAATCACCGGGAGACTGGGAGTTCTAGTCCCGCCTTAGGCATGAAAGCTGGCTGCGTGACTTTGGGCCAATAACCAGGAGACTGGGAGTTCTAGTCCTGCCTTAGGCATGAAAGCTGGCAGGGTGACTTTGGGCCAATCACCGGGAGACTGGCATTCTAGTCCCGCCTTAGGCATGAAAGCTGGTAGGGTGACTTTGGGCCAATCACCAGGAAACTGGGAGTTCTAGTCCCGCCTTAGGCATGAAAGCTGGCAGGGTGACTTTGGGCCAATCACCAGGAGACTGGGAGTTCTAGTCCCGCCTTAGGCATGAAAGCTGGCCAGGTGACTTTGGGCCAATCACCAGGAGACTGGGAGTTCTAGTCCCACCTTAGATATGAAAGCCAATTAGGTGACTTTGGGCCACTTTGTTCTTTCTAAGTCCAACCCACCTCACAGAATTATTGTTTGTGGGGAAAATAGGAGGAGGAAGGAGTATTATGAGGACTCAGATTGTTGGGGGCAATAGGCTGACTCTGTAAACTGCTTAGAGGGGGCTGTAAAGCAATGTGAAGTGGTATATAAGTCTATGTGCTATTGCTATCATGCATTTTATTGCCTCAAGCTACCTATAAAGTGACAGAGGCAGAATTCTTACCCTAGTCCTGGCCCTATTGAACCACATGTGAGTCCCATACAATCAAATTATGGGAGCGACAGGGCGCTCCCATGTGACACCTCTCCTGCGGGAGCTGCATTGGCTGCCGGTGGACTTCCGGGTGCGCATCAAGGTGTTGGTCATCACCTTTAAAGTGCTCCATGGCTTAGGACCAGGGTACTTATGGGACCACCTACTGCCACCAATTGCCTCCCACCGGCCGGTTCGCTCCCACAGAGAGGGCCTCCTCAGGGTGCCGTCAGCCAGACAATGTCGGCTGGCGACCCCCAGGGGGAGAGCCTTCTCTGTGGTAGCTCCCACCCTCTGGAACGATCTTCCTCCAGAGTTGCAAAGGATCTCCGACCTCCGGACTTTTCGTCGGGCCTTAAAAACGTACTTTTTCCAGCTAGCCGGCCTGGCCTGATCCCATGGGAAAACCTTTTTAGAGTTTTTGATATTAATTTTAATTGAACTGTTTTTAACTATGGGCCAAATGTATATTAGTTACTTTTAATAATTTTTAACTTTTGTAAGATCTGCTTTTTATTTCTGGCTGTTCACCACCCTGAGTCCACAAGGAGAAGGGTGGTATATAAATCTAGTAAAATAAATAAATAAATAAATAAATAAATAAAGGCCTGCTTTCAGATTCCTGTTCCCACAGGAGGCAGCAATGGGCCTGGTCACCATCCTTATCTTTTGATGGGCTGGGAGATGTTTGATCCCCATCCTCCTCCCGTCTTCCCTCTGTTCACGTTCATGGATTTTTTTGGGGAGGGAAAAAAAGCAACTCTTACACAGGTAGTCCTTGATATACAACAGTTCATTCAGTGACCATTCGTAGTTGAGACGGCACTGAAAAGAACGACTTATGACTGGGTTTCATACCTACTACCATTGGAGTAACATCATCAAAAATCAAATGCTGGGCAACTGACTCATATTTATGACCGTTGCAGTATCTCAGCCTTATGTGATTCGCTTTTGCGACCCTTCTGACAAAGTCAATGGGGAAGCCAGAACCTTGTTATTAAATTACAGCTGCAGTGATTCACTTAGCAACTGTAAAGTGAAAGGAAGGTGGTAGAAAAAAGGTCGTAAAACGGGGCAAAACTCACACTTAACAAATGTGGCTTGTTTAAGCAAAATACTGCTTAGCGTAATGTGCCAATACTATGAAAATACGTCTGGTGAACAGCAAGTGAGCAGATAGTCAAATGTAAATCATTTATTTATTATCTAGTAAGCAAATTTATATAGCCACCCAGCCCGTGATGGCGAACTATGGCACGCGTGCCACAGGTGGGCATGGGAGCGTTGCCCTAGCTAAGCTCCAGTGTGCATTCACTCACTGGCCAGTTGATTTTTGGGCATTCCGGGAGCACCAGAAGTCGGGAAACAAGCTGTTTCCTGCCTCCGAAAACCTCCGGAGGGCCTCTGGGGGCGTGGGGGTGTGGGAGAGACCGTTCTTGCCCTCCCCAGGTTCCTAGAAAGCCCCTGGAGCCTGGGGAAATTGAAAAACGGGCCTACTGGGCCCACTCTGCCATCACATGCCAACAGCAGTAGGAGTGCGGTGGGGGGGATCACACACACGTGCGTGATGTGGCGAGGTGCATTGAATTATGGGTGTGGGCATACACGCGCATGCACCCCTGCACTCCCCCTGCTTTTGGACGCGACGGCAAAAAAGTTAGCCATCACTGCACCCAACTCACACTTAAATGACTCCGGGCAGCTTACAGCATTTTTTTTAAAGTCCACCCTATAATTAAAAAACCATGAATTCCAATCCCATTCCCCCGGGGGGTGCAACAATGTGGGAGCCAGCTGTACCTCAGAGAGAATGACATTTCATAAAGAAGGAGCCACAACTGAAAAGGTCCTTTGTTGTGGTCCCACCAGATATAATCAATAGCAGCCCTTAACATGCCCTGATTTTCCATCCTGGTGAGTTAGGTAAGAGGACAGTCCTTTAAATAACCTGATCCACTCCAAGACTTTAAAGGAGATAACCAGCTCCTTGAGTTGTAGCCAGAAGTACAACATATCAATCCTTCAACTTGATTTTGAGATTCAGGATATAGAAAATGGGAGGGAAAAATTGGTTCTATCTTTCTTTTTGACTTGTGGCTCCAGTTAATTTTGTCTATGGTTCTCATGTACTTTGCAAAATCACCTATGAATATAATGTAGTGACTTCAATTTCCTGCAGGAAGATTTACTGTAGGAAAAACCATCTGCTTTATTTTATTTTTTACTTGCCCTGGCATGTTTCCTGGCATTTCTAAACCAGTGCTTCCCAAAGTTTTTGACTTCATGACCGAAAATCACTTATCAGAAAGTCTCCTCAATCTTTGAGGACTTGTCATAAGTCCTTTCCTCAGGAGCGTCATAAAATCGAATAGTTGCTAAATGAAGGGCCCACTTGTATTATAAAAACATCATGGAATGATCTTTATGTGATTTCAATCGTTGGGCCGGTCATAAGCCATTTCTTTCAATGCCATTGTAACGTCATAACAATAGCAATGTTTTTCCACCTTGGTCACTTTAAATCTTTTGTTATCTTAAGTCTTTGTTTGAATGGATATACCCCAGCCATCTTTTATTCAAGAAGTGTTGTTACCAGTCTGAACCAACTCATGAAGAGAAAAGGAAAATTCAGAGGAATTTGAACCCTTCCAGCTAAAATATAGCAAATAATCAACACAAGAAAAACAACTACAAACTAATTTTCAGAAGTCATTGTTTATCTTCATATGGAGGTTAAAAAATACCCCACAGGATATCTAAAATGTTCGGTTGAGAATATACAAAAAAGGCATAATAAAATTTATATAATTGATTTAAACATGGTTGCAAGAGGTAAAGGGAAGCAAATGCCTCTAGAATAAAATACATACTAACAATCAATTAATTACAATCCTAAAATAAAAAAGAGGATAATAAAATCATTATCAATATGTTTAACTGCCTTCCTCATTTAACTAGACAATATGTTCCCCGTTTTTCATCGGGGGGGGAACTGCAGTGAGGAAAATTCTTAAAATTCTGTAATTTCCCCTAATATGTAACTCTTGCTAAATAGTGCTAACAAATCTGCCACAAAAAAGTGTAATAAAACTAAAAAGGGATAAACTCTCTACTTTCATTTGGGAAATATCCCCCACACTCATTTTGTGATGTATCTCTATCAGAGAAAGAATTTGGAAAGAGAAATCTCCCTGGACATACAAAAAGGGAAACAGAAAAAGAAGCAAACTGTCAGGCTAATAGCAAAAAGGGCCAGAAAATTAGTATATTTCTCAAAATGACAGCCAGTTTGGTGTAATAGTTGAGGTACAAGGCTAGAAACAAGGGAACCATGAGTTCTAGTCCCACCTCAGGCATGAAGTCAGCTGGGTGACCTCGGGCCAGTCTCTCTCTCAGCCCTGGGAAAGAGACAATGGCAAACTATTTCCAAAAACGTTGCCTGGAAAAATTCAGTGACTAATCCAGGCAATTGCCAGGAATTGAGACTGACTTAAAGACACACATTAAAAAACAAAACAAAACAATCTTCAAAATATTTCTTGAGGACCCTAGTTTGCCACTGATCAGATGAATGCTCTAAGGCAAACATCTTCAGCTGCGATGATTGATGTTGAAGGAAGCCATCTTGGATTTGTATTTTATTTTGTAGTTTTGGCTTTTTCTTTTCTCTCTGGAACTCGAAACTTGGATTTCTACTGAAATGGAAGTCCTTTTAATCTTCAAGAACCAGCTTTGAAGGAACATCTTCTCGTCTCTTGTGCCCAACGTTAAGACTATTATTCAGAGGGCAAAGAGAGGTGGGGTTTTTTTTGGTTCTTTCTTTAAAAAACAGTAATGGCCACAAGAAAAATAACATTGCTTATGGGTTTCAGTCCTTTTAAAATCCAATCAAAGTGGTTGAACGCTGAACGGTCAACATCAATGATCTTGTTGACCTCAACAGCTCTGCTCAAGGACGTTTGCTTACTTCTTCACTGGCTTAGAATTGCTAAAGGTGACAAAGACCACTCCTGTTTCTTGGTGACCATCATCTGAAGGGAAATTTGCTGGGCTGTTGAGATATCGGCGAAGTATCGGAGAAGCTGTCACTTCATACCTGGTTGGGCAAGACACAATGCCGCAAGTCGAGGAAGTCTGAGTCTCTGATTGTTTGGTGACGGTTGTGGACGATGTGATGATTTTGTTTCCAAATTCATCTACCTCCTCGTACTGCTCCGTCACTGTCCGGGTAGCCCCATAGAGTTTGGATCCATCATGGCTAGTTTGCAATTCTAGAATACTTTTCTGTCTTCTAGGATTGGAAGGGCTTAAAGCACTTAAAGAAGTCTTGGAGTTGTAATCAGAAGCTCCCTCTTGGGCTGTGTCCTTCTCCTTGGTGCCATTGCTGTTGAGATGTTGAGCCAAGTGTCTAGGGCTGCTGAGCTGTTGTTGTTTAATTAAACTTCCTCCTTTTTTAATTTGGATGACCTCCTGATCCCCTTCACCAAGAGTCCTTTCGTAGCCATCCGATCTCATTGGTTTACTCGGCAAGGAGCTGAAAAGATTTGGAGGGAATGCCTCTCTTTCGGTTGCCACTTCTATAGGTTGGGGTGAAACTAAAGGCACAATCTGGGGTGACTCTGTATTTTTCCTTGCAGCAGATTGAATGGAGATGTAGGACGGAGAAGAAGGAGAACTTGACCGAGGCTGAATCACATGTGGAACTACTAGGGACAGTTTGGGTACCTCGTGCTGATCAGCCATCTTGTCTCCTTCCCATGATGGATTTTGTGACCCTTTTTCTTGTTTGGCTTTGCTGGATATAATACTGATTTTGCGTATATTGTTCCCTGCTGCAAGGCTTTGAGAACTTCCAAGTGATTCTTTCAGAAGACCTGAAAGTCCAGCTATGTCTGATTCAGACTTGAGACTAGAAATGGAATATAGAGCTTTCTTAATGGCGTCTTCAATATCCAGAAGTCTACTTAAGGTCTGCTCCTTCAAATGAACAATCTCAGCACTGGCTCGCTCCAGATCTTCAAAGGCTAACTCCACCGATGAGACACTCTCTGAATCTTCTTTAAGTTCCTTCAGCTGTTCAGGTTTCTCCACTTTGGGCTGCCTTGTCTGCTGAGGCTTTTCATCTACCACCCAATCGGCCACATTCTCAAAGAGGTTTCTCAAGGCTTTGACGTCCACCTTTGAGGTCTCCTCTTCAAACTCCTTCACTTGTGTTAAGATTTCTTCGAGAGCCTCCTGTTTCCGTAAGTTTTCAAATATCTCCATGGCTTCCTTGACGTTTCCTTTCATGATTTCCTCTTTATGGACGGATAATCTCTTGCGACGTTCTTCTTCAGTTTCTTTGCCAACCTTTTCCCTCATGACCACCCCAAGATTTCTCTTCTCTGTATCCCAGTCATTCTTTCTTTCTGGATCTCTGGTGCCACCACTGTGTGCAATCTGATGTCTTGTAAAAACCTGTTTGGCTTCTACGTCTGAGGAAAGAGCAGATGTTGATCTGTCTGCCTGTGATTCCAGGCTTGTTTTTTCTGACTTTGATGATGTGACATGTGTCGTGACAGTTCCTTTCCTCAGAACATTGGCATGGCATTTTGCAGACAAATATGGCTTTCTCTGAACTTCTAGATTAGGAAGATTCATTTGGCATTCAAAAGGTGTGAGAGAATCTTGCTTCTTAGGTAAGGAACATCGAGTTTCTTCTTGGGGTGTCTCCTGGAACCCTTGAAGGTCTTTGGTTAGATGACAATTTCCTTCTTCAGGGCTATCCAATCCAGTTTTTATTGTCTCTAATGAAGAGCTGTGGCCAATCAAATCCACTCTGGCCCTATCCTCCTTCCTTGCCTTAGATTTCTCCTCTTCCTGCAGAGGCAATTTGATGATATCTTTTACTGACTTCTTCTCAACACTGATGTCCTCAACATTGGTCACTTTGGGTGAGGAACACATAGCAGAATCCTCTCTACGTTCCAAATGTCCCCAGATCTCAGCTCCACATGCTTGGTTCATTGTAGACGAAGTGTTTGGCTTGTTCTGTTCAATCAAGATGGGAGATTTAGGAGAAGAAGGAAGCGAGGGTGCTTTTCCTGGTTGTCCTCTGTTGACACCAGCAGGATGGGGGAGTTCCTCTTTCAAAAGGAATTCTGGTTTTGGGGGGATAACAGGCTTTTTCCTTGGTGGGGTGATCACATCAGGCTTGGGTGGCAGTTGGGGCTTTTCTGAAGGTCTCTGATGACCTGCTTTTGTTGGGGAAGACAAGGGAGTTTTGAGGTCACATGGCTGGGTGGATGGGGAACAGCACCGAACTTCAGCCTGTCTTGGTAGGGATGAGGCTGCATGGACATCAGGTCTCATCAATGAAGCTGGAGGAAGAGGAGGAGGAGGAGGAGGAGGAGGAGGAAAGTCATTAACACCTAGTGAGTTTGCAGGTGCCACAGCTACAGTAACTGCCTGGCCACTAAGACACTCAACCTCCTGTTTCTTTTTACCCATGGAATGTGACTGCCCTGCGTTTCTGTATATCATGGCTGCTTTAAAGTCCCCTTGGGACACATTAACGTTAGACTTCTCCAGAGACTCGAGCGCGGCTTTTAAGTTGCCACGGACCACGTCCTCTTTCTCGACTTGTCTCTGCTCAGTTGCAGCGTTCTGCAGAGCTCTGATAGCTGTCTTTACATCCCCTCTGATTATAACGTCTTGCTCACGTTCTTCAGGAACGGAGTGCTCTTGGTAGTCCGATTCAAGGAATGGATTTACATAGGACTTCACGGGCTTGGCTGTGTAAAGGCCGTCCTTAATACTAAGATCTGTCCTAGGTAACACTTGGCCTCCCTGTCCTTCCTCAAAGTCACTGACCTTTAGGGGCAAAGACGCCGGGCTCTTCTGAGACAGATGGACACCAGGCTCGAATGCTTCCTGCCGCCTAGAAGAGGACACTTTGCTACTTGGCTGTCGCTTGCTGGCCTCACAGCCTTCTTTGGGCACTGTGCTTTGCATCATTGCATCACAGGGTTGGGTGCCACACAGTTGTGTGTTGTCGGTCACCTTTTGCAGCTTATTCTGCACTTGCTGCTGCAGAGTTTTGGCTTCTGCTGTGGCTTTCCTTAGGCTGTGCATTGCAGCTTGAAGATCATTCCCAGGAATCTGCGTTGGGGATTGAAGTGCTGATGAGTTGGTTTCTCCTGCCTTAAAGCTGTGGAGAACTTCAACCATCTTTTGATCTGCCACTTGCATGGGTGTTCTTTCCTTCCCATCTTCCAGGATTATTTGTTGTCCTGGTGTTCTTTGGCTATTATTTTGGGATCCTTCCATCCGTTGGAAGGGCAATGTGACAGGTGGAGGAACTATGCTTTCTTTGGATGATGAGGGGGTCCCACATTGTGCCAAATGAAAGGGAGTACAACTTTGATGATTTGCACAGGGAACTTCTCTTTCTGACATACCTTCTTTGGTCTTCCACAAGAATGTTTGCTCAGGGCAGTCATGATTCCCTTGGATCACATCTGCCATCATGACACCTTCCTTGTTCTGCACCATGGTTGGTGCCACGACCTCTTGCCCAATTTTTGGCGGTTCTTCTTTCGCTTGTGTAGAAACCAGCGATTCTATCTCCGACTCCCTCTGGAGGTTCTTTAAGTAGTCAAGATCTCCCTTCTCAATGCAGCGAGTGTACAACTGGACGTTCCCCTTCTCGTTGTCCTCTCGTCTGATGGTTGCTGTGGTTCTCTGCTCTTGTGAAGAAGTCAGAAGATTCCCGATCACTGACTTTACATCGCCTTTCACAAAAGTAGGCTGTTCAGCCACCCACTGACGGAGGGAATAAATAACCACCTTCGTTGATCCTATGTCTGTCTCCTGCATAACTATTCCTTTCTTAATAGAGATCTCTTGGTTAAGAAGTTCTTGAAGAGTCCTTACCATGTTGTTCCTCATTTCTTCTTTGCTCTTCTCAGCTTTGTCAGAGTCCAACAGCTGTATGGGATTAATTTTGATACCGCCATTCTCCTCTTCTTGCACTAGCAATCCCCAGGCTTCCACATTACTATTCTGAAGGAGTTGCAACAAGACCATTTGCAAATTGTCTTCTACAACCATTTCCTTCTGAACTTTGGGAGTTTCCTGGTTACTAAAGTGGTATGCCACCATCTTGATGCGCTGGGTGTTATTGGCTTCAATAAGAATGCCATTCTTTTGGATCAGTTGATGGGAGAATAACAGTTCCAAAGTATCTGATGGTGTCCTCTCCTTTGCCTCTGTTTCTTTGCTGCATTGAAGAGAGCTGAATTTATCCAGAGGGGTACTTTCAAACAACCATGTAGTGCTTTTTACACAGGCCTGAGGAATTCCTTCCAGGGACTCTGTGCTTGTTGAAGCCTCTGTGTCTTTGAGACTGTCCATCGGTTGAGTTTCAAAGAGCCAAGTGCAACGTTTGACAGCTCCTTTATGGACATCTTCTCTCTGGACTGTGGTCAAGCTACAGGCACCTTCAGAATCTCCTTTTAAGGAATCCATGGGTTGATTTTCAAAAAGCCAGGTGGACGTCCTTACATCTCCTTGCTGGACATCACTGACGCTAACCATCCTCACGTACTTCTTTTGGCCAAGTTTCTCTGACTCAAAAAGTTGCTTGTTAGATTGGACATCTCCCTTCTGTACATCCTCAACGGTCTTCAAGGTAGGCCTCGTTTCTTCAGCAATGGAATCGAGAGGCTCTGTTTCAAATCTCCACCTAGCTGATTGGACATCTCCCTTCTTGAAATCTTCTTGCGTTACAGCTCGGATCACAAAGACCTCTTCATCTTTCTTGATTTCATCCAATGGTTTCGTCTCAAATTGCCACCGGGCACCTTTCACATCACCTTTTATGACTTCTTCCTTTTTCACCGAGGTCACTTCATGGTATCCCCCATCTTTGTCCTGAATGGCATAGAGAGGCTGGGTCTCAAACAGCATAATGCAAGAGTTGACGTTGGCTTTTTTTGATGTTTCTTCATGGACTTTTTGGATTTGCATCTCATTCTCTTTTTCATGGATCTGATCAAGAGAGAAGGTTTCAAAAATGAATCTTTTGCCCCCAACATCTCCACCTTGAATGTTCTTTTCCAGAGTTGCCTCTTGGAGACCCTCGGCATTGCTCTTCAAAGTATCCATGGGGCAGTTTTCAAAGAGCCAAGTGAACTTGGGCACAGCCCCTGGTTCAATGTTTCCATCTACTGGGCTTTCTTTTATGACTGCCCTTGATTTAGCTGCTGTCTCCAAAGGCTTGGCTTCAAAGAATTCTTTTACTCTGGACACCTCTCCAGACTGTATCTCCACCCTGCTGGAGCACCTGATAATTTTCTGGCTATTTCCAGGGGTATTACTGGACAGAGGTTCCATTTCAAAGAGATGCCGGACAGTTTTCACGTCTACCCCTTGTAATTCTTCCTGGCGGAAGGTCTTTCTGACTTGTAAATGTTGTTCTTCTTGACCTTTCAGGGTATCCAAAGGTTGAGTTTCAAACATCCATGTATATGATTTGACATCAGCTTGAGGCACAGGCTCTTCTTGGCTCTCCTTCATCTCATCTTTTTCACATAGGGCATCAATTGGTTGGGTCTCAAACAACCACCGGCAAGTTTTTACATCTCCTCCTTGAGAAACTTCCGTTTTCTGCTCTGCTTGGTTGACTTGGCTGTGGATGACATCAATGGGTTGGGTTTCAAAGAGCCACTTGGCTGTCTGAACATCTCCAGCCATTATCTCCTGCTTAGTGATGCCCTTGATCACATCCACTTTTTGGATGCTTCCATCAAACTCATCCAAAGGTTTGGTTTCAAACATCCATTTGTAGTTCTTCACACCTCCGCTGGTCACTTCCTCGTCTCTACTCACAGATGTGACCTGGTGGAAGTGGCCAAAGCAGTCCTTAATGGCGTACAAAGGTGTTGTTTCCAACAGGAGCTGATTACTTTTCACCTGCCCAGAAGGGATGTCTTCTTCTCCCTTGGTGACCTCCTCAGTGCTGACTTGCCTGATGCTATCTAGAGGAAGTGTCTCAAAGAGGCTCTTGAATGCTTTCACATCCCCTTTCTCTACCTCTTGGACAGGAGCAGTAGAGAAATCTTCAGCTGGAGTTTTTGAGATGCTTCCAAAAGAGCAGGTCTCAAAAAGGTGCTTTGTTTGCTTCACAGCTCCTTTCTCATCTTTTGAAAGCTCTACTCTTTTTAAACGCCCAACTTCAAAATGGTCCCTCAGGGTTTCCATAGGTTGGGTTTCAAATAACCAGAGAGTTGATTTCACGTCCCCTTTGATAACTTCTTCCTTAGCTGGAGGGCTGTTGGAGGACTCACCTTTCAAACTGTCAAGAGGTTGAGTCTCAAAAAGTAGGCACTGTTTGCCGACATCAGCTCCTTGGATAAGATCTGGAGAAGCTTTGAAATCTTCTTCGGATACTGTGAATTCCTTTATGGCATCTAGAGGTTGAGTTTCAAACACCCATTTTGTTCCGCTGACATTTCCTTTGGCAGCTTCCTCTAGAGATATTCCACGAATAACCTGCACTTTGGAAGTATCCTTGTTGATGGTGTCCAGTGGCTGGGTTTCAAACAGCCACCGAGCCGTCTTCACAGAGTTGGTTTGTATTTCTTCTCTGCAGATGGATTTGATCTCATGAATGCTTCCTGTTTTATCCTGGAGAGCACAGAGGGGTTCAGTCTGGAAAAGCTTGATGGTTTTCTTGATGCCTCCTTTGAGTTCCTGAATTTCTGACTTGAGCTGTAGGATATTCTCCTCTTCCACAGAGTTGCAGTGGCCCAAAGCTTCTAAGGAATGAGTTTCGAAGAGTTGTGCTGCTCCTTTCACATCTCCTCTCTCAACAGGTTCTTTCAAGAGTACTTCTTGCATATCTGTCTCATCCAGGTACATTTTGTTTAAAGAGTCTAAAGGTTGAGTTTCAAATAACCACCGAGCTGTATGTACGTCTCCTTTCGTTTCTCGTAGCTCCGATGCTTTGGCTGAAGTGAGCAGCCCGTCTCCATGGGATGGCTGGTTTTCAAACCTCATGGACCTGTTCTTTACATCTCCACTTGGGATGGCTTCCTCCTCAGACAGCTTTTTAGCAGCTTGACGTTCCCCAATGGAGTCCAGGGACCAGTTCTCAAAGATCCAACGCATGGATTGAACTTCGCCTGGAACCACCGCATCCGGAGTCGCCGTGACTGTCTCATTAGGGTCATCTGGACTCAACATTTCTGCCAGATCTTCAGACACAGCCTCTTCCAGGTTTTTTCTTAGCTCAGGATGCATATGGCGGTAAAGTCTTTTCAACTCATTGACTTGGCGTTGCTGGTAGAACTTGGAGAAGGATTCTTTAGGCGGAGGTAAAGGAAGAGAACTGGAATCCTGTGGCACAGGGACAGCGGGAGAGTCCTGGAGGTGAGGAAGAGGAGGAGGAGGTGGTGGTGGCAGATCTTCCACTGCTTTCTTCATATCTGCACCGGAAGTCCTTTCACTCTGAGTGTCTGCCATCTCTAAGGAAACAGGGTTTTCAGCATCAGTATCATGCCACCATCAACCACCCTGTTAGTGTCCAAACTCATGCAATAGCTTGGGTTAATATTGAAAAGAGGTTTCTTCATTCCAGACTTCTCTCTCTCTCTCACACACACACACACACACATACACCCTGCATCCCACATCACTGAGAATTCCACATCAATACTACAGGTAATCCTCAACTTGTAATCACAATAGAGCCTGGGTTGTAACTCATTGCAGTTGTAAGTCAAGGCACCACTTGACCGAAGTTGATGTTTCTACTGATTTTATGACTGTCGTAAAGCAAGCCATCATGGTCGTTAAGTGAATCGCATGGTCATTAAGTGAATCTCGCATATCCAATGTACGTTTTTTTGCCATTTTCTGCTGGCAATTGTAAATTGTGGTTGCGTGGCTGCAGGACACTACAACGGGTCGTAACAGAGATCTGGTTGCCCAGCACCCAAAATACAATCACATAGGCTGTGATAGAGCCACAACTTTGAGGATGGGTAGCAAGAAGCTTTTTCGAAATACATTTTAATTCTGAATAGTCATTAAGCCATTGGTTGATAAGCAAGGGCTACTTTTACTGTGTTAATGAGTGGGGTGAAGAGATGTCTAACTTGACAGTGAAAATCAAGGTGGTACTCTGGTGTTTAATGCTTCATTCAGACATTCCAGAAGGTGACAAATGTCAACTAATCTGGTTGGCATCAGATATGGGAGCAGGGACAGAGATGGCAAGGAGAGAGCAGTCTCTTAGTACATAACTGCTTGCATTTGGCCATTGGCCATCTGTTCCTTGTGAAAGAGTACCTCCCTTTTCTCAGGAACCTCTTCTGCTATAGGCTCAGCTAACCCTAACCCCAGGGGTAAAATGCTCCCGGTTTGGAGCGGATCACCCGATCCGGTAGTGATGGAGGCGGGTGGTTCGGAGAACTGGTAGCAAAAATCCCTGTGCTTCCACCCCCATGCCCAGCTGAGCCGCACGATCATCAGAGGCTTTTTTAATTTTTACTTTTAAAAGCATTTTTTCTACAACCTCTTCCGACGAAAAATGCTTTTAAAAGTAAAAAAAAAAAAAAAGCCTCTGATGATCGCTCGGCTCAGCTGGGATCATCAGAGGTTTTTCAAAGCATTTTTTTCTTTAACCGCTTGGCCGAAAAAAATGCTTTGAAAAGTCTCTGACGATCCCAGATGAGTTGTCTGATCGGCAGAGAGGTATTTTTTTAAAAAAGCCTTTTTAAAAATTATTTAATATATATTTTAAAAAATACCTCTCTGCCGATCAGGCAACTCATCTGGGATCGTCAGAGAGGTATCTTTTAAAAAGCCTCTCTGACGATCCCAGCTGAGTTGCCTGATTGGCAGAGGGTTTTCAAAGCATTAGAAAAAATACTTTGAAAAGTTAAAAAAAAAAGTTGGCCACGCCCACCCAGTCACATTAACCCCCCCAACAAGCCACGCCCACAGAACCGGTAGTAACAAATTTTACATTTCACCCCTGTCTAACCCTAACCCTAACCCTAACCCTAACCCTAACCCTAACCCTAACCCTAACCCTAACCCTAACCCTAACCCTAACCCTAACCCTAACCCTAACCCTAACCCAACCCTAACCCTAACCCTAACCCTAACCCTAACCCTAACCCAACCCTAACCCTAACCCAACCCTAACCCTAACCCTAACCCAACCCTAACCCAACCCAACCCTAACCCTAACCCAACCCTAACCCTAACCCTAACCCTAACCCTAACCCTAACCCTAACGCTAACGCTAACCCTAACCCTAACCCTAACCCTAACCCTAACCTAACCCTAACCCTAACCCTAACCCTAACCCTAACCCTATTGATCAGGGATGAAATGCTCCCGGATCGCACCAGATCCGATCCAGTAGCAATTTTTCCGCTATAAATCTGGTTCATGCTGAAGCATTGCACCCAAAAGCTTGGGATGAACGGTGTCTACTCTTTTGGGGACGGATTTGGAGGAGATGTTCTACCTGTACCTGTGTCTAAAGATGCCCTATTTGACATTATTTATTGGCTTCCTCTAGTGAGCTCATCTGAAAAGAAGAATTAAGGGTGACATGATAACAACCTTTCAATATTTGAGAGGCTGCCACAAAGAAGAATGGGTCCACCTATTCCCCAAAGGCAAGACAAGATGGAAACTGATCAAGGAGAGATCCAACCTAGAAATAAGGAGAAACTTCCTGACAGTGAGAACAGTTAACAAGTGGAATGGCTTGCCTTCAGAAGTTGTGGATGTCCCATCCTTGGAGGTTTCTAACAAGATATTGTAAAGCCATCTCTCTAGAATGGTATAGGGTCTCCTGCTATAGCAGGGGGTTGGACTAGAAGATCTTAAAGGTCCCTTCCAACTGTGTTGTCCTGTTATTCTTGCATGTTTGAAAGTTTCTGATCATTTTCATATTTTCATTACTCAGGGAAACCAACAAATAAGAGGGTAGAGCAGCTCCAAAGATTAGAACTCTTCCAAAACCATCTCCTACATTTCAATCCATTGTGTTAAAATGATTGATTGATTCATTCATTCATTGTGACCCAACAAATCAGCATCAAGAAGATCCTTGTTTGGAAAGAATCATTTAGGCATCCTGTTCTTTAATGGTTTTAGCTGGAGAGTTGGAATCTCAAAGGTTCCAAAATTTGAGAGGTTCCTACAAAGATGAGGGGGTCAAGCTATTCTCCAAAGCCCCTGAAGGCAGGACAAGAAGCAATGGATGGAAACGAACCAAGGAGAGAAGCAACCTAGAACTAAGGAGAAATGTCCTAACAGTGAGAGCAATCAATCAACAGAACAGATTGCCTTCAGAAGTTGTAGCTTGCTCCATCATTGGAGGCTTTCCAAATAGCCTTTTATCTGAAATGGTATAGAGTCTCCTGCTTGAGAAGGTAGTTGAACAGATCTCCCAAGGCTCCTTCCAAATCTATTATTTTGGTTCTATGGTTGTTGAAGTAATTAATATTGAAAGGATTATATATTGGAGCCTTGGGATCTGTGTGGTGCCTTAGGGTTTTCATATGGGTTATCCTCAATTTATGACTAGCTCCTTAGTGACTGGCTGAAGTTCTGACAGATCCTCCTGTGGGATACTTATGACCCGAATTTGAAGTTCTGATGCTGAGCTCTTGGGGGGCTCAGCAACTGAGTCGCACTGATGGACATTTGCAACTGAACCACAGTCACAGGCTTCAGAAATATGGACTTCAATTCCCATGACTGGCTGGGGAATTCTGAGAGTTGAAGTCCGGTCATCTGAAAGTTGCCAAGGTTGAAAACAAGATGACTTTTCAATTTCCCAATTTAGTCTACACCTCTATGATTCTCTGGTATACACTTTCTTGTAGCGGTTTTAGCATCCCCATTGTCATGCCATCAAAAGTTCCCCTGCTTGGCAACTGATTCATATTTATGACGGTTGCAGTGTCCCAGGTCATGGGATCCAGCTTTTGCAAACTTGGGACAAACAGAGTCAATGGGGAAGCCATATTCACTTAACAAACTCGTGATTAATTTAACAACTCTGGCGAGAAAGGTTGCAAAATTGGGCAAAATTCACTTAACAACTATCTCACTTAGCAATAGAAAAATTGGGCTCAATGATGGCCATAAGTCGAGGATTACTTGTATCTCTCATGCAGCTATTAATGGACCCAATCCTCCTTAGCTTCATAACCCAAAGGAGGTAAGAAATGCCAGCTATTATAACAGGCAAAACTACAGGAAGGATACAGTGGATGAAAATAGCTGGATTATTTGCTTTTTATTCCTTGTTCTCAGGACCTGATGGACCATGAATGGACTTGCATAATGTACAGAATCAAAGAGATCCTTGAAGTATAAAACATATGAATCCACTTCCATTTCCTGCACATTTTTAACATGGTGAGTTCCTCAGTTATATGCATGAACGTATTGTTTTAATAAGCAAGAAACTACGGTGTGAGTAAAGCTAGAAGAAGAAGAAATGAAACAGCATTTGCAAACGAATTTGGTATTAGTGGAGTTCCAAAAACGCAATTATTTTGCACATCCTGAATCACACAACTGCAGGCAATTGACTGCAGAAATCGGGTTAGGCAACCATAGTGTAAGAATTTCCTACCTGCTTACTTACTGGTTATCAAGAGTATTATAAGGAATCTGGTGTATGAAATTCTGAATAGAACATAAAAAAACAGAAAAGCAGTTTAGATGGTGCATGATTTATACACGGGTAGTGTATGATATAAATTTAACAATCTCTTTCTTTCTTTCTTTCTTTCTTTCTTTCTTTCTTTCTTTCTTTCTTTCTTTCTTTCTTTCTTTCTTTCTTTCTTTCTTTCTTTCTTCTTTCTTTCTTTCTTTCTTTCTTTCTTTCTTTCTTTCTTTCTTTCTTTCTTTCTTTCTTCACTTGACAACTGATTCATATTTATGATGGTTGCAGTGTCCCGAGTCATGTGAATTCCTTTGGCAACCTTCTGACAAGCAAAGTCAGTGGAGAAACCAGATTCATTTAACTGTGTTACTAACGGAACAACTGCAGTAATTCTCTTAACAACTGTGGCAATGGAGGTTGTAAAATGGAACATAACATACTTAACATAACTTATTTGCTTAGCAATGGAAATTCTGGGCTCAATTGTGTCCGTAAGTTGAGGACTTCCTACATTTGTAACCCCCTCCCAACTTCCCCAGCTAAAATATTTGGCAGTTAAGAAGCAAAAAAGAAAATTGTCTTTCAAAACTGACGGCTTGTTCGTTACGAGGCAGAACTCACTCTTCCCTTATGCCAAACCATAATGCAAACACACTGTATTTGGTTCACTTTTCTGTTGTGTCCCTCTGATGCAGTGTTCGCCAATCTTACCCATGTTAAGATGTGTGGACTTCCAGAACACACCAGACAGCATTGCTGGCTGGGATATTCTGGGAGTTGAAGTCCACACATCTTATTTATTTATTTATTATTATTTATTTATTGGTTCAATTGATATGCCGCCCTTCTCCGGAGACTCAGGGTGGCTTACAATGCGTTAAGCAATAGCCTTCATACTTTTGTATATACCTGCTTAGTAGGGCTTTCGCCCCCTCCCCATCCCCCTAAGTGGTGTTCTTTTTTATACAAAGTCAGTTTATTGCCCCCACAATCTGGGTCCTTAACATGACTAAGATTGGCAAACACTGCTTTGCTGGGTCCTTCGTCTCCTCCCCAGCCTAAGAGTGAATCAATCTTAAGCAGTCATTAGTTGGATCGACATTACAGTGGCATTTTCCTCCTTTTTTTCCCCATTACTGACAAAACACAGCATCAAAGTATATAAAATATTTTGGTTTATCACCCATTAATCTGGGGAGAAATCAGGTTAAAAAGGCAAAGAAAATAACAATGGGCTCATAACGGTGTAGTTTTCTGTCAAATCAAGCAAGAAGGAACAGTTCAGTCACTAAGAAATGAGTAAATGTCATAATTAATTTCAGGCCACAGAATTAAATGAATCGTAACTGTGTATCTAGGAAATGGATGGAGCTAGATTTCTAAGTGAGAATCTGTATTTCCTTCTTTTCTTCTTTCTTTCTTCCCTTTCCTTCCTTCCTTCCTTCCTTCCTTCCTTCCTTCCTTCCTTCCTTCCTTCCTTCCTTCCTTCCTCCCTTTCTTCCTTCCTTCCTTCTTTTCTCTCTCTCTCTCTCTCTCTTTCTTTCTTTTCTTTCTTTCTTTCTTTCTCTCTCTCTCCTTCCTTCCTTCCTCTCTCTCTCTCTCTTTCTTTCTTTTCTTTCTTTCTCTCTATCTCTTTTCTTCCGTCCTTCCTTCCTTCCTTCCTTCCTTCCTTCCTTCCTTCCTTCCTTCCTTCCTTCCTTCCTTCCTTCCTTCCTTCCTTCCTTCCTTCCTCTCTCTTCTTTAGTTACTTACTGACTATAGCTGCTGAACCTAGGATTTCTATTTTTTGCACTATGGAGTTTGCAAACTTTTTACAAAATCCCTTGCCCATTTCTGCTTCCCGTAACATTCAGATGCATGAAATATGCAGTTACTTGCACAAGGGGCAGTTTTGCCACAAAAGCACATCATGGCCCTGAAAAGTATATATATACTCTGTGTGTGTGTGTGTGTGTGTGTGTGTGTGTGTATTATAAAGAAAACATTATACACATACATATACATATATACATATACATACATACATATATATATATATATACATACATACATACATACATATATATATATATATACATATATACACATACATATATATAAATTATATATATATAATTTCCATCCGAATGAACATTTGCTGGAGAAGGACATTGCTAAAATAGTTCTAGAGAGGCAGAAACATGGCAGAAATGCAAAGCATGGGAAACTCACCAGCTCTGTCCGACGGTTGGTGGAATAACCACTAGCAGCTGCTACTCGGGAGAGATAGAGAGCAGACCGTTCCTTGATCGTGAGAGATGGGGAAAATCCCACTCCTAGAGGAAACGCGTGACTTTTGTTATCAGATGCAGCTAAAACTCCTGGGAATTTTTCATCTGAAAGAGAAACAGAGGGAGATTCCAAAAATTAAGAGACATCTCAGGACACCAGCCCCAGTAGATCAGGGGTGGTGAAGAATAGTTTTAAGATGCAATTCCAGGTCACACTGGAGAACAGCAATTCTGGCAGAATGAGGAAAGGAGGATGTTGGACTCACACCGAGGATAACCCAGCTCAAGTTTATCATTAGCTGTCGAAGTGCTTGGAGCACTGGGCCAGTGCTTCTCTGTCTGACCAACCTACATCACAGCACTGATGATGTTACTTAGTTGGGTAATGAGATGTCTGCAAGGAAACAAAGTCACCCAGCTGGGTGGCTTTGGACCAGTCACTCTTTCTCAGCCCAACCCAGCAACTGAGACCAGAATTATGGTTGTAAGTTAGTACTGGTCATTAAACAGGTCATCCGGTGACCCTGACTGATTTTATAACCTTTAGTGCAACCGTTGTTAAGCAAATACTGCATTAAGTGATTCCATCGTTTGCAATGGGTATTTTTTAGTGGAAACCAGAAATAAATGCAAGTTTTCCACACACAAAAAAACACCATTGTAAACCATGGTCACATGACTGCAGGATGCTGCAGATCAGTGGGATGTCTTGCCTTCAGAAGTTGTGAATGCTTCATCACTGGAGGTTTTTAAAGAAGAGATTGGACGACCCTTTGTCTGAACTGTTATAGGGCCTGAGCAGGGGGTTTGACTAGACGACCTCCAAGGTCCTTTCCAACTTTGTTATTCTGTTCTGTTCTGTTACAAACAGCCATGAATGCCGGCCAGTTTCCAAGCATCCAAAATGCAAATTGCATGACTTCAGGGGAAGGGGCGGGCCTTCAGAACTTCAGAAGCAGGTCATTGGTAGCCTGTTTGACCAGTTGCTAAGGGATTGGTTGTTAAGTAAGGACTATCTGTGGCGGGATCCGCAGTGGGGAAAACCAGGATGAAGTCTACTTTTAGCCATGGAATCCTCATTGAGGATTCTGGTCAGTCTTTCCTTTTCTGATCAACACCCGGGATAGTCTAGTACAGTGATGGCTAACCCTTTTGCCATTGTGTGCCAAAAGCAGGGGGAATGTGGAAGGAGTCATGTGCATGTGTGCCCACACCCATAATTTAAAGCGCCCTGGACCATTTCCAGCCTGGGGAGGCTGTTTTCACCCTCCCCAGGCTCCTAGAAAGCCTCTGGAGCCTGGAGAGAGTGAAAAATGGGCCTTCCTCACACACCTCCGGAGGGCCTCCAGAGGCCAGAAACAGCCTGTTTCCCAACTTGGATGGGCCCAGAAGGCCCCAAAATCAGCTAGCCAGCGCATGCATGCACGCTGCAGGTGAGCTAGGGCAATGCTCGTGTGCCCACCGATATGGCTTTGCGCCATCATAGATCTAGTACAGGGTGTCCAACTCAAGGCCCGTGGCTCAGATCCAGCCTTCAGGGTACTTAGATCTAGCCCTGGATACAGCAAAGAACTGCCCCGTAGTGCCTCTGCCAGCAAAAATGGAGCTCGGGAGGGCTGCGTCACAGCCAGAAATGAAGCTCAGGAGCCCGTTATCACTGAAGAGTGCTTGGGCCGCCACAGGAGCCCCTGTCATGAGTGATGTCAAGCTGGCCACGCCCACCTGGCCACGCCCACCCCGGCCCACCAAGGTGAAACACAACCCTGACGAGGCCCTCAATGAAAATGAGTTTGACACCCTTGTGTTAGTAGGACTTAGAACAGGAAGATTCAGGTTCCAGTTTCCTTTTGGCCATGAAATCTCATGGGCTGGTTTGGGCCAGTCCTCCTTCTTATCCCAACAGCTAAAACAGCATAGAGATGAAGGTGGCAGACTAGGATCGAGGAGTTCTGAGTTCTAATCTCCCCTCAGCCACAAAAGCTCCTTTTGAAACCTTGTACCGGGCATTCTCTCACATCTGAGCTGTTACCTCCCAAAGTTGTTGTCATATTGAACATGAGTTTAGGAACTGACTTCTCTGATTAGAGAAGAGACTACATTTATCAGTTACTTTTTGCATAAAAACAAATCAGATGTGATTATACAGGATAGATTATAGACAGAAAGAGAGTTGTGATGTAACTTTAGCAATCGGTTAATATAATAATTCTACAGATAGTCCTCAATTTACAACAGTTCATTTAGTGACCTGATTCAGTTCAAAAGTACAGCTGCACTGAAAAAAGTGAGCTATGACCAATTTTTTTCACCCTTAGGACTGTTGCCGCATCCCTATAATTACCTGATTTACATTCAGATCAGGGGTGAAATCCAGCACGTTCTAACAGGTTCTGGAGAACCTGTAGCAGAAATTTTGAGATGTTCGGAGAACCAGCAAATACCACCTCTGGCTGGCCCCAGAGTGGGGTGGGAATGGAGATTTTGCAATATCCTTTCCCCAGGAGTGGGGAGCGAATGGGGATTTTGCAGTATCCTTCCCCTGGAGTGGTGTGGGAATGGGGATTTTGCAGTATCCTTCCCCTGGAGTGGGGTGGGAATGGAGATTTTGCAGTATCCTTGCCCTGGAATGGGGTGGGAATGGAGATTTTGCAGTATCCTTCCCCTGGAGCGGGGTGGGAATGGAGATTTTGCAGTATCCTTCCCTTGCCACGCCCACCAAGCCACACCAAGCCACACCATGCCCACCAAGCCACGCCCACAGAACCGGTAGTAAAAAAAAATAGGATTTCACCATTGATTCAGATGCTTGACAACTGATTCACATGTATGACGGTTGCATTGTCCTGGGGTCCCGTGATTCCCTCTTGGAACCCTCTGACAAGCAAAGTCAATGGGGAAGGCAGATTCACTGAACAGCCGGATTACAAATTTATCAGTTGCAGTGATCCACATAACAACGGTGGCAAGAAAGATTGTAAAATGGGGCAAAACCCACTTAACAAATGTCTCACTTAACAGAAATTTTGGGCTCAAGTGTGATCATTGGTTGAGGACTACCTGTACTTACAACTGTTGTGAAGAAAATTAGAACCCACTTTTAACATAGTATTTATTTATTTTATTTTGTATTATATGTATTATACGACTTATTTTCAGTGATGGGATTCAGCCGGTTCGTACCACTTCAGGAGAACCGGTTGTTAACTTTCTGAGCAGTTTGGCAAACTGGTTGTTGGAAGAAATAATTAAGGCAGAGAACTGGTTGTTCAATTATTTGAATCCCACCACTGCTTATTTTATTATAAATTTGTTTGCTGCCTGGCGGCACGGTGACTCTGCGTGGCTTACAAAGTGAAAAGCAATATAGCTATACAAAAAGTACACACTTCTTTATGTTGTGATGTTTTTCTCCACATCTTGGTCTTTCTTTTTCTATTTTCGTTTCTTTATTGGACTTTTAGCCTTTTGCAGAGAGGGAATCCTTGACCCGTTCTGTACAGAGTCCCATGCTCATATGGCTGGGTTTTGCAATGTTTTTGCCAAAAACCATTATTTAGTTCTAGTTTTTGGCAAAACAATGAACAATTGCTTAACCACTGCAGTGTTCATTTAATAATGAACCTTTTTTTTTAACTTTTAAAACCATTTTTCGGCCGAAGAGGTTGTAAAAAAATGCTTTTAAAAGCCTCTGACAATCCCAGCTGAGCCACGCGATCATCAGAGGCTTTTTTTTTTACTTTTAAAAGCATTTTTTCTGGTTGTAAAAAAATGCTTTTAAAAGCCTCTGACGATCCCAGCTGAGTTGCTTGATCAGCAGAGGCTTTTTTTTTCTTTTAAAAACATTTTTCTACAACCTCTTTGGGGTTGAAAGAGAATACAAATTTTCTGTAATGCCCGAAACTAATGTTGCAGCACCCCCTGCTGGCGAAAGTAATTTCCAAGATAGAGCCTAAATGCATTCCACATTGCAGCAGCAATTAGGAAAATTACACTAGGTTTTTACTTTTGTAATAAATAAAATGTTTCTTAGATTTTATACTTCGGGTTTTCTTTCTTTGTCGATATACACCATGGAAAACAAGATCCAATCACCTCTAATTAATCACAGTTTTCCCCAGTGGGGGAATGAAGCTGATTCACGCTTCGACATCTTTGGCCAAAGAGATTGTAAAAAAAATGCTTTTAAAAGCCTCTGACGATCCCAGCTGAGCCGCGTGATCATCAGAGGCTTTTTTTTACCTTTAAAAGCATTTTTTCAGCTGAAGAGGTTGTAGAAAAAAAGCCTTTAAAAATAAAAAAAAAGCCTCTGATGATTGTGCAGCTCAGCTGGGCCCGGCAGGAGGGGGCAGGGATGTTTGCTATTGGTTCTCCGAACCACCCTCCACGATTGCTACCGGAGGATCCGGTCTGAGCCGGATGATCCGGTCTGAACTGGGAGCATTTCACCCCTGCCTTGAGATCAATAGTGCTCTTTCTGTGAAGTAAGACTTTCTAATATGACTTTGAATTTTTAAGTTCCATGCTGCTTAAGAACCCATTTTGAGAAAAAAAATGAGAGAGGGAGAATTTGAGTATATCTATCTATCTATCTATATCTACCTATCTATCTATCTATCTATCTATCTATCTATCTATCTATCTATCTATCTATCTATCTATCATCTATCTATCTATCTATCTACCGGTTTCTTTCTTTCTTTCTTTCTTTCTTTCTTTCTTTCTTTCTTTCTTTCTTTCTTTCTTTCTTTC
This sequence comes from Coluber constrictor foxii, assembly GCA_038048745.1. Lineage (NCBI taxonomy): Eukaryota > Metazoa > Chordata > Lepidosauria > Squamata > Colubridae > Coluber > Coluber constrictor. The sequence goes on along the minus strand of CM075961.1, from coordinate 165,452,080 downwards.
TTTCTTTCTATCTATCTATCTATCTATCTATCTATCTATCTATCTATCTATCTACCAGTTTCTTTCTTTCTTTCTTTCTTTCTTTCTTTCTTTCTTTCTTTCTTTCTTTCTATCTATCTATCTATCTATCTATCTATCTATCTATCTATCTATCTATCTATCTATCTATCTATCTATCTATCTATCTATCGGTTTCTATCTATCTATCTACCGGTTTCTTTCTTTCTTTTTATCTATCTATCTATTTATCTATCTATCTATCTATCTATCTATCTATCTATCTATCTATCTATCATCTATCTATCTACCGGTTTCTTTTTTCTTTCTTTCTTTCTTTCTTTCTTTCTTTCTTTCTTTCTTTCTTTCTTTCTTTCTTTCTTTCTATCTATCTATCATCTATCTATCTATCTATCTATCTATCTATCTATCTATCTATCTATCTATCTATCTATCTATTGGTTTCTTTCTTTCTTTCTTTCTTTCTTTCTTTCTTTCTATCTATCTATCTATCTATCTATCTATCTATCTATCTATCTATCTATCTATCTATCTATCTATCTCTCTCTACCCCCCCCCCCCCCCGTATATTCATACACGCACACATTTACATACACACACAGCCTGTTGATTCATTTTTGGCACCATCCAATTCTGGAGATAGATAGATAGATAGATAGATAGATAGATAGATAGATAGATAGATAGATAGATAGATAGATAGATAGATAGATAGATAGATAGATAGATAGATGATAGATAGATAGATAGATAGATAGATAGATAGATAGATGATAGATAGATAATATATATTATCATCCCTCTCTGGGATCTACTTACAAAACTTGTATGGCCTATATACTGTATATTTAAAAAAATATTTAATCGTTTTTGCTGATCCTGTTTGTGGCCCTATCTCTAATAGCTATAGTTGGCTTTTGCGTGTGGTTGCTTTTATCTGCACTTCCACAGCCACAATTATGGAAACAAACACAACTGCTAGATAGTAGCACAATTTGAGCAATGCACACATTCAGGAAGGCTAAAAAAAATATCATACAGGTTTGGTTTAAAATGGAAAGAGGGATAAACCCTGGTTCTTGAGTAAATTGTTCATAAAGGGTAAATCGTTCTTGAGTCAGGAGGTAGTCCTCAACTTATGACCACAACGGAGCCCAAAATGTATGTTGTTAAATGAGAAATTTGTTGAGTTTGTCCCATTTTACAACTTTCCTTGCCACATATGTTAAGTGGATCACTGCAGATGTTAAATTAGTAACACCGTCATTAAGTGAATCTGGCTTCCCTTATTGACTTTGCTTGTCGGAAAGTCGCAAAAAGGGATCACATGACTTCCCCCGGGGTACTGCAAATGTCATAAATTTGAACCAGTTGTCAAGCATCCAAATTATGATCACATTACTCTGCGGATGCTACAACGGTCATAACTGAAAAACAGTCATAAGTCACTTTTTTCAGTGGTATTGTAACTTTGAACGGTCACTAAACAAACTGTAGTAAGTCAAGGACTAGTTGCAAAGGGAAAATAACTGTATACACCTCCAACACCATCTCCCCAAAGGACCCTGGAGGGCAGTAGTGGGTTTAAAATCCCATCGCTACCGGTTTGCTCGTGGGCACGCACACAGTTGCATGCACACGCAACACTTCTGCACATGCACAGAAGCGTCCAGGCAGGTGGACGGAGCTTCCCGCTGCCGCTACCAGTTCGCTGATCTGGGGCGAACTGGTAGCAACCACCATTGCTGGAGGGATAGAAAGCATCACCCCAAAATTAGCTGTGACATGTGGTATCTTCCTTATTAAATCCACTTTTTTGCATCTTTTGCCTCTGTTCTTAGTTAATGTGCTCCTGATTTCTCATGAAGAGATTATTCACCCCTGAAAGCCAGCTGGGATGATGCCAGAAGATGGAAAATACTACAGGTAGTCCTCACCTTACAACGATTCGCTTAGTGACCGTTCGAAGTTACAACCGCATTGAGAAAAAGTCACGACCATTTCCCATGCTTACAACCGTCACGGCATTCCCCAGAGTCATGGGATCATGTGACCGGCATGTATTCACAACGCTTGCAGGATCCTGGAGTCACGTGATTACCCTTTGTAACCTTCCCAGCCAACTTCTAACAGGCAAAGTCGATGGGGGAAGACGGGTTCGCTTAATGACTGCAGGATTCACTTAACAACTGCTGCAATTCCCTTAACAGCCATGGCAAAAAAAGTTTGTAAAATCAGGTGTGACTCTTCAAGCAGTTGCCTCGCTTAGCAAATGGAAACTCTGTTCCCAATTGTGGTCGTAAGTCGAGGACTGCCTGTACTTTGATCCTGTCACAATTAAAGAGGACATGTGGCGAATGGGATAAAGACAACATTGTGGAGACAAAGAAGCCTTGGTGGTGCAGCGGACTAAAATGCTGTTAAGTAGCACTTAGCTGCCTGCAATTACTGCGAGTTCGAATCTCACCAGGCTCAAGGTTGACTCAGCCTTCCATCCTTCCGAGGTAGGTAAAGTGAGGACCCGGATTGTGGGGGTAATAAGCTGACTTTGTATAAAAAAGAACACTGCTTAGGGGGAGCCGAAAGCCCTACTAAGCAGGTATATGCAAAAGTATGAAGGCTATTGCTTAACGCATTGTAAGCCGCCCTGAGTCTCTGGAAAAGGGCGGCATATAAATCGAACCAATAAATAAATAAATAAATAAATAATAAAGTCTTCACTAGGTGTGGACATGGCCAAAGCCTTCCCTGAGTCGACTGTGACTCCTGATGACCTTACGAACATGTCTGTGTCTTCCTGGCAGCAATATACATAGTCCTCGACTTATAACAGTCCATTCAGTGAGTGTCCAAAGCTACAACGCCCCTGAAAAAAAGTGACCCATGACCATTCTTCCCACTTTTGACCCTTGCAGTATCCCGCCCCATGATTAAATTTCAGATGGTTGGGCAATTAATTCATATTTAGGACAGTTGCTGTATCTCAGGGTCACGCAATCCACTTTTTCCAAACGTCTGACAAGCCGAGTCAACGTGGAAGCCAGATTCACTTCACAACCATGTTACTAAGGGGATAGACTTAAAAACTGTGGCAAGAAAAGTCGTAAAGCAGGGCACAATTCAGCCAACAACTGTCATGCTTAGTGACACCAATGTTGGTCTCCGTTGTGATCTACTTTTTTTTATTATTATTTGATTTATATGCCGCCCTTCTCCGGAGACTCAGGGCGGCTTACAATGCGTTAAGCAATAGCCTTCATACTTTTGTATATTTATACAAAGTCAGCTTATTACCCCCACAAACTGGGTCCTCAATTTACCCACCTTAGAAAGGATGGAAGGCTGAGTCGACCATGAGCCTGGCTAGGATTGAACTCGCAGAAATTGCAGGCAGCTGGATGTTAATTGCTGCCTTTAGTAGGAGGCATTAGCCCCCTACCCTACTCAGGCTCTCTACTTGTACACAAATGGTTTGCCATTGTTCCCCATAGTTCTTCTGTATCGGTCACCTTGCAGTTAGATCTGAGTGGATTCTTACTGACATCCAGGTGCGTTCTGTAACACCCAAAGGTGCTTTTTCAAGAGGCAACTGGGCTTTCTTTCTTTGTCTTCGAAGACATTTCGCTCCTCCTACAAGAGGCTTCTTCGGTTCTGAGATGAAGAAGTTACTTGGATGAGGAGCAAAATGTCTTCGAAGAAAAACAAAGGAAGTCCGGATGCCTCTTGAAAAAATACCTCTGGGGCAACTGTGGCCCGGATGACTGAAAATCTCCATTCTGTAACACTCTTTGCAGCTTTTCTCTCTATCCGCCCCCCCCCCAAAAACACAGCAAGATTTAAGAAAAGGAAACCAGCAGAGAGAGAAGAAAGCAAAGCCATCTGAATTAAAACGCTGTTTTAATGCACCCCTTCTAAAGGCAGCTCTGACACTCTCCCCCCTTCTCTCACTCCCCACCCCCACCCCCACTTTGGCTGCTGGTGGTGACTCAGGCCTCAAACAATGCGACCCACCTGTTCAGGGCCATCTTCTCCTGCCCCAAGAGTGGCAAGCTGCTGCATTCACCCAGTTGCTATCATCGGAAAGAACTTTTCGAAAAAGATGCAGCCAACCTCGCCTGAGTGTTGGAAGTGCCCAAGAGCATTTTCGTCCACTTTAAAAGGGACATACTCTGCCCTAAACAAATATGCTTTCCTAAGCAAAACTTCTATTGTGTCCCTCTGTAAGCTTGGTGTCAGCCCAGTGCCAATTCCATGAGAGTAGAAATATGCGGTGCAGAACACAGAGTAACTCCCTTTTTGTCCTCTCCTTCCTCCTCCCCCTCCTCTTCCTCCTTCTCCTTTGACATCTTTCTCCCTTAGATCTCAGAAGTCATGGATTTCCACATGACTTAAAACCAGGGGTGAAATCCAGCAGGTTCTGACAGGTTCTGGAGAACCGGTAGCAGAAATTTTGAGTAGTTTGGAGAACCAGCAAATAACATCTCTGGCTGGCCCCAGAGTGGGGAGGGATTGGAGTTTTTACAATATCCTTCCCCCAGGAGTAGGAAGGGAATGGAGATTTTGCAATTTCCTTCTCCCAGGAGTAGGGAGGGAATGGAGATTTTGCAATATCCTTCCCCTGCCACCCCCACCAAACCATGCCCACAGAACTGGTAGTAAAATAATTTGGATTTCACCACTGCTTAAAACCATTTGGGTTCTAAATGCTTCACTCCATCTTTATCGTTGCTATAGGCATATGCATCCTGCATGTCTATGGAGATTCTCAATCATCCGGGTCATAGTCACCTCAAAGGTGTTTTTCCAAAAAGCAACCGAAATTATTCCTACCTCCTCTTTGTAGTGCTTCAGTTCTCATCTAAGAAGCTTCTTCAATTTTAACTGACTGGATTTTTACCCTTCAGTTAGAACTGAAGAAGCTTCTTGGACGAGAAGCAAAATGTTTTCAAAGAAAAAACAAAACCAAGGAAGTCTAGTTGAGAAATTCCAGCCACCTCATCAAAACTCCTTTGAGATCTTTTAAAACAGTGTTTCTCAACCTTAGCAACTTTAAAATGTGTGGGACTTCAACTCCCAGAATTTCTCAGCTAGCATGTTGGTTGGGGACTTCTGGGAATTGAAGTCCATGACATTAGCTGGCAAATTCTGGGAGGTTTTTATTTTATTTTATTGGCATCTACAGAGGTCATGCAATTACTGATATGCAACACTAATAAACATGTTATACATACAAACAGAAATACAATGGAAAATTTAAAATATTAAATTAGGGTAAAACTATTATAAAAATGCTATAATAGGGAACCATTGAGTTGCAATAGAATAGATATAATAGTTCAACATCTAAAGAAGCTAACCATCTAACTGCTTGTGGTGCAGCTGTGATGAGGTCATCCCAGGTGCCTTAAAATTCCTGAGGAGACATTCTCCACCTATAAGTGTTATAGTTTGTTCCGGAGTATCGCAGTTGCATCGTGGGCTCTCAGCCATTCCTCACTATAAATGCAATAAAACTCAAACTCAAACTCAAACTTAAAAGAGCTTTGCCTTAGTTCTGGCATGGCCAGTTCTGTTTCTATTCAGGGGTCTCCATATTTTTCGGGGCAGCTGCATTCCTGCCAGTGGTTTTGTTGCATTTACATGATCTGTTTGGTTGTGTGGTTATGAAAGATTGTTTTTGATCGCCACTCCTCATGTAGATCGTAAGACTGTGGTATGTTACCTCAAATCTGGGAGCTGAAATCCATACACTTGAAAGTTCCTGAGGCTGAAAACATTGAATAGAATAGAATAACAAGAGTTGGTCCGATCTCCTGCCTTATACAATTTCAGACAAATGGTTATCCAATCTTTTCTCAAAAACTTCCAGTGTTGGAGTATTTACAACTATTGGAGGCAAGTTGCTCTACTGGTTAATTGTTCTAACATTGCTTTACAGTTTTTCAGGAGTTTTGCCAAAAGAGGGATTTGTGTCAAGAATGTTGTTTATTGAACAAATGAATTGGATGAGACAACTTAAGGAATGTCTATGGAGATTCTCAGTCATCCAAGTCATGATTGTCTCAAAGATAGCCTTTTCCCCTGTTGGCACAAATTAAGCTTGGCAGCCTTTTTTTTCTTCTGTGTTCTGTGTTGGTGGTATGTTGGTGTTTACTTCATTCCCAACCCTTCAGGCTTTGTCCCCCATTATCTTGGAGAGTGGGGAGGGCAGGGAAAAGGGACAACAAAGGCAAGAGAGGAACCAGCAATGAGGTTGGCACAAGCATACCAGTCTCTATTGACTCAAGTTGGGTGAGGGACACTAGATGCCTTTTCCCACAGCACCTGTCACTTCCACGTCTCCTCTGCATAGTCTCTTAACCTCTTTCTTGGTGCCATGTTCCCATGATGTCCTTCTGCTCATTCCACCCTAGCTAACCAGCCTCATTTGCCCTTAGTTCTTCTGGTGTGAAAGTGGTGCTTTTCTGGATATTTGTAGTTGCCAAGTGTCGAACACTATCTGTGACTTTAGTTCCTACTGTGATCTATCTCGAAGGGCTGACTTATCTCAAGATGGCCTTGAAGGTCACACACACGTTGGAAAACAGAATCAGCACTGATTCGTCCAGTTGTGCCCGCTCTTCAGACGAACTAGATCTTTAGCAACTAACTCGGCTCTGCCCTTGCCACAAGGCATGCTGGCCTCTTGACCGATGACCCTTCCAGCACCATCCCGGTCTTTAAATGGCCTGGGGAATCTGTTGCTGGAAGTTAAGGAATTCACTTGTGTGGCCCGTCCCTTAATCCCTCTGCCGTTGCTTGCCTGGTGGATAATTTGAGCCCGACACAGACCCACTGACTGCTGGCGCCGCTTATGCGCCTGGTGTTGTTGACTTCTCATAGATGGATAAGCAGTAATAATAGCTGGAGGAGAAGCCAATGTGGCAGCCGAAGGGAGGTGGGGAGAGGGCTGGCTGTCTGCTGGCCTCATTCATTTAAGGACTATAAGCTCAATTGCCTTTTTCCCATCCTGTCCCTTCTGCACACGAGTTGGCTATTGTTCACAGCTTTCAAGCCCTAATCCTGTCTACATTCCTGGTCCAGCAAGTCCTCGCCTCTTCCTGACCACCAGTCATGGCTAGGAACAGATGGCAAAAAATTATAGAAAAGAGATGGATCGACTTGAAACATCTCACAGAACATAGAATAAGAGTTGGAAAGGAGCCTTGGAGGGCTGCTAGTTGAACCCCGCCCCGATCGATTTTAGACAAATAGTTGTCTCTTTTTTTAAAAGCCTCCAGGGATGATCTCAACCAGCGTTCTCCACCAGGTGTTCCTTTCAGTGCTTTTGAAATAGCAGCTTTGGGAATTCTCTCCCCAGCCCCAGTGTTTGATTGAGACTCTGTTTTTCAGATATCGCAGATTCAACACCCTTGGAGGCCATGGGTTCAGGTACAATTTGAATGCAAGGTTTGGACCTAACTAAGGAGAATTTCCTAATGGTGAGAACAATCAACCAGTGGAATATCCTTGCTTTCAAAACTTGTGGATGATCCATCACTCTGTGCTCTTTGTTCTTTTCTGATTTTGAAATAAAAGAGCTTTGCTTTCTGATGTGTAGCTACATAGCTCTAAATGACAGAATAACAGAGTTGGAAAGGACATTGGAGGTCTTCTAGTCCAACCTCTTCTCAGGCATGATCTATCTCAAGGGTCTCCAAAGCAACTCACTTAAAACCATTGCAGCTTTATGAGATCAAAATTTGGGCACTCGGCAACTGGCATGTATATATATATATATATATGATAGTTGCGGTGTCCCAGGGTTATGTGATTGCAAATTCTCAGGGATCTTATGACAAGCAGAATCATTGACTTAACAACTGCAGCAACAAAAGTAATAAAATAAGACACAACTCTCTTAACAATTGCCCCGCTTAGTAATGGAAGTTCCCAGTGCCAATTGTGGCTGAAGCATCCTACAATGGGGGGGTAGGAGCTTAGCAGTTCCCGGCTCATGACTGTACAGGTAAGTCCTCAACATATGACAACAATTGGGATCAACATTTCAGTCGTTAAGTGAGTCACACCTGATTTTATGGCTTTTTTTTTTTGCCAAGGTCCTTAAGCAATTCAGTGCTTCACTTAAAAAGAGAATCATGTGGTCAGTGAGCAAATTTGGCTTGCGCCATTGACTGTTTTTTTTAGAAAGTCACAAATGCTGATCACATGACCCCGGGATGCTGCAGCTGTCATAAATAGGTGCTGCCAAATGCTCAAATTTTGATCACATGACCATATGAGATGCTGCGATGGCTGTAAGTGTGAGGATAAAGTCATAAGTCACTTTTTTCAGTGGCATTTTAACGTCGAATGTTCACTCAATGAATGGTTGTAAACAGAGGTGGGTTTCAGCAGGTTCTGACCAATTCTGGAGAACCGGTAGCAGAAATTTTGAGTAGTTCTGAGAACCGGTAAATACCTCCTCTGACTGGCCCCGCCCCCATCTATTCTCTGCCTCTCAAGTCCCAGATGATCGGAAGGAAATGTGGATTTTGCAGTAATCTTTTCCTGGATTGGGGAGGGAATGGAGATTTTATAGTAACCTTCCCCTGCCACGCCCACCAAGCCACACCCACGCAACAGGGCATGTGCACGTTGCATATCCATAGCAAATATTGAGACCACCTATAAATTTCAGCAATGTGCCTTTTTTATGCGTATTTTTGCAAATTTTTCAATGTGAAAAGGCATTTGGCCCAAGGTTTCCGGTTTTCTGTTTTTGTTTTTTGAATCATTGTTTTCAATCGAACTCTTTTTCAATCTTATTTTCTGTAATGCTACATTTGGAGAGAAACCAAGATGCTTATCTTGGTTTTAGCTCCATTCCTCATTCGGCTGCAGCAGGGACCTCTCAAATAGCAATGGATAAATGTAGATTTAACCATCCGACACATCAATTTTTATCATTTTATGTGAGAGGAATTGATCGTGCAGGAAAATTGTGCACCCAAATCAGGAAATGTTTGATCAGGGCAATAATAAGACCAGGATTGCTAGGCTGAACATATCCGAAGGGAGGATTAAATCCATTCTGCATTTGGGAGGTCATTTAATCTCGGACTCCATCTAGAACGGACTTTGCAATGAGTGAAATTTTGATTTTGCATTTGAAGTTGAGAAGGGCCTGGAGAGAGTTGAAGTCAAAACAATTTTCTCTGATATTTGGGATCAAAAGAACCTCAAAAGAGCCTTTGAGAAAAGAAAAATTAAAATGAATTCCTGGATCTGAAATATAGTTGAATAATCACCCATAATTTTGGCATCAGGAGGAAGTGATGTCCTTTTAAACTTCCGAAATGCAGTTTGTATTTGAGGCATTTTCCTTGGGCAAGTTATCTTTGACCCAAAGAGAATAAGAGCAAGTTTGAAATAACACAGCCCTTCTATTTCTGACTCAAAAATTCAAGGGGGCTTTGCCAATGACAGCTGTTTCTGGCATTTGGAGTAGGGGGAAGGATACTGTCTTTCAGCGGGCAGCTGGTGGTGAGTGAAGGCCACTCGGGGGGGAGGGGATTCTTCATTCCCAAGGACTTCTTTGAGCGCTCCAACTTTTTGGAATAGCAAAAGAATGAAGGCCAACTCAAGGAATGGCCACCTCAAAGGACAGGTGGGGCCACAAATTACTTCCATAGGCCCTTAAACTATTATAAGTTTTATATATATTAAACATACAGTGACCAGAATGTACATTCTTTATTATAAAGGGCAGTTCTTTCAGAAAACTATCCTTTACATTCATTTAATTCAGTTATTAATTTTCTCAATATAGGTAGTCCTCGATCACCATTGAGCCCAAAATTTCTGGTGCCAAGTGAGACAGTTGTTAAGTAGTTTTGACTGATGTTATGGCCTTCCTTGCCGGAGTTGTTAAGTGAATCACTACAGTTGTTAAGCTAGTGGACATGGTTTTTAAGTGACTCTGGCTTCCCCGTTGGCTTTGCTTGTAAGAAGGTCGCAAAAGGGGATCACATGATCCCAGGTTATCCGGCAACCGTCATAAATAGGAGCCAAGGTAAAGTGTCTGAATTTTGATCACATAACCCTGGGGATGCTGCAGTGGTCCGAAGTGTGAAAAACAGCGATGAATCACTTTTTTCAGCGCCTTTCTAACTACGGATAATCATTAAATGAATGATTACAAGTCACGGATTATCTGTAATCTTGCTATCTTTCATGATGCACAACATATGTGCTAGTCATTCCCAACTCTAGGGGGCGGTGCTCATCTCTGTTTCAAAGCCACAGAACCAGTACTGTCCAAAGACTTCTCTGTGGTCATGTGGCCGGCATGACTCAACGCCAAAGGCATACAGAATGCTGTTCCCTTCCCACCAAAGGTGGTCCCTATTTTTCTACTTGCATTTTTTACGTGCTTTCGAACTGCTAGCTTGGCAGAAGCTGGGACAAGGAACGGGAGCTCAGCCCGTTATGTGGCACTAGGGATTTGAACCGCTGAACTGCCGACCTTTCGATTGGCAAGCTGAGCATCTTAGCCACTGAGCCACCACATCCCGATCTTACATTTAGAAAGTGGCTAAATATCATCATTTGATCCAAGCAAAGTGGTAAATACCTTTGCCTCTCTTGATCAATAAGTTTCAAAAAGTTTAAAATAGCTGCCCCCAAGGCAAGCAAACCCCACCCCCCCACCCCACAGTTCCAATAATACAGTTCCAGTAATAAAGAATCATCATCATCATTATCATGGAACCACACTGAAACAATTTTTTTTTCAAAAGTATTCCAATTAATATGCAAGAGACTTGTATTTTTATACAACAAACTCAAGCTGCCCATAAGGATTGGCTTACAAAAGAACAAAAATTCCCCACTGCTCTTTGGATTCTGAAGTTGTGCCAAGAAACTCCAATCTTCACATATTAAAGATAGTCCTCGATTTATAACTATTTATTTAGTAACCATTTGAAGTTACAACAGCACTGAAAAAATGATTATTTTTCATACTTAAGGAGACCATTGCAGCAGCCCCATGGTCATGTGATCAAAATTCAGACAATTGGCAACTGACTCATATTTATGACGGTCGCACTGTCTCAGGGTCTTGTGATCACCTTCTGAAAAGTAAAATCAATGGGGAACACCAGATTCACTTAACAACCATAACAACTGAAGGGATTCACTTAACAGCTGCTACAAAGAAAAGTCATAAAATTGGGGGGAACAGCCATGTTTTCTTATCAACAGAAATTTTGGGCTCAGTTGTGGTCTTAAGTTAAGGAGCATCTGTATTCAAAATTAATTTGTAGGTTTAAATTTGTAAGCCTGGCTCCACACTGGATAGAAGATCCTAGAATTTCCTAGATAACAATATTTTCGATTCTTTTTTCAAAGAAACAAATGCTATAAAACTGGGTTAGTTCTCAAACGTATTTGAAAATATTTTCATGCCCCTGAAAGGATGTTCTGTTTAATGTCAGCCACACTTCTTGAGATAAGAAACTCCATAGACAAGCAAGCAACTATTGATTAACTGAAACGGGAGAAAAAAATCTAATCTTAAATTCCAGTCTCAGAATTCCAGTCTTTTTGTCAGAATGGTCCTTCCAGAAATGCTAAAGTTTTAAACATTTTCAGCCTGTTATTTCAACGTTAAAGGAGAAACAAGTGGTTTGCTGCTGTGTGTCAATGTGTATAAAGCAATGCGGGGGAGGAGCTACAGTATAAATTTCAATTCCATATTTTCATTCCTATAATGTTTTGGTGACTTCTGTCACTTGGAAGTCACTCCCAGATATGCCTCAGAAAATTCACAGAAGAGTTTCACCAATTTTTAAGACCAGAAATCACAAATTATGGTGTGTGTGTGTGTGTGTGTGTGTGTGTGCGTGTGTGTGTGTGTATGAAAGCCTATCACTCACCCACCCACCCTCCCACTCCCAGCTGGGAAAAACAACCAGACCAACCCTCCCTTGCCTTCCATTCGGTGGTGAAATGCAAATTGTTTTACTACTAGTTCTGTGGGTGTGGCTTGATGGGTGTGGCTTAGTGGGCGTGGCAGGGGAAGGATACTGCAAAATCTCCATTCCCACCTCACTCCAAGGGAAGGATACTGCAAAATCCCCATTTCCCTCCCCACTCTGGGGCCAGCCAGAGATGGTATATGATGATTCTCTGAACTGCTCAAAATTTCCGCTACCGGTTCTCCAGAATCTGCTGGATTTCACCCCTGCTTCCATCAATCACCTCCTCTGCATCATCCCTTTCCCCAATTCAACATGCTAAAACAGAGAGTCTTTTAGACCGCCAAAGTTGCCCTCGTTTGCCTACAGGGTGGGGGTGGGGGGCAATGCTCCACTTTGCCAACTATCTCACTTTCCAAGTCCAGGTAGTCCTCGACCTACAGCCATTCTTTTAGTGACCACTCAAAGTTACAATGTCATTGCAAAAAGTGATTTATGACCGTTTTTCACAGTTACGACCATTTGCACCATCCCGATAATTGTGTGATCGAAATTCAGACACTTGGCCACTGACTTATAGTTGCAGTGTCCCGGGGTCGTGGAATCCCCCTTTTGTGTGTGTCCTTCAGACAAGCAAAGTCCAATGGGAGGCCAGATTCACTTAACAACGATGTTACTAACTTAACAACTGCCACTGCAACTGCAACTGCCACTAAGTGGGTTCACTTAGCCTGGTTTAGCTCTGCAGTCTAAAGCACCGTAATTAACATCCAGCTGTCTGCAATTACACCAGTTCGAATCTCCCCAGGCTCAAGGTTAACTCAGCCTTCCATCCTTTCTAAGGTAGGTAAATTGAGGACCCAGTTTGTGGGGGCAATAAGCTGACTTTGTATAAATATACAAAAGTATGAAGGCTATTGCTTAACGCATTGTAAACCGCCCTGAGTCTCCGGAGAAGGGCGGCATATAAATCAAATTTTAAAAAAATAACACAACTGCAGTGGTTCACTTAGCAATAGTAGTAAAAAGGGGGCAAAAGTAATTTAACATCTGCCTTGCTTAGATTACAACCAAACTCAAAAATTGTTCAAGAGTTGTGTGCATTACAAAACGAGTTCAGGAAAAAATATGCCTGTGAAGATTCTCTTCCAGGTAGAATTGTCTGTAAGTAGACTCATAGCAATTAGACTTATTTTCTTCCTAATTTGGAACATTTTACTGTTCTCAGAGCAAGTTGATTAGCAGAGAGCTGTTGGAATGTGCTAATTCCTCCTTCGCCTCCTACAACAAAGGTGCTTCCTCGGTCAGAGCCAGCTGGCAAGGCAGATAGATTTTGGGATATCTTAACCGCTCCTCCACCAAACCGCAGGATTTCTTGCCCAAGATTTGCAGCAATATGTATAAGAAAATAAACTCAATTGCCATGGCTCAGCTTACAGATGCCTCTATATCAGGGGTGTCAAACTCAAGGCCCGAGGGTTGGATCTGGCACACAAGGTGCTTAGATCTGGCCTGTGGAACAGACCTGAAAACAATGAAGGATTGGCCCAAGGACTGCCAATGAAAACAGAGCTTGTGAGGGCCATGGGCAGCCTCCCGTAACCTCCATTGTCGCCACAGAGGGTTGCAGGAGGCCGTCGCAACCAAAAATGGAGCTCGGGAGCCCGTTTTCACTGGCGGAGCACTTGGACCATCAGAGGCGCCCCTGACACAAGTGATGCTGAGTTGGCCATGCCCCCACCTGGCCACGTTCCCCTGCACCTCCCCCCCCCGGGGTCAAGCATAATCCTGAGGTGGCCCTCAATGAAATCGAGTTTGACACCCCTGCTCTATATGGATGGCTGAGAATCTGCATCGACCTCTTGCCATAAATATGTGAAATGGGTACATTCCGACAACTCTTTGACTAACCGGCTTGCTTTGACTGAGGAAGCTGCTTGAGTGAGCAACTAAGCGATGCAAGTCAACAAGAAGGGAAGTCCAGTTGCCGTGACTCAACTTACAGATAGTTCAGGAAAAGTTCATCCACGCAAGTTGTCAGACGATTAAGGCTGTCCTCATGTCCTCAGGTCTCTTGGTCTTTTTTCAACTGAGATCTGACTGGGTTATAATATGGAGGTGGAAATGGAGAAGGAACTGCTACGTATGATGCCTGGATGCCTCCAGTCTGAAAGCAGTAGTCAAGTAGTCTTGTAGTCAATACAAGTAGTCCTTGACTTACAATCATTTGTTTAGCAACCATTCAAAGAATGGAAGCTAATTCTTCTAATCAACTAATCAAAGACTACCGTATTTTTCGGAGTATAAGATGCACCGGAGTATAAGACACACCTTATTTTAGGAGGAGGAAAATAAGAAAAAAGCTGATTGATGGGTGGATCAGCCTCCCGGAATACCCCTAATCAGCTGTTTCCAGAGGTGAATTTTACCCACAGGTTCCTTGATTGTGAGCTCTGTGCCTTGCTTTTTTTCTGCCTCTGAAAGTCTCCAAAACAGCTTCAGAAAAAAAGGCTCTGAAGCTCTCTTTGGAGACTTATTTTCTGAAGCTTCCTTTCTGACGCTTTTTTCATCCTCTGAAACCTCCGTTTGAGAAGCCGGGCAAGGCTACATTTGGAGTATAAGACGCTCCCAGATTTTTACCCTCTTTTTTTGGGGGGGGGGGGGGAAGGTGCGTCTTATACTCTGAAAAATACGGTAATCAAGGACTAACCAACTAATCGAAGGGCAATCAAGGAACTGATCAAGAAGAAAAGCAACCTGGAACGAAGGAGAAACTTCCTAATAGTGAGAATAATTAACTAGTGGAACAGCTTGCCTCGAGAAGTTGTGGGTATTCCATCCAGTAGTGAGCTGCTGCTGGTTCAGACCGGTTTGGGGGAACCGGTAGTTCCGACAATCAGCTGGCCCAGCTCACCTGCTCCTGCCCTATCTTGTCCTATATTTGCCTATATTGCCCCAACCTGGACTGAGGGGGTTTGATTATTTTAATAGGTTTTAATATATGTTTTAAATTATATATTTATACATTTATGTACTTTGTAGGTCTTTGGTTATTCGGGTCTTCTCCCGCGTAAAATTGGAAGTGTCTTGGCGACGTTTCGACGAAGTCCCACTCGTCATCTTCAGGCTGGTGTTCTCGGCTTCGTGCCTCCAGGAGAAATTCTCACGAAGCTGAGAACACCAGCCTGAAGATGATGAGTGGGACTTCGTCGAAACGTCGCCAAGACACTTCCAATTTTACGCGGGAGAAGACCCGAATAACTAAGGACCTACATACAAACCCCCGCGAAAACCTCAGAAAACATTTATGTACTTTGTATGTATTTTATGTTTTATTGGCTATTGTTTTATTTGTTGTGAGCCACCCTGAGTCCACGGAGATAGGGTGGCATACAAATTACATAAAATAAATATTTCCTTCTTTCTGGCTCAGCTGATTCATGCAGCACAGCTGATTTCCACACCTTCGCTGTTCTACTTACTGGGTCTGCCTTAGAAAGGAAGCAGCTGAGCTTCAAATTGCTGTATTTTGAACGCTGCGTGTTGTTAAATTGGTTGCAGCTCACCACTGGTTCCATCACTGGCGGTGTTTAAGAGGAGACTGGACAGCTGCTTCCCTTCTAAGGCAGACCCCAGTATAGGGTCTATATCTACTTGATCCAAGGTCCTTTCTGGCTCTATTCTGAATTTGAATTTGAAAGTTAACAAATGCACTCAAATAGGTGAGTTTTGACCAGTCCTCGCATGTACAACGGTCGCAGCGTTCCAAAGGTCACAGGATTAAAATTCAGGTGGTTTGCAACCTACATGTATTTATGATGGTTGCATCATGTGGATCCCTATTTATGATCTACCCAGCTTGCTTCTGACAAGCGAAGTCAATGGGGAAAGCCAAGTTTGCTTAATGATTGCATGATTCAGTTAACGGTTGCAGCGATTCATTTAACAACAACAAAAGGTTGTAAATTAGGACGTGACTCACTTTACAACCAGCTTGTTTTAACATTGAAAAGACAAGTCCCAATTGTTAAGTTGGGAACTACAACTCTACAACTCACAACCAATTCACACCAATTGCTTCAAAGCCGTAATGGATCTTTTAACATCTGGATGGCAAAGCTGAGTTATAGACAGGAAGAGAGCTGAGCTCACTTCATTGGGACTATTGACGCCAAAGGATATTTCATGCATGTCCATCAAATCCTCATTATAGTTCAACAACTGGAGGATTGAATATCTTAAACCAGCATTACAAAATGAGTTTTTTCATCAGTCCACAACTCTGGCTTTGATTTGGCTCAGCGAACATGCAGTTCAGTACATATAGTCCTCAACATATAATTTAGAGACCGTTCAAAGTTAAATCGGCACTGAAAAATGTGATTTATGACCGTTTTTCAAACTTATGACTGCTCCAGCATCTCCATGGTCACCTGATCGGAATTCAGAGGCTTGGCAACTGACTCAAAATTATGACGGCTGCAGTGTCACAGGGTGTCACGTGATCCCCTTTTGCGACCGTTGGACAAGCAAAGTCAACGGGAAGCCAGATTCACTTATCAGATATGCTACTGGCTTTAACAGCTGCAGTGATTCACTTAACAACTCTGGCAAGAAAGGTCGTAAAAAGGGGGCAAGGCTCACTTAACAAATGTCTCACCTAACAGAAATTTGAGACTCAATTGTGGTCATAAGTCGAGGACTGCCTATACTAAGAGGGTTTTTTGGTGTTTTTTTTGAAAAACCTGGCTCCCATTTAACCATCCCTTTCCATCATCACACCCTGAAAATTGACTTACAGAGGGGATCCAGAAATCTGGAACGGAGTCGCTTAGTCCCAAATCCCAACCTGGATCGTCTGACGGTCTTGTTCTCAGTTTCTCTCTAAAGAGGAGTCCTGCTCCACTCTTCTATATCTTCAGCCTGGCTCAAATCTGTTGCTGGCCCCTTGCAAGAGGATTATATCTGGGAGCCCTGAGCTATGTTGGGAGAATGAAAAATGTGGTCTATTTTTAGAGGATAACCAAGTTGCTATTTCACCGGGCTGAGTCAATCACAGCTCCTTGTAACCTTGATGGGAAAAAGGAGAACACATTTTGGAGATACCGGGAGCCAGCAGCCCACCCAGGAAGCTTGCAATACCCCAAAAATTAAGTCATGTGAAAGCCCCAAAGAGAAAGAGGCCAAATTTCAAAGTAGTCAGTCAAGGGAAAGAAAACCTGAGTCACTTCAGAAGGATTCAGGGTCATGGTGACACACTGTGATTGTTGGATGACGTTGCTGTGATGTGATCTAAAAATCTAATAACGGGCCCGTTTCCTATTCCATGAAAATCCTTGGGATTTCTCCAGTTCATCCCATTGACACACAACACTCAATGGTGGGCGTATCGTATCTGTATTCATACTTTTCTATTTCTGTCTATCTGAATCTACTCACCTTCTTACATTTCTCTCTAAACTAGTCAATCTCTCTCTCGCGCACCTCTTAAGTCATTGCTGACTCTTAGTAACCACAGTTTCCTCAGGTATCTATAAATTTGCTTAGCTTACAAATCTAAAAATCTTTTCTCTGTATAAATGGGGCATAATATCCTCCCCTCAGTGTGACTGCAGGGTCTCACGTCAAACTATATATCACATTGTGACCAGCTGTAAGATGAGGGCATATACCTGTGATGGCGAACCTATGGCACATGTGCCACAGGTGGTACGCGGAGTCATATATGTGGACATGCAGACGTTGCCTTAGCTGAGCTCCAGTGTGCATCCGTGCGCCGACCAGCTAATTTTCGGGCCTTCTATTCCCACTGGAAGTTGGAAACAGGCCGTTTCCAGCTCCCAGGGAGGTGGGAAAGGCCGTTTTTGCCCTCCCCAGGCTCCAAGAAAGCCTCTGGAGCCTGGGGAGGGCGAAAAACAGATCTACTGGGCCCACTGCTAACCTTTTTGGTGTCACATGCCAAAAGCGGGGAGAAGTCATGCGTGCATGCGTGGGGGCATGGAGGGGCTTTGAATTATGGGTGCGGGCACACACGTGTGACCCCTCCACGCATGACCCCCGCTTTTGGCAGACAACGGGAAAAAGGTTAGGCATCACTGGCATATACTGTCCTATATTTGATTTTTAATATAAACGATGCTATGCTTCAGTGGTTAGATGGCTTAGACAATGGCATTTGAACATAGATGTTTTAAACATTTATATTTTATCGTGTTTTAGTAATCTAATTGAAATGTTAATATATATTGCTAGTCCATGAATGATGTGCCGTATGTATGCTAAATAAATAAAACTGCCCAGCTATCTAAACACTTACAACACTTTTTAGAAAACACAATTGTAAAGTTTCTAAACAACAAAACCAACTTTGTCTGATTTGCCATCTGGTTTCTTTTTTCCAACCATTCCACTTATACAGGTAGTCCTCGACTTACAACAGTTCATTTAGTGACCATTCGAAGTTAAAAATGGTGCTGAAAAAAGTGACTTATGACCAGTTTTCACATTTACGACTATTGTGGCATCCCCATGGTCCTGTGATGAAAATTCAGATGCTTGGCAACTGGGATTTATTTATGAGAATTGCAGTGTCCCTGGGTCATGCGATTTCCTTTTGTGACCTTCTGACCAGCCAAGTCAAATGGAAATTCATTTAACAACTATGTTATTAACTTCACAATTGCAATGTTTCACTTAACAACCGTGGCAACTGTGGGAAGAAAGGTAAAATGAGGCAAAACTCACTTATCAACTGTCTCACTTAGCAAACAAAAATTTTGGGGCCAATTGTGGTCTTAAGTCAAGGGCTACCTGTTAATTCTTATCAGTTTTGTTCTTAAAATGGCTTTGTCAGATATTAATCCAGGCCAAAATGACCTTGTGGATTCATTGGGTTGTGGACAACCCAACTTTTGATTTTGTAATGAAGAGGTCCATCCCATTACATCATCATTTGTTTGGGCATCAGATGGGTTGCAAACAAAAGCATTGCTTTTTGCTAACCTAGATTTAAGGTTCAGGTGCTGGAGCCTCCAAGTTCTCAGATCAGTTCCTGAAGTAGGTTTTTTTTAAAAAATTAGATTTATATGCCGCCCTTCTCTGGAGACTCAGGGCGGCTTACAATGCGTTAAGCAATAGCCTTCATACTTTTGTATATTTTTTTATACAAAGTCAGCTCATTGCCCCCACAAACTGGGTCCTCAATTTACCTACCTTAGAAAGGATGGAAGGCTGAGTCAACCTTGATCCTCGAACCTTGCAATAAATGCAGACAGCTGAATCTTAATAACAGGCTATGAGCCAGTTGAGCTATCTGAGGCTCCTGATGTTTGATCACATCAAGACTGAAAATGCCCTTTTATTAGATATGTGATCTCTTAGCAATGATAGTCCTTAGCTGGTGAGACTCCACTTCCTTACCAAAGATCCTAATCTTCAAGTAGATTCAAGGAGCTCAAAGATATATTATATCAGTATCAGAAATATCAAATGAAACTGGCCTGATCTTTAGTCTTCTCTATTTATACTTATACTTTATTTACTTGGTCAAGAGTGATTAGACACACAACAAACTTGTCTCCAGTATGGAAACGCTCAGTGTACTTGCAAAATAACAGAATATGATAATACTAAAGTGTAGAGCTAACAGCAATAGCACTTAGACTTATATATCACTTCACAGTGCTTTACAGCCCTCTCTAAGCAGTTTATAGAGTCAGCTTCTTGCCCCCAACCATCTGGGTCCTCATTTTACCCAACCTGGAAGGATGGAAGGCTGAGTCAACCTTGAATCTGGTGAGATTTGAACTGCCAAATTGCAGGCGGCAGTCAATTAGCAGAAGTAGTCTACAGCACTGGATCCTAACCACTGCACCACCTCAATAGGGGGGATAAATACAGGTAGTCCTTGATTTACCACCACAATTGGGTCCAAAATTTTATGACCTT
Organism: Coluber constrictor foxii; assembly: GCA_038048745.1. Classification (NCBI taxonomy): domain Eukaryota; kingdom Metazoa; phylum Chordata; class Lepidosauria; order Squamata; family Colubridae; genus Coluber; species Coluber constrictor. The sequence goes on along the minus strand of CM075961.1, from coordinate 165,432,152 downwards.
TCTTGCCATAGTCATTAAGTTAATCACCGTAGTTAAATTAGTAACTCAGTTGTTAAGTGAGTCTGACTTCCGCATTGATTTTTGTTGTCACATGGTTACAAAAGATGAGCACATGACCCTGGGACACTGAAACGGTCATAAATAGGAGTCAGTGGTCAAGCTCTGACTATTGACCACATGACCATGGAGATCCTGCAGTGGCGATAAGTATGAAAAACTGCCATCAATCGCTTTTTTCAGTTCCATTTTAACTTTGAATGAACTGTTGTAAATGGAGGGCTGCCTGTAACAATATTGCAGCCACACCTTATGGGTGGCATTAGGAAAAAGAAAAAAAGTATAGTCACTGTATTTTGTCAGCGGCAAAAATGAGCTGCTCAGCAGAATGATGGCACGAAGGGGAAAAACATTCTGTGCTTCCCCGTAATAGGATCTCCTACTTTAGTAAGGGCAGACTTCCAACTCTGTTCTGTTCTATCCTATCTATTTGCATCTGCGTGCTTTTGAACTGCTAGGTGGGTAGGAGCTGAGGCAAGGAACGGGAGCTCACCCCATAATGCAGGGCTGGGGTCTCGAACCTGGGCTGTCAGCTTTCCAGCTGACAAGCTCAGCATCTTTATCCGCTAAACTATCATGGAGGCAATGGACAACCACTTCTGAAATCTTGCCAAGAAAACTGCAAGGACCTCTCCAGGCATTTCCCAGGAGTCAAGACTAACTTAAATGTACCATCTCCCAAAAGACATAGGAAGAATAACTAAGGGGTTCGCGACACCCAGCAAAAGTGATAGACGTGAATTTATTTATTCCCGTCATTTGTTTATCAACTTTTGGAATAAACGTTTCCGAAAGAAATGGGTAAACTACAAAAGAACTCTTAGAGGAGGGCTGTCAAAATAGCGGCCTATGGGCTGGATGCGTTTTGTGCAGGCCACACCCACCACGGCTCTGCAAAAGCGGAAAACGTCGTGATAGGTCATGATAGGTCACATGTCACGATCGAGTTTGAAACTCGTGTCTTAGAGGCTGAGAAAGAAAGACGAACACCGGTGGCCCTCAACTTATGACTGTAATTGAACTCAGATTTATGGTCATAAGTTGTGGGGGTTGTTAAGTGAGTTACCATGTGACCAAATCTGCTTTTAATTTTTTTACAGTGGTTGTTAAATAAACGCTGCTGTGATTAACACCATGATTGTGTTCAATGCCCATTATACCCAAAGGGCATTTTTTGCCAGACACTGAATGTAAAACTGGAAACTGGCACCAAAACAATCCCAACATTGAAAATCTTGGTGACTTGACTGCAGGATGCTGCAAATGGCTACAAATGTGAGCTGGTTGCCAACCGCCCAAAATATGATTACATGATCATAAGGAGGAGGAATGTAGCTATCATAACACTGAAATCAGTTCATAAGTACCTTCCGGGGGATCCATTTGCTTAATATGGCTTGAAATACACATAGTCCCCCTTTACTAAGTGACCAGTTATTAAGCGAGGACTATGTGTATTTCAAGCCATATTAAGCAAAGAACAGATGGATGTCTAATTGGGCTGTTAGTCCTTCATTTAAGTAGACCAGGAGAAAGAAATTCATGTTTTGCCTGATTTTGCCACTCCGTCATTGCATTTTTTAAAATTACCCGAGTAAGTTACACCATCAGTGCATGGGGAGATAGAGTTCGCTGCAGAGGTGGGCTTCAACAGGTTCTGACCAATTCTGGAGAACCGGTAGCGGAAATTTTGAGTAGTTTGGAGAACTGGAAGTAAAAATTCTGACTGGCCCCACCCGGTGGTGGGATTCAAGTAATTTAACAACCGGTTCTCTGCCCTAATGATTTCTTCCAACAACCAGTTTTCCAAGCTGCTCAGAAAGTTAACAACCAGTTCTCCCGAAGTGGAGCGAACCGGCTGAATCCCACCACTGGCCCCGCCCCCATCTACTTTCTGCCTCCCAGGTCCCAGATGCTAAGGGAGGAAATGGGGATTTTGAAGTATCCTTCCCTTGCCACGCCTACCAAGCCACGCCCACCAAAGCCACACCCACAGACCCGCTAGTAAAAAATTTTGAATCCCACTACTGGTTTACTGGCTTTTTATATATAGTACTTTGTCCTACTACCTTACTTGGAATATGGATTCTTCTTCGTTATACTTTGTGAACCAATACCAGATAAGCACCAACAAAAGACAATTTCTGAAGCATAGGATTGAACTATAGGGTCCTTGAGGAACTCTGAGTTTGGTAGGTTTTTTTGCAAATGTTTCATTAGCCAATTGGGTAACATCATCAACGCCAGAGAGAAGTGGACTTTGCTCTCTGTTTATATACAAGTGGTTTATCCTGTATCAGTGCTGGTGGTCTTGGTAGTTCTTTGGTCTGGCTATACGACTGTAATCTTATGGCTGGTATCCTTACGATTTATATCGACTGTTCCCTAATATGATTTGATTGCTTATTTGTTCCCTATGACTATCATTAAGTGTTGTACCTTATGATTCTTGATGAATGTATCTTGTCTTTTTATGTACACTGAGAGCGTATGCACCAAAGACAAATTCCTTGTGTGTCCAATCACACTTGGCCAATAAAGGATTCTATTCTATTCTATTCTATTCTATTCTATTCTATTCTATTCTATTCTATTCTATTCTATTCTATTCTATTCTATTCTATTCCACTCCCCTACTCCACTCCACTCCACACCCCTCCTCCCCTCCCCTCCTCTCCTCTCCTCTCCTCTCCTCTTCTCTCCTCTCCTCTCCTCTCCTCTCCTCTCCTCTCCTCTCCTCTCCTCTCCTCTCTTTTCTTCTACTCCACTCCACTCCACTCCACTCCACTCCACTCCTCTATTCTATTCTATTCTATTCTATTCTATTCTATTCTATTCTATTCTATTCTATTCTATTCTATTCTATTCTATTCTATTCTATTCTATTCTATTCTATTCTATTCCCCTACTCCACTCCACACCCCTACTCCTCTCCTCTCCTCTCCTCTCCTCTCCTCTCCTCTCTTTTCTTCTACTCCACTCCACTCCACTCCGCTCCACTCCACTCCTCTATTCTATTCTATTCTATTCTATTCTATTCTATTCTATTCTATTCTATTCTATTCTATTCTATTCTATTCTATTCTATTCTATTCCATTCTATTCCATTCCATTCCATTCCACTCCACTCCACTCCACTCCACTCCACTCCACTCCACTCCACTCCACTCCCCTACTCCTCTCCCCTACTCCTCTCCTCTCCTCTCCTCTCTTTTCTTCTACTCCACTCCACTCCACTCCACTCCACTCCACTCCACTCCTCTATTCTATTCTATTCTATTCTATTCTATTCTATTCTATTCTATTCTATTCTATTCTATTCTATTCTATTATGTTTCAAAATTAGTTTTGCTGTCTTAGTTGTAATTAATTGCTTGATTTTCAGCCTAATGTTAACTTTATGTTAATCTCTGCTTATTTAGATGTTGATTGCTTTGACAGGTTTCCTTTTTAGCTTTCTGATTGTCTCCTTTGGATGGGATGAGGATGTTTTTTTTATTTCTATGCCTGTTGATGGCTGATTTTTCTGAGTGTCAGGCTTCAGGAATTCTCAGACAATCAATCAATCAGTAAACAGCAGCCTATTCAAGGAACCATCAAGACAACCCTGACCAACACTGACAGGCCAAGTCATGTATATATAAAAAGAGAGCAAACTCAATTCCCTTTTACCTAGATGAATAATGAAACATCTGTAAGGAAATGACAAAGCTCAGAGAGCATCAAGACCTCAGATAATCAGGAAGGAGTTGCAGATAAACAGGAGACATCAAGAAGAAACAACATTCCAATTCATTTTCTCTTTCTCCAGAACTCCAGTGTCCTTGACTCTAAAGTCACCTCTGTTTTTAAAGAGAAAGGAAACATCACCCCAGGGACCCAGACTTAATAATGTACTCACAGTTGTTGACTTGTAGTGCAGGATAAGACAAAGTGAGTTTTGCGGATGATGCTGCCCTGTTGATTCTTTTGCGTGGGATCAACTAGAGGTGAGAGACAGAAAGGAATGAGAAGAATATTTTGGGAAAGTGGTGAAGAATGTGAGCTATGATCCATGAAGGTACGGGTTCAAGTTTTAACAGAGTTGGAAGGGATCTTGGAGGTCTTCTACTGCAGTCCCCTGATCAGGCAGGAAACTCTATAATATTTCAGATGAATGGTTTTCCAATCTCCTCTTAAAAACCTCCAGTGTTGAAGGAACCACAACTTCTGGAGGCAGGTTGTTCCACTGGTTAATTATTCTCAACATCAGGAAGTTTCTCCTTAATTCCAGGTTGCTTCTCTCCTTGATTGGTTTCCATCCATTGCTTCTTGTCCTGCCTTCCGGTGCTTTGGAGAATAGCATGACTCCCTTTTCTTTGTGGCGGCCCCTCAAATATTGCAACACTGCTATTATGCCATCCCTAGAGCTGTGGTGGCGCAGTGGTTAGAGTGCAGTACTGCAGCCTACTTCTGCTGACTGCTGATTGCCAGCAGTTCAAGTCCCACCGGCTCAAGGTTGACTCAGCCTTCCATCCTTCTGAGGTGGGTAGAATGAGGACCCAGATTGTTGGGGGCAAGAGGCTGACTCTGTGAATTGCTTAGAGAGGGCTATAAAAGCACTATGAAATAGTGTATAAGTCTATTATACTTACTGTATTTTCCTGCGTATAAGACTACTTTCTAACACACAAAAATTTTCTCAAAAGTCGGGGGTTGTCTTATACGCCGGGTCTCATTCTCCTGTAACCAGGCAGACCAGCCCATAAGGCTCTGACGAGCCTTAAATGGCTCTGAGGAGGGTCGTCTTATATGTCCAGTCGTCTTATACGCCGGAAAATACGGTATACATTTATACTATAACAGTAAAAGTGCTATTGCTAGTCCTTGTTTTCACTGGAATAGATATATAGATAGCGTTAAGATAGCTTAACGCATTGTAAGCCGCCCTGAGTCTCCAGAGAAGGGCGGCATATAAATCGAACCAATAAATAAATAAATAAATAATATTCAATTCCTGCTACCATTCTTCATTTATTTTTGCCTCCAGTCCCTTAGTCGTTTTTGTTGTTTTATTTATTTTTTATAATTTTTTAAAAATAAAACTTTGTTTTATATGGCCAAAAGAGAGATGAGCATATTTTGCAGGTCGAACAGTCCTAATATGGAGTTTAATCTTTTGTTTTTCATACCGGCTGGGGAATTCTGGCAGTTTGAGTTCATACATCTTGGAGTTTGGAAGGTTGAGAAATATTTGTCTGATCTATATTTTGATTCTTCCGTAGCACTTTTGGCAGTGAAAGGATCCTAGAAGCAGGGTGTTCAGGAAAGCCTCAACTTACAACAACAAATTGAGCCCAAAATTTCTGCTGCTAAGCAAGATAGCTCTTATGTGAATTTTGCCCCATTTTACAACCTTTCTAGTCCCGGTTATTAAGTGAATCACTACAACTGTTAAGTTAGTAATACAGTTGCTAAGTGAATCTGGCTTCCCTACGAGTGACTTTGCATATCAGAAGGTTGCAAATGGTGATCATATGACACACACACACACTCCCAGGACACAGCAACTGTCATAAATATGAGTCAGTTGCCAAGCATCTGAATTTCGATCACATGGGAATGTTGCAAAGGTTGTAAGTGTGAAAAATGGTCATAAATAGCTTTTTCAGATGCTGTTATATCTCCAGATGGTCACTAAACAAACTGCTGTAAATTGAGGACTGCCTATATCATGCAGTGATGTGTTGATTGATTGATTGATTGTTTGATTGATTCAATTTATATGCCGCCCTCTCCGGAGACTCAGGGCAGCTTACAATGTGTTAAGCAATATTGTTGGCTAGATCTGAGTTCCTATTTCAGTGTAGGGATAACTTCAAAAATTCAACCGCTTCATAAACAATCTAGATGAGGGGATAGAATGGGAACTCATCAAATTTGCAGATAACACCATAACTGGCAGGAATAGCCGATGCCCCAGAAGATAGGCTCAAGACCCAGAAGACTTGACCACTGGGCCGTATCTAACAAAAGGAAATTCAGTGGTGAGAATGATAAGGTTGTGCACTTAGGCAAAAAAAACCCCCAAATGAACAGGTATAGAATAGGCAGTACTCTGCTTTTGTAACTGTGAGAGGATCTAGAGTGAACATCACTTAAGTATGAGCCAGCCCAATTGTAGGCTGCATCAACAGAGGGCCATTTTATACTGCATTAGTGAAACCACACATGGAATACTGCATCCAGTTCTGATCCCAATACATAAAAAGATGCCAAGGCCCGAGAAAGAGTTCAGGAAAAAGTGACATAGATGATAAAAGATCCGGAGGCTAAATAGTGTGATGAATGGTTAAGGGAACTAGGTATGTCGAGCCTAACAAAGAGAACGTTTAGGGGTGACATGATATCTGCCTTTCAATACTTAAGAGCAGGGGTGAAATCCAACAGGGTCTAACAGGTTCTGGAGAACCGGTAGCGGAAATTTTGAGTAGTTCGGAGAACCGGCAAATATCACCTCTGGCTGGCCCCAGAGAGGGGTGGGAATGGAGATTTTGCAGTATCCATCCCCTGCCACACCCACCAAGCCACATCACTCTTACTAAGCCACGCCCACAGACCGGTAGTAAAAAAAATTGGATTTCACCACTGCTTAAGGGGCTATCACAGAGAAGAGGGGGTTGACTTATTCTCCAAAGCACCTGAGGGTAGGAAAAGAGGCAATGGGTGGAAACTCATTAATTCTATGTTCCAACCTGGAATTAAGGAGACATTTCCTGAAAGTGAGAACAATCAATCCATCAATCAGTGGAACAGGTTGCCTCCTAGAGTTGTGGGTGCTCCATCACTGGAGCTTTTCAAGAAAAGATTGAACCTCCATTTTCTGGGATGGTATAAGGCCTTCTGCCTTGGGAATTGGGTTGGACTAGAAGACCTCCAAGGTCCCTTACAGCCAGTGGTGGTATTCAGTTGGTTCAATCCAGCTTAGGCGAACCTGTAGCGGCGGCTGCAGGAGGCTCCGCCCACCCGCCCAGACATCCTGTTTTTGATGATCTGCACATGCTCACATTTGCGAATTGGTAGTGAAGGTAAATGAATATCTCCCCTGCTTATAGCCTTATGAGTCTATGATTCTAATTCTGGAATGAAGACCTGGAAATCCCAGGCTTCTTGGAAGGAGAGGCGGATGTTAATTTAATAGGCAAAAAAGGTGCAAATCATTGGAATTTTTAAAAAAAATTTGATCTGTATGCTGCCCTTCTCCGGAGACTCAGGATGGCTTACAATGCGTTAAGCAATAGCCTTCATACTTTTGTATATTTATACAAAGTCAGTTTATTGCCCCCACAATCTGGATCCTCATTTGACCTACCTTAAAAAGGATGGAAGGCTAAATCAACCTTGAGCCTGGTGAGATTCGAATTTACAATAAATGCAGGCAGCTGAATGTTAATAACAGGCTATTAGTCTGCTGCGCCACCAGGCTCTTCTTATTCACACAACACACTACCCTGTTTACCAAACTAACCCATTTTCTGGATTTTCACACTGTACTGATAAACAGAACAAGTGGCTATGTATTTGTATTTGTATTGAAATACAACTAAAGCAAACAAACTGAGGTTAAAACAAAGGGAAATCGGCAAGTCACAAAGTTGTGACCAGTAAGACATTGTCTGACTGGTGTGATATGGACTGGGACACTTGGTACTATCTGAGAAAAAATGCTGATAGTTGTTTTTGTATTAGTGATGTATTTCTGTGTGCAATAAATTAGAGTAGGTTTTCCTAACCGTGGCGATTTTATGGTTTATGGATTTTTGACACCCAGAATTCCAGAGCCAGCACAGCCATTGCTGAGGATTCTGGGAACTGTAGTCCACACATCTTAAAGTTGCTAAGTTTGGGAACCCCTGAATTAGAGGCTCCTCTTTGGTTCCTCTACCCCAGTGTTTCCCAAGCTTGGCCAATTGAAGATGAGTGGACTTCAACTCCTAGAATTCTCGTCAACAGCTGGAGTTTGGAATTCTGGGAGTTGAAATCCATATGTCTGGATATTGAGATGGTTGGGAAAATCCGCTATATCCTCTACTACCCCACTCAGTTGATAACCATGATAATATACTTTTGCTAGGAAAATATAATTATTTCATGGATCTGGTTTTCATAGGTGTCTCTTTTTCATGCAAAAATCAAGATGGCAGGTGTGCCTATGGGAGTAAAGCTTCAGCCCTTTTTAAGATGCATTGTGCATGCAGTGTACTTTAAAGAGGAACAGAGCACTGGTCAGATAGTTGCAGCTACCATTTTGACTTTTTTGACCACTCTTTGCCCCTGTCTCTCTTGGTCAACTACGCTCATATTTGGGAAGTACAAGAGTTATATACTTCTGATTCTGCTTTAAGGTTATCATTCTTTGTACTTTTAATTAGATTTTTAATCCACCCATGAATCAGAGTTTAATGGACGGAGCCCAAAATATTTTAAAATATTAAATCCAGTGAAAACAACAAGGGCAATAAAATATATTATAAGGAAGCACAGGAAGGTTAAAAAAAAAGGAGGGCAAGAGGACGGAGGGGAAGATAAACGAGCATAGGAGACAGACAAGAAGACAGATAAGAAGGAGGAAGAAAGGAGGAGGAGAGAAGATGGAGGAGGAGAAAAAGGAGGAGGAGACAGACAAGGAGGAGGAGGGAAGATGGTGGAGGAAGAGAAGGTGGGAAGGACGAAAGGAGGAGGAGGAGGAGGAGGAAGAGGAGGAAAAAGAGGAGGTGGGAAGGATGAAAGGAAGAGGAGAAAGAGGAGGAGGGAAGAAGAAAGAGGAGAAGGGAAGGAAAAAGAGGAGGGAAGGAGGATGGAAGAAGGAGGAGAAAAAGGAGATGGGAAGGACGAAAGGAGGAGGAGAAAGAAGAAGAAAGAAGGAGGGAAGGAGAAAGAGGAGGTAGGAAGGATGAAAGGAGAAGAAGAAAGAGAAGAAGAAAGAGGAGGACGGAAGGAGGAGGAAGAGGAGGAGAAAGAAGAGGGGGAGGAGGAGGAGGAAGAGGGGGAGGGAGGAGGAAAGGAGGAGGAGCAGGCAAGAAGGAGGAAGAAAGGAGGAGGAGAGAAGGAGGAGATGAACAAGGAGGAGGAGGAGCCGAAGAAGGAGGAGAAAGACAAGAAGGAGAAGTGGAAGGAAAAGGTAGATGAAGGGGAAAAAAGAGTAAATGGACAAGGATGAGAAAGGTAAAGGAGAAACCAACTTCACAATAAAAAGCAACCAGAAATAATAATAATATGCAAGAAAAAGTACCCTCAAACAATTAATTGGTACCAAAATCTCCCTGAAAAAGCAAATCTGAGAAGCATCAGATTTCAGAGCCCGTTCAAATAAGGTCAGGGGGAGAGTTGTATTCAGAGTCTCAACCCCACAACCCTTGTGCCTCTTGGGGGGAAGGAGAGCATGCCATAGGGTAGGGGCAAGAAGGACTTCAATCTTGCCCCGAAGTCATGGACCTCATAAACAGCAGAGGTTGGGTTGACCCACCTCCCAGCAGCTTCTTCTAAATAAACAGACTGGATGAGCAGATTCATCCTGGTATATTTATCTAAAGGGATGGGATTACCAGGTGGTACCTTGTCCTCTTTGGGATGTATCTTCTCTTCTGTTTAACTTCACCGCTCTAAAAGAGCCACCTCCTCTTTTAAAGTGGAGAAAGACAGACCCGAAGCTGGGGTTTTCTGGCACAGCCCTTCTTCTCCCTCTCCTCTGGGTTGAGGAAGAAGGTAAAAACACCCACCTTTTTGCCTGAATTACCATCATGCACAGCGTGGGCACCCGTCCCTTGTTCTTCCTTCCTATTGGTGCTGAGCGAAGAAGAAACCAAATGCTGCACCCTAGGCTCAAATCTGATTTTGGGGGGATGCAAGGTTTCCGTCTTCATCCCAGTCTTGGTTAGATGAAAGTTGGAGGTTTTGTTTACGTGTCCCACCATATTTGGTGAAGATGGATCAGATCTGCTCTGGGAATCTTTCTTGGTTTTTGTCGTAGATGGGCTCGTTTGCTGGAGAGCAAGCTTCTCCCTCGATTTCTTGTTCATAACATCAGGGTTCCTGTCTGGAGAAGTGCACGGGTTGATTCCTGGTTGAGCAGCTTCCTTCTTCTTGGAATAATTTTTCTCCCAGGTCTGAAAATGCATCAGAAGCAAAACACATCAGATGGACTGGATCCTCTACTAAATATAATAAAACACCACTCTGCTATTGTAGCTCATGCCAGTCCTGCAATGTTTAACCTTCTCTGGGTTTAAACTTTGCCCTAAGGATGTCTGGCCTTTTACACTTGAACGGGTCTCACACTCACACACACACACAAAAGCCCCTTATTTCTCAAGCATTGAACTGAAGATGTCAAAATTAGATTTCACAATTCGGATCTCCTGATTCTCCCGGAAAATGGGCCGAATCATTAGGGAAGTTGTGTGGATGCAACCCAATTTGTAAATTTTTTCACAGCCTGCTAAAAAATGTGACTATTTTCTCACCTTGGTCTTCTGATCAGCTGAGGAAGGATTTGCACGATCAAATATATTCTGATACCTACAACGAGAAAAAATTGATGAGGGTCTAGGAAGTGTGAGGAAGAATTGGGTTGGAAGTGAAATTAATTAGGGGAAGGGGCTATGAGTGAGTAAATTTATACAACTTCATTGAATGAAGCTGCTATGGATATTCCGAATTCCCGTTCAGAGAGATGGAGAATTTAAAGTCCTCGACTTACGATACAATGGAGCCCCAAATTTTCATTGCTAAGTGAGATAGTTAAAGTGAGATTTGCCACAGCTGTTACCTGAATCACTGAGGCGTTAAGTTAGTCACACAATTGTTACTTGAATCTGGATTCCCCATTCACTTTGATTGTCAGAAGGTCGCAAAAATTGATCACATGATCTTGGGACATTGCAACCGTCATGAATACCTGTCAGTTGTCAAGTGTTCAAAATTTGATCATGTGACGCTACAGAGGCATGCATACATGTGATAACTGCAATTCTTCCAGTCCCGTTGTAACTTTGAATGGTCACTAAACAAGTCGAAGACTACCTGTAGTTGGAGCGACATCGATATGCGAAGGATACAGATGACACAATTTGCATCATCTGCTAAGTTCCAGAATTTCATTGAAGGAACCCAAGTCACTTGTTGTAAAAGCTCTTAATAAATCAAGGTTTGTTTCGCTGTAATGCATTTTAATTAAACGTTGCTTACCGGGTGACTAATTCAGCAACTGAACTCCTTCCCTGGAGCGTTGAGACTCGAGAAATTGATTTTTCCCCCGGAGATTCAGACATACTAGAAAAAGGTTGCAGCATGAATCGATTTTAGTGCAAGAGCAAACTCTTGTTTTTTTTTATACAAACATATAAAACCCCCCTCCCCCCTTCAACCCCCCCAACCCTCCCCCCCTTCAACCCCCCTCCCCATCCCGACTTCCCAGAGTGAAATACAGGGTTTTTCTTCTTCAACAAAAAAGATAAACCAATCATTAACCTATCCAATTTCTAGTTTACAAACACCATAAAAATCTTAACTCCAGTCTAATAAAAAAATTACAACTCTATAGTTCTTCTTCATTCATACGCAATTTGAAGAAGAACTATAGAGTTGTAATTTTTTTATTAGACTGGAGTTAAGATTTACTTTATAAATAACTGAAGGCAGCGAACCAACCAAATCCTCCTTCCTCCTCCTATTTTCCCCATAACAACAAACCTGTGGGGCAGACTAGGCTGAGAGCGAGCGAGAGAGAGAGAGAGAGAGAGAGACTGGCTCAAAATCACCCAGTCAGCTTTCCTGTCTAAGTTGGACTAGAACTCACAGACTCCTGGTTCCTAGGCAAGCATGGAATAATTTGGTGTGATGTCTGAAGGGAAGAGTATGGTTTTATAGTTATGTTTGAATTATGGTTTATGAGCTATCTAAAAATCACTATGCTTAAGTTCCTGCAATAAATAAATAAGTAAGTAAGTAAGTAAGTAAGTAAGTAAGTAAGTAAGTAAGTAAGTAAGTAAATGCTATTGGTGGAGTTTCAGTGGCTTTGAAAGGCTAAGATGCAAATCAGGTGCAATAATTTGAGGTTTACGACCACAATTGAGCCCAAAATTTATGTTGCTAAGTGAGACATTTGTTAAGAGGGTTTTGCTCCATTTTACAACCGTTCCTGCCACAGTTGTTAACTGAACCGCTTGCAGTTGTTAAATTAGTAACATGATTATAAAGTGAATCTGGGTTCCCCACTGAATTTGCTTATCAGAAAGTTGTAAAAAGTGATCATGTGACCCCAGCACAATGCAACGGTCATAAATAAATTTTGATTGTGGCCAAAGGGATTGCTGCAGGGGTCATAAGCATGAAAAACAGTCGTAAGTCACTTCTTTCAGTGCTGTTGTAACTTCAAACAGTCACTAAACGAACTGTTGAAAATCGAGAACTAATTGTATATGTTGTGTTCTTCCTTAGGTGTACATGCTACTTATTCCCAAGATCAGAAGGGGCATAAAATTTCTACCTCTAATTTTATCCCTGCAGTGAAATATGTGGGGTAGAGAAAGAGAGAGAGAGAGAGAGATAAACTGGCCCAAAGACATCTAATGAACTTTGTTGGATGAAGGGAGATGTCTGCTTGGGTCTCTCTACATCTAGTCCAGTGATGGGTTGCTCCCCCGGTTCGGACCGATTCTATAGAAACGGTAGTAAAACTGGTGGGAGGCTCCGCTCACTGATCCCGACATCATAAGAAGCGATCTGAGCATGCACAGAAGCAAGGCACGTGTGCAAACGGAGCGAGTGCGTGTGTGCGATCCCGTTGCAAACCAGTAGTAAAGGTAAGCAGAACCCACCCCTGATCTAGGCCAACATTTAACCAGGATTCCACCCTGGCTGTCTCTGCTATTAAACTTGCAGAACAGTTCCCAAGGGAGTGGGGGGTAACTTACTTTTCAAGATTTCCTTCTCAGCCAAGTGATAATCTTGCAAGAGTCTCTTCCTATGTAAGGTCCGAAATTCCTTGCCTTTTGGTTCTGCTTGCTCAGATCCTGCTATAATGCGGGCAAAGTCCAGTTTCATTCAAATTAAATATTAAAAGCTATGCCTTAGGCATCTTGACTGGACATGAACAAGTCAAGGCTGGGATTATTAAAAGGAGAGAACGGAATTTGATGGATGGATGGATTCTGCAAATTCCAGGTGACCAAACTCCCTCTGCATTTGAGACACACTAGGATGCCTATAGCTTTCTAACGTCGGTTTAGGTAATCCTCTACTTACAACGTTCATTAAGTGACTGTTTGAAGTTACAGTGGCACTGAAAAAAGGGGCTTATGACTGTTGCAGCATCCCCATGTGATTTATATTCCGATGCTTGGCAGTTGGTTCATATTTTTGATGATTGCAGTGTCTCAGGGTCATGTCATCATCCATTGTGATCTTCTGACAAGCGAAGTCCATGGGGAGCCAGATTCACTTAACAACCATGTTATTAATTTAAAACTGCAGTGATTCACTTAACAAATGTGGACTTACAAAAGTTGTAAAATGGGTCAAGACTCGTCACAAATGTCTCACTTAGCAACGTAGATTTTGGGCTCGATTGTGGTCATAAATCGAGGACTACCTGTGCAGGTAGTCATCATCAGCCTACCACCATTCGTTTAGTGGCCACTGGAAGTTACAATGCCACTAAAAAAAGTACTTTTTTAACAGATTAACAGAGTTGGAAGGGACCTTGAAGGTCATCAAGTCCTATCTCCCACCCAAGTAGGAGACCCTACACCCATGATGGGGAACCTATTCACCCCAGTTCAGTTCTGCCACGCAGGTGCGCATGCCTGTCTCCCGCTGGCCAGCTGGTCTTTGGTCTCTGCCACGCATACGTGGGGGAGTATGGTGTGTACGGGGGGGGCATGCATATGTGGGGGGAGCATGGCGCATGCAGGGGGGCATGGCACATGTGGGGGACGCATGTGAATACATGGGGTGGGATGCGTGCATGTGGGCTGCGCACACATTGCATTTTGGGGGTTTGGGCATGCATGTACGGATTCGCATGCATGTGTGTTAGGAAATGGTCATTGCCTAACAAGTTGGCCAGGTAATATATAAGCCAACATTATATGTTTACAGTGTGGATATATATAATATACTTTAAGAGTATTGCTGAGTCATTCTGCATCCTGATTGGATGAGCTCTTTAGCAACTGTATTTAAGGAGAGTTTGATTGTAGTCAGTGTGGACATTACACCATATTGTTACCTGCTGCTATGTTATAGATATCTTTGGTCTCTTTACATGGTCAATTTAATCATGGTTTATTTATTACTGCTTTTATGAACTGTTTTATATTGTCCCTGAATGATTCATGTCTTGTTCTACGAACCGGTAAGAAGTTTTGTATCTCTGGATTGGTTATGCATGGCTAAGACTTGGATTGGTAAAAGGACTATGCTTTTGCTTTGCTCTACAAGTAAACTACTTTAAAAACCAGTTTGTATGCCGTTTATTCACCACTACTCTCAGCACCGTTTCCGTGCACAAACACTCTATGCTCTGCTTCATAACTGTTCCTGGTTATCTCACAGCTATATCCTTAACAATGTGCATGTGCTTTGGGCATTTGGTCTGGAAAAGATTAGCTATCACTGCCCTACACTGTGGCAGTCCAATCTCTTCTTGAAAGTCTCCAGTGTATGAAGTTCTCACAACTTCTGAAGTCAACATCTGTTCCACTGGTTGATTGTTCTTACTGTTAGAAAATTTCTCCTTATTTCTAGGTTGAATCTCTCCTTGATCTGTTTGCATCTATTATTCCTTGTCTGGCCTTCAGGGGCCTTGGAAAATAGCTTGACCCCCTCCTCTCTGTGGCAGCCCCACAAATATTGGAAGACTGCTATTGTGTCTCCCCTGGTGCTTCTCTTCACTAGATTAGCTATGCCCTATTCCTGCAACCATTCATTTTATGTTTCAGCCTCCAGTCCCCTAATCATCTTTGTTGCTCTTCTCTGCACTCTTTCTAGAGTCTCAACATCTTTTTTATAGTGTGGTGACCAAAACTGGATGCAGTACTCTATGTGTGGTCTTACTAGGGCTTTATAGAGTGATATTAGTGCCTCACTTGATCTTGATGGTATCCCTCTGTTAATGCAATTTAGGACTGCATTGGCTTTTTTGGCAGCTGCCGCACACTACTGGCTCATACAACTAGTCTTCGCACTCACAATCTTCACAGCATCCCCAGGGCCATATGATCAAAATTCAGATGCTTGCCAACTGGCACATATTTACTTTGGTTGCACTATCCCAGAGTCACCATTTGCAACCTTCCCAGTCAGCTTCCAACAAGCAAATTCAGTGGGGGGTGGCCAGATTAATTTAACAACTGTGAGGTTCACTTAAGAACTGCAGTGATTTGCTTAAAAACTGTGGTGGTGGGGGGAAACCATTGTAAACTATGGGGTAACCCACTTAACAACCGCCTTGTTTAGCAGCAGAAATTCTGGTCCCCATTACGGTCATAAGTTGAGGACTACCTGCAAAATCCTACTTTGATTTGTTTTTGTTAACCAGTTTAGCCACAATTGGGCACCATAAAATTCCAGTTGTCAGGAAAGGGGATGCCAGATTCTCTAGGCCCGTGATGGCGAACCTATGGCACGGGTGCTACAGGTGGTACATAGAACCATATCTATTGGCACGCGAGCATTGCCCTAGTTCAGCTCTAGCAAGCATGATTTTCAGGCCTTCTGGGCCCACAGGAAGTCAGGAAACGAGCTGTTTCTGGACTCCAGAGGGCCTCTGGGGGAACGGGGAAGGCTGTTTTCGCCCTCCCCAGGCTCTAGAAAGCCTCTGGAGCCTGGGGAGGGCGAAAAAACAGGCCTACTGGGCTCACCGTGCCAAAAGCAGGGGGAGTGGGGGGTGTCACATGCTCATGTGCGGGGACGGCCGGGGGGCATTGAATTATGGGTGCTCCCCCTTCCCCACACTCCCCCTGCTTTTGGCACGCGATAGCAAAAAGGTTAGCCATCACTGTTCTAGGCTTATCTGGCAGAATTCATCCTTCTGAAAAAAATGCCTTCTTTGAAATTTGGACTTTAGCAAAACTTTATTTTTTAAAAAAAAGAGTAGTGGCCAAGAAAGATGGAAGAAGAGCGCCACCTGTTGGTTTCATTTAGCAATCTTTTTCTCAGCCAAACACAAGCGCAAGCATTATTAGCCAATCCAGAAGTTCAGAGAAGGCCACACACGATGAAGGAAGTTTATCCGATTAAAAGGTGGGGCAGAGAATATTTGGAAGTAGTTAATTCTTCTGCTTTAGCAGTGGCTACAGAAATCTGTTGGGCAAGACCAGCATTTTGCCTCCAACGGTGGATAGCATCTTTCTGGTTTGGATCCTGGTGCTCTCAGGAAGCAAGGTCTACAGAACTGGAGAAAGAAAATCTCATTGCATCATGTTATTGTCAGGGAGGGAGGAGGGAGGGAGGGGGGTGGAAGGGAGTGGAAGGAGGGGAGGAAGGGATGGAGGAAAGGGAGTGAAGGGAAGGAAACAGAAAGAAGGAAGGGAAATGGAGGGAGGAAGACAGGGACAGGAAGAAAGGAAGGAAAGAAGGAAGGAGGAAAGAAGGAAGAAAAATAAGGAATGAAGAGAATGAAAGAAGAATGAAAGGGAGGAAGGAGAAGTCAGGGAGGAAGAAAGGAGGGAAAAAGAATAGAAGGGAGGGAGGGAAGGAAATGGAGGGAGGGAGGGGAAAGGGGAGGAAGGGAAGGAAGGAGAAACAGGAAGGAAGGAAAATGGAGGGATGAAGAAGGGATGGTGGGAAGGTGGGGGAGATGGAGGAAGAAAGAAAGGAAAGGAAGAAGGAAGAGAGGAAGGAAAGAGGGAAGGGAGGATAGAAGGAAGAAAAATAGGGAGTGAAGAGAATGAATGGAGATGGATGGAGGGAGGGAGGAAGGAAGGAAGGAAGGACGGACGGACACAGGTACAAAAGAAGTGGGGTTCAGGGATGAAATGCTACCAGTTCGGACCAGTTTGGGCGAACTGATAGCACAGATTGGGGTTGGTTTGCTGAACCGGTAACAACCACTGTCTGGCCACGCCCCCAAACCAGGGCTACTGCACATGCATATTATTATTATTATTATTATTATTATTATTATTATTATTATTATTATTATTATTATTATTATTATTATTATTATTATTATTATTAGTTTAATTTATATGCCGCCTTTCTCCGAAGACTCATGTGCATGTGCCGCTGTGGCACCGTTCGCTTTCTTCCTTCTCCTGCCGCAGGGCTGTGTTTGACCTTGGTGGGGGGACAGAGTGGGCATGGCCAGTTTGATGTCACTCGTGTTGGGAGCGCCTGAGCCCTCTGCCAGCGAAAAGAGGTTCCCGAGCTCCGTTTTTGCTGGCAGAGGCACTGCAAGTTAGTCATTTGCTGTTTTTAGGATGGCTCTGTGGGCCAGATCTAAGCACCCCACAGGCTGGATCTGGACCCCCGGGCTTTGAGTTTGACACCCCTGGTCAAGCTTGAGCAGGGAGTCGGCTAAAAGCTCTCCAAAGTCCGTTCAACTCTGCTATTCTGTTATTCTTTCCATCTTTTCCAGCTAGGTGTTTACATAATGTGACTAAAGTCATTTCAGCAGTGTCGAAAGATGCTATGGCAGGGGTGTCAAACTCAAGGCCTGGGGGCTGGATCCGGCCCATAGAGTGCTTAGTTTTGACCTACAGGGACACCCTGGAGACAGTAAAGGACCAGCCCACAGTGCCTCGAGCCAATGAAAATGGAAGTCGGGAGAGCCATGCGCCACCCTCCCAGGCTCCGTTTTCAAGCTGCAATGGCCTCCTGCAGCTCTTTGCCAGCGAAAATGGAGCTGGGGTGGGGGGTGTCATTTTCGCTGGCAGAAGGTTAGCAGAACAAACTGAAAACAAAACGAAAGGAGAAATGTTTTCCCCTTTGCATTTGAGCATGCAAGAAGGGGCAGGAAAGGAGAAAGGGAAAGAAGAAAGACAAGATGGGAAGAGAGCAAGGAAGGAAAAACAAGGAAAGAGGGGAAGGAAGAAGAAAGGAGAATAAAGAGGGAAGGAAAAAGAAGGAAAGGAAGGAAAGTAGTTTTAACTACTAGGTATGTCCAACCCGTGGCTCATGGGAGGCATGTGGCTCTACACATCTACTAATATGGCTCCATATTTGCATATTTTTAACACTATTGTTTATGGAGATTCTCAGTTGCCCAGGTCATGGGTGTCCCAAAAATGCTTTTTTCAAGAGGCAACTTGACTTTCTTTGTTTTTCTTTGAAGACATTTCGTTTCTCATCCAAGAAGCTCCTTCAGCTCTGACTGGATGGCGGGGAAGGTTTTAACATTATGATGTAATCTTTAGCAATAGTTACTACGTCATTTATTTTATATGCAGTCCAAGACAATTCCTCTGCACTCAATGCAAAAGGTTGGACATAGACGCACTAAACCAAACTGAGTCTCAAAAGTCCCACTGAGTTTTGAATTCAGAGTCCTGGATTCAGAGTCCAGAGCAGTGATGGGTTGCTATTGGTTCTCCCCAGTTCGGGCGAGCAGGTAGCGGAGATGGTGAGGTGAGAGCGAACCGGTTCGTTCCGACTCTCAGTTGGGCCCTCCTGTGCTATACCTACCTATATTCGTTCGTTTTTAGCCCAGCTGATAGGCACGGCAGAGCAGATTGCCATGCCTCAGCTGTTCTGAAATTCAATGCGCTTAGCATTGCTAAGCATGTGCAAAGCACATGTGTGAAGTGAACCAGTGGTAACACTGGTTGAAACCCATCCAGAGTGCTAACCATTACACTATGGAACTCTTGGCTTATGAAATCTAGTGATTTCTAAGAATTTGTTCGGCTATTGCCTTGGCTTTAATATGTTTATTAGTGACAAAACCTAGAGTGGTGGGGTGGCCTAGAGGTGAAGACACTTGTCTCCCACTCAAAAGGTTGAGAGTTCAATCCTAGGCAGTGACAGATGTTTCTCTATCAGGATGCAAAGAGAAAATATCTGCTGCGAACTCCATGTAGGCATCAGGGAGAGCATCTGGCCAGTAAACACTCAGCTCCATTCAGTCATCACGACTTCACCCTGAATAAAGGGATTAAAGGGTAATTTTAAAAAATGCTGGAAAAGTTACTCTATGGATATCATATATGGTGTGTGAATTTTTTTTTTAATCTGTCTTCACCCCTAAAGAATACTTGTGAGATTCTTGTCGACTTGTCGATTCTTGACTGCTCTACAGGGATGGGGATATTCCAAATACAATGTTTGAAGTTATGATGGATCCTCAAAAGGTATTTATGACCGGGTTCTGAACTTCTGATGACTGTGGTATCATGAGCATATTTCAGGTGCTCAATAACTAGTCGGTATTTGCAGCCATAAAAACACCCCATAGCAAACAACGTGTTTACTTAACAACCATAGCGTTCCCTTAATTATTTGCTTGATAACTGCCACAAAAAACATTGTAAAATTGGGTCTGATCCAGTGCTGAGTTTCAAAATTTTTTACTACAGGTTCTGTGGGTGTGGCTTGGTGGGCATGGCATGGCTTGGTGGGCGTGGCAAGGGAAGAATACTGTAAAATCTCCATTCCGTCCCCAATCCAGGGGAAGTTTACTGCAAAATCCCCATTTCCTCCTGATCAGCTGGGACGTGGGAGGCAGAGAATAGTCAGAATTTCTGCTACCATAAACTGTAAATTGTAAGATATGAATTTGGTGAATGATGCACAAAAGACTTGTCACCGACCGACACACTGTTTGCAGTTGAAGATGGTTTTATGTATGTATGTTTAAAAATAAAAAAAAATGTTCAAAAAAAAAATTTCTGCTACCGATTCTCCAGAATTGGTCAGAACCTGCTGAAACCCACCTCTGGAATGATCATGAGATGACCCGCTTTACAAGAGGGCAGTCTTCAATATAGTCATAAATTGAGGACTACTTCATAGAACTCATGGAACAAGGATGCAAGCACATTGAATAGATGATTGGAAATCTGTGTAGTCACCACCACTCATACACGAAAATTCCCCAAAATTCTTCCTCTAAATTGCAATCCTGGGCCTATCTTGATGAGATCTGTACCAACAATTATATTTATTGGACGTGAGATAACCTTTTTTTTATTTATTTATTTATATGCCGCCCTTCTCCGGAAACTCAGGGCGGCTTACAATGCATTAAGCAATAGCCTTCTTACTTTTGTATATATTTATACAAAGTCAGCTTATTGCCCCCACAAACTGGGTCCTCAATTTACCCACCTTAGAAAGGATGGAAGGCTGAGTCGACCTTGAGCCTGGCTAGGATTGAACTCACAGAATTACAGGCAGCTGGATGTTAATTGCTGCCTTTAGTAGGAGGCATTAGCCCCCCTATGCTACTCAGGCTCCTTTGCTCCTGAAAGGATGGGTTTTGTGATAGGTGATGGGGAACTGGTATAAATCGAAGCAGGGAAGGAAGAAATCTTACTGCAGCGGTCCCAAACCCTGGTGGTGGCCCACAACCGGTCCTTGAGCCATTCAGAACTGGGCCGTGGAAATGGTGGTAGAGCATGTGCCAGAGGTTGGTTTCAATAAGTTCTGACCAGTCCTGGAGAACTGGTAGCAGAAATTTTGAGTAGTTTGGAGAAGCGGTAGTAAAAATTCTGACTGGCCCCGCCCACATCTATTTTCTGCCTCCCGAGTCCCAGCTGATTGGAAGGAAATGGGGATTTTGTATTATCCTTCCCCTGGATTGGGGAGGGAATGGAGATTTTACAATATCCTTTCCCTGGAATGGGGTGGGAATGGAGATTTTATAGTATCCTTCCCCTGCCACACCCACCAAGCCACGCCCACCAAGTCATGCCACACCCACCAAGCCACGCTCACAGAACAGGTAGTAAAAAATTTGGATTTCACCACCGGATGGAAGGCCAGGTAGAGTTGGTCTGGTTGTTTTTTCCCAGCTTTGATAGGCGTAGTAAAACATTTTGAAACCCACCACTGGGGTGTGCATGTGTGCATCCCCAGTTATGTGAACAGTGGGCGAGTGTGTCTGTTCCATTTGCATGAGAGATGGGTGTGCATGCCCAGTGCTTGCACAAGGCATGCACCTTACGTAAGCCGTGTGTTAGAAGAAATACCCAGGAGCAGTTCCAAGCAGGGAGAAAGGCACTGGAGACAAAATGGAGACTGGGGGCTGCTTGGAAAGAGGGTCTATTTATTGATGAAGCAAAACCACCAAGGATGTGTGATTCTGGGCAGTTGACCACATCGAGTTGAAAGTGGGGTGAGGTGGTTTATACCTTCTCTTGGGCTTTGCACTTGAGCTTCCTGTTCCTATGCAAGAACATGTATTCTATTGTCTATTATAGGAGTTAGGTAGGGGTTATAGCTAGCTCTATAAGTTGTCTGAGCTATGTTTGGTTGAAGTTTGGAGTGAGGATTCAATGAAGGGACCTTGGGCAAGTCCTATGGTGGCTGAGGGCTAATCCTACCTTTGTAGACCTTTGTGCAGGGAATTGTTGCCTATGAACAGAGCTACCTAGATACTTGACTTCTTTCAATAAGCTCTTTACCTTTTAAGTGCTGACATCTGCTGAGGGCCATTAAGAAAAGTAGGGGCTGCTTTCTCCCTCTAAAAAAACATGTTTCTCAATTTCGTATCCAGGGAAATATCATAGTCTTCTATTTTTAATATTTATCAAAATATTTCATTCTTCTAGGAGAGGGGTGGGTACTAACTTTCTACCCTTTATCTGCTACTCCACATGGAACCATTCCCTCTCCCCCCGTTCCCCCCTCCCCCCCGGAAGGTTGCAAAGCCAGAAAAGTTGGGGAATTCTGATCTGCTAGAATTGTGAACTTCTGTTATTTCCCCTTAGTTCAGTGTTTCTCCACTTTAGCAGCTTTAAGATGAGTGGACTTCAACTCCAGAATTCCCCATGCTGGGAGTTGAGGTCCACCCATTGTAAAATTGTTAAGGTTGAGAAACTCTGCTGAAATCCAGCAGGTTCTGACAGGTTCTGGAGAATCGGTTGCGGACATTTTGAGCAGTTTGGAGAACCAGTAGCAGAAATTTTGGGTAGTTCAGAGAACTGGCAAATACCACCTCTGGCTGGCCCCCGAGTGGGGTGGGAATGCAGATTTTGCAATATCCTTACCCCAGGAGTGGAGAGGGAATGGGAGTTTTGCAGTATCCTTCCCCAGGAGTGGGGAGGGAATGGAGATTTTGCAGTATCCTTCCTCTGCCACGCCCACCAAGCCACGCCCACCAAGCCACACCACATCCACCAAGCCACACCCACAGAACCGGTAGTATAAAATTTCAGATTTCACCACTGAGTTTGAGACTCGCTTCGTTGGCGTCAATCTGGTATCCGAATCTGGTGGCTGGTGGCCAATTTAGCACCATCACTTGCATTCTGCGAAAAGGACAGTAGAGGGCGCTCTCATTTTATTTTTCAGGACGGTTTTCTCTTCCCTTAGTTTGCACATTCTAGCCAGACAGGGAATATTCACTATTTTACTACTGGTAATCCTCAATTTATAGTCACAACTGACACCCAAATTTCTGTAGCTAAGAGAAACAATTGTAAAGTGAATTTTGTCCCATTTTATGACCTTTCTTGCCACAGTTGTTAAGTGAATCACTGCAGTTGGTAAGTTAGTAGCATGATTGTTAATCGACTTTGGCTTCCCCATTGACTTTGCTTGTCAGAAGTTTGGATCACGTGCCTCCAGGCCCTGTGACCGTCATAAATATGAGTCAGTTGCTAAGTATTCGAATTATGATCACGTGACTATGGGGACACTGCAATGGTTGTAAATGTGAAAAATAGAAGAGAAGAGAATATCACGTGCGCGAAGAGAACTGGTGGTAACACCGGTTGGAACTCATCACTGTTTAAGATGTATGGGCTTCAACTCCCAGAATTCCCCAGCCAACCTGGGGAATTCTGGGAGTTGAAATCCACTCATCTTAAAAGTTGCCAAGATTGAGAAGCATTGCAATCGCTAAAGCCAATCAGATTAAAAAGGAATCCGCAGTGCACATTTTAAGGCATTTTGTGGAAGGAAACAATAAAGTGACTCACTCCTTTGGAACCTGAGATTGTCTTTCAGGTTTTACATCTGGACCTGTCCAAAAGAGATTGTAAACATTTCGACTTTGCATTTAAAAATAGTGTCTTAGACAACGGAGGCCAGAGCAGCACACTTATTTAAACGTTGGATGAAAGTAATGTTTGTCTCTCTTTACTAGTTCCAGACAATACTTTTAAAGATAATTGGAAGAAAAATTCTGCTGGAATCAGAATTGTGACAATTTTGCCTGGAATGTATGTGCTCTGCAGGCTCGGTTCAAGAATGAAGAATTGGCAAAGCTCAGCCAGACTCAAATGTTTTTGTTTGCTGGATGTTAGAGCGGCGTGGCGGCCTAGAAGTAGAGCTCGATCCTAGAATCCTAGATAGCTGCAGATATTTCTCTCTCTGGGCCAAATGAGTAATTGTCTGCTGCTAACTCTGCTTAGGTGTTAGGAAGGGCATCCAGCCAGTAAATACTCAACTCCAATCAGTCACCCTGACCCCACCCTGAAGCAAGGGATTGCAGGGTCGTTAAAAAAAAACAGCAGCTACAAAGGGGCTTCACGGATTGCCATGTTCACACAGGTGTGATGTTACTCTGAACACCTGTAGGACCTCTCCTTTTTCCTGAGCTGACATGCTCTCTGTCTCCCTGATCTAGAAAACTAGATTTTGTCTTTTTTCCCAGACGTTCCCAGCATGATGATTTCTCTCCCTGGAATGGGGTTGACAAAGCCTAACTAACTATAGGTAGTCCTCAGCTCACGACCTCCAATTGAGCCCTATGAGACTATGGAGATTCTCAGTCATTTAGGTGGTCCCAAAAGTGCTTTTTCAAAAGGCAACTGGGCTTTTTTTCTTCTTGCTTGAAGATGTTTTGCTTCTCATCCAAGAAGCTTCTTCAGTTCTGACTGAATGGTGGAGGATGGAAGTGGCCTCAACGACTCTCAGAGAGAGCACTAATGACCAGATGACTGCAAGGAATATAAATCTATCCATCCTCCACCATTCAATCGGAACAGAAGAAGCTTCTTGAAGGAGAAGTGAAGCATCTTCAAGGAAAAACAAATAAGCTCCAGTTGCCTTTTGAAGAAAAAAACAACAACTTTGGGACTATTGAGCCTAAAATTTCTTTCGTTAAGTGAGACAGTTGTTCAGTGAGCTCGTCCCATTCTAGCTACAGTTCTTGCCACAGTTATTAGAAAGTTACTAACATGTTAAGTGAATCTGACTTTGCTTTTTTCAGTCCATTGCAGCTTTGAACAGTCACTAAACGAATGGTTGTAAGTCAAGAACTACCTGTATAGAAACCTTGGACAGTTCAGGTGATCCTCAGTTAATGGTAATTGGGACCGGAAAATTCACCTGTTGTAATTCTTGTAATATTTGTAAAGCAAATATCACACCGTTGCTCCACTTAGAGTTGGCAGTTCAACAGTCAATAAGCAAATCACAGCGGGTTGTTAAGTGAAGACCATGCATGATTGCGGCTTTCGACTTCCTTACAGATTTTGCCTGTGGGAATCCAGCAGGAAAGTTTTCAAATGGCAACCGTGTGGTTGTTGTGAGATGCTGCAGAGGTTGGAAATGTGGGTCAGTTGCCCAAGCGCCTGAATTGCAGTCACATAATTATGGGGATGCTGCAAGTCCTGGAGGTTTGAGGATCAGTCAGAAGTGCCACTTGGTCAGCGCTACCGTTAAGTTCAAACGGTCACTGAACTAGTGATCGTTAAGCCAGGATTACTTGTAGAAGAAAAGGGAGAGATTCTTTTCACGGGGTGGCATCTCAGGATGACTTAAACCTGACGCCAAGATTGAGTGGCCAGTGAAAGCAAAATTGTGGAGATGTGGCAGAGAGAGAAACTGTGTCAATGACATATTTGTTCCATTGCTAGCTACAAATAGGGGAGGGCTCTTAATGCAATTTGATCAAGGATTTGAAAGAACCCAGAATTATCATAGAGTTGGACAGCATTCAATAAAATCAATATAAATAAATCAATGTGGCCAGGTACTGGAAACACCTTATAAGAACAGTCCCTTGGTTTTTATGCATGTGTTTACCAAGTTTGCATCCACCTGCCTAATGCATAATGATGCTGGGCTATGTAGGATGCTGTAAACAACCTCAGAATTATAGAATAACAGAGTTGGAAGGGAGTGTACAGGTCTTCTACTCCAATTCCCTGCTTAAGCAGGAGATCTTATATAATTTCAGACCAATGGTTGCCCAATCTCCTCTTAAAAACTTCCAGTGTTGGAGCAAACACAACATCTGGAGGCAAGCAGTTCCACGGATTAATTGTTCTCACTGCCAGGAATTTTTTAGGTTGCTTCTCTCTTTGATTAGTTTCCTTCCGTTGCTTCTTGCTCTACCTTCTGGTGCTTTGGAGAATATGATGACACACACACACACACACACACACACCTTCTTTGTGGCCGCACCTGAATTCTGACCATTTGACCATGGGGATGCTGCAATGGTCATAAGTGCGAACAACGGTCATAAGTTACTTTTTTCAATTCTGTTGTAACTTTGAACAGTCTCTAAATGAACTGTTGTAAGTTGAATTCTGCCTGTAATTTACAGGTTGTGTGATGACTGTTTTGATACAAAGACATTTAACTAGTGGCTCAGAAGATCAGGCTCTGCTAAGTGGCTGTACCACTTTTTAGCAACGGAAAGCAGTCAGCAATGATAGAATTAAGGATAAAGGAAATTTAACATGACAAATGTGAGTTTTTTTTAAAAAAAATATTTTAGCTGTTTAATTGTTGGCTTCTAACAGAAAGTGGGGGGAGCCTAAGTACCTCAGCGCATTACATTTTTAATATTGTGTTCTTTTTTGTGTTTTCTGGCCTGATAACCACCATGAAATTGATGTTGATGATATTTTTCATCCTTTGGGGAAGAAATCTATAAAAACAGCCATCCTAAAGTGCACGTCACTGCTAAAATAGCCTTGAGCATCCAAAAATGCTTTCTGCAAATGGGTTCAGACGTTTAACAATACATCTTTATTTACCCCAAAAGTTGCATATCTCATTTCGTTGGAACGCAGATATTTATTACCGACTGAAACAACCTCAGAGTTATAATAGCAATCAAAGTGCAAATGAGATTTCTGCAGAGTTGCAACTCATTTGATTTCATGTTTATGAGGCAGAGAATCTCATATGCATTGTAGTGTGAGGCTCCTTAACACCTCTGTCACTTTTCTATTCCAGATCCTTATTTCTTTCCCCCCCTCCCCTGCAAATTTGGTTGTTGAATTTTAACTTTAGAATATCTTATTGTAAAGTTGGTCAGGGGAATCCTGGGAGCTGAAGCCCACACCTTCTTCAAATCGTCATGCTTGAAAAATACTACTGTAATCTTATTTTTCTAAAAACCCACAAAACTAACCTGAGGAGAATGAAATTTGCAGCTATTTGTAGCTGCTTCTTTCAAATGCTTGGTGCATCAAAACCGGCAGACCTTGTATTATTGTTGCATTATTGTGGCTGCCATCTTTGTCAGAGCAGCAATCAGCCCCGTTACCTTGCTGGGGGGGTAATTGCCCTCATTTTGAGGTAGATCGTGACGTCCTCCTTGTGTATACTTTGATCAATAAACCAAAATACATCTTCTAATTAAACTCATGTTTATTGTAAGAAAATAAAGACATCTCACTATCTAAATTAGATTACATGTTGGCAAAGAATCCCCAGCCTGACCTTAGATGGCTGGAGAACAAAGGAAAGTTTCTAGAAGAAGTGCAAAGGAATGCAGACATGCGCAGTAGGTCCTAATAAGAAACTTGGCAAACTACGGTAAGTCTGACAGTCCAGAAATAATAGCTCTGCTGGTAAATATAAAAACGCAGTGACAATCTTGACTTATTTGACCATGCTCTGCAGACCACCCCCACCCCCCGCCACCTTTGTTCTTGCCAGCATCATCTGAATCAGATTGTGAACATGCCCATGCCCAAGGCCTGTGCGAGACACAATCTACTTCCCCACAAACCATAGTTAGGGAAAATAGACTGTTTCTTCTTCTAACTAAAGAGCACGGAGAAGCTCCTGTTATGTCCTTCCTTCCCCTTGCAGGAGAAGCTGTGTGGGCCCTGTAAGAAGACAGATGAAGACAATAGTCTGTCTGGGCTTCCCAGACGCTTCAACTCTTGGGATTAAAAATAGATAAAGAGTGAGAAAACGGATGAAAGCTGTTTCTTCTCGCAGAGGAAGGCAGCAGCTGAATGCAAATCCCAGCTCATAGCTTGTAGCCTCTCCGCAGCCAAGAAACTGGGAAGAATGAAAATCCTCATTTGTTCTCCTGTTTGTTGTTTTTTTATACTGTAATTCCACCTTTATGTCATTTCAACAGTGAGATGGCTGGCAATTTAATTGGTCTGCCTGCCTGCCTGCCTGCCCACCCCACCCACCACCCATCTGCCCATCCATCCATCCATCCATCCATCCATCCATCCATCCATCTCTCTAAGTCTGTCTGTCTTTATCGGTCAGTCTATCTATCTATCCATCCCATCCCATCTCTACCTCTCACTCCATCCATCCATGCATCCATCTTTATCCATCTTATTGGTCTATCAGTCTGTCTGTCTGTCTGTCCATGCATCCATGTGTCTGCCTGCCTGCCTTTCTCTCTTTCTCTCTCTCCATTTCTCTCTCTGCTTTAACACAATAACAGAGTTGAAAGGGTCTTCCACAGAAAAAATTATTTGCATTTTTTAATATTGCATTAAATCAGGGGTCCTTAAACTACGGCCCCTGGGATGGATACGTGCAATGAATGTTTGTTTTGCTGCAGAGAGTCTCCCTCTTTGGGGTCTTTTGTGTGGGTCGGAGGGGGGAAGAAATTCCAATTTGGGGTCTGCTTCAGCCTCCTGGTGTGGTGCTTTGGGCGAAGGCTGGACGGAAGTGCCATTGGTGGCGAAGAACCGGAGGGCCTTGTTCCAGTGGGACTGCATCATGGCCTGGAACTGGCTGGCCATCTCAGCCCGCTAAACCTCCAGGCACCAGTATCTGGCCTTGTACTCCCACAGGTCTTCCCTCTATTTGGAAAGCCTATGCTCCTACTCCTCAGTGAGATGCTTCTACTGAGCCTCCTTCTCGGTCAGAGGAGGGGCTGGGAGGGGAGGGACAAGTAGAGACTAGGGAGGCACCCCTTGACGTGAGTGACATCGAGTTGGCCATGCCCAGCCCATCACGTGACCAGCTAGACACGCCCACCCAGCCGGTCATTAGGCAGATCATATTAGTGGTCCGCGGGATTTAAAATTATGAATTTAGAGGTCCAAAAGGTTGGTGACCCCTGACCTAGTTCAACCCCCTCTTCAAACAGGAGACCATTTCAGATGAATAGTGATCTAGTCTCATTCTAAAAACCTTCATGGTGGGAACATCCAAACTTCTGAAGGCAAGCCATTCCACTGATTAATTATTCCCACTCTCAGGAAATTTCTTCTTAATTCTAGGTTATTTCTCTTGTTGATTAGTTTCCATCTAGGGCTTCTTATCCTACCTTCAGGTGCTTTGGAGAATAGATGGAGTCCCTCTTCTTTGTGGCAGCCCCTCAGATATGGGAATACTGCTTTCATGTCACACCTCGTCCTTCTTTTCACTAGACTAGACATACCCAATTCCTGCAACCGTTCTTCGTATGTTTTACCCTCCAGCCTCCTATTCATCTTTGTTGCTCTTCTCTGCACTCTTTCTAGAGTCTCAACATCTTTTTTACACATTTTTTTCCCACAGTTGTTAAGTGAAACATCAGAGGTGTTAAGTTAGTAACAGGGTTGTTAAGCAAATCTGACTTCGCATGTCAGAAGTTTCCAAAAGCTGATCTTATGACCTCGGGACATTGTAATCGTCAAAGATATGTATCAGTTGCCAAACATCTGAATTTTGATTGTGTGACTGAGGGGAAAGTGCAACAGTCATAAGGGTCAAAAATGGTCATCAGGCACTATTTTCAAGGCCACTGTAACTGAGCAGTCACTAAACGAAATGTTGTAAATCAAGGACTACCTATAATCAATACATGAAATGATTAAAACTGCAAATTTTACAATTGTGCTAGGTTGTTGCACTTTAAGTATTAGGAATGTGTTCTTCTGAAAATGCAGAAGCTTAAATTGCTCTGTTTTGAGCATGGAGTCACACAGAACTCTTTGGCTGGATTAGCCCAATCCTACAGATGCATAGCCCTGCTATGCTCAGTGAAGCTTAAACCTAGAAAAGGGGACATACAAACGCAAACATATTGTGTGTTCCCTGCATCGCTTAATTAATAATTTCCCTGCATTGTTAATTCAAATGAGGGGGAAAGACAGAATTCCATGCAGCTGCATGTGCGTGAGGAGGAATCCTGTGCCTTCGATAAGCTTGCTCTCAAATTCATATAAAGATGCTAGCCTCATCAACGGTATGAATATTAGAATTCCCAGAAATTTCAGGCAGGATGTCCTGAGAGGTTTAGAGAATATACAGGTAGTCTTCGACTTATGACCTTAATTGAGCCCAACATTTCCGATGATAAGCGAAACGTGTTAAGTGAACTTGCCCTATTTTATGACTTTACTTGCCACCGTCGTTCAGCAAATCGCTGCAGTTGTTAAGCTGGTAACACAGTTGTTCAATGAATTTGGGTTTCCCCATTGACTTTGCTTATAAAAATGTCACAAAATGGGATCACATGAACTCAGGCTCACTGCAACTGTCATAAATAGGAGTTAATTGCTAAGTTACAGCAGTGTTGCTGTAACTTTGAATGGACACTAAATGAACTGTCATAAGTCAAGGACCACTTGTGTTTCAGAAGTCCCTAGGACTAACATTTAACACTTAGAGACTTTTTTAAAAAAATAAATAAAGCGAACTTGCTTGGAATGAAAACTAAGCTCACCTACCGCCAGTGTGTTTTTCTAATTTTCTTGGTGGTTAGTTCAGTGCATCATATTGGCATCTGTCATAAAGCATCTGCTCCTTGGTGGCATCTTTTCTGAAAAATACGGCAGCTTGGTTCCTCCTGGGAAGGTTGATGGAGTGTCTCCTTAATGGAAGGTGTCTATGCAGCGATCCTTGGAGAGAGTCCACACAGCACATAAACTCATTATTCATGGTTTCAGTGTCACTTTGGTGAATTAAACCAGCTCTGAGATTTACCCTTCATTAATTTGGAGGTCCTGGGTGTATGCAGGATGGGTGAGTGAGCACTGAGTCCCTGTTCCATAAGGAGATGCTAGCAGAAGAATTGGAAAGGTGGGTGAGAAATAGACACTTCTATTTAAAAATCAGAAACTAACTCTGTTATTGTGATCATTCATCATCTCAAACGTGTGTGTGTGTGTGTGTGTGTGTGTGTGTGTGTGTGTGTGTCACAACACTAGGCATAGTCCTACTCCCACTGCGTAAGGAACATGTCAGATGAATCTGTTATGAGTTTGGTGTCTTTTAAGAGTCAGTTCAGACTGGTGGATTTATAGGTAGTTCTCGAGTTACGACCACAATTGAGCCCAACATTTCTGTTGGTAAGTAAAACAGTTGCTAAGTGGGTTTTGCCCCATGTCACGATCTTTCTCGTCACAGTTGTTAAGTGAGACACTGCAGTTGCCAAATTAGTGACACAGTTATTCAATTAATCTGGTTTCCCCATGGATTTGGCTTGTCAGAAGGCCGAAAGAGGGGATCGCACAACCTTAGGACACACTGCAACCGTCGTAGGTATGAACCAGTTGCCAAGCATCTGAATTTCGAACACGTCACCATGGGGATGCTACAACAGTTGTAAGTGTGAAAAAAAAAACACATTTGCAACTCACTTTTTTTTTCAGTGATGGTCACTAAATGAACTGTTGTAAGTCAAGGACTATCTGTATTTGTTTATTTAGAGCTTTATATCCTGTTTTAGTTCACTTTATCTTCAAAAGACAGCTGTCAAGGAGGAAAATTAGTCAGGATTGTTTTTTTTAAAAAATCTATAGGAGTCAGAGGGTGCAAAAAATAAAGCAAGGAAATGGATTTCCCTTCAGGAACATAGGGTGGCAATGACAGGGCTCCCTCCTTCTATTTTCCCCCACAACAACAATCCTGTGAGGTAGGCTGGGCTGGGTGAATAGCAACTGGCTGAAAATCTCCCAACAGCTTCTGTGGCTGTGGAAAGACCCACCCAAACATGGGTCTTTTCACAACTATACCACGCTGGCCCACAATTAATGTTGAAGAATGGATCAATTAATCATACTTACATCTATAATTTGTTTATTTGCTGTTTTTTAATCCTGCCTTTATTACTTTACAAGTAATTTAAGGCAGTAACTTTAAGTCTGCACATCCTTTCAACGTTACGGCTTTGACTGCAAGGGAAAGAGACAGATTCCACACCTTTTATAAACTCCGAGGGAAGCTGGATGGATTTATTACAGTTAATTAGCAATTCTGCTTGCATTTTGATTGGAAGATAGTCCTTTTTTGGAGACTGAATTTACTATACTTATTTAAACAAGAATTGACTAGAGATGATATTAAGAAACAAATATGGATATTCGACCCAGGATGATTTATTTATAGTTTTTGGAATGATTTGGGATAGATAAAGATGCCATGGTAAATTTTCTACATGTGGATTACAATAACAGCCTGTTAACAGAGAGTTTTGAAATTTTGATTTTGTTTTGTTTCACTAATATTGTTTTTCCCATTAACTACTTGGTCATTAATCTAACATATAGAAGGCAGTTCAACAAGTTGCAAATAGATTTAGTACCGTAGTTTTTTTAAAAATGGTGGAGGGGGGATGCTTGTTTTGCAAATGGTGGGAAATAATGGTGCAGTAATAATCAGTATTCAACTAGAAGGGATAATATATCTACATATGGAGAGGTTGATGCATCTTTTTAATGTTTTTATTGTTTTGTGTTTTATGGTGTTTTTTTTTCTTTTTGTTCCCTTGGAGTTCTGTATTTTTTAAAAAATTTGATTTATATGCTGCCCTTCTCCGGAGACTCAGGGCGGCTTACAACGCGTTAAGCAATAGCCTTCATACTTTTGTATATTTATACAAAGTCAGCTTATTGCCCCCACAAACTGGGTGTTCAATTTACCTACCTTAGAAAAGATGGAAGGCTGAGTCAACCTTGAGTCTGGTGAGATTTGAACTTACAGTAATTGCAGACAGCTGGAGTTAGTCACAATGCTTTTAGTCTGCTGAGCTATCCAGGCTCTGTAATTTTGTATTTTAACTTTGTTTTGAATAAAGTAAAAACATAAAAAGTAACTTAAGGCAATGGTTATAGATAAGGTTGACTCAGCCTTCCATCCTTCCGAGGTGGGTAAAATGAGGACCCAGATTGTTGGAGGAAATATGCTATTTAGTATACTGTTGATTGTTGTAAGCCGCCCAGAGTCCTCGGAGAGTGGGCGGCATAGAAATATGATTAATAAAAATGAAAATAATAATACTCTTTCTCCCTTCTCCTATTTTTCCCCACAACAACCCTGTGAAGTGGGCTAGTCTGAGAGAGGGATTGGTCCAAAGTATTCCAGTTGGCTTTCATGGCTCAGGCAGGACTAGAACTCATTGTCTCCTGGTTCCCAGGCCCTCACTTTAACCACTAGACCAGAGGTCTTCAAACTTGGCAGCTATAAGACTTGTGGACCTCAACTCCCAGAATTCTCCTGCTGGAGAATTCTGGGAGTTGAAGTCCACAAGTCTTAAAGCTGCCAAGTTTGAAAATCTCTGGTGTAGACCAGATAGCCTCTCTTTCTATATCACATTGCCCTTCCTCTGATTAATCAATTGAAAATTGATTAAAAAACAGGACTTTTTCGTTCAGTGGGTGGGGAGAAGGTTTTGCCCGCAAAACAAAACCAACCTCTGGTTAAATGTGCACAAGGATGCTTGGCAAGCTGCCAAGAACTGGAGGCAAGGAAATGAGGAGTCGGCCCTTGGTTTGAGAACTTTCCTTCCTGCAACCAGGTTTTCGCTCCCAAAAGGAAGAAAGAAAAAAGTGCAAAGAAAAGAACAAAGATGATTAACAGATTAACAGAGTTGGAAGGGACCTCATAGGTCATCTAGTCCAGCCCCCCCCCTCATCAGGAGACCCTACACCATTTCTGACAAGTGGCAGTCCAATCTCTTCTTGAAAGTCTCAAGTGATGAAGCTCCTACCACTTCCGAAGGCAACTTCTGTTCCGTGGGTTGATTGTTCTCACTGCCAGAAAGTTTAATGAAGAGAAGGACGAAGGGTGACATGATAGAAGGGTGATAGCAGTCTCCCAGGATTTGAGGGGCTGCCACAGAAAAGAGAGGATTCATTTATTCTCCAAAGCACCTGAGCAGGAACAGAAGCAATGGGTGGAAGCTCATTAAAGAGAGATCCAACCTAGAACTAAGAAGAAATTTCCTGACATTGAGAGAAATTAATCAATGGAACAGCTTGCCTCACGGAGTTTCAGGTGCTCCATTGCTGGAGGCTTTCAAATCCAGATTGAACAACCATTTGACGGGGATGGTATATACTATAATGAGGAGGGGGTTGGACTAGAAGACCTCCAAGGTCCCTTTCAGCCCTATGATTCTAAGGAGAAATTAATGTAGGTAAGTACACAACTTACAATAGAAGCCAACTGAGACAGTTAGGACAGTGATTTATTTATTTATTTATTTTTGTGATTTATATGCCGCCATTCTCCCTGAGGACTCAGGGCGGCTTACATAGAACAGTCACCAATACAAATCACAATAAATATAATTAAAATAAGATTAAAATCCACAAGAACAACCGTTAAAATTATAAAAACTATACAACCCCACGATCAGAGAATTGTTGGAATAGCCACGTCTTCAGTCCGCGGCGAAAGGAGAGGAGGTCCTGATGCCAAACCTTTTCGGCATTCATGTGGAAACATCATGCGTGTGCGCTTGTCAGGGCTCTGCTCCAGAAAAGCCAAACTTCCGGATTCTAGTGCGCGCCCAATGATCAGCTGGCTGGTACACATGTGCAGGCCGGTTTTCAGCACTGTAGGGCACACAAGGGGATCGTGCTTCGGAAAAGCCAAACTTTCGAGTTCTGGCATACATGCGTACCCGACAATCAGCTGGCTGGTGTGCATATGCACACTGGTTTTCAGCACTGCCGCGCATGTACACCAGAAACCCAGAAGACAAACAGAAAAGGCCACACGTGCTGGGCAGGCATGGCTTCGTGTGCCACTTTGGGCATGCGTGCCATAGGTTCGCCATCACGGAGTTAGGGAGTGAAAAGGAGCCTGAGTGGCATAGGAGGCTAATGCCTCCTACTAAGGCAGCATTTAAGATCCAGCTGCCTGCAATTACACCAGTTCGAAACTCACCAGGCTCAAGGTTGACTCAGCCTTCCATCCTTTCTAAGGTAGGTAAATTGAGGGCCCAGTTTGTGGGGGCAATAAGCTGACTTTGTATAAATATACAAAAGTATGAAGGCTATTGCTTAACGCATTGTAAGCCACCCTGAGTCTCCGGAGAAGGCTAGCATATAAATCGAACCAATAAATAAATAAATAAGTGTGAAAAGCAGTCTTAAACTCTCTTTTTTCAGTGCTGTTGTAACTTCAAACAGTCACTAAATGAACTGTTGTAAGACGAGGACTCCCTGAAATGCTCTATTTCTCCCTATCATCTGCTAGGTGTCTATGCCTCTCTCCAAAGGCTGATCTATTTGCAGATTCTCCTCCTCTGCCCTCCTCCCTCCCTCTGGCCTCATTCCCATTTTCATTTTTCATTTTGGCACCACGCCGATGCCGGGATTCTAATATTCTCCCAGCAGAAACTCTCCATCTGCCTGAACCTGCTTTATCCTGGCAAGCACATTATTCCTTTCGCCTTATATGGTGATTGCCTTGGTTGTTGATGTCTTTTTTTTCCTCGCTTCTCTCTGATGCTCTCATCCAGGCATTCTTTAGAAACTTAAAGCCGGGAGTGGTAGGGAGTCTGTCAGAGCAAACTCCAAATGTAAAAATGTTAATATCCCTTAATAATGCCTTGGAATATGGCATCCAATTTTGAGACTCTAGAACAGGGGTCAGCAACCTGTGGCTCCAGAGCTACATGTGGCTCTTTGGGCCCTCTGCTGTGGCTCCCTGTCAGATGATCCCACCACTGGCTGCTCGCCCTCCCCTCCCAGTCACTCCTTGCCTAGCCTGAGAAGGTATGGGCGACCGTGGGAGATGGAGAAGCGGCCAGGGCAGAGACAGAGAGAGGGGGAGAGAGAGAGAGAGACATAGAGAGATACAGAGAGAAAGGCGGGAGGGAGGGAAGATAGAGAGAGATGTCAAAAGGATTTTGTGATTTCCAGTGTTTTTTAACAACTGGTCCTCTGCCCTAATGACCAGCTGGGTAGGCGTGGCTAGGGGTGGGGTCATATGACTGGCGAAAGTAAGTGACATCGAGTTGGCCACGCCCACCCAAGTTTTGTGGCTCCCGGTGTTTTCTTTTCTGTGGGAAACGGGTCCAAATGGCTCTTTGAGTATTTAAGATTGCAGACCCCTGCTCTAGAAAGAGTGCAGAGAAGAGCAACAAAGAGGATTGGGGGGCTGGAGGCTATGAGGAACGGTTGCTGGAATGGGGTATGTCTAGTCTGATGAAAAGAAGGACTGGGGAGACATCAAGGAGAGAAGCAACTTAGAACTAAGGAGAAATTTCCCAGCAGTTAGAATAATCAATCAGTGGAATGGCTTGCCTTTGGAAGTTGTGGAGATTTTAAAAAAGAGAATGGATTCTATTCTATTCTATTCTATTCTATTCTATTCTATTCTATTCTATTCTATTCTATTCTATTCTATTCTATTCTATTCTATTCCATTCCATTCCATTCCATTCCATTCCATTCCATTCCATTCGTGGTGATGTGATGTCAGGGAATTGTGCTGCAAGTGTCCAAATGGAGCCAGAGACGCTGACACGAACTTGTAGTTTTATATAAATAAATATATGTAACATCTATAGTTACAGTAAACAAGGTCAGTCGGGCACATCACTATGTCATGAGGTAAATCACAAAACAGTATACAGCGCACATAGAAGGAAAAAGGTGGGGGGAAAGGAAACGTCCTACCCAGCAGCCATTCATACTGTAGATTACCTCACACAGGAGCCTGCACTCTCCCATCAATCAACTGCAATTGCCTGTTCTGGGCCATTATACACTTTACTGTTCCAGCTATCAAATTAAATATATTAACATGTATAATGATAATTCCACTGGAAATCTATTGGGGGGAAAAAAAGCCAGGCAATTGCATGTTCTCTATCCAGAGACTCTAGAAAACTCAACTCTCCCCATGGTTGAGGAATTTCAGCTGAGGTTCCAACCATCAACAGCAGGTTGGATTTTGTGCAGCAGATGAAACTGGATATGTAGCGTCTTCTAGTGGTCATCAATGTAAAAACACCCCACAGACTATATATATACTGGACACACACACACACACACACACACACACACACTGGGGGGGGGGGGAGATGGTCAGTTTGGTTTTTGTAACTGTGGGAACACCCCCCCCGAGAATGAAACATTTGGGGGGATATTAAAAGAGGCAGAATATTATATTTCCCCAAAGGAGAAATGGAGAAAAAATCTGACCAAAGGCAGAAAGCAGCCCCAGTCTTGTTGCCATAGGAAAACAGCCT
Source organism: Coluber constrictor foxii (assembly GCA_038048745.1). Classification (NCBI taxonomy): domain Eukaryota; kingdom Metazoa; phylum Chordata; class Lepidosauria; order Squamata; family Colubridae; genus Coluber; species Coluber constrictor. Next base: position 165,395,311 of record CM075961.1, on the reverse strand, counting down.
CGATCAGAAGAGGTCTTTTGGAATGGATATTTTATATTTATTAAGAAAGAGTGGGCCAATCTACTCATAAACAAAATGTCTTTAACCACAAGCTCCCACAGAGGGTTGGAGCTGATAGGATTAAGAATTTACATTCCCCCACCCAATTCTCAGGACAGGACAGGACATTTAGGACATAATAGGATTTACCCACCACCATTAGAATAGCAAAAGACACAAGGGTCACTACAGTGCACAACCCCCTGGAGCATCTCAATCACCAAACCCCATAAAGAGCCATCCACTCACTCAGCCATTTTGTCAGCCACCCCAGAAACATGCTGCTGTCACTGATGTTTCTGGAAACCAAATAAAGAGAGACTGTCTTTCCTTGTAGCCAGCCTCTATTTTATTTCCAGGGTCTTTCTTCCGGCTTAGAACCAGATTGGATTTTTCTTCCCACATAACAAAGCACACCTTTTGACAAAAAGGTCAGAAGAAAGGAGCAGAGTGGGTCAGAGACTCGAAAACAGGACCTGGAGAAACTTCATTCAAATGATGAGTGAAATGGATGAGCAAAATATAGGGAACATACAAAAATTCATTAGATAAATTTGTTCTCCTAAAATGAATGGAACTCAACATGGGTCACCTTTGAAGAGAAAGAATAGAGGAAATGGAGGAGGGGATAGAGAAAGGGAAGGAGAAAGAGGTAAAGAAGGAGTAGATGAAATGGAAGAAGGTAGAAAAGGAGAAGGAAGAGAAAGGGCCTGGTGGCTCAGCAGACTAAAGCATTGTAATTAACATTCAGCTGTCTGCAATTACTGTAAGTTCGAATCTCACCAGGCTCAAGGTTGACTCAGCCTTCCATCCTTTCTAAAGTAGGTAAATTGAGGACCCAGTTTGTGCGGGCAATAAGCTGACTTTGTATAAATATACAAAAGTATGAAGCTATTGCTTCATGCATTTTAAGCCGCCCTGAGTCTCCGGAGAAGGGTGGCATATAAATCAAATTAAAAAAAAAAAAAGAAAGGGAAAGGGAAGATGGAGGAGTAGAAGGAAAAAGGAGAAGATCGAGAAGGAGAAGTGGAAGGAGAAAATAAAGCAGGAGCAGAAGAAATCAGAAAGAAAAGAAATCAAAGAAGGAGGAGAAGGTGAGAGAAGGAGATGAGAAAGAAGAGGAAAACACATACCCAACTCTGCTCAGAAAGACCAAAGTTCAATTTTAGTATTTCACTCCAGATTGGCAATGCTCTCCTGTTAAAGGAGAGAAAGTGGATTATGACTCCAAAGTGACAGATTATCCTCATCGAGTATCAATGGGTCTCTTTCAGCTCTGTTTTTGGCCAGAATCCCAGATGGATTACTCACAATGTACACTTTTATCCCTTGGAACAGCAAGTCGGGCGTTAGGCCACGCTTCTGCCAGCCTGTTGAAAAACTTTCAGCAACTTGAGGACAGAACAAAATGTCCATACGATCATTAGCAGCTGAGCAGCCCGGCTCCAGTTCCTTGCTGGCCCCCCAAACCGTCAAGACCAAGGAGTCATTTGTTATTTGTCATTTGTACTGAACATGATTTAAAATCTTTCCAAAGTGAGTCTTTAAAATGGAGAGGGTTATAGATTTTCTTGTACTGTTGAGGAATATTGGTTGGTTAGTTGGTTGGTTATGTGCCACCAAGTCATTTTTGATTCCAAACAATCACACATATAGATTTTCTCCATTATGATCTACCTTTTCCAGGAGTGTTGAAGAGAAAAGGGAGATTTTTTTGGGTGGAAGTAGAATCTCAAGAGAAAGGATTCAGAGTCAAGGTACAAAAGCTGGCATGTTTCTCCGAAATCCTTAGTTTGCATTTGAGTAGTAGAGTTAAATGGAGCCATAAACTGCTTTCCTGCCTAAAATGGGATTAGAATTCATAGTCTCCTGATGATTGGCTCAAAGTTACCCTGCTGGCAG